>CM034398.1:5295000-6545000 GCA_019925095.2 Dendrolimus kikuchii | reverse complement strand
TGTGTTGCCTTGATTGGTGCTTAGTTTTACCTTCGTCGACTGGATGTCGCTAGTATCGATTATTTGATCCGATTTCGAAACTTATTTATTACCGATACATACTCTGTTTAAATATGAAATCGAATAGAAACCTGTTAAGAGTTTTAATTTTTAGTGATATGACCTAAAAAATAGGTTTAAACGAATGATAGACGTGCGAGCCAATACTCGTACTTATGGCTTGACGACCTTCTTTGTCCGTGTGTCACCTTAAATCTGCGAACTTTCAGAAGCGAAAAAGATCGTTGATTAGACGCTTTAAATCGTTAGATTATTGTATATATAAGTTGTATCTCCTCTACTACTATATTAGAGGGTAGTTTGTATCCACTACCCCACTACCCGGCTCGTTCCGTTATTGTTCGAATATAAAAGTTTGGATAGTACAAGGAGACAGTGTGACTCCGACTTTAGTCGGGTGCAGATTTTCACTTCGACCTTGTTGTAGTATTGGGTGACTAATTATTGTGCGAGAATCATAATCTATAATTAAATATACTTAATTATTAGATCAGCATTGTAGTAGAAGAAGCACGCTCAGAATTAAGACGGTTTATAAACGAGTATCCTCTTTTATTTCCTATTAGCTGTGCCCGCGACTTCAACTTCGACTTCGTAGCCTAAGTTACTCCTTATAGCATCAGCTATCTTCCAGTGAAAGTCCCATCAAAACCAGTCCAGCCGTAACAGAGATTAGCCGGAATATCCAGACAGACAGACAAAAATTCTAAAACTTGCGGTTTCGAATTTTTTTCACATATTTCTTTTGACGTTACCAACAGACACTTTAATTTTATTTGTCTGAATAGATATTTAGTTAATAACTTTGCTCATCTGTATTCGGCTATTAAAATAGTAGCCTAATGATACTTTTGTATATGAAAACGAAGTAGAAGGATACCTCGTAGACTTCTAGAAAGAGGCTTTCTCAACGTTAAATTTTGACTAGGCGATTGTCAGTTCTATAGACGCCCACGTTTATACGTAACACTTCCATGGGTTACGGACTATAAGAAAAGTATGACAGCGCTCATGTTAAGCGACTCTATTCTCCTCATACTTCATCCGCGATGTGAGATCCTCCGTCCTACAGAAATAGAAATGCAGTCTGTATAATAATATCGATAAAACGTGAAACATCGATGTCCCTTCCTTGTTTTAGGAAACATCGATATGTTAATTATATATGGAATAATGCAAATGGTCACTTTCTTGCGTTGACTATAGTGCAACATAATAAAACTACGTTTTAACGGTTTTAAGCGCGGTAATTTATTTGATTTTAGTTATTCCGACGTTTCGGCCACTTTTCAAAGTGGCTGTAATCACGGAAGACGAGTCACGAAAGTGGCCGAAACGTCGGAATAAAAAAAATCAAATAAATTACTGCGCTTAAAACCGTTAAAACGTAGTTTTATTATATATACAAGTCGCGATAACTTAACAAAATATTATATAGTGGAACAATTGCTCACTGAGTAAAAAAGTAATAAAGTTGCTACTGGCAAGTATTTCAATTTTTTCTAAATGATAAGAAATTAAAACAAATAGCGCTGTTTTAATAGTTGAATATCGGTCGAGGAGTTTCGATATATCGACGTTATAAACTACGTATCGATTTTTCCGGTATGTCGGGCTATAATATCGTCTGTTTCAAAAGAAGTACATTTGTTAAGCGATGTAATAAGATAATTTATTTTAAATCTACGTGGTAATCGAATGTGTATTGCAGACAACATATGTTCGTTTAAGGAAAACAAAATCAAGCAAGAAACACGTTTCAGCTATTTAGAATGTTGAATCGTTTGAAAAAAGATTTATACTGCTAGTACACGTTAAAAATGTAGGTGATTCATTTTGTATTTTAAGCACGACTTATGATTTCTCTAGTCTTTCAATCTTCATTCCATCGACGTTTAATATGATGAAATCAAGATTTTCTTTTATTCTCCGTATGCCCACTATAATGGCTGAATATGCAGTTATTTTCTTATGTCACGATTACTTACTAATCGAATAATAATGGGTTTTGTGATTTATGTTAAATAGTATTAATCATACATAGGTGGTTTATATATTACTCCGTTCTAGAAATATATAAAAGCTTGTCTAGGTCAATAATTATCCTAGATATGTTTTATACCCAACTTAAAAATTATAAGCTATATAAAGATTTAAAATTAAGTTCTATATTAACTATATGAATATTACGAATGGAGTATATATTATTAACATTTACCTGAATTATAGTTCCTTTGTAGTATATATAAATGTAAGTAATAAAATTACGAGGCATTAGGTACAGAATCAATGGAAATAATTGCCCTAATTGTAAGCATTTCATTTGATTGTTACAAGTTTTATAATTAGCATTAAAGATAAATAAATGTTATATCTTATACAAGGTTTTTAATTGTTTTTCAAACTTATGCCTATGGAAGAGTGTACTGCCCTACTAATTGCACATGCAGTAATCGTCATTTGTGCAGAAATGGTATCCCAAGACGCTAATCGATACATAGAGCTTGATTTTCGTTTGTTTTTGTAGATACTGTTACGAATTTGTAGGCTGTAAATTCGAAAATGCCGTTGGAATTCTCACAAGTTTATTAGACGTACACAGGAAAGAAGGTTTTATGAGAGATTAGCGCGAACAATAGATCACTCAAATTCAACGGGGTAATGAGACACCTGCAAAGGATTAATATCGGCTTGCAACAATACTGTAAAAAGTTACATAACATGGACACGTAACCGCCAGTCGCAAGTACTGCGTTTACTATAAGGAGGGTAATGTATATGCAAACATTATTCCTATTATCTACCAGAGGGAATCATAGAATATACTAGAAATAATAACAAATCTTCCACTAAAGAAGTGACCATAAGTTTTTATTTTTATAGCAACTCTGACAAATTGTCAGACATGTGCATATTGTTACAATTACTACATGCTATTAAACGGTGAAAGAAAACATTGTGATGAAACCTGCACATCGAGACAAGCGATGTGTCAAACCTGCTAGACCGCCTTGAACAAGCGTGGCGGGTATATTGTCCGTTCCCCTATAGTGAGACACCCGGGCTCAGCAGTGAGACGTTTATGGGCTCTTAATATTATTATTATGACGGTGACCTTACAGTATTAACATATAAGTATGCAATTTTCTCCAAAATGCATAAATAAATATATGTACATATCATCATATTTTTCTTCATAATATAGATTTGATGACATCAGAATGAGATTGTATGTTATGTATGAAATTAGCAACCAAGACTAACAAGGCCAATGGATCTGCGTTTTGAAGGACATATTTTACATGGTTATTTTTTTAAAGATTTTTTAGTCCGTTTCACTTTTTTCACAATAAGCTGCGGGATTTATAAATAATCGAAAACATTACAAGAAATCTTATTTGTATGGGTAGAATACAACTCAAATTTTACATGGTTTAATTCATTTATTAATAACTTAAAATTATACACAGCAAACTATAAAACAATAAATCCCTCTATTTAAGGCACTTACAGAAAATATAATAATGTAAATAGGAATTCATTTTTCAAATCGATTGTGCCATAGACAAATAAAATGAGATTCAACACGAGAACAGTAAAATTTTCCAGTCTAAGTACTATCTCTTACAAGCTAATTTTCGATTTATAATTATTTAGTACAAAAACTAATAAAAAGCAGGAACAATACAGCACGCATTGAAATTTGAATCTTTATCTCATTTTTGTTGACAATAATTATTTCATGCACTATTTGACTCGTTTTATTCCTCCATACTTATGTCGTCATAAATATGTACTCTATACTCTAATTGTTAATTACCTTGACTAAAACGACAGATGCAATCGAGTTTTTTTTCATATTGAAAGCTTATAGTAGCGTTTTAGTGTGGCGCATTAACAAGTAAGTTGCGTGAGTCATTGCTCACCACCGAGTTGTTACTACAACACTATGCTCCAAGCGTTCAACATAAAAAAAACAATCGCAGCTGTCATTTCAGTTAAAGTAATTAAAAATCAGAGTATAGTACAAAATCCATTGAGGCTGTATCATTTTGTAAGATAATACAATAGTTGATTGACCGTCCGTTCCTCTATTGACAATTTAGTCAATTCAAAACGCAACAATTATCTAATTTTGAGGGGAAATTTCTAAATTAATAAATAATACATTTATGTTAAAATTCCTTTGGTATACATAGAACTTACTATCTACTAATATTCAGACTCACAAAAAACCTTATGCTAATTTTAATGTTTAAAAAATTGCTGTTGTATCATTCCAGTTTAATATAACACTATATTCTAACTTTTATTGTGGACTCACTGGGATATTTTTAACAAAATTCTTTATTTTAATACAGGACAAACATAAGTACAATCCATCGGGTGTCATTAGAGCAAATACCCACAGTAAACCAGCATATATAGTTCGATATTATTACACAAGGCCACAGTGTTACTCTTACTTGTTTGCCCAATATTAATATGAAAACTGTTCCTATATGATTCCAAACAAGTATAGTAACATTTTACAGGCAGAAAAACTGTACTGAATGTGTATTTGATAAGTTTGAAGCTATTTAACTGGTTACATAACATTTTTTATGTGATAGATTTTATGTAAAATATTTCATTAAAATGGATTGAATCAAACCACTATAAATTATCCTATATTATGGTTACATGATAATATTGAACACTCCAGGCAAATTAAGTTTTAATCACTTCTTTGTACAGTAATATCCTGAACTTGCTACAATTGTTACCTTCTTGTGTAAGTCATAAACTAAACAAAAACTGCAGCAGTTTTTGTTTATGAAAAACCTTATATTTGGATAATTTCATATATGCAAAGCCCACACTTTAAGACTTACACTGCATAACTTTATATATCAATGGTTAACTACCCCACTATGTTATATTTTTTTAACAGCTTTCTTTTTTATGTAAATATATAAATACTACTACAACACACAAAAATGTCTCGAAGCTAATTTACCTGTAATTTATTTAGCTTAGAGGATATACAATGTGTGTTTGTCTGTCAACATTTTATTTCACAATTCTCCACGTAAACATTCTACTTCAGACAATACAAAAGTCTTCATATTTCTCTTATTTATATTTTAAATTAATAGAACTATGTTAGTTTTTACATACATACATAAATAACTTCACACCAGCTCCCTTGCAGGGTAGGCACGAACAACAGAGCACCATTCAAGCTTATTCTTACACACCTCACTTGCTTCTTTGACATTCATTGCTCTTGTCATGCATGCTCGTCTGTTCTTAAGGTGATTTTCGTGTGTTCTGTCATTTCTTCTGTTAGTGTTTTCACTTGCAAAACTTAGGATATTACTGTATTATATGACTACTTAATGAGAATCACTAGCTAGCTAAATACAGACATTATATTTGGCAAATTAACAGTTTCTAACAGGCTATTGAATATCTGCAACAAAGAGTTTAGGCAATTCAGATTCTAACCTAATAACCCTAACTATTGATGTAAGCCTCCAACTTTCATATGCATTTAAGTTAGCATTCTTAGAATTGTATGTTTCTGGAGCTACAAATGTACTGTAGTATGAGATTAATTCATGAGAATTATCACCATCTAAGTCAGCAATCATCAATGATTGCTCTTGATACTCCAAATCTGGTTGACAGAGAGGCAATGGTGCATTTGGATCAATGCCACTGTTTACACAAATCTGTATGATATCCGTCTGACTTATGTTTACATTGTGCGTTTGCAATTTATCAAATGATACCAAGACTATCCTTTCGGAAATGTATTGAGCTGAAAAATTTGAATATTTAATAGAGGATGAAATAGAAGCAATGTTTATAGATGGCCTGTAAAATATATCATATGGATTCTTTGGACTTTGATTCTGAACATTATATCTGACTTCCTCAAATTTAAGTGCACCATTTGGTATGTGTGCACTGTTCCACTGTCATAATTTTATCACAAAACCTCGTATTGAGTTTGAAAAGGCAAATGAGCTTGGCTTCATTGCATAAACATGCTTCGCGATATACTCCCAGCTAACATTTGTCGTGCCGTTTTTATCTAGCAATAATGTAATATTTACTCTACAGGAATTTGGACATTCACCAGAATTCTCAACTATTAGTTTGCCTCGACCATTAAGATACACTTCTCTTGTGTTCCCTACACTCTTTTTCAGACTCAAGTTAACTCTTTTGCTATAATTTGTCATTGAGTGAACATGATTTATGGTTGCCTCAGATTTTGTTAACTTGTTTAACTCTTCATATTTTATATGCCTTATTGATTCAGTCCTGCTATTTTTACATGTGTATCCTATGGTATCTCCTTCCAGCAGCAGCTTAGCAGTGAGGCAAACATCTATGATCATAGGGGCACCGATAATGTTTCCTGTAGCTCCAGATATAATAAGCAATGAATTGTGGTTTACATTAGGATAGACTGTTGCAACAGTTAGTAAATCATCCACTTTATCTTTATCCATATCTTTAATAACTATTGGAAAGTCTATTGCCACTATATTACCAAACACTTTCCCATGTTTATGAATATACCAATAATAGGTCCCTGACAAAGGGTTGAGAGCTGCGAGCAAACCTTCTGATCCAGACACAATGCAATCCTTCTTTTTGTCTTTATTCACATCAATCATATGACAGTTAATTTCAGTTGGTATCCTACTTTCTCTAGTATACCAACCCACTTTACCAGAATTCCCTACTATTAATAATACACCATTTACATTATCATTGCTGGTTTTATCTTCCTGCTTCATGTGATTGCCTCTGTATATAAATATTAGGTTCTTTGTATTTGGTATGGCCCCATCTACGACTTGAACAGCTCCTGACAGTTCAATTTCATCGTATGGTAACTCCCAACTTGTTGTTTTGTCTTGCCATTCGGTATTTGCACAGCTACCGACTTCCGAGCAAGGAATACCCCACAAAAATATTACTACGGTAAACACGCACATAAGGATTGAAGTTATGAAGGCGCAACGTCGTGGGAAAGACATTTTGTTTGAGATATCAGACTGTAAGAAGCTTACGTTATCCATGGTACTCTCCATTGTATTAACGTTCGTATTGAATTCATCCATGTCACTCATGCTATAATTCTTGGATGACTGTAGACCGCTGTTATATTCCAAGTTGTTGCAGCTGTCCGTCGCTTTGATATGCATAGCATTTTCCAACTTATGATCTTCCTCTGACTCCGAGTCTGACAACATTTGTTTTAATGGTGCATAATTACCGCCATTTCCATTCGTTGACATGGCGTAATTATAATGCAGTTAGTTATGAGCTAATTTTAACATTTTCCTTTAACTTTTATATTATTATTTATTTTAATATACATTTCATATTCAACTATTTTATGGGAAAGAAATGCGTACTTTACGTACACCTTTAAAAATCAATACACATTCTTGAAGTTGACATTAGCGGACAAATAAATTTGATGAAATTTTTGACAGCTGTCATAACTTTAATTTTAATTCAGATTATGGCCTGAATACAGGAGTTTATAATATTATATATATATATATATATATATATATATATATATATATATTGTATATATATATATATATATATATACAAGCCCTATCCCACAGCAAAGCAAACGAGAATGTTGGAAGTAGGCAGAGCGTGTTTCAAATATTTAAATAAGTTGCGTTTACGTATTCGCACTGCTCATTTTTCTCGCCACTTCTCTTCTGGCTGTCCTTAGAAGTTTTCCTTATGTAAATGAAGTGTAAGGACTACGAGACGAATTCACCTGGGACTAGTTTGTATCTAGCAGGAACAATCGCATTCTTCGAGATGACAGTAAATGAAGTGTACCTATGCATGCAGATTTAAGTAAGGCCGTTAATAATATTGTTAAAGTAGTACATGAGTTTCGAGATAAGTTCTATTCTCTCACAGATCAGAGCTCTCACACATACTACTTTTATTCTCTATTACTAAGGGCATGGAACAAGAACACTAAAGAATGACAATTGTCATTCTTTAGTGCACACACTGCAGTCACAGTGAGCTGAAACATAACCACAATAAAAAAAAATAGTATGCTCCCCACCTAGTAAATTTGTGACCTGCTTTTATTTTACGTTTTAGAAATAACTCGCAACCATTAGAGCTGATGTACATTGATCCAGTTACTGAATTTAAATTCCAAGGAAGCCAGTGTTGAATTCATACTGGCATCGTATATAATCGTATGGCACCACATCAATCATTCTACAACCTTGAACTATTATGCACATGAATGTCTATTTTCATGTATGATGTTCGCATTAAGGCCATGAAGCACCTATGTTCTTTGTCTGCTAATTTGTTTAAAAGTATGTAAAGCTGAGTTTGTCAATTTGCGAATTAAACAAAAAAAACCTAATAACAACTGCAATGCATCTAATAAGTGTTCAGAAAGTGTTGTAACTTATGATCTAGAAGTCGATGTGGGGAAAATTTAAATAAAAACCAGATTTATAGGCAGAATGTATATTTTCCTTTTTGTATATAAATTATTTATAGTTATGTTCTTTTCATACATTAGTCTACAAAACGTTTAAACAATTTGTCTATTATGTCATACTTATTTCATTGGTGCTTACCCCTTACAAAATTTTACAAAAATAACTTTGTATTGAACTAAATTATTGAATATATTCAACGATAAACACATATTAAATGGATGTACAAAATTATTTTCAGGCTGATTACACCATTTTGACGAAACAATGAGTTTTCCTTATTAACATTATATAACATATTGATGATTTCTACTATACTAATTGAGATTATTCAAGGTACGCGTATATGACATTTAAATGTTACATAAAGTGATCAACACCATCCAATCCCTCTTACCGAATTATAGGTACCATTCATACAGGCTCATCCAACCATTACATGGCTTTGGGTGCCTTTAGCAGAAGAAATAAGAGGCTTAAAATGTCATTACTGCATAGTTATTTTTTCTTAAGGTCTTTTGAATATATAGTGTAATCTGCACCATTATACAAAACATCAAATCTTTTTTTTTATATATATTGTAGCCATACAATGATGATGATATAATAATATTATTCTATGGCTACAAAATAAAATAATAATAAGATTTCTTAATATCTTGAATAAATAGGGTGCCATTGATGGTAATATACCTTATATGATTATTTTTAAGATGTAAAAATAAATTGAATTAATATTTGACATCATGTATGTTATTATTAAACTATATTCTTGCAGTCTTTTGTTAATTAAGCAAGAAAAAGTGACCGAGGTACTTTAAGCCAGATACAAGATTTAAGCACGTTTTAGTCTCACTTGCATTTTTAATCCCAATTTTTTAATCTCTTTTTACAGCGCGTTCCATTGCTCCAGTGCTCACAACGTCCAAAATGCTCCGTTAGCTGTTCCACAAAGCGACCGCGGTCGTTGTGGTCGTGGCGAAAACGGCACTAATGCTGTCATCATTTTCGATAACACAACGCTCACAACGACCCATGTCAAGAGGTGGGTCGAATAACCGTTCCACTTGGGTTTACGATTGTAACGCCGGCAAGCAAGTGGAACGGGATAAATCGCGGTCGTGAACGTGGTCGTTGTGAGTCTCTAATGGAATGGCCTTAGTAATCGTGATTAAATTGAATACAAACTATTGAAAAACGGAAGAGTGTGCTGACAAAAGTGAAAAATCAAATTAAGAACGCACTTTAAATCATTAATACATAGTTTCCAAAAAGAAACACAATCTAATCTACTCTTTAATCATTTAATATCTTCTCCATTTTCTTCATGAAAATATACGATTAGTATATTAGTAGGTACATTTATTTATTATTTAATTATTATCTTCTGCTAAAACCACCCAAAAACATTTATATCTACATTACGATAAGTAATAAATAGAAAACAAAAACAAAAATATTTACAACATCTACCAGCCTCAAAAATGCTTCCTTTTGATACATTCAAGCTGTGTCACTAATTCGATTAATAATGGTTTGATGGCACTTTCATTTCATACAAATATCATTTCATATAACCATAGTCAGACGCCGAATGGGGATGAAAGAATTCCCGGACGATACAGCGGATAGGAACAAAGAAAGAACTTTAATCTAACCTAAACTTAAATGAGAAATAAATAAATAAAAATATAGCTCTTTAAAATAATGTGATGATATCTTAAGACGATGGACAAGATTAGGCATTTTAGTGAACATTATACAATAATAATATCAGCGGGGAAGGTTTACAGTTACAAAGTATTGCTAAATTTGAAACACTTAAAAAGGATATCCATTAATGCCCCACATGAGAGGAGGAAATATCTAGCAAAATTTCTCCATCTCCAAATCCTGTTTAATGGGGTCAATAAAATATGTCAAGTTAATTTAGAAAATAAATCAGTAATTACGGGCATAGATAGTAGTAGTATTTTTGTTCTTCATTATTTGAAGAACAGGCAAAGATTCCATACCATACAGCATAGTAATTTTCCGGGTATAGACATAAGATATTGGACATATATACATACTACAGCACAAATCTCATGCACGGAATAGGTGAATTTTACCACACTACGAAAATCTCACCAAGGAGTGGAGAGTCTTCTTCTTCTAGATTTCAAAAATATCAGTTTAATGGACACCCCTTATGCCCGCCCCTGCACCACTTGGGCTAGTATTAATGACTGACCAAATGCGACTTTCTTATTTGGCCACATTTGCGTGACCAACTACTAATACTATCCAAGTGTAGCAGAGGCATTAGTTTCTGACGGATACAAGCTCATCACATCAAATAAGACGTCCAAGTAATCAGTCTTGCTTTCAAAAACATCTCTATATATAGACACAGAATTGGCTTAACAAAAGAAAAATCTGCAATAAACATCTTCACTAAATACCATAAGTTGAGTCCCATAGTCAATACTTACCAATAATACAGTTTACAATTTAACTATTATAAATTAAAAATTTGTTAGTTGGTTATAAGGAGCCCGCCTTATCTAGTAACCTGTACTAGATTCAATGTGTTTTGTACAATAACTAAATATTATGATAATCCACAAGTCCCTTAACCCCCTGGCACACTAATTTACTTCTATCTTCACTCAAGACCAGATCTATAGCTTAGACTGAGTAGGGATATTCGCCGAGATAGTCTATGAGCGTCGAAGGGAGTGGCAGGAGTCTGTGTTTTGGGGCACACCAAAGTTTTGGCGTAAGAGGATTGGAGTCTAATGCTTTGTGTATTGCGAGTCTTGCTGAGTGGAGTAGAGACGGTGGACTTTTCCGTAGTGGTATCTTCAGGAGTACTGGGGAATGAGGGCAGCCTTCTCGATCAACCCATACGGTGCCAGCACCGCCTCTGTCACCAACACGCGCGTAATGCTGTACTAGTTCAACAACGCATCTGAATCTTGGCATATACCTCGCTAGAGGCCTGTCGCAGTCTAACCTGTAAAGATAGAAACAATTTCATTAACATAAGAAACGCCCAACTATCCATAAATAATAGATATTCACTAGAATAAACAATTACAAATATGCATTTTAAAACATTTTCTTGGCAAAACAATAGAAGTAGCTTAAAGCGATTTCTGCCAGACAACGTAACATACAGTACCCAGAAAACCTAGCGAGAGCGCAACACTATCTCAGCTCTCTGAATCTTATAATTGTTTTGCGCAATGACTTGTACGAACTTCAAGGCCTCATTTAAGTATTATACCTACTGTAAATGATATTCTTCTATATCATTTTATACACCAAATCAGTCAAAAATTGAAAGTCTTACAGCGAAACGAGAATAACCTGCAGCACCGTCTAATCATATAAGGCTTAGGACTCTCAGAAAGATACATTTTTACTGGATGATTATTCTATATATTTTCGTCTTCGAACTTTGAATGACCATTATCGTCCTGATTTGGGGATAATTTAGTTTTTAAAACAGCTCGATACAACTATCGTAAACATCATTTTCTTTTAAAGAAATAATTATTAATATAAAAAATGTACATTATCGTATATACTATGATAACTGCCTCTCTCATAAATTATGATCACAATATCAGATACAATGTAGATAACATATAATAAGATACACATACATACATTGATATCGGGGATTAGCGCCTGTTATTATCAACAGATGTAATCCAAGAGGAACATAGATAAAAACACGAGTCCTGTACAAGAAAGATATTACAAGCAATATAGTAACTCGTCGTAGTTTTACCTAATAGCGAATAATATTAAGGTATATTCTAAACCGGTAATCAAAATCTATAATATTGTAAAGTGTAGTCTTTTGTTATATATATATTTGGTGTTTGTTTGTTCGGGATCCATGTAATAACTACTGAGCCAATTTCGATGTGGTTTTCACTGATCGATAGTAAATTCCCGGAATTAAAAATCTGCGGTACTTTATAATCCGAGAATGCTACGGGAATTTTCTTGGGAGAAGTTTAGTGGCCAGGTCGAAAAAATTTTTTAATACCGATGGGAAATTTACACTGATCGATAAAATCTTAAAACGATTGTAATTGTTTATGCCTTTAGTATCATTACTTATCCCGAGTTTTATGGGAATTTCCGGGATTCAGGTATTTCCATACAAAAAATCCATTACCCTGCTGAAAATAAATTTGATTTTATATTGCAAATTCAAATGATTTTATTCAAAATAAGTTCCACTGTAGAACACTTTTTTAAAGTTCTATAAGTAACATTTAAATTTACTTCCTATTCTAAGTTCACCACTTCGCAACGTGTTATTATTGTTGAGGAGAAGAAGCGACAAGGAACTCGCCAGCAACACTAGCTAAAAATTGTTTTTCTTTATATTTCTTATTCTATTTATATCTAAAGTTCTTTTTTATATAAGTTTTATACAGAAATATGTTACAGAATTACTTTTCGAAGAATTAATGGAGTTGTAGCAAACAATGCATGCTCAGTAAAACAAAGACATAGTAAGAGGAAAGAAGAATATTATTATTGTTCTAATAATGACGAGACGTAATCAAAGTTTATACTGCGACATATCTCCATAAAGATAAATAACTATTCTTTGTTACCTGTCCAACGTCAACAAAGCTTCTTATTTTCACAAGAAAATATTTTAATTATTAATTTTTGTTATATCTATAAATTTACGTATAGAATAATTACTGTTGGGTTGCGCGCAACACTTAGGTCCTTATTCTGACCCGATATTTTGAATTATATTGTTAAAATAACCACATGGTTATTATAAGCACATATTTGCGATGCAGAAAAATATTGCGTCTTATGAAGAAATCTGCACAACGAGATAAATGAAGACACCCGCCTATCCTCCACCTTGGGCATATAAATACAAAGTCTTATCGACCCGAGTTCGCCTAATTTGTAATAGTATTAATTCATGGCCGGTTCCTGTCTTACTTACTATTCATTCGCTTGCCTTACCAACGGTTAAATTTTGACAACCTTTGGCAACCTTTTACAGGTGATTATATATGCATAATATGATACATGTATGTGGAAACTTATTATTGAATATTCCGATGCTGTACACAAATATGAATTAGAAAATAAACTTAATTTCAATTTCAACTAAGGGACCATCTATAAATTATGTGGTATAAAAATGTGACATTGTGTAACAAGGAGTGGGAGTCCTAAATTTCGTGACGTCAAATTTCAAAATCTAATATACCTATTAAACTAAAACTAAACTACTGAAAACTTCAAAATGTTTCCAACTCTATCTGTATCAGCATAGTATTTAAATTATACGAAAATAATTTCAATGAAAATAATACTAATTAGGGAACTGCAGTCTTAATTTAATAATTGATTGATGTAAAATTACAAAATATGTAATGTCACTCTCACAAGGGAGGGAGGAGTCTTACGAATGTGACCAGCTGTGACATGAAATTCATTTCATTTACGACGTCATTTGTCGATGGCCCCTGATAAATATTGGTTGAATGTCTAGTGGTGTTAGCCGATATCAAAACGTGAGATTTAAATGACTTGTTGCACCCTAGAAATGTTTCAGTAAATTTTCAATCTTATTTTATTGGACGGTTGTAATCCTAGTAGTATAATGTATTTTCCCAACATACATGTTTGTTGCCGGAAATAACATATTTTTTCTATTTTCCTTATTTGCTTTATTCGACCATTATCACGCAAGAAATGTTCCCTACTGAACAGAAATAACCTTGCCATTAATTGTATTTTTCGATATTTACAAGAACTATAATATATACCCACCATTATTTCTAATGACACACACGCACCTACGCAGAGTGAGATAATTATGTCTCCCACGCAGTTCCAAAAACAGCATTTCAAAATATTACAAAAATAACCACTTTCTTTGTGTTTTGGCGTTACATCGTCATTTAGCGGAAGTTAATGTTAAGTATACGTATACCTATTATTTTACAATAGTCAGATTTCTATTCCTTCCTATCCATTCTTGCAATTGGTAGAAATTTAATATTACTTGTTTACAGTTTGTCAAATTTTAAACAGTAGTAAAACTGGTATTATATGAATAAATCCAATTTCGTTGAAAGGCACAACGGACTGAAAGGAAACGACGGTATTCAATAACATTGAATGTTTTTTATTATTACGTAAGTTCAGCAGACAGACAGACGGCCCATCTGGTGGAAATCGGGTATCGTCGCCTATGGACTATTTGTATACCAAAGGTGCTACCAATATGCTCCCTACTCCCTTAAGAGACACTGGAACCTGGCCAGTAATGACGGAACACAACTTAAGGTTGTTATTGCAGCATACTGTAGATCAGGGGACATAGCCATCCAGATGGGCAAATACTCTACCACCTGGCTGTGGGTTGTTTTATCGCCTCTTACGACAGGCTGCTCGGCTGCAGGAAATTGTATTCTTTCTCCATTGTTGCATGGATAACGATGATTCAAGTTTATGTTGAGTTTAATGTATCAAATAATCTAAATAAACTGTATACTATATTTGAAAAAGAATAATATATACCCATAGACTTTAATCGGGCACAATTTTCTTTATACATTCCTCACTTTGATTCATTTAAATGAAAAAAGACCATGATAAGTCTCTCACCAACTCTTAATTAAAACAAATAGCTTTTTACACCTAAATATCATTTTTCTATTTGGTTTACTGTCAAATTTCATCACTTTGTTTAGTATAGGTTTTTCTTCGTTAAAGGTATTTTGAATGATGCCAAGAATGCACATAAAACTAAAAAAAGAACAGTAAAATAATTGTTATTCAATCTCACCTAAAATAGCCCTGTTCATAGTGCAGCCTTACAGAGGTAGGGCCACGTTCAGTCTGTACGGATAGTGCAAATATGAAGTTCCTGTCACCGGAGTCTCGTATCACGAAGGCGCCGACGCTCGCGTCTTTTAACAACGTTCTGGCACCCTGCAAACAAGAAAAGAAACGTGCATCAAGTAAACAATCTAGTTAACAACATAATATTAAATTATATGTAAAATACTATTTAATTGATCGTGTACTAGCAGGTGATATCAGGAGCCTTAAGAACAGACGAGCGTGCATGACAAGAGTTATGAATGTCAAAGAAGCAAGTGAGGTGTGTAAGAATAAGCCTAAATGGCGCGCTGTTGTTCGTACTTACCCCGCAAGGGAACTGGCGTGAAGTTATGTATGTATGTATGTACTATTTAATACATCCCAAAAACTACATATTACGATATATTATACTTTTCTGTGGTTGAATAACTAAAGCAATGGGCAATAATCGCCTATACAGTACTCTCTACTGTGTCCCCATTTCTTCTGTTAAAAACATATTATAAATAGCTTTATTATTATTTTAAGTACATTACGATAATTTCAGTACATTTCCACCAAATTAACTAGCTGATATAATATTTGTACTCACAGGCTTACATAACTGCTTATCATGTTATTATGGCTACACTACAAAAATACACTAATAAATCAGAATCTTCTTAATATATAATCTACTCTCTTATCAAAATGTATTAATGTTCTGAAATTAGTCAAAATAAATATTACTTTTTTGGATGTTTTCTTTATTTACATTGTATTATAACATTCTCTGCTTTTTTACTAGTAAACTTAAACTTAAACTTTGGATCCACATCCCACAGAACCTATCCCATTTTTAGGAAAGGTTCTACAAGATAGTATGATATAGTTATATTCAGGGCTTTTCTTTGTGGCGGCACGCGGGAGAAACGCAGTGCCCTTAAACTTGCCATAAAAACTGAAAAATGAAAAAAAGCAATTTTGCCAACCTTTAAAAAAATGTATTTTTATAATAGGTTTATTGGAGTGGAGATACAAACAAAAAATTATAGACTTACAACTTTCGAGAATTAGTGTGCCCCCAAAAAAGAAGTGACAAAAATAGGCCTGGTTATGTTTATTTCTAATATGGAACGTATATATTAACAGAATTATTGGTGAGGTCCATGTTAAGCAGTGTGACATTTAGGTACTGACATCGAAAACCAATGATGTAATGTTTTTAACAAGTAATTTGATGATTAGTTTTTGTTGGGAAGAGTGTGACTCCTGTAAATCAATTACTCTTAATTAATATATACTACCCTTAAATTGTTAAGTTTTTATTTGTATTCTAATCTAGTGATCAGACTTCAGTAAAATTCATAGAATTAATAAAATTGAAAAGGTGGATTCACAAATAATTTTGACTACCTCAAGAGTGTTCTTGTACTTAAGTATACTTAAATTATGTGAATCTTTATAACAGAGGATGCTGAACTGGAGAAACCAATCTACTTCTGTAATATAGGTATAAAAGATTCGTCGAAAACGTCATTTTGGGTATTTCAATGTAGTGAATTGTATGTTATAAAGTATAAATGTCTAATTATTATGAATACAATAAGGAAGGAAGTTATAACATTAGATATCCAATTTGCTAAGGGAAATCTAAAACTCATAAGGAAAATAACCATAGATAATTTTAAGGAAGTTCCTTAAATTATTATGTTTTTGGCATGGCGTTTGATTACTCAATTATGACGTAACATACTGAATAGATTAATTTATTGTTATGAGGAAATTTGACTTGTATTGATATACTACACATATTGTTGATTTACTACACATATTATTTCTAATGTAGCCGACAATTGCTGTTTTAATGACCAAATATAAATAATAGTAATTTTCTTCAAACTTTTTTCACCCCACTTTTTGTACTGTGGGCACAAAAAGATCTACTTTTATAAAGTTTCAAGAGATGGCGCTAGTTGCAGTATTATTTGTAATGACAAAGTTAAAAATTGTTGTTATGTCTACACATACACCCCAGTATGTTCTTCACTTTTATGTTTATGTATTGGGATGTCTGTATTTTATTTCTTTTTATAACCTTGTCCATTAACCAATTTTCATGTATAAGTTGTGCGCAGAAGGTTTGCCGATGATCACCCCTGCCGCTACCTACGACTGGGACCGGGGCTTGTCTAAGTAATACTAAAAACTGGACGACCGCGGGTCACGGTTGTAGGAAGCGAAAGAGGTTATCATTGGCAAACCTTCTGCGTCTGACTTATAATTTTGTGCATATACTTTCAATGACTGGAATGAACATTATACTTCACAAATTGTCGTGGAATACTTATCCAAAGTTTATTTGTAGAGAAAACTACATTGCAACCGTAACAGGTCTGCAAGTAAAAATAGGAAGAAATAAGTTTTAAATAGCTTAAGAGAGGTCTTTGTCGAAGGACAAGCTGGGAAGCAGGCAAAATTGGATATCAAACAATCTGTGGAATATAAATGATTTTAAGTGAAACTATTTCAGCAATAAAGTCTATTTAATAATCTTTTATTTTACATTTCAGTCTCAGAGTCATAGAGTATGTTAGCTCTCAATACTACTAAAAGATACTGACCTGCCAGTCCAAACTTCCATAGTACCAGCTGGACAGTCTAAGGGCTCTCAATGTGTCCGCTAGCCTTCTTAGCTCATCATTATAAGGTGTTGGTATTAGTGGAGATGATGGCGTTGCGTATAGTGGAAAATGGGGCAAGTATGTCGGCTGTACGGTGAAGGGTGGCGGTGTGTGGGGAGTGTGGCACTTCTCGCCAGCGGGTGCCAAAGACACCCGCAGCTCGTGCCTACAATTTGGGCAGCATGCAACACCAGTTGACCAGTTGCTGAGTGGCACACCTACTTCCACACATGCATCTGGAACAATGAGAATGTAAATTAATTTTCACTGTTACAGTGAGTTTCAGCACATTTACTGTTAAATGTTATAACAATACAGTTTTTTTAGAAATTGAGCTGACTATGAATGCACTATCCAAATATTTTTTTAATTCTGTAGGTTGGTTTCTTATCACTTCTGTAAAAAATCATATAATAAAAGGCACCAAAGAAGTTCCTGCTTCAACTATATTACAATAATCAGTAATATGAAAATGTTAATATAATCCATACTTAAAAGACGTTTTAACTTGACCTTTAGAATTCGGTTACACATCAAAAAGTGAGAAATGAATTTATAAGAATAGAAAAGCAGTTTTTATTTTTTTGGAAAATGACAATTTGCCCCTAAAGACAAGGATAATATTGTATAATATTATTACAAAAAAAAACATTTTCAAAGGACTTTTCAGAGATTACTCGAAAATATTTCATCCTTGGACTTTGAGTGTCAAGTTTATGAGCAATAAGTTTCAGTAAATAAAAAACAACATATTAAATATATAAAAAAACAGCAGAAACCTAGAACATAAGGTAATGGCTTTTCTAAGAAAATTACAAGTCCAACTCAACAAAAAGTATTTCCACAAAACACATATACAAGTTAAATCACATTACTGGCAAAAAGCCAGCAACTGATTATTCAGAAAAATGATAACATTGCATTCAAAGAAATGGTTTAAAACATACTCGACCAGTTCAAGTGAAAAATGATAAACACATTGTTTCTTGTTCACATTTTAACAAGTATGTGTAAGTGTTGATAAAACTTAGAATGAATTAACATATTTGCTAATTGATTAACACAAGGTTTTAAAGCCTGAATTTTTATCTAACAATGCCAAATCTTAATTAAAATGACCTACATAAATTATAACAAGAATTAGATATTATACAAAGTCTTTTTAAATTCTGTACTTATACTAATTATTTATAACATTTCTACTGTTAAAATAAATAAAATTCTTAAATTTAATACATATATTGTTGCTCAATATCTATTGGAATTTGAAATAGGTATTAGATTTGTTACTCAATTGTTTAAACAATCTAAATTTTGTTTTCAAATTTAATCAAAAAATTGAGTTTTTCTTATTATGATAATGCATTTTTCAACTAAACTTCAGCTTAGTGGTCACTGAATTTTAAGTAGTGGGGGGGGCGGAGGATATGGGGGGGGGGGGTTAGGGAAGTAGATACTTCTCCCTTCTGCAACTTCTATGTCTGGGAAACATGTAGCTCTTGAGATTTTTTTTTTTTGTTAGTTCGTTTAATTATACTCCGATGATGGTGATGAGTCTAAAGTCTAACCTAAACTAAAACCTAAACTCACCGTTCTAGTCACTGGTCGCGACTTTCGACTAAAGCCCACAAGCAAAGTGAGCTTGCCACAGCAGCGGTCAGAGAGCACAAACAATTTGTAACCATTGTTGCAGTATATATTATTTTTATATTTTTATCCGTGCAGGAACAGAGAAAGAATACAATTTCCTGTGGCCAGGCGGCCTGTCGTAAGAGGCGACAAAACAAGCCACAGCCAGGTGGTAGGGCATTTGCCCGACTGGATGGCTACCACCCCTGGTCTAAAGTATGTCGCCATAACAACCTTGAGTTGTGTTCTGGCATTAGTGACCAGGTACCAGTCTCCCAAGAGAGCAGCAGCGCATTTATAGCATCTTTGGTGTTGCCAATAGGCGATGGTAACCACTTTCCATCGTCAAGTGGGCCATCTGCCTGTCTGCTGAACTCCTGCAATAAAAAAATTAAAAAATCCAAGCAAAAAATTTTTTTTTCATGTTTAAAAATCAATACTATTAACATATTGATTCAATAACATTTATCATAATGGTATCTCTATACTTTGTTTGACAAATAAAGTAAAGTGATTTAAAATTATAATAACTAATTCAAAACTCTATTCCTAAACTCAAAAACAGATTTAGTGTTTATATGTAAATCCTAAGTGTATTCCTAAACACAAATCACACTTTATTATCAACAAAAATGACATTGACAAGTGACCTTGTTTATCTATATTTTTTTCCCCATTATTCATTCAAAACTTGTTTGTGGACCCAAAAACTTGTTCCTAACCCAACTAACAGATCTAGTGGCTATATATAAGGCGTATGTATACCCCTAAACTCAAATTACCCTTAATCTCATGCCACTCTGGGTTAAAGCACAGACTACTTTTTAAGTTTCAATAAAACATAGTTAGGGTGGGGTATATTTATATTTATTTATTTGTTATGAACAGATCAGAACATTTTTAATATAGGTTAGATAGAAGGCTAAATTTTAGCCTTTGTGGTTTTTTTTTTATTACCACACAAAAATCACTCTATATCTCAATTAATAAATAAATACGCCCTATAACTATACCGCACCCCATAGTTAATTTGTCGTGTATTCTTAAAGTAATATCGAATTAAATCATATCTTAAATTCTCAGTAATAGTTTATAGACCAGCTAATTATCTCAAATAATCCAAGAAAGTTAGTTATAACCTAAAAATCGTGGAATAACTTACTTTGCGGATTTAATCTAGCAGCTAGAGTCATGTTTAAAGGACTGATTTTCACCTGCCGCCTTTCAATCAAGCACATTTGTTGAATATCCGTGGGGCAGCCGAAGTTTCCACGAATTTCGTCGGGGGCCACGGCTTAATTACTACACCATTCAACACGAGACGAACACATGATACACAAAAGGTCTGGTTCAAAACTTGACTTTCCGATATACAAATAATATTTTACACGGTTAAATAAAAATCACTAAACAACAAACAGTGATCCAAATCGAAATCCTATTTCCAGTGAGACACCTGTCAAACTATAACACCTAAATAGTGAGGTGCTGATATAGCCAGAAGCCAATTAAAATTATAAATATTGATATAAAATTATGCAATCCGTCTCTTGTGACGACTCAACGCGGAATGATATGCTTTGCGTACGGCACGGGCACAAACTGTCTGAACAGAGCGAGCGCTATTCACAAATGGAATGGCATCAAGTTGGAGGGGGCTTCCATTCGGAGAGACGCCGATGACGCTGAGCAACAGAGCGCTACAAAACTCGAACGTTCACCGACTTCCAAGAATTCATTCACCAGGCAACAATAATTAACCAGTTGTCTAGATATTTTGCTCTCATAGTATGTTTTGTACAAAGTAACGTAACTTGATGGTTCTGTGCAGAACAAGTAACTATTATATAAAGGTTTTCATTTTACAATATTTGTTAATGTATTTAAATACAGCAAAATCAAATGAAATAAATATTATTTACTTTGTTATTCACACATATACAGAAAAAAATTTGAACATCGTACAGAAACCTAAATTCATCCCGTTTTACATTTATCTACAAATCGTTTAAAATAACTGTTTAAACGAAAAGGACTATTTAAATTTTTTTGTGTATATTCATAAACATAAGTAAATAACTGTAATTCAAATTTTAATCCTTGTATAAAACGTTTACTAGTAAATTGAATATTGTTCACTGTTACGCAGATTAAAACAAAAATATTGTTCTTACTCCTAAAAAGCGGTTCCTAGTAGATACGTAGTATCCATAGTAGTTTGTGCCTAGTAGAGCGTGACCCGGTTACTAAAAAAGTAAATCCATACAATACGTACCTATATCAACAGTTACGCATTTTTGTTTCATCATCTCTTTTGTATCAAGTTTCGCATGTTTCCAATGTAGTTGTTATAAGTATCACTGCGATTATAATTAAAAGTGTAACTTTTTGTCATACAAAAAAAATTAAGCTAAATCAGGTTTAATACTTTATTACTCTAAAATAAAATTATATTATGTAACGTTATACCACTCAAATCCGATGGCAATACTTGATACACAACTGTCGTAACAATTATTTCCATATAATATTTATTTCCAACTTTTAAACAATAAAAAGTAAAAATAGTATCATACACATAGACATAGACAACACTTTATTGTTTACCAAAACAAAAACTACAAAAATGCACTAGACAATACTTGTTAAAAGAAAAGGCGGCCTCTTATCGCTAAAAGCGATTTCTTCCAAGCAACCTGACTCAAAGGAAATTCTTAAATTATTATGCAACAAAGAAAAATGAAAAAAAAAATGAAAATGAAACTGAAGTACATGGACAGCACATTATAGTCTAAAATATAGTAAACTAACACAGGTACATTATTGCATAAGACTAACATAATGTTTCCTGAGTGAATTTTTATGGCAAAGGATTTAGCTTTTCTGACGTCAGCGGGCAAATAGTCCCAAAGTTCCAGCTTGCATGGCGAAGGAATTGGAATAAAATGTTGAAGAGTGTGCAGGTGCCATTAACAGGAGATCATTAGTAGAGCGCAAATTGAGGGTATGTGACGTATTTAAAGGAAGTTGAAACCTTCCTTAAGATAAGGAGGGGTATAAGGTATTAGAGTATAGAATATATTAAATTGAGAAGATGAGCATTCCGGCTAAATTAGTTAGGCAACCACTTGGGCTTTTTGCGGTATCGTTATCGTTACTACTTAATCGACGAGGTTAACATTTAAAACAATTTAAGGTCTTTTTCAACTCTGTTTCACCCTGTTAGCAAAGTATTAGAAATATAGCAATTTTCCGAAAGGAAAAATATAATACTTACTAAATTATATCAATAATTTTTTTATTCGAACTCGATAGTAGTATCAATCCCTATTCGCCTAGTGACCTAGTGAATCACAAACAATCATTTTTGTCTCTTTTACTGTTAAGCATAGATAATGCACTACTGTAAAGTTTAAGGCTTAATAACATTTTGCATCGAAGCCATATATTTATTTTTTAAAAACCAAAGTCTTAATAAATAATTTTGAACAACATCTACAACGCTACCGAAAACCGAGTTTGATAAATGATTTTGGACTGTCAGTATTTCAAACCGCAGTTGTTGATTTTCTTAAGCGTTACAAAAAATGCTGGACAAACCAACCCAAGCTTAAGAGTCTGATTTACATTTGCATAGTTAAGTAGTTAGGTAACTTGCGAATAAATCCTAGTAATTTTTTAGAAAGATAATGGCTAAAATTCATCAAAAATCATGCTTACTTTCACGTTTATCTACATATATGAGTAAATATAAGAATCTGAAATATGTAGTGTTATGGCCAGTTCCTATTATTTATTCATCTGCCTTACTATCGGTAGAAATATGACATTACATGTATGGCTTATATCAAGTAGGTAACCTATACAAAGGCAAAAGAACGGTTGGTTGATATAGGAATTAAGACTGGCCAATAAACTGTTTCTTAGAATATTTACATCTCGAACATTGTAATACGTATAATTTGAAAATGTAGGTATTTTAGCAGTATTTCTAACAATGTCTATAAATATGCAACGGTTCGTATTACAGAAGTAAGTACACAATGGTAAATGTTTTATTAAAACAGTCTTATAAACATATTCTTATTATACGATAAAGTAAAGGAATGTTTTGTGAGAAATCGAACTTGTAGACAAGAAAAAGAACTTTAAAATCATAACGATATTTAATTTTTTTTAACTTAACTTTTTTTGGTGAGGGTTGCATTGCCATTTTTTGAAAAACTGTTATGTGTATGTTTTTGTGGTTAATAAAACTGCAAAATCGTAACGAAGAATACAAAAAGCGGCTTCCATTTAACAATACCACAAAGATAAATGTCATTCAGGCTACTTTTTGGATTCCAAAGCCTTGTTTAACTGTCCATCTACCAAGACAATGAATCATTTGTAAAAAATGATTCATATACAAATCTGATAAAAATCAAGATAGCAAAATCTTTAGTATTAAAAGATCCTGTTTGTTTTCTGATTCACCGTTTGTACCAAACGTCTACTGATGCATTAAAGAGGCCCAATCACTATCATGCAGTAGGAGGAGCTTGCAGGACTCAAGAAACATTCTGCTCGGTGTTGTCGGATGCAATGTAAGCTGCAACAACATTTACTTCTTGCATTACGCCGCAGACTGCTAGGCGGACTGCAATGCAGGGTAGTGAACGGACCCTTTAGATTACGATAATGGTCCGATGAATATTAATTATACTACGGTGTGGTATCTAAAAATTCACAGAGATAGAGGATGGTGAAAATTTTTAAAAAACACATACCATCTCGATATAAAAATTATATAAAAATCTTTTATGTTAAAAAGAAGTTTGTTGTATTCTTTACTTTTTAAATATTCACGAATAATCAAGTTTTAAAATAATCTTCAAACCATAGACGTGTATGTTAGCAGCTCATTTCAACATTCGATACTCGCGCTGCCCACTTCCCTCGCCGCTTTCTTACTTGGTGTCGTGAAAGTGGTCGTAATGTAAACGAGGAATACACTTCAAGCAAATAGGCACCATAGCGCCAAAATTAATTGAATAGCTTATCCAGTCTACCCGCGTGGATCTGGCGTTAAAAAGCTACAAACTGCTTTTGTACTGCAATTGAATTTATCATCTGTGAATTCAATAAATGTAGTTTATAAAATAAGACCGCAATGTCTAGTATGACTAGCAACTAAAATATACTCTACTATCTGGCAAACTTAGTAATCATAGCTTGCGTCAGGCACGCAGGTGTTCGCTTTACATCCGAGCGTGCCATGGAGAGCGAGTTCCTCGTACACCGATTATATTCGGCGTTCTCGGAATCCCTTACCTGCGCCCGCGCAGCTTTCACAACCATCTGCCGGTTGTCATTCGCACACATTCACTATCTACATGCACGATACAAAACGACGTGTGTACATTACTTTTGAATAGCGAATAGGACGTTTTGGAACGCAGTTGATGTACGCAGCTGCTATACTCGTGAATGCAATGAGCATTAGGGGGTTTACGTGGATGATTTATTTATACGGCTTGATTATTATCGGGGTGCTCTTGTATTTTGAGGATCTGGGGTAAGTATAGGGACAGATGGTACCAATTATTCCGTCTATAACAGCGTGGAGATACGTTACAGTCGTTGGCTTTAAAGCCATGTGTCGTTACTTTTTACGCCAGTTGTCTGAATGATAAAGGCAATTAACTGGGAATGAGAAAAGTCTATAATAATTCATAAATAAGATAGTTAACGCTGTAAGAAATCAGAATACATAGATTTTATCTTCAATCAATCAATCAATGTATTAGTTTCGGAATCCTGGCTTAAATCATGGCTCTCCTCTACTTCGTATTCTTTGCCAGGATTTCGTCTAATCCGAAATAACCGTATCGGTAGTGGTGGTGGTGGCGTTGCTATATACTAGCGCTCCCATCTAGCATGCAAAATCACTCACTTACGGCACTTACGGGTTTCATACTAATATTGAAATTCCAGTGGCTTATTATGGCCATAATTAAAGATCCAATTATAAAAAATAATGTAATAACCTGTTATGTAGTTTTTATTCTATTTTTAGATTAATAATGTAGATATTTTAATTGTTAAATGTAATGGAATTTGTGCAATGTCGTAATTTACAAGAATTTCCGGACATTTATTGATGTATAGAAGTACTTAGTTCCATCTTTGGTGTTATATATTGTACTGACATTTACGTTGCCCTACTTTTTTTTAAATACAGATAATTTAAAACAACTTCGAAGGGTAGCAGGTGAATTGCAGATCCTACACAATTAAGTCTATCAATTAATTGAGCACTAATTAGTTGAACACAGTAAAGTATTAATTTGACTTTTACAATAATTAATTAAATAAAATTACAATTTACAAAATGACACTTCTACGAAATCTATATCTATATATATTCTTGTTTGTTTTGGACGGAACTTGCAGGTACAAAAAAATAAATCAAAACTACCTGAAACGTTTTAATATTTGTGCTTTCTACTTCGTTACAAATTAGAACTTACTTTTCAACAACTTATAAATGTTCTCATAGTTTAAGTGAGTTGTAAAAAATCTTTTATGAGAAATAAAGTTCTTTGATCCGAATAATTTGTGCTACAAATTTGTCATTTTCCCTATTATAAAATGTTAATATGCACTCATATTTATTACAAATTGGTTAACAACACACCAACCATTATATGCTAATAATATTTTGACCATCCAAATGCTTAGAAGAGCCCTACTACTAGAGCTTAGATCCAAGTAATGATATATTTAGCTTGACGATAAACTTGCGCTACTTAAGATACCTTACGAAATCTAACCTAAAGCACAGTTTTCTTCTTCTATATATAGGTACATTTTCGACAGGGTCTCCAAATTGGGTGTTATCCCCAATAATTGTTGTTTGGAGCAAAAAAATTGTCTTTAGGATGTAAAACTTCAAGCCAAGCACTAAAATCTATCTAATATTGACGACGGTCCATATCACATATCATGTTATTTCTGGTATAATAAATTTATCAAATAGGGGATTTCCCAAAACTCCATCTGGACACCCTCATTTAAAACAAAACAAAACCTGTGGTCATGAATAAATAAAATAAAAAAACATTTAAAAGTAACAAAAATAATTATCTACGATAAAAAACATAACCAGCTTTCTGGGCACCTTACTCAAAGAAGACAGTGACCTAGGCTTAGTATTCTACTTGTGGTTTTGACGGATTATAGGTAGAATATAATATAACTAAGTAAAGTTTTCTTTTATTGTATTAGTTTTTAATGTTTTATATTATTGTCTTAGTAAACATGATATTCCAGATACCTACTCATATTTGTTATTTTACCCGCAAATGTAAATCTGAAATCTTTAGTAGAGTAAAACGGTTCAATGCTCATCATTAACTTGACTCATTTAAGTCATTACTCATTACTATTAAATTGTAAGAATAAGTTATTCATTGTTTCCACAAACGAAATTGGGTAATACTGTTAGCATTTTCCTATAATAGAAATTCAATATGTTTAAAATGACGTAAAATGACGTGTTCATTGTAAAATCACACACCTATAAGGGTCATACTCAGAAAAAGTGTACATTTAGTATCTTTTTTTGTCCCACAACTTCAATATTAAATAAAAGTCCCATATTAGCAATATTATTCTTTTTTTTATCGTTTATAGTAAAGTTTAGCTATAAATGCGATCATTTTTAATTTTTTAAATTTGATAATTACTTAAATACACATTTTGTCAAAATTACAAAAATTGATGTAAAACTTCTCCCATACATTTTTCTTGTGTCCCAGAGCGGGTTTTAGTTTTTTAAAGATTAGTTGTTACGGCTATTTATAGCGCTTTTTAACTTTGAGTAGAGCCTTATAACTATTCATTAACCAAGAATTGAAATTAGACGAATTTTATTTATTAATAATTAATATTTAATTTAATTTTAATCAAACTAATCTTGTCCCAAAATTATAAACTTTCGTTACTCAGGGCTATTTACGCACAATAAATTCTGAACGCATTTATTTAAAATAGTATTAGCATTTTTTCTTTAACTGGTAACACTTCGGCTTTCATCATAATTACTGTAGGGGCAGTCATACTGTTTTTGCCAAAGTTCGAGAGCGAAACGTCTGCCGAGTAAATTAATATTAAAAATATCTCAGGGTACTTCACGCTTATTATTTTGCTAAGTATACACTATTTTAGTAGACCACATTAGCCCTTATTTTAGTTTATGTCATATCTCAATGAATACACTTAGTTCTTTTATGTGTGACACGTGGGTACAGTGAAAATATTTTTAGAGGTTATAATTTCTCAGATTTTATTGTCAGTTTCCTTATATTGTGTTACGTTACGAAACTGAGAAATTATAAAGCTTAGTACACGTGAGCAGACGTTTAATTCATTGATCAATTGAACCAAGTGAGTGCGAACTGTCTACTTGGCAAACAGCACTGCTCATTAGCAGTGCTGATTTGGGTATGGTATTATATTTCCTTTTTCCTTTCTGGTATTTAGCATTACATTGTCAAATAGAAAAAAAATTTCTTCGTGCTTTATGTTGCTATATAAATAATTTATTTTCTTCTCAGTTAAACATGGCCCCCATGTCAAATGCCGAGAGGCAAAAAAGATATAGGGAGCGCCTCAAACAAAATCCTATTAAATATGAAGAATTGCGAAAAAAACACTTAAAGAGAGTTAAATTAAATAAATTAAAAATTAATGAACAGAACGAAAGCCAGAAGGAAAAAAACAAGACAGAAGTGTAATTTTGTAAGGCCCAGCTCGCCATACACAACGCGGTGCTGGTACCTACGCTCACGTATGGAAGCGAGAGTTGGGTATGGAAAAGAGAGCATGAAAGTAGAGTAAACGCGGTTGAGATGCGAGCACTGCGTAAAATCTGCGGAGTGACGCTCGCGGACCGCGTTCGTAATACCGAAGTAAGAAAGAGAGTTGGTCTGAAAGAAAGTGTCGGGGTGAAGGTAAGGAAAGGAATGCTCCGGTGGTTCGGGCATGTGGAAAGAATGCATGATGAAAGAATGACTAAACAGATATACAATGCAAAAGTGGAGGGATGCAGAAGTCGTGGAAGGCCACGACACACCTTCCATGATCAAATTGATCGTATACTAGCGGAGGGTGATGTCAGGAGCCTTAAGAACAGACGAGCGTGTATGACAAGAATTATGAATGTCAAAGAAGCAAGTGAGGTGTGCAAGAATGGGCCTAAATGGCGCTCTGTAGTTCGTGCCTACCCCGTAAGGGAACTGGCGTGAAGTTATGTATGTATGTATGTAATATATTACGTTCAATGTGTTCTATGCTTTAGGGTATCAGTTTCGCAACGGAGCTTCTCAGTTTTGTTGCAAATCAGTTTAGTTGCAAATTTGAAATGTACACTTTTTCTGAGTATGACCCATAAACAGTTGCTATACTATCTGTGGTTTTGTTAAAATGTGTTATTTTACCGGAATTTATTCATAATTTTGACATATTTATTATAATACTCTGCTATACCTGCGCCATAATGCTTTTAAAGAAAGACATAACGCAAACTTAACCAAGATTTTAATGTGTTATTTGAGATTCGAAGATGTTGACGACATTAAGTATTAACCGATAATTCAGTTGGTGGTGGTGAACTAAGGCAGCATTATTTTGAAAGCTGTAAATAAGATGCATTTGGACACAGTCACTAACACTAACGTCAATGCAGGTGAGTAGGGATATAACAATTACAGCGCTTTTAGTGCTAGCGACTTGACCAAGTTCCTCTATTTATTCTTCTTTAAGATATGGTTTGCACGATTTCTGTATGCAGCCAGCGTCAAATATTCCACTAAATTGCAGGTCTTTCACGGATGCCAAACGAGCATTAGTCTCTCTTCATAACTCCATTTTACTTCTAACATTCATACACGCTTCATAGGCTGTTTAATAAAAAAATCTTGTTTGTTCAATTTTGACTTGGTATGGATTGTGCATCCAGAAAGAATCACGTGGAAAAAATAACGAAGAAGTGGCTATAACACTGTCATATTTCTTGAAACAAGCAACAAATTGTCAGTTTGCCTAAAGTTTTAGTAACGCAAGTATTCTGTGAAGCGACAAATCGATGTGGAACGTGGTTATTTATTTAGGGAGGTCAAACGTCTTCACGGAACTCAATACTTCTGACATACTTCGTCTTCAATTATACTTAGTACTGTAAAAGAGTTCGTTTTTCGCTGTAATGTGTATTAAACCTTACTATTGGTTAAAATTTGACATATACATTCACTTGTCTTACTATCGTTTGAATTTAAACATTGCTTGCACGGTGGTTATATCGAATTTTAATCGATAGTAGGGCAAATGAATCGTCGATAAGATATAGGAACCTGGAATTACTATGCATTTTCCCACAATGGCTTGCCAAAACAGGTAAAGACTGTATCAAAATATGTTACCGCTCCAAAAATAGTTTTGAAATGATATATCATTGAAGGTCAGGATGTTTTCTTAGGTTTTGAAATAATACAACAGAATTGAATAATGGAATTCTTGTCAAGCTTGAAAACTCACATTTCATTTCACTATACCATTGAAGATTTCCACGCAAACATACCTTATTTAACAACAGTAAATATCATACAACTATTATTTATTTTAGTAACTAGAGTTCACACAGTTTTGATGAATATCCCTGGAAAAACAATTTATTTCAGCCAGATTACACGTTTTTGCAGATGAAACTGCCTTTAAAGTAAAATATCAACACAATTGAAACACAAGTACGAGCATGCATGGAGTACTGTTCTCACCTTTGGTAGGGATCAGCGAAATAACAAATCGAAGCAGAAAGCCAGATAGCTGATAGGCAACGACCAGAGCTACGAGTATTTAATGAAAAAAAACATATGTCTTGAATATCGATGTAGGGTAGCCAGCCTATCGGTTTTTTATCGGATACACTTTGGATAGTGTACATCAGAGCTTTTCAATCTGATCAACTGACACCCAGACCCACATACATACCTACCATTTTTGACATACCATCTTTACGAACAAAGCGCTTCGTGTCCATCTTTATTACGCGCACCGCAAAAGAGTGGAACTCATTGCCAAGGTACGTTTTCCCCATACCTACAACCTGAATGTCTTCAAGTCGCGTGTGAATAGGTACCTTTCAGGTAAGTGTGCTCCACCTTAGACCATATCTTCGCCTAGTATCAGAAGAGATAATGATCAAACGCGAACCTACAATAAAAAAAATCACCTTTTCAATTCCCGCCAAAGGACCCCGTATCAGCATTATCCAGGTCATTAACCATAAACCAATGTCATTTTTTCCATTTGCTTACGTAACTATAGAGTAAATAAATGCTAAATTACCTTTCGAACGTGAAATCGTAAGTGTGACGTAATGTCATGGTGTTATGACTCGTCGGAAATCTGTATACTATAAATATGAAAGTACTTGTCCGTCTGTGTTACCCTTTCATGACAAAAGCAGTTAACCGATTTCAAAGAAATTTGGTACATGTATACCGAAATTTTACAACTGTGGGCATCCCGTTAACTTATTTAGAATATTAAGAATAAGAAACCTTAATGTTTTTTATTTTGTAGCAATACAAGGATAATATTAATATTGTTACAACTTAGGCTCCGACAAAGACAAATTCCACGTACAGATCTGTAAAAGCACATTTAATTACCTGTCGGCATTTGAACTAATTGTAATCCTTTTATGATCGTCTTCTTTTGTTCACTTATTTATTGGCATACGCTTCTATTTATTATGGAAATCAGCCTATTGTCCTATTGTACTCGTTTACGGCCACTCAGGAGCATCATTAGCCATGTGTTGCGGATTTTATGTACAAGCTAATTCTAGGAAATTATGTCGACGTTGCCGGGCGGGCACTTTTGCATTTGTGAAGTATAAAACGATGGCCTAATTGAGAGAGGGGGTCAGTTGAGCTACAACTACGATCTAGGCGTGACGTGTGTACATTCGGGAATCTAATAGTGACAGACTTTGCGCGTTTTATTGAATTACGACCTTCTGCATTACGTTTGGATTTGTTGCGTTCCAACGTGCCTATTACTTGAGCCAATAATGGTTTTGATAATAACACATAAATATAGGATATTTTAGTTTTCGGAAAGTGGAACAGTTTCCAAAAGCTACAGATAAAGTTAACGACACCTAAGCCGAGTGCAAATCTCTAGTTAAATAACATACAGTACTACGTCACCCTTAACTCCGGATCTATTCAAACCGCAATTTTGATCTGCTTAATTAACTATATTTATATTTAGTTTTTCTTTAATTTTTCATAAAGTGCCTCAATGTTATTACAGAAATATAAAATGATATATTTCTTTTTGTTTTCCTCCCTTCAAAATAGTTATTTGTTTTATCAGAGTTTATTCTTGTTTTTATTTCCCAAAAACATAGTAACCTTTATTTATTAGGGGCCCACTTAAATACAGCGGCCATCTTGGTGCCTGTACTGATATGGGCTTGGCATATTTTTAGCGCTAAAGACGCTCCTCATACGATCTATGGTTTCTTTTTCTTTTGTCTATGTATGGCGTAGATACAATAAAGAGAAATCTATAATCTATTATTATGTCTATAATATTCTTGCATGCTTAACGGATCGCATCCGGCAGACTTCGACGAAAAGGCAATACGAGTTTTGCTTATTAACATGACTAATTTTAACGAGTTTTTGCAAGAAAATAAATGACTATAAGTTCCAGCAAAAGGTAACCGTATAGTTTACTATTTGTTCACACTATTGTTGCATTCAGAGAAGTGTAATAAAATGAGAATTCAGCGGCTTTGCTTGGTGAAGTTTAAAAATATGGACCGTACTTAATTACTATCGGTGAATTAAAATTCACAATATTTAGTAATCATGAGTTATACCCATATTTTAAACCAATAGTGCCAGCGAAACGCTCGCATTACCAAGACAATGTGTTTGTTAGTGCATTGCAATAGCGGCAAAAAAAAACTTTTGGGCTATTTTGGTGTATCCCAAAGAAACTAATTTAATTATCGATATAAACAGAATCATAGAACCCGGAATATAATACGCGTAGCTGTTTGTCAGTTTCATTTAAATCCTTTTAGTAGTTTTCAGATGCAAAAGAAAACAATATTACCTATAGTAAGGACATAAGTGCTTTGAAGGTTAGTTAAACCTTCTGCGTTAAATCAACAAACATGCCTATAAATAAGTCTGGTTGATCAGAATATATTAACAACTAAAAAAGTCACTCATGTTTATATGTATCCAAATTATTAACATAAAGTATTGGTGACCCATTTGGTAAATTGATGGCTGGAAATAAAATGACAATTCAAAAAAGAGATGGATAGACTAGGTGTGTGAAGGATGACCGATACGTATGATAGGATGCAAACCAGCATAAAAAATGTTTGTAAGAAGAGATATCCTGTGCCGTATTTATTCATTTTCAAGTATATTTATAAGATCAAAATTCAAAAACGCAATTTTGTTTGTATAAAATGATACTGTAGACTCGTAAAGCCGCGTACATGCCTGCGAGCCGCTCGCGGTGCGCTCACGAGCCACGTACACTATGAGTTTTGGTGCAACGTGCAACGGTTAGAGCATTGATATACAAAACCATTTATATATCAATGGGTTGCAGTTACAAAAGGAGTTCTATGTTGCCCTCGGCTCGCTGCGAGCGCAATGCGTTCCGCTCGGGCAAGCTCGCGAGCTACGTGCACATTATGAATTTTAGTTACAGTATCGTGTTAAGGCTCACAGGTGAGTATATGGCTTAATAGCTGAACACGGTTAGCTATTACTCTGAAATGACGTCCTTGTTCGAGTGGCTAATTTGCTACAATACGAGTATCGTCCTAGTGGCTATGTGAGAGTATTCGGCCCGAGCATACTACGTTCGTGTCAATGCAACTGATACCCGGTTCTTATATCTTACTATCCATTCACTTGCCTTACCATCGGTTGAATTTTTACATTACTTGTGTGGAGCTTATGTCAAATTTTAACCCATTAGTATGGCAAAGGAACCAGTCACTAAACTGACTTATTTTTTACTAAACTATGTACCTAAAAAAGTAAGTGAATATTCTTAGCATATTTCGTATAAGTACATGTAAGACACCTGTATTAGTACAATACAATAATAAATTACTATTTAAAACACATGAACACGAGGCGAGGCATTATTGTTGTTGCTTCTGAGAAACAGCACACTAGTAATAAGTCTTTAAAGCGACATGTAAAAATATGCTAATGGCTGATTACACAGTTTAAATGGTCGATTGCTCGGAATTTTTTAAATAAATTGCACACAGTCTGTACTGTGTTTCATTTTATGGTCGTTTAACCATATAATTGTTGCAATACCTGGAAATCTATCCATGCAGAAACGGAGAAACAATACAATTTCCTGCGGCCGGGCGGCCTGTTGTAAGAAGCTACAAAACAACCTACAGCCCAGTGGTAGGGCATTTGCCCGTTCGGATGGCTACCACCCCTGGTCTAGAGTATGCCGCCATAACTTGGGTTGTGATCCGGCCTTAGTGGCCAGGTTCCAGTCTCCCTTTAGAGAGCAACAGTGCATTTGTAGCACCTTTAGTGTTGCGAACATCCATAGGCGATGGTAATCGCTTTCCAGCAGTGGACCGTGTACCTGTCTGCTGAATTTATGCAATAAAAATAAAAATACAGTTGTACATCAGCTACACGTAAATATGCTAAAATACCAATTATAAATATTAATGTTGTTTACTCATTTGTAAATAATGTCTAAAACTAAGTAACTAACTAAACTAAAACTAACTAAGTGTTATGATGATTTTTAAAGGCGAAAAGAAAAGCTATATTTAAAATAACCCTTAGTTTAGTGGCAGGCTATTTGCGAGTCAGTACAATGACGTGAGTTCGAATCTTGGCCAAATCAAGCACCATTTAGGCGAATATTCTTTGTAATGTGCATATTGATATGCTCGGGCTTCACCTGCGATAATGTTATAGTTATTGAGTGTACTTAGCTAAATGAGTCTTATTTATAGCGTTAAAAATAACGCCGTTGACGAATAGCTACATTAGATACATACGTCATCTGTCAAACGCATTAAACCCATCGCTACATCGGCGTGAAACGGTCGATAACTATAATATTATCTCATATGAAGTAGTAGGAATAAAGAGAGAAAAAAAATCCCAAGAACATGAAACAAAATGTCTAGAAATAAATTTTAGTTATTTAAGTGCGAACAAGTAATTATTTAAATCTATACAGGAAATAAAATTCGTGTCTGTTTGTAATGTCAAAATAAAAATTTGAAAAACATCAGGGGAAATAATTCCGATCAGAACACTCTGAAAATGCAATTTTACAATTTTTGTCAGTCATGATGTTCTGGCTAATCTCTGAAGCTTGACTGATTTTGACGGGACGATAACTGCTGTTATAACGAGTAAGTTAGGCTGCTTTTTTTTAAACATACGCGAAAAAAGTCCACTCGGACGAAGTAGCGGACACAGCTAGTAAATAATATAATTGTAAATATTATTTATTCAAGTGTATTTAGCTCTAAGTGTTCCATAAATAAATAAGATATAGATAGATAGATAACACTTTATTCTACACCATTACAGAAAACTTACGAACTAGTATTATACTAATTGTGTACAAAGGGCGGTCTTATCGCTAAAAAGCGATCTCTTGCAGACAACCCGTGGCAAGAATATTGCTGATTAGGGGTGGCGATGGTGGTATACATATAATTATTGTACGATTACTTACATTTTAATAATAAATATATAACTATACTATATATATAAATATACACATATACATTACGTTATATACATATACAAGATATGGTAATAAAATGCAACTATTTAAACATAATAAATATGTAACTATATACAATATAATAGATATATAAAAAAGATATAGTACTTTTTTTTAATACAGCAGACTTCAAATAATAGATAGTATTAAAAACTGTGTAGGTACCTATACACCTGATAACACTGCAACGTCATTACATATCAGACGATGATAAATCCGTCTGGCAAATGAAAGGACACTTTGGGTTGTGATAACCTACGCGAAGTATTTGGGGATGCGGTGGAACTAAACCTCTGTTGGTGAAGTGCCATGTTGGCTGGTTTCAACTCAAACGCCGGCACATGGGAGGCAGGTTCAGGTTTAGCGGTGTAGACGGTGTAGTTGAGAACGTCTATATCAGAGTCCCATATAAGCCGTGGGGCGCTTAATCTCGCCGTATAAGGTCCAACCCCCAAAAAGGACCCGGTATTGTACGACGAAATGTATTCCCCTGCTTCAACAAAAGAAACCTACGCGAAATATATACAATTATACACCTATTTTCGCATAATATTCTTTGACAACCAGGGCCGTCTTTAACCGGGGGTGCAAGGGGTCCGTGACACCCGAGCGCGACGACCTACAGGGCGTAAGTCGATTGACTTCAATAAAAATGTTATAGAACATGATCAGGGCTTTTTTAGATCTGACTAAGGATACCCCACATAACTATGTCACACACAATACTCACTTAAAATAGACAACAGTTTCCTGGGACATTTCATCTACTTATATAAGCTTAAAAGTTTCTGAGTAAAAATGACTGTGGCATACAAAGAGAGACAGACCGACAGTCATGACGAATGCATAAGGTTTCCGCTTTTACCAAAATGGCTTAGGACCTTATAAGACACACAAATTAAATGCCATTTTTTATTGTTGGCAAGTGAGGCACAAGCTGATTTTCGCACCCCGGCGCCCGATATACCTAAGACGGCCCTGTTGACAACGTCGTTTATGTTCATAGAAGCTTAACGTAAGCTATAAAAGGTTTCATTCAACGTATTGTACGGTACCAAAGTCCCGCCTTCGAAGTACTTTGTACAGTTACTAAGAGGATTTCTTGAAATCCTATGTCTTGTAAGCAATAAGATTCTTGGAAAATGTCTCTAGTCTCCGTGCACATTGATATCTATGTACATTGTAAATGTGTTTCATTATTATCTTTACTTAGAATTTTATGATTGCTAACAATGATTCATTTTATGTATTATTGCTGGCAAAAACTGCATTCATGTACTGAGATTAATACTTCTTCAAATAATAAAATTATTAACTAGCTTTAGTTTTTAAACTGTACTTTGATATGCTTAATAAATGTTTAACAATTTAAGATTTCTTGACAACATTTTTTACTTAACAAGTAAATAAAATCAATCAAAATTATTGTACTATTTTATATAGAATTTTGGTCTTTTGTAACAATGGATTATTATAAAAGTAAGTCGTAAAAGATAATATTATTACAGACCTACATATAATTCAATATTTAAAATAAATTGCATGCCTTTTAAGAAACACATCTAGATCAGCCGATTCGGCGGCGAAAACAGCTGAATCACTCAAGCAACAGTAACAGTTATATGTTTGTCCCGTTTGCTGTTGCAGCGCTTGGACCGTGAGGTCCTGAGGCCATGAGCCTCTACCAAAATTTATCAAAACGACTCACTAACTCGTCAGGTGATCAGAGCATACCTCGGACAACGAACTAGGACCTAGGATCTAGGCTCAGTATTCTACTTATTTATAGTGTATGGGTAGAATAAGTTAAGTTTTATTTTATCTTATTAGTTTACAAGTTCGTTGCAACTAAATATAGTTTTATGAAATAAATTGTGTTAAAAAAAACTGGAAACGTGATAACGTGACACAATTTAACGGTAATGCGTTTGCCTCAAATACAGATGGGATCTCTTAAGCAAGTGAGACTGTTATGATATGTGTTCCCTAATAGGTCACGATAAAACCAACAAACTTTGCGGACTCCAGGATCGTAAAATGTATAGACGAAACTTCACAAAGGCGTATTAATTACCAATTAGTCAGTTACTGAGCAAGCTAGATGCCTGGAAGATGGGAAGCGACTAAAGTGTCAACGTACATGGCGTTCCAAACAGTCTCTTGTCATAATTATTATAATTTGTCGACAGACCCGGAGACACACAGAAATGATCTGTATATCCCTAGCTAAAGGAGCTACGCTTTTTATATACCTACTAGCTTCTGCCCGCGACTTTGTCCGCGTGGAATAGTTTAAAAAAACCCGATTTTGAAACATCCTTCATTGGTGCTCCACTCCTATTGATCTTAGCGTGATGATATATAGCCTATAGCCTTCCTCGATAAATGGGCTACGTAACACTGAAAGAATTTTTGAAATCAGACCAGTAGTTCCTGAGATTAGCGCGTTCAATCAAACAAACTCTTCAGCTTTATATATTAGTATAACATAGACAATATATTGTATACAAAAGACCGACCCCAGAAACCAAGAACATAGCAAATAACAAAGAGTTAATTTGCGCAATTTAGCATTACCACGAATCGAACCCAAGAATGCATCGAATGCAGAGGGCATTACAGTGATCCAGGCGGCAAAGGTTTCGACCATACAAGCACAGAAGCCGTCAAAAATATTATAATAAAATAAATAGGTATATTTGTTTTCGTGATACTTTTCGTGATATTACTTCGATTTTTTTTTATTTTTTATTCTAACTTGATTTAGAGAAAAGGTTCCTAAATAAGTGTACTGTAAGGATGCTTTAGGTGGGCGGTCTGCCTCCTACAGGCAATGGAAATAATGCAAAAGTATCACATCATATTTATTGCCAGTTTCTATAAGTCTCATACAGGCGATGTTATCGGTTTTCTAAATGTACATGATATATTACTTCTGGTGTACTGATAACACCTTAGCAACGTAGAGATATAAAATTAAAGATAATATTATCTGTATGTCTTCAGTACAACTTTGTTATCTAAAAAACTTCCACAGAAGTGATTCATTTCTCGGGAATAACTATATTTCAGCGATTTCATTTTTATGGGAAAAGAATAATTGATGATAATTCTCAATAAGCACGTGTATATTAATCATACAGAAGTTATTAAATACGATGATAATGACGAATTGAATTATGTTTTGTTTACTGTATATTGTAGGTACGAAAGAAAAATCCCTATTAATATTATAAATGCGAAAGTAACTCTGTCTGTCGGTCTGTCTGTCTGTCTGTTCCGTTTTCACGTAAAAACTACTGGACCGATTTGGCTGAAACTCAGTATATATATATTTTCGATGCCGAGAATGAACATAGGATACTTTTTATCCCGGAAAATGGGATAGTTTCCGGGATAAAAGTATATTTGTCTCTTTGTTTGTTATCCTTTTATGGAAAGACTATTGGACCGATTTGGCTGATACTCGGTACATATATAATTTGAATACCGAGGGTGGTCAAGGGATACTTTTCATCCCGGATACTGGGATAGATTTTGGGATATATTTATGTGTAAAGTTTATCCCGGAAACTAGGATAGGTTTTTTATTTGTGGTTTGCCATTTTCGTAATTTTGTTTATTTTGGTCAATTTGGTCGTTTAGGTAGTTTTGGTAGTTTTGTTTGGCAGTTTTGGTAGTTGTGGTAGGTTTGCTATTTTCGGTAGTTTATGTTGGTAGTTTCGGTTGTTTTGATAGTTGTGGTAGTTATGGTAGTTTTGGTAGTTGTGGTAGTGTTGTTTTGTATATTTGGTAGTTTTGGTAATAGTGGTAGTATTGGTAGTTGTGGTAGTTTTGATTGGTAGATTTGGTAATTGTGGTAGTTTTGATTGGTAGATTTGGTAATTGTGGTTGTTTAGGTAGTTGTGGTAGTTTTGGTTTGTAGATTTGGTAGTTATGGTAGTTTTGGTTGGTAGCTTTGGTAGATTCGGTTATCTTGGTAGTTGTGATAGTCTTGATTGTTGTGGTAGTTTTGGTAGTTGTGTTAGTTTTGGTAGCTGTAGTAGTTTTGGTAGTTTTGTTTTGTATATTTGGTAGTTTCGGTAGATTTGGTAGTTGTGGTAGTTTTGGTTTGTAGATTTAGTAGTTTCGGTAGTTGTGGTAGTTTTGGTTTGTAGATTTGGTAGTTATGGTAGTTTTGGTTGGTAGATTCGGTTATTTTGGTAGTTGTGGTAGTTTTGGTAGTTGTGGTAGTTTTGTTAGTTGTGGTAGTTTTGGTAGTTGTGGTAGTTTTGATTGGTAGATTTGGTAATTGTGGTAGTTTACGTAGTTGTGGTAGTATTGGTTGGTGGATTTGGTAGTTTTGGTAGTTTCGGCAGTTTTAGTACGTTTGGTAGTTTTGGTCGTTTGTGTAGTTTACACAATATTTAGTTGTATAAATAAAACTAGAACGGGTTGAAATAGGGTATTCAAGTTTGTATGGGGACCATTCATTTATCAAGTTTATAGATATAAAAAGTCATAATCTTTAAAAAAATGCGACTTTCACTCGATCTGTCTGTCTGAATACCGAAAATGGACATAGATACTATTCATCCCGGTAGAAGGGATAGTTTGCGATATAAAATAAAGTAAATCTTCCGAGGGCAAATAGCACCAACATAAGAATACAATACAATATATTCTGTATTAACGCCTGCTCTTAAAACAAGAGGTACGCACTAGAGTTTGACGCGCGGCGGAGCCGCGGGGTAAACTCTAGTAGTAGTATAATCATAGAAATGATAATCAACCCATTGACAGTTTACGGCCTCTGTGGCTGAGTGGGCTAGGCATCTCTGTATATCCACTAACTACCCCTAAACCACGCCCCGGATTTTTAAGCGGTTTTCACTATCAGTTACATAATTTTTTAAGGAAGGTTTACTAGCTTGTGCCTGCGGATTCGCTCGCGAGATATAGAAATGTAATTAAGTTTTTATCTAAGTAAGATAGAATACTCCGTAGGGCTTGACAGGGCGTCGCCGCGGGGAAAATTCTGGTGAAGAATAATTTGGAACTAGATTTTATTTTCCCTAATAAAAAATTACGTTTATAAGTTCGTTTTATATTGTATATATATTCTACACACACCTTACCTTCATGTTTAAAAATGTATAATAATCGAGTTCTTGGAAGTGGGCGTTAACAACTACAACACAGTATTTTACTACAGCAGTTGTTTACCAGACCATGTTGTTCTTTGTACACGTATGTTAATTTTTGAAATAAAAATAAAAGCCTGTTATAATATGGAATAATTACGTAAGAAACAAACGTTCGTATATGTTGACTGAATATCTTAAAAGATGATATGCGTGTCAGTGGTCTTATGATAAAAGATGCCGAAAACTAAGTAAAATAGAGAACGAAAAACAGGAAACTAGACCCCATAAACAAGAGGACGCTCAAAACACTTTCTATTCTATTTGTATATCTCTAATAATGATACCTTTCTGTGAAACTAGTTATTCTATATTACAAAAGTGTAAAGAGAATAACCATCTGTATTTCTGACATGTAAGGGTCCGTTACCCATAGTGAACTATTATTATTATGTTTTAACAAATCCACGAAATCCGGTGAATGACACAGATTACGTAGTTGTCTTGTTATATGACATCATACAATGACATAGAACGCTCAAGAACCAAGACAGCTGATTTCATCATTCATGATTGTTTAACATACAGACATCAAAAACCGGTTCAAAGGAAAATCTTTAAAGAAGAAATTAAATAGACTGTACCGTTTTATTATGTGTATCTTTTGATTTGAAAAGAGAAAAAAAGCATCATTTTAGCTATGCGGTGCCATAATTTAAACAAGAAAGAAATAATGAAGGAATCAGAATTATCAGAATACTAACTCAGAATTTTTTGGATTTTTTATGCTTACACTTAGCGCGTTTCATAGATTTAGCCAGTGTTAAGCATTTATAAATATTTAACGTTTTAATAATCCTGGAAGAAATGGGCACTAACATACCAAACAAATTACAAGATGTTCTTAAATATATTGTTTTGTGCACAAAACAGTGTTACCTATACAAAACTTACCAGGCACCGCCAAAAGGTTTGGGCATACTTCTATTTCAATAAGGTAACCAATAGTAGTAACCAGGCAATATTTTATATATAAAAAATAAAATCATTGTAACCAGGCCATATATTTTTAATGGCCGATGAAATAGAATAGCGTCATTTTCGCAAATCTGATTAACGCCTGATATTAAAAATAAATTACCATTATTATAGCTTTATCTGTCACTTTTATCCAAACTTGGTAATACCAATCATAATCGATTAATCGAAAATATCGTCATTTCATTATGATATCCTTTTTCACTGTAACGGCTTAAAGCTTATTAGAAGACAACTGACGATAAACAAAGCCATTGAGCTATATAGTAATTATATCTCTAAATATTGTCATCTCACTATGATATCCTTTTTCACTGTAACGGCTTAATATTATTAGAAAGACAACTGACGATAAACAAAGCCATTTCCATAAGAAAAATATGTTTGTTGTTTTAAGATTTTATCTATTTGATGATAACATTATTAAAATACTAAGCTTTTTATTAGCTTTAAGCGTTTAAGCAATCATGTTTTAGATATTTATAGTTGCAATTTTTAGATATGAGCTCGACAAGGGCTATTTATTCCATGGAAACAGGAATGATAAGCTCAATATTGTTGCTGATGAAATTGGTTGGAATAAAGCGCTTTAGTCACTGAGCTCTATTATTACCACTACACTGGATGTTGCATATAAATGCCAAACATATTATTGTGCACATTTGATGTGCCGCCCTGCAACTAAAATTGCAAATGACTGCCAAAGTCAACAAATCTTTTGAAGTAATTGTTGTTATAAACTTACATAATTTTTTATGGTGTATTAATATTTTTATGAGGTTAATTTGAGTGATATTATAAGACCAGAACTAATGCAAGGATAATGGTCGATGATGTTATGCTGGAGCAAGTGAATGAGTTTGTATATCTTGGATGTGCTTTTAGCAGGGATGGAAGGTACACCGCTGATATAGAAAGAAGAGTGAATTTGGGGAATAGTTTGAATGGAGCGTTGGGTAAACTTCTAGGCGCTAAGAACCTCAGCCAGAAGGCCCAGCTCGCCATACACAGCGCGGTGCTGGTACCTACGCTCACGTATGGAAGCGAGAGTTGGGTATGGAAGAGAGAGCATGAAAGTAGAGTAAACGCGGTTGAGATGCGAGCACTGCGCAAAATCTGCGGAGTGACGCTCGCGGACTGCGTTCGTAATACCGAAGTAAGAAAGAGAGTTGGTCTGAAAGAAAGTGTCGGGGTGAAGGTAAGGAAAGGAATGCTCCGGTGGTTCGGGCATGTGGAAAGAATGCATGATGAAAGAATGAGTAAACAGATATACAATGCAAAAGTGGATGGATGCAGAAGTCGTGGAAGGCCACGACACACCTTCCATGATCAAATTGATCGTGTACTAGCAGAGGGTGATGTCAGGAGCCTTAAGAACAGACGAGCGTGCATGACAAGAGTTATGAATGTCAAAGAAGCAAGTGAGGTGTGTAAGAACGGGCCTAAATGGCGCTCTGTGGTACGTGCCTACCCCGCAAGGGAACTGGCGTGAAGTTATGTATGTATATTATAAAAAACAGTCGTTACAAGGGAACCTTGTAGATTTAAAGAGGATGTAGTGATAAGAGTTGAAAAAGGAATGTTAGGATGGTTTGCTCATGTAGAGAGAATGAATAAAACCAGAATCACAAAAAAGTGTGTAAATAGTAGAATCGGTGACAGTAGACCGCGCTATAAGTCACCATGCAATCTGAATATATTGGGGCATGCACAGTTAACGTGTTAAAAAGGTCAGGTAAAAATCACATCAAATAAATGAAGAGATTAATAAAAGTAGATGATGCGAAAATTGTTTGTCAGCACCGTCTCGTAAGCAGAAATCATCTTTTCTGCTTATGCTCCCCAATGGGAAACAAACGTGACAATACGTATGTTCATATCGTATCTTTTTCGTATTATTTATCGAAGACTCATAGTGAGAAAATATGTATATAATACATATTTACTTATTGTAAATTACGTTACATGAAATCCAGTAAAGTCAAAATCTAGTCAAAATCTATATAATTACTTGACCACCCTGACTAACATCTCAACGCACAGCCCAAACTACTGCGGCTATGACCGTGAAAGATTGTATGCGGGTTCTTTCTGTGCGGTAGGTGCGTATTAAAATGGATATTTGAAAATTCAACCCCTAAGAGGGTGAAGAAGGAGATGAAAGTTTCTATGAAAATCCGTCATTTTCAAAGTAAAAAGCACGAAATTGTATGAACCTGCTTCTGCTTAGAAGTAAATGTACTCATATATCGGCGTTTTTGGAAATTCTACCCCTAAGCTGGTGAAGAAGGTGCTACATTATAACTTCTTTTGACTACTCAAACTATGATTTTCTTTAATCTACGCAAGCGAAGCCGCAGGGAATAGCTAGTATTATCATAATTAAGTAACTTTTTAGTTCATTGAGATTCTCGCACTCAGCGCTTTGACTCTCAGCGCCAAAATGGCGCCAATCAAATAGGCATAACAACAAAGTGAAAGCAGCCAATGCAGTGGTAACAATAAAGGTCAGTGGCTTTAATATTTATTATAATCTGCACAATAATCATTCGATTTTTTAAATTAATAGATAAACGTCATGTGTCATTGCGGCGTCAAAATATCGTCCTATCTCTAGAAATAGCTCGGCCCTCGCAGTATGCGAAACCAGGCTTGCCAACTATACTTGACTCATTGTGTCTAAAGGGGTAGGACGTTGTACATCATGTTATTTATACGCCGGCCTTGTAATATAAAAAACAAAAATAAAATATGTTTCACTCTGAACGCAGCATGTGAAATTATAAATAGGTAACTTTGAGAAAAGAACACGTTTTAAAAGTATTAAAAAGTCTTGAGTCATTTTATTATTATAGTAAGTATTCTGTTGACAACATTTTACGTAGTGTACGGAGTCTAAAAATCTTGTTATACTTTTTAACTATAAAGTTCAAACAATTTTGTGGTAGGTAACTAGGGACATGGTTTTTTATTATAATGAATGTATACTAGCTAATTCCTCTAAAATTAAACAATATGGACTAAAATCTGATTTTTAATTACCTAGACTAAAATGACAGCTGCGATCGACCTTTTTTTTATGTTGCAAGCTTGGACCAAATCACCACTGTGAGTTGAATCCTATAGAAATTCTGTAGGATTCAACTGACCTTCGCGAACTCTTGATTCAAATCACCTTTGCGAATTGTTCATTTAACTCACCCAAATCTATTATGAATCAAAAAAAGGTCGATCGCAACTGTCATTTTAATCCAGGTAATTAGAAATCAGAGTATAGATATTGTGGTTTCGTTTGCATACATATAATATCAGTAAATTATAAGAATTCCGTTTTGCATTTTGGCTACGAAATATAATAAAGAGTTTGCAGATTGTTAATTTGCTCTAAATTCAAATATACAAAAAGCAAATGTTCATTTGTAATGTGATGACTGATGACAGATAATTAATTTTACTACATAATACAATCTAACAAAAAGTAAAGTGTCTAGCGTATATGTCTAGAACACTAGATATTAAATTTCCTCTACATGTACAGTTTAGCCATTATTTAAGCTAACCAACGCATTATAAACTAAAGATAACGTATACCTAACTCATGGATATTACTATAAGCGTGTGAATCTGATTAAAACTATAAGACAGGAAATACTAATATTTGTAAGACTATAATTTTATATAGCAGTTGTGTTTGGTAAATGCATTTGACAGATAATATTGAAGTGTACGGGGCCTGAGATTACTTGCTGGAACTTATTCTTAGCAGACAGCGATATAGTGAAAAGCTATAAATAAATAATAATAATAATATATAACCATCTGGTTTAGAAGCGGCACTCGCAAACATTCATAACAGAAAAGTCAAAAGGATGCTTGATATTGTTTTAAGGGCATTTAAGGGCATCGACGATCTCGGAGGATTTCACAATGTATAAAATATGACTACATTAGCCGTACGAAGTCAGACTTAACAGATAAAATAATTGATAATTGTATAAAAAACAAACTAAACGCATTTGACCCACAAAAAATTAAAACGACGGCTTTTATTATTAAAAAAAACTTTAATAAGCTAATAAAATTCTGTTTTATGTTATATAAGAGCGAATGGTCTCATGATGAGGGTGGCCGAAAATCGTGCGAAGTAGAAAAACGAACTGTAGGCTCCCAAAATGGATGCTCGGGACCCAAACAAGAAATGGCGGACAATTTATATATTGTTCGAGTTGTAAGTATACAACTTTCCCCTTCAAGCCACGTTATGAAATCTCATAAATATAAATATTTTTTAGAAATATTCCTTCACATTGCAGCATATGGTTTTCCTGGAAGTATAGACGTGTACAAATAACCTGCAGTTTATTTTCGTTTCGACTAATATTGGAAACATTTGGGTGAAGTATGAACCGTTGAGAGACAAACGTACGGCCATCATTCACGTTGTGATGAATCAAATAAACATCGGACATTTGTCGTATTTTTTTGTGTGTAAAGAAAGTGTGTGAATATATGAATTTATATGATAACTGAAAATATTCATCATATGTGACGACACAAATCTTTTCGCTCACTCACTAGGCGGCCAAAGACGATGTTAATTGTAATTGACAACCGATAAATTTTAATGTCAAACAGAGGGATATCCAGAGTACATTCATATATATTATAATGAATAAAAATGAATAATATACGAATAAAATGAATCGCAACAAAATTTTAACTTGAAGTTTTAAGGGCAGGTTTTCAAATTTGACAAGTACATTAACAATCTGCCCCTAAAACTTCAAGTTAAAATTTTGTTGAGATTCATTTTGTCACTTGTCAGTTGAAGTTTTTTCACTTGTCCGTTGCGATCCGTTGAAGTTTCACCTCTAATATGTGTCCTAGCACACATTTCGATTTTTATATTAAGAAATAGAGTAGATGGTAGTTTATGTATGTCTGTCCTTTTGAATGGCAATGAAGCGTGTGACTGGGGTTGAACGACATAAGCAACAGCTGCCTGTCACGGTGATAAATATGTTGCGTTGGACATGGGCAGTCATGCAAAAAAAAATGCGTTAGGAACTCTCACACCCGCGGTAGACGTTATGTCCATGACAACAAAGTGCAAGATAGTTGCCTAAGCCGGCTGTGCAATTTCAAAAACTAGCAAGTGCATTCTAAGAAATTTAACTCATTGAAAGTTCTACGAACTTCAACGATATGCCATTTCGAAACTATTTATTAAGCGTATTGGGAGCGATATGATGTTTTCTCACAGTCTTTACATGTTTTCGCAAGCACAATATATCAGCAAACGCCCAGCAACAAAATATAATTGCTAGGTTTTGAATTGCACAGCGGAGCTGGTACGGCAACATTTTAAGAAAGCCGGCCACTTATGTGAGGAAGAAACGTATTTATATGCCACTTCCTATAGGCCAAGAAATGGCTTGAGGTCGTGATATGCCAAAAAAATCACTTTCGAAAACTTTTAGGAAACAGAATGTCGTAATCAATTGAGTTTTCATATTCCTACAGATAAAAACTTTTGAAAGAGAACATTTTAATAACGTTTCATTTTAATATTTTGAACAAATGATTGACAAGTAATTAAAATATCACACGATTTATAAGATGACGAGATGATTAAAAAAATACTCGTATCTGTCAAACATTCTAAGCAAACGGTGTATAAAACTGTCTTGGTCCGAGAGTTCGATAATTTCGACACAGAATTCCTCCTTGTTTATCTCGTGAATCTATTTTTGTGTATTTTTGCTTGTGAATCTATCTGTATGTCTGTTACGCTTTCACGGAAAAACTACTGGACCTATTTGGCTCAAATTCGGTATATAAATTTTTTTCGACACAGAGTCTGTTTGCTTTTTATGTTTTCACGAAAAGTCCATTGAACCATTTTATGAAATTTGGTATGTGTGTAGTTTCAATACCGAGAATGGACACTTTTCACACGGGGAAATGGGATAGTTGCCGGATTGGATTTTTTGACTTTTTTTGGGTTTTTTGAGTCTTTCGGATCTAATAAAACTACGTTTCAACGGTTTTAGACTCAGATGTCAATGACAATGAGTAATGTTAAAGTTTTTATTTAACCTACCGCCAAGTAGTATTTTATAAATGTTTTTTCTTTATTTACCTATATAATGTGTCGTTTTAAAAACAATAAATATTTTTTACTCTTTCTTTTGTTTTGATTTTCTGAAGTATAATATTTAGGAGGGAGAGAAGGATACTTATGTATATAGGTTTAAGTTTTCTACATGACGTAGAAGGACCGTATTCTAGAGTATAAAAAATAAAAACACACAATCGGTAAAATTCATGAAACTCGCGATCCTGTGACTTGTAATCGGGTCGATAATAATTTTTGATTGGGCACTATATTATCACAAGCTGCACATAACACACATTACGTGTACACTAGTATAAATAATTGTTCTGCTCGTGAAACAGGTATATAAATAATTTTGTGATTTCTCTTTATACGAATGGTAGTGTGCAATCGATTTTCAATTTAAGAACACACTGTCTTTTGACAGCACGAGTGAGGTCGGCGCCGGCACTGATCTCAGCAGTCCACAGACCACCGCTCAAGAAATTCCTTAATGACTCGTGTATAAAGTACCAAGATTTCAGATAAATCCAAAACGTGCAACTCAGAGTATTTTCGTAGATGAACGCAATGCGATTGCAGACGGCGTAATGTTCGGCTTGGCCTCAATTGCATATGATAGCGAGCTATAAAAGCTCTAATGCAACGCCGACGCCCGTCACCGACACACAAAAGGCTTTGGCAACAACCGTTCGCTTCCAATACAATGTGAGAGTTAGTTTCAACCTTCGCGTTTTCCGAGAAGTTTAGCGGCGATCGGTTGGTAGATTTGCAAAGATATTACTTTGAATCATGTTTTTGATTACAAAATATCGATATAAGCTAAACTTTATCGATATTTATAACATCTTCAAATCTAATTATCGATTATCATAAACTACGAACTGCTCTTTACATCCCCACGCCGCGGGCCAGTAACTTCGCATCGAGCCATCAAAATGACCTTTCCCAAAAGTAGGTGCTATATTAATGCAATGCAGGAATTGACACCTTAGAAAAAACACTTTTAAAATTATTATTTTACTTTATCTTTTCCTAGATAAATTTCAACCACTCTTTCAGTCGCTATGATCTTTGTGTATACTTTAATTTAAAAGTACTAAAATACCAATAATATTGCGTTTGAACAGGTAAGTTTCATATGTCGATTTACGACATTTTGATTTTAAATCAATATTTCTCTTCTTTTGCATCCCTACCGAGCGACTGTTCCAACTGCAACGCGGTTTCCAGAACAAGAAACCGTGGTCGTTTCGATTTTTAAAATAGACGCGTTCCGTTATACTCAGGACTATACCTACATATACAGAAGCTCCGATTTTATGGCCAGTCGATTAGATGTTGTGTAATCCGTAAATGAGTGTTACTATTTTTATCTCGGTGCCAGACTCGTTTCCGAGTGAAAGGGGTTTCCTACTGTGAACTTGTCAAACAGGTCGTGGCGTCGAACTTTCCAACTTTGATATTTCATTTCTTCAGTCGATAAAGTGAATCTTTAAGCGACTAGCTAGATGTTTATATGGTAGGAATGAAATATTTCAAAGCTGTTTAATTATTCAGTTAGACGACGGAACATTACGCGGCATCACGAGCCAAGCTTATGTCGTGGTTGGCGTTAGTCTAGACTCGTCATAATAGTGATGATTAAATGAATTATTCAATGCACAGTCTACAATATGTTCACGTCCCTTGCGCTGTGAGTATAATGACGTCATATGTATAAGTACCAGGTTGCGAAGAAACCGCAGGGGTGACCTAATCAATTGCCTTCACCTTATTTCACCTATTTATAGAAGTTACTAACTAAACATTTTATTGAGACGTCTGATACATATAAATAAGACTGCTCGGCGACAAATCTTGTTTGTTTAAACAATTTCTACAATTCTATATTAGAGTAAAACTTTTTAGAATATATCAATAATGTTTACCCATGATTTATTACACGGATGTAAGTTTCGATGATTAAGGACACACCTACTTATATTATAAAGAGCGTATTGAGGTCACAGTGTAATAAATTATGACGTGTAATTCTCACGAGTGGAATAAATCTTATAATTTATTGGTGACCTGCGACTTTATCTCCATATTTTTTTACACTATACATAAGGAGTGTGTATATCTAAAGAACATTGCAAAAAAATTATACGTAACTGTAATACTTGCAACAACTCAGAAGGGTTTATGGTAATAAAAGAACAGCAACTGGTCACAATACTTATAATCAGAGAACCTTACGATTTAAGCACATTTCATCTACTCACTCTACACATTCGACAAACATTTTTAAAACACCTCGCCATTCCTCCAACAATTTTACAGTATAAGAAATTTAGCAAATTGGCACAACCGGCAGCGGATTGAAGTCATTGATAAACTATTTTAATTAAGATGGTTATGATTGACAAAAATTTAATACATTATTGTTTGGAAATTTTAGATAATATTTTGTATCAGATATTATATATAAAGTTTTACATGTACTAAAATAAATCAAACACAGTTAAAAAATCTATCGCATCTGCCAACATGAAAATAAAACGTAGTGAATACCGTCTATATACAATTGAGAGATTTTGAATTGTAATCTACACAATTACCACATCATATTAGGGATAAATCCGTGGCTGGCGTGAATATGTTGACATGTTCAAAATGTCAATTTTACAGGGGCGTAATTTTAAAGTTTGACTAGTAGTGATAAATCATGTTATCGAATTTACTTACATATCTCACTTGACTTGAGGATAAAGTTATACAATCTATTGAATTATGATAAGAAATACGCTTAAAAACGCAGGCGTAGGAAGCGTCTAAACGAATAAAAAAAAGAAGATGTATGTCGAGATATCAATGTATTCCCGCCAGCCACGGAAATATTGTTACATAAAATTATGGTAAATTATAGACTACTACTCTAAACAAAACAGGCGCTAATCACAGAATAAATAAAAATATAAAATTATTATTCAATTAAGGAAATGACCGCTTGTATATTAAAAATAAAAGGGTACCTACATAAAATGAATTATTAACCTTGAAAAGAAACATGACAACAACTATGCGAATAAATGTAACATACCCTTACCTTGGATTTCTTTTAAATATCTACCAAACACGAAAATTTTTATGTTTCCAACTTGAAAAATTATGGTGTGCCCATATAAATTTTCATCCCCTGTTTTACCTCCTTGACGATTGATTTTAGCAATAAAATGTACCCTAGATCTTTCTCCAGGATCCAATCTATGTCCATGTAAAATTTTATTAAGATTCGTTTAGTAGGGGAAAGGTAAGAAATAAAAAGAGTTAATATGATATGAATATATACTTCTTTAAACACTTTAGAAGTTAGCATTATCGCCAGATATGTTAAAGTCCTTTCCGTTATTAGTAAACTTAAGTAAATTCTATCTTACACCCTATTCCTTCTATTTACAGTTATTTTACAATATATAAAAAGATGTATATTCGTTTTATTTTTATTTGTATACATACATATACAGTTTATTTTTAGTATATATGTAATTTATTTTAAGGTATTGTTACTTTGAAGAAAAATGTTTATTGATAATACCTATAAAGTTTAAGTGTCAAAAACTATAGTAAAAAAAAAACTGACGGTACTAGCTGTCACGTGCCCACTTTGCTGAGCGCCATTAAAAAAATAAAAAATATTATTATTCTCAATCAAATATAGCCTATGTCACTTAGGAATAATGTAGCTTTTAAGAGATTACTTGCTACAAAGAAATTAACTAAATTTTCCTATTTATAATAATAATAATAATAACCCGCAGGGGGGCTTTGTGGCGAAGCCTTAGGTGAGTAGCGACACCTCGTACCTGACTCCGGGGGCCAAGGCAAGGCCCCCGCCTCCGAGCTTGCCTTAACCAGTCGGAACGGAGTTTAGAGCGCTAGAGCTAAGACTCAAGCTCCAGGGGTGGAAGTGATAACTGGCATTACGTCAAAAGTAGCTTCGGTGAACCTACAGTTCACCCCTTAGCCACTCACACCCATGTTGCCCCTGTCTTCTATGGCATTTTTTGGGGCCCATGCAGGGAGTGGTGAGTCACCGTCTGCCCATTTTTCCATGTTCCCCGAACATTGCGACGGGCAGACGCCATAATCCCCATATTCCCAGACCCCTAGTACCACTAGCAGTTCACCCCAATAGCCCGGTACTTTTTGTCCTCATTTCCCACAATAGTCCTACACTGGCCGGAGCTTGTCCTTGGGTGCATTACTACATGGTGTATGTAGACAGGGATAATCGCTGGTCAGTGTCACGCCACATTTACATTAAATTTGTCCAGGGGCCTCTACGTGTTGGCCTTCCCATGGCCCCACGCAAGCCCTCCAAATGTCTGGGCCATTTTTATGGCCCATGGTCTCCAAAGACATATATTAGAATAATAATTCATTTATTTCAGAAATTGAGTATTTCAATACAGTTTCATATTATAAATTATTCCATTGTTATCTAATTTTAAATTCCAAAATTAGTTTACGGCACAACAATTAATTAATAAAACAAATACTAGGGAATTACACACATATTTATAATATAGTATAGATAATAAGGTTTCACGTTTTGTAAGTGAAATGAATAAGAAACTAACATTCAATATGACCTCTAATGACTTGTGAAAAAACGGCGGATTTTCCGGGGCAGTGCACCGAGATCAAAGCAGTATTTCAATAGGACGAAACCGTCGAGGCGGTTCGCAGTAGTCGGCCATTGAAATTTAAACTAGCCGCCTGTTCTGGGAAAGCGCTGCAGGCGGCTGTGTTCTTTTACCTCTTTTACATTGAACCCAACCCTATCCCAACAAGCCGAGTGGTGTGGCCAATTGAGAATTTCATGGCATTGAAAAACTCACTAGTGGTGTGGTTGAAATAACGATGATGTAGTAAAACCGCGAAAGAATGACAAATTAAAGGTAATATTAATTGCAAGAGTTAAAACGGAAAAGTTATTAGATATAACACTTTATTGCATAGCAAAATAAACAATTACAAAAAGAATCCATATGTACAATACTTTATAGGTAATATAAACAAAACTACCTTTACTATATGTAATTATGTATATTAATACGTAAACGGAATCCTTGTAAGGTAAACTATACCTTGTCGATATCTCACCCAATGATTGGCATCCAGTCGATTTATTCCAGATATTAAAAAACCTTCATATTTTGTACCCATACAATAATATGATTATTATCATTGTATGCCTACAAAATGCAATAAAAATATTGATATTTCTTAATGTTTTAAATAAAATAATAGGGTGCCTAACATTGTACTGGGGTGCCAACAATGCTATCGCTTCCCCTATGTAAAATCGCAATGGACGGGCTATTCTGCTAACGGTTGATTATTTTACGTTACAGTTATTTTTCTCAGAAACTATACCGTACTGTACCGATGAATTTGACAGGAAGGAGTAGTCTATAATGTCGCTACATGGTCACTACACTATGGGGTAAAAAACGTGGAAAAACAAAATCAGATATAAATTCAGTATCCATATTATAAGTCGGGTGCAGAACATTTGCTGATGACAACCCCTCCCGCCTCCCACAACCGCGACCCGCGATCGCCTGGTTCTTAGTATTACTCAGACAAGCTCTGGTCCCAGTCATAGGCAGCGGGAGGGGCGACCATCGGCAAACCTTCTGCGCACGACTTATATAGTCCGGGATATCATTATTCAGATCTTGAAAAATCTGTAGTTACAACGTTGCTTTAAATAAATATTCGCTTCCAAAATAGTGAAATGTGCCCCCTTACTTTTGTAGTATGGAACAAAAAGTTCTAAAATAAGTCAAAATGGTCGAAATACTTAATGTTGTCAACAGAACAGATTGAACAATATCCGTTGAGTATTTTGAAATAATGGCAAAAAGAGTGAATTACAAATCAGTTGCATAGTTATTTATATCTCAAAGAGCCATTATCAGAGTACATTAATATTAAAATCAGTCGTAAGTCTTATAAAAACACGCAATCGTTTCTTGGAAGTAAATCCTTATGTAAGCATTTCCTAGAGCTAAGGTCAAAGGAGAACGTTGCATTAAACTTAATGGCTGCGCATATACATCGTACATATGCGGGGGTATTGTTGGACCTTCTGCGAACAATAACCCATGCACAATTTTCAAAATGAGACAATGCAAAAAAAATAAACAAAAATGAAGTCATAATGCTGGCGATTTCTTACAACAACCCTCGGGTCGGAGGCTTCCAAGGATTAATTACGAGTTCCGAGTAGGCCCGCCACCGGGCCATTCGATTCTCGGTAAACTCGAATCGAAAAAGGAGCAAAAACGGACGCGGCGCTTTCTGAGAACCCGCATACCTGCGCCCGCGCAACCATCCCACCTTGTTCCGTCCGCAGCGGCACTGCATTGAGCTTCTCCCACACACATATAACTCGTATTTTCCTAGTACTTGATTTCATAAAGTAAATCAACATTTTATATTACCCCTTTTATATCGAAGGCTGTTGCTGACTTAAGGCTAAACATCGCTCGTCGCGGTGGATTATGATATTAAATGTAAAAATATAACAAAGTTTCTTTACAAAATTATTATTATTATGTTACGTCTCATAACACAAATCTTATTAGGGTTTCGTAGCGTAACTTCTTTAATTAAGTCTTTTTGTCTGTATAAAATATGTATGTTTAACAGTCATTTATTCAAAAACTGCTATCAATCTGGATAAGATTTGACAAAAAGGTAATTATATACATCTATATAACGGTTTAATGAAATAAAAATTGATTAAATCCTGTTAATGGCCGCCTTAGAATGTAAGTGATGAAAAAAAATTAAGTGTGTACCGTGTAGGATATCGTTCTATAGTATAAAAAAAAGCCAAATGTTTCTTGGTGACGACTTTATTAAGTAAATAGCTGAGAAGATTAGCTGCACAATTTCAAAACCTAGCAAGTGCATTCTACGAAATTTTACACCACAGAATAAAAAAGTAATGAACGACGATATGCCGATAAAATTCTCCGATATATACTTTCTTCATTGCAGGAATGGAGAAAGAATATAATTTCCTGCGGCCGGGCGGCCTTTCGTAAGAGGCGACCGTACTACCCACAGCCAGATGGTAGGGTATTTGCCCGTAGAGATGGCAACCACCCCTGATCTAGAGTATGCCACCATAACAACTTTGAGTTGTGTTCCGGTATTAGTGGCCGCATTTATAGCACCTTTGATGTTGCAAATGTGCATAGGCTATAATAACCACTTGCCATCAGATGGGCAGTCTGCCTATCTGCTGAATCATACAATAAAAAAAGGCCGTTTATATACTTTTCCTTAGGATTATTAGGAACGATACCATATTTTGACATAGTTTTTACATGTTTTGGCAAGCACAATAGATCAGCAAATTGCCTAGTAAACAAAATGGAAAAATATTCATTTTAAAAACAATGTCAGTTGCTAGGTGCATGAAATTGCACAGCTAAGATGTTTCCTTTCAAAAGTGCGTGGGGGCATCAATGTTATTTAACCATAAATTGCATATTTTGAAAAAATAAATAAATACGATGTGAGAATTAGAAAATATATTTTATTACATTTTTAGATTTCTGTATCGGTTATGAGTGTGATGAGTAGCCTTAAGTAAGTATCACGTTTTTACAAATTTACGTGTACCCGCAGCTACTATAAGTATGTCAGCAATTGTCAATTTCCAGTAACATAATTTCAACATTTTTAAACGCAAACAATGTGGCGTTTCCTGGTATTTATAAAAAACCTATCGTTTCTAAACAGCCATTATTTATTTTCCTGGAACTTGTATTGTTTATTTAATGTTTGTACAGAAATACAATTTAAATATTACGCTTGTTGTGTTTATTGACGTAAACTTTCATCATTGTCATTAATGTCCCTGCTTCATCTGGGATAACATTAGTGTTAGTGAACGTTTCACACAGTGGTAGCAATGAGTTTAAGGCGTTATTTGTGATGGGATATTGTTATTATCTGTTAATGATAAGCATTGATAGTTGATATGGTATGCAAATACACCGATGTAGCTAATCACTGCGGCGTTTTTTTAACGATATAAACAAGACGCATTTTTGCCACAGTCCACAATAACATTATCATTATCATTACATTATTAATTATTAACATTATTTATCCACCTAAAGTGGAGACCGGTAACCAATATGACATACGACAAACTAATGCCACTAAAACTAAATAAATCTGTCATACGACTAGTCATACTGTGCGGGTCCGAATGTTGGGCCACTAAAGTGATAAACCACAAACATCTGCACTCAGCTGAGATGAGAATGTTGAGACGGATGTGTGGTGTTACAAGAATGGATAAGGTAAAAAATGAGTAAATAAGGCGATCTTTGAAAGTTGCACCCGTGACTGAAAAATGAAAAGGAAGAAGATTAAAGTAGTATGGGCAAGTAATGAGGAGAGATGAAACATACATTTGCGACATACACATTGCTAAGCGGTGTACATAGGACTAGGAAGTAAAATTAAATTATAACTTTTAGGTATGACCCTCAAAAAGTATTCTCCAGTGGAACTTATTTGGAATAAAACTTTTAAATTTGAATTTGGAAGTCACGTGACAAAAAGAATGTTAAAATACAAGATGGATAGGTACAAATGTTAAGGTAGAACAAAAGAGAGATGGATGAATTATGTAAAGGACGATATGCTGATTTGTAGTGTGAAGAATAGACGAGTGTGGAAGGAAAAGACATATTATGCCGACCCCAAATAGTTGGGAGAAGGTTAAAGAAAAGAGAGACTAACACTTACATTCTCCCAGATATACCAGGTATATAAGAAGTATCAATAATCCTATAGTCTTTCATGAAATCCACAAAACTATAATTGTAAGTATATATTAAATAGTCCTTAAAGTGGAAATCGGTCCACTTCAAGTGAATTTATAATTTGACTGAACCTACTTTTTCTCTCGTCTCTTTCTCCGTTCCTAGATGGATTCATTGACTGTTTGTATTATAAGAATTAAAGAAATAAATGTTCCAGCATTCCAGTTCCTTATTTACCTCATTTTTTTTAAACTATGCGGACCAAATCATACTTAGCAGTAAGTATACCATTTAAAAAAAACTTTATCGATTCACATTAAAGTATAGCAATGAGGTCAAGGTTTCTTTCTGCTAAAAGTAAAATTAAATGACTCAGCATAAGCTGAACGTGTATTAGAGCTATCAGTAAAACATTTTACACCCGTATCAATGAACATCGAATGATATCATGGTTACCATCGCTTGTGGACACTTGTAACACCAAAAGTGCTACTAATATGTTGCCGCTCTCTAAAGGGGGACTGCAACCTGGCCACTAATGCCGGAACACAACTCCAAAGTTGGTATGGCGGCATACTCTAGACCAGGAGTGGTAGCCATCCAAACGATCCATAGATACTCTATCACCTGGCTGTGGGTTGTTTAGTCGCCTCTTATGATAGGCTGCCCGCCCGCACGAAATTGTATACATTCTCCGTTCCTGCACGGATAAGGACACGGGTACTTGACAGTCCTATCACGTGAGACACTTTTTATCATTATACAAAACTTCACGGCCTCCTTGATTTTGTCTGGTAGGAATACTGCTTGGTGACGTCAAAATTCTAACGAGTCAAATAGTTTTATGTTTATACCGGCACACAAAAGTGGTCTGTACATTTGACCAGACCCACCTACCTATATGTTTTTCAACGTTCTGAATCCGAATCTGAAGTTTGTTTGGCTTGTACACCCTTCAAATTTGGAGTAAATTGCGAAAATCCGCTAAAAGTGGCTATTTTATTTCAGTTTTTCGCAATTTACTCAAATTTCTAAGGGTGTACGGACCTCAGATTCGAAATTAGCGTGTAACTAAGTAGGTCAGGTCAAATGTACAGATCACTTTCATTGCTGTCGGTTTTATTATTTATACAGAAATGAAAATTATCTCTATGATGAAATTTTAAAAGTAAAATGATAACAAGGTGCTCGGAACCGATTTCAGTGGAAGAGAGCAATTATTTACTGCCATCAAAGACAGGATCCACAGCAATGAAGGAACGACTTAGAAGAAGAAGAACAAGTTATTTAAACGCGCGATCCTTTTTATTATGAACATTATTTTAGAATTCATCCTAATAATTATGTCTTAAATACTTAATACTAAGGCAATGGCCTGTCACACAAGTCGAAGGCTGCGTCTAGCATGACGTTGTATTTATTTATTGTACGCGACAGATGAATATATGAAAATGCACTGAAGTAGTTTCTCTCAGACGCCTGACGCGGTGCACATACGCTGTATGCGCGGCGTCCATATATCGTATGGCGTGTTTGCTATCACTTTAAAGCATTTTAGAGTAGACTTTGCGTTTTCGAGGTGATTCAATTTGTCCAATAAGCAACCTACGTTATTCTTCAGAAAAACACTTTTTATAAGTTTTTCTTATACAATGTTTTTTTGGAAAGAGTCTTTGTAAAGACCAGCAGTAATATGATATCATGTGACGTTTCAATCTACCTTGATATTTTTCCTCCATAACTTTTAGGTCCTAGTGGAACCGTTCTCCCTGTTCCATAGAAAAAATCCCAGATTATCAGGAAATCTAAGCCAAATAAATGTAAAAAAGTGTATCTAATTTATGAATATATTGACTCTAAAAAATCATAAAAATCAAAACCAATTCGGCTTTCATGAATATATTCTGAAAGTGTTACTTGAAAATATAAAAGACTAAAGAAACGCAGAGCAAATTTCTTTTATTTTTCTTCAGCTGTGTTAATATTCTATGATTCTACTATTTTCAGGAATGCTTTCAATGGTCGCCTGTACGTCACGATATTATTGATTTTAGCAATTACACCGAGTCGTAGAAGCGTAGTTTCGAGTGACCCTCTGTCGTTGACTCTTCAAGTGTTTCCACGAAACTAATAACGTCATAGAACATTAACCAGTAACAATAGCCACTAGCTTGTTACAGAGTCGAATTATCGACAAAAAATATCATTGTCTCCCTTTGTAGGTAAACAAAGACCGTCCGCTGTTCCAGGTAAACCGATTTGCCTCGTAGCATTCCCGGTAAAATACCACAATAGGGATGTGAACTCGTGTCACCATGCGTTTAAGTAACATTTCGTTTATTTGCAAAAGATTGTTACGACTTTCCAAACAGTAAGGCTGAAGTTCGTAATAACATAAATATGGAGTCTGTCGATGTGAGATTCCCGTTCCAAATGAATATTTATTATTATTTACGCCTCGATCGCAGTCAAAACTCAACTAACTCTGTCTTAACGGGCCGACACTCTTTTCTTTCACCTTACAATTATTTGGGGTCTGCACAATGTCTTTTCCTTCCATATCGAGGGCTTCATAACAAATGGGCGTACAGACAAAAGTGCAGTGTTACACAAGGGACAACATTGTGAATAAAACAAAACTAGTTGATTGTATAGGGCTGATATTTGAAATACCCGTCTATTTAGGTACACTTGAATACTGGTAAGACTTTCTAAATTGTAACATGCATAGATTTTAGTAAACAACAACAAAATTGCATTTTTGCGTATACGCCCATTTGTTAAGAAGGCCTCGATATATATTTGCAAAATAGACATGATATCCCAACAAATATGCACAACATTTTCATCCAAAACAGCTTGGATTCTAAGAGCTTGAAATGAAGAAAATCTATAATGTGCCCAGATCGCATAGGCCTATTGGCTTTCTGCCAGTGACGGGCAAAATGTTTGAGAAGATGCTGATGGGAAGACTGCGGTGGTACCTGGTACCGAAGTTTAGCTCCCGGCAGTATGGTTTCCTACCCCAACGAAGCACAGAGGACTCCCTCTATGATTTAGTGAACCACATCCGCGGAAAGTTAACAGAGAAGAGACTTGTAACTTTAGTTTCACTAGAGATAGAGGGAGCGTGCGACAGCGCGTGGTGGCCGATGATAAGGATCCGACTGGCCGAAAATACCTGCCCAGTAAATATCCAGAAGGTGTTGGGCAGTTATCTGCAGAACAGGCTGGTAACAATCAGATACGCAGGGGAGCAAGTCACCAAGGCCACAAATAAGAGATGCGTACAAGGCTCCATAGGAGGACCGATTCTCTGGGACTTGTTGCTGGATCTACTACTACATGAGCTGGACAAAATAGGAGTCTACTGCCAGGCCTATGCTGATGACGTGCTATGTTCCTTTTCGACGGTGAAATCGGATTGGCGATTGAGCGACAGGCTAATGCCACGCTCGCCTTTATACAGGAATGGGGTGTGCGTAACAAGCTACGCTTCGCTCCGCACAAGACCTTCGCAATGACAATAACCAGGAAACGGAAGTACGACTATCCACGCCTGTGTATGGGGAGGTTGACATTAGCATGTCCTCGGAGGTGAAGATCCTCAGGCTGGCAATAGATAGAGCGCTGACATTCAATGCTCACGCAAAGAATGTCTGCGCGAAGGCTCTTACTATCTATAAGTAGATAGCGCGCACTGCCAAAGTCAGCTGGGGTCTTCACCCGGAAGTCATCCGATCCATCTACGTTGCAGTTGTCGAACCGATCACTATGTACGCGGCAAGCGCCTGGGCTCCGGCAACTGCCAAGCCAAGGAGTACGGAAGCAACTAGGCGTTATACAGCGGGGCTTCGCCCAGAAACTGTGCAAGGCCTACCGAACAGTCTCCCTAAACGCGTCTATAGTGCTGGTAGGAATACTCCCTCTAGACCTCCGCATACAGGAAGCTAAAGCCCTGTATGAGGCGAAGAGAGGAGTAGTCCTGCCAATGCTTGCGGACAGGGAGGTTCAGAGGAGGGTTGCCTACGTACACACGCCCCACCCAGCTGAACATGTGGATCTGGGGTTCGTATCTCTGATAGACCAAACTGAGGTCGACGACCATCGCGCGCAAGCAGTACGTATCTTCATGGACGGGAGCAAAATTAAAGTGGGGGCATCATTGTCCTTTTGGGACAATGATGATGAAATGACAAATCGGAAATTGAAGCTCCCGTCCTACTGCACGGCCTATCAGGCGGAACTCTTGGCCATATGCAAGGCTACAGAGGAGATCCTAGCCTGCCCAGAAGACAGCTTTGGCATTTACAGTAATTCGTGTTCGGCACTCCAATCAGTGAGGGATTGGAGCAGCACACACCATCTTGCCGTCAGAGCTAGGAAGAACATTACACAGAGTATGGCAATGGGCAAGGAGGGTATCTCTGTTCTGGGTGACACATGCTGAGGTGAAGGAAAATGATAGAGCGGATGCTCTGGCGAAAGCCGCTGCTCGCACCCTAAAGGTAGAACCTCACTATGACAGATGTCCGGTTTCGTTTGTCAAGAGGATGATCCGATTGGAGACCCTTCACAAAAATATAGTGTGTATATGTATAATTAGCATTAGTATAAATAGATTATAAAAATATGTAACTAATCATAGCATATAACAGTAGTATAAACGTAAAGTAAGAAAAATAGTAGTATGTAGAACAAAGCAATATATATATATATATGGAAGCTGTACTAGAAATAAGAAATGTTATAGATAAAAATAGATATAAACATAAACAATATATGTATATAAATATTAAGAAAAACAATATCTCTGTCTTGGCAAATGACGGCGGAGATCGGCGATTTAAAAAAAAACCCCTGTGTAGAACCTGGTAAGAAGAAGAAAGACAGGACCGCATGCCGAAGACCGCACGAAGTGGAGAAGTAAAAAAGCGAACCCTGACTGCAAAGTAGACTATGATAAAAAGAATATTAGGTAGTCGTATTGCTGTGGAAATTCTTACCGCTTAAATCATCAATAACACGTTGTGAAATTGCTGGACATAGATAGAAAGGACTCAAATTGTAACATGTATGTAATATGTATGTACGTTAACTTTCGCAAAATATGTTCTACATAGTGAATAAATGAATCTTTATTTGTAGGAATACAGATAAGAGTTGAATATGAGATGGTAACAAAAAGCCGGTTCCTATAATAATATAATTAATTTCTCTTCGAACACTTATTTTCTATTTATAAAATGCGCAAGTTTCTCAAAATGTATCTTTTTATACGAGCTGTATTCATAAGAAATTAAGATTGAAAGGATATTTTTGGCAGTTTTAGCCTCATTACCAGGTACTTAAAGATTATTTGAAAAAGAACTACATATTTATCGATATTCGGAATAGACTAAATTATAAAACTTAATGATTACTAATAAATACATTATTTGTATATGATTTACTATCATATAAAAATAAGGTATTTATATTACATATATTTTTACACATTTGAAGATTATTTGAAAAAGAACTACATATTTATCGATATTCGGAATAGACTAAATTATAAAACTTAATGATTACTAATAAATACATTATTTGTATATGATATACTATCATATAAAAATAAGGTATTTATATTACATACATTTTTACACATTTGATATATTTAAGACATTATACAATTATATTGCCTAGTACAGGCAGTAATTGTAGTGCCTTGTTGAGGAACTCGGCATAAGACGATATTGTTTATAGAATGCTATATACAACACCGTCTTATACAGAGTTCCTGTGTTACTTCTCATTCCTATGCCTTACTCCATACAAGTAGAGTCATGAAGTATGATATAAAAATTCGGCTGGTCTATACTCAACAAAACAACGCGGCCAGCCTTTTGGACTTGAGGCCCTCCTGACAGCGATGCAAGACTAATTTTCCTGTAAAACAGGCAAAGTAGTCTTGCATCGCTATCAGGATTTAAATTATGTCATACAATATTTATTATATAGACACTGTACTGTATATAGGTACCATTATGTACGAATAGCGTCTAAAGATTATTGTTTAAATTATCTATGCCACGTTAACATTCATATGAATTCATAAACAGTTAAGCCAAATAAAATACAAGTATTTACGAAATGTTAATATTCAGTTATCAGTTCAGTGAATTTTTCCGTAGAGGAAGACGTAAATTAGGGGGGGGGTTTGGTAAAGAAGGTGCTGTCTATGGCCAAAACTCGCTAATTCGCCTCGAATCAACCGGATGTGTGTACAGTTCTCAAATATATCACGTATTTAAAACTCATTTTCAAATGAAACATTGACACAGTCCGTAGTCTTATTAATACGTAAAACACGATTAGTGGTAAATATCATTATACGAAACTTGTCGTCGATAGATATATATATACATTACAGACAGCGTTTGATTTTAAATAATTTATACTAAGAATACTTTGTCAGTATAGAATCTCAAATATACAAAAGGAACCATTATGGAACATTCATCCTAAATTTCAGGACAAAAAATATTCTATAACCATCCCAGGCAACCAAGGGATACATTTATGGCTGGTTCCTATATCTCACCGAACGTTCGTTTGCTTTACTTTCGTTAAAATTTGACATAAGCTCAACAAGTAATTTTAAAATTCAACCGATGGTAAGGAAAGTAAATAAATAGTAAGATATATGAACCAGCCATAGTAAGATTCAAGACAATCTTACGTACATGTAGGTATATACATACACGTAATATATTCCAACTATTATAATATACCTACATGATAAACATATACAGTGTGCCAAACTGTCTAACAAGCAGAAGTAGAAAAAGATAAAAGATAGTACCTACAAGTGGCGGCCTTATTGCTAAGAAGCGATCGCTTTCATGCAACCCTTGGCAGCGATTGATAGGATTTTAATACAGATAGACAGATATTAGTATGGATATAGTCGATATATTCGGTGAATCGTAGGTATAGTCGAAAATATTCTTTGGCTATTCGGCCGGGAAACTAGCCTTTATTCAAATGGTATTAGATTTTAGTCGAAATATGGTATTTGCTGCAACTCTGCCTAAAATGTGATGTAATAACATGATTGTGGGACAATGTTATGTCTTTAAATTTTTTATTACGGAGCTATAATTACTTCTCAGTTAGCTGCCGAATATATTTACACGATATCGCAACAACTTAAATTTAGCGCGAAATAAATATAAATTACGTCAGTCATTAACGTTATCTTCGTCCTTATCATTTAGCAACGCATTGACCCGAAGACCCGAGTGATAACGATAACAGCTGGCGCCGACGCCGATTGTCATTTTTTGCCCTCTTGCACGTGCTCTTGAATGGTAAACAAAAAAAATCCTATTTATAGCACATTCACTCTTGGTTTCATCGTCTGAAGATAGCAGATGCTGCAATTATGAAAAATCTAAAGAAGGAATTAGACCTCACCTGGTAGTTTGACCACCATTGGAGGTGTGAATTGTTGATTGGGATCCAATGTAAACGCCTTAGATAACACCAAACACGGAAACACAGAGGCTCACTTATAATTACTTATATTCCTTTAAATACACTTTACGACTGTCCCGCTTCTCGGTAAAACTCTTTATAAACAGTTTCGTAGAAACCGTTCGCACTAGAGAAATTAATTTGCAGAAACGGACGTCGGTCGCCGTCTGCTTGCCGTAACAGAAACGCTTTCTAAGTACGCGAACATTCAATTTCACTGTACAAGGTGTTTATAGATGGATAGCGATAACGCGGCGGGAGGTGAAAGTTCGCGATTTTGGCTCACTGTGCGATGACGACCCAGTAGCGTTCACGAGAGCGTACTGACTGAAGTCTGAAACACACGATGTATGATGGAGAGAGACGCGCAACGCGCACCAACGACGCCGTAGCGAAGTAAAATGCGTGGCGGCGAGGGCCGAGGGACGCGGCGGCGCAGGCCGAGTGGCACACGGGCACATACGACCGACCGACACCGAGCTAACACACCGACCGACCGTACTCTTCGACGAGCCGCCACTTCCCAGAACGTCCAACCTTGGCACTTCCACGAAATAACTCAAGGCATTGTCACTAATTTATAAAACTTATGTTCTTCCGTCCGAGGCTGGCGAGGCGAACGCGGTCACCGGTTTCCATACACGAGTTCGTGACTCTAACGTTAAGCACATAAACATGTTTCGAGGAGTGTTGACCTCGGTGACCGGCGCGCCACGGTAAATTAGGTAACTCGTGGTATCTATGCATCCATCAATCAAAGCCGAGGCCAGCCTCGGTTCCGTGCCGCTTGAGTCTTGCCACGCACCATCATCAGCCACCTCGGTTATAAACGTTGGAAAGTTCGTTCACTTATTGATCTATTTTTTGTCGGCGAATGCGTCCATGAGCTCATTTTATCAGAATACTCAGGTAGAACTGATTAATGAAAGTGAATTAAGAATGCTTTCTAACGTAATATATTTATTACTTTCTAACCTAAAAGCAGGATATTAGATGTTGACTAATACAATAATATTTCTGCCAATTTGAAGCAAACTCAATTCAAACTCAAAGAAGATCAACCGAAACAGCTTTGAGAACAAGAAAAAGTATGTCAAAATATAGATACTGCAATATATTAATATCTATCTGTTTATAAGATTCTTGATAGTCCGTATTCAAGGTAGAAAATGCTTGTTGGAAATTGAATATAGTGTTATTGAGGCAATTTAAACATGATCGATTATACAACAGCGACATTTCTCAGTTAACCTTGCTATTTTCTTTCTACCAATGGTCGAGAAGGAAGATGTAGATCTCCATTAGTAAATAATGATAAACAATAACAGCACTGCCATCGCATTGAGGTTTAATAAAGATTTGTATGAAATTATATTAATGAAATACGGAATTAAAACAATCTTGGTTTTTAATGAACATTACAAAATTAGAAAAAGTTTTTTTTTTAAGTTTAAGGCTTGGCAACTAGGCCTTTAAGCCAGACGCCTTTGTATTGTAGGCTACAATCGACGTCATTCAACGGAGTTCTTGTGAAAACTCAAAAGGCCACATTTGGCTATGTAGTTCACATTTCTCACAAAAACACATAATTACTACTCAAAAATTATCAATATCCTACAACTATTGTTCATTTTAGAGTAATTTTACACATTTTTAGAAAATAAAACTGCACAGCACAACGTCCCCTTTCAGTTCCCGCCAAAAACTCTAAGAAAAAAAAAGAAAATATGACAGCTTACAGCCGGGCTACAACAAAGCAGGCAATCAAATTAGTCCATACAGCGTTACAGTGAAATACAATTAATTAATGCCAGAGCAGATATAATAACGATATGAATAACCATAAAATATATCAACCAAATCGATTGCCAATGGACAAATTGCAAGATATTAGATCATGTATTTTAAAACATTTGCCTATTTAACAAATAGTGATTACAGATTAGATCGTAATATTGAGAGAAAATCTTTAACTAGGTACTTCATATATGAAATCACTATGACAAAGCACGTCGTTTGCTAATTTAACAAATCTCCTGCAAAAATGATTTGATATGTGTAACCTAGTTTGTAGCTGTAGCCTGACTTTAAAAAGTAAAAAAAGATAGTAAGAGTGCGGTTTCATTATCATATTGCGAATATATTTGAGAATATTTATGGATTCAATCAGAAGCGAGGATATCCGTAGAAGAATCAAATAACTGACATAGTTTCTGAAGATCATCAAGCTTTAGTCGCAGTCACATATGTATGCCACAGAAATAAAGACTGCTGGAGTACGAGGACAAAGTTCGAGCCATGAAATGGAAATATCATCCTCCATTCATCAATTAACTGATCTGCTAACCTCATTTTTAAACGCGCAGTGCCTAAAACTTTATAGAATTTCTAAACTTTTTGTATTTGTATTATTGCTTTCCAACAAATAAAACCATTCTTTCGTTTTTATTTCACCTTGGCAGGCGTAAATGCCTTCCAGCCTAGAAAACTATGTGCGCAAGGTTGCTGGTTAGGGTCAATTGATGAAAGCGGAAAATTGAGATATGTACCGCAAATTTGGAAAGGCCTCCGTCCAACAATGGGAAGTAATCAGCTGACAGGGTCTGAATAAGATAAACAGATATTATTTATTGTATATTATATCAAGAAAAAGACGCAATACCGTGTATCGAAAAACCTGATGAAATGATCTGTCGTATAATTAAAGTATACACCGAAACTTTAAATCTTGGATATACTTAGTTTGGCCATAAATACTGTTACAATTAAAAACAAACAAAATATTACATTTGGATTTGGAATCTGTCATTTTTATATGATTGTTCATTGTGTTTTCTTATTTTGGCGCCAATACAAAGTACAACATTTTGCGATATTAAAATGGAGTGGGGCGATAAAGAGAACCGAATCGCTATGATTGCATTATACAAAGTAGGTATGGAGCCAAATGCAATTTTTAAAACTCTCCATTCGCTTGGTATAAGTCAAATGTTTGTGTACCGGGCTATTAATAGGTACAATGAGACCTCCTCTGTTTGTGACAGAAAAAGATCTGGCCGTCCACTTAGTGTTCGTATGAAAAAGGTGGTCAAAGGAGTAAGGAGAAAGAATTCGAAGAAATCCTGTCTGAAAGCAAAATATTTTATCTCGGGAGATGAAAATATCACCTATAACCATGTCGCGTATTTTAAAAGATGACTTATACAGCCTATAAGAGACGCATTGGTCATTTCTTAACTCATAATTTAAAAAAGAATAGGGTGGTAAAATCGAAACAACTACTGAAGTGGTACGCAAAGGGAGGTCACAGAAAAATTTTGTTTATGGATGAGAACATTTTTACAATTGAGCAACATTTTAACAAACAAAATTACCGTATTTGTGCTCAAAGCTCTAAGGAAGCTTCTCAATTAGTCGACAGAGTGCAACGTGGGCATTATCTGTCTTCAGTGATGGTTTGGTGGGGAGTTAGCTATGAAGGAGTGACTGAGTCATATTTTTGTGAAAAAGGTATCAAACATCGGCAAAGGTGTATCAAGATACCATTCTTGAGAAGGTAGTTAAGCCCCTTAACGACACCATGTTCAATAACCAAGAATGGTCCTTCCAGCAAGACTCGGCGCCGGGTCATAAAGCTCGGTCCACGCAGTCTTGGTTGGAAACGAACGTTTCCAAATTCATCAGAAATGAAGACTGGCCGTCGTCTAGTCCCGATCTTAATCCGCTGGATTATGATTTACAGTCAGTTTCAGAGAGTACGGCTTGCACTAAACGCCATGATAATTTGGAGTCCCTAAAACATCCGTACAATTGGCAGTGTCGAATTTTCCCATGGAAAGAATGCGTCCTTCTATTGATAACTGGCCTCTACGTTTAAAGGACTGTATTGCAGCCAATGGAGACCACTTCAAATAAGCTTTTTATATTTTAAATTGTTTTATATTTATGTATTAAATTAACACACTGTAAAACTTATAAATGTTATTTGTAATAAAAATCTTTCTTTGTTACAATATTTATGGCAAGACAATGTATGTATAACGCCTATCTTAGCTTTTAGGAATCTACAAAAAGTTCAAACTATTTCTAAACAGAACATAAATAGAAAATATTCTGACGCTTTATAAAGTCGCAATAATAATGCATATCGCATAATACAGAGAATCGTGCCAGAACAAATGGTTAACATTCATTTTCATAAGGCATTCCCGGAAATAATCGCGTTTCAATTTATTTGAAAGGCTCATAAATTCGCGATACAATTGTGCGTACTTACTATTGTTTCTCGAAACTATTTTGTTTGCTTCTTCGCGTTTTTGCACGTGATAGTGCAGAATTATTTATGTAGAAAACGTTCATTGTATATTGCGGTTAGTGTTGTAGTCCTTGTCTAAGTGTATTTTAAGTCATTCCCAATATAAATAACAACTAGCTGCCCCGTGCCCACTTCGCTGGGCATCATTAAAAATACACACGCAAGTTTTAATTAAGCTTTCTAACCTTTAATTAATTCATAAACGCAGAAAACACTCGCATTGCCTGGTACGAGGATGTGCGCAATTCTCGCACGGAACCTTATTGCTGTAATAATATATTTGACAGGCGTTCCCGTGCCCTCTTCGTTGGGCCTAAAACATTTTTACGTTTTTGACTTATTAATTACAATTACATATTACCTATGTCACTCGGGAATAATGTAGCTTTCTACTGGTAAATGAATTTTTAAAATCGGATCAATAGTACCGGAGATTATCCCAACCATCCAAACACATATACTTTATACCTCTTTACAATATTAAGTACAGATTAGTATAGATAACAATGGCACACAAAAACGTGATTTGTATTATGTGTATTTGACCTCTCTACATGTATTTCGAATGGCTGAATTGGAATCCGAAGTTTATTTGTATATATATATATATATATATATATATATATATATATATACCGTAATAAATATAAGTAAATTGTGAAAAACCAATTAAAAAGAGGTAAAAATTGCACATATGATATGGTGGCTTGTTTTTTCATCTAATTAAATAAAAATACGCTGATTCCAAATTTAAATCGTTTGGCCCGTAAACCCTTAAAAAAATTAGTAAATTACGAAAAACCGAAAAAATTCAGCGTATCGTAGGTGGGTCTAGTTAAATGTAGGCCTCTTTTAATTTAAGTCTACCGGTGCATTTATTCATTGGCTACAAAGGTGCAAATTTGATGATAATTATATCCTTAAATCTATTTTAGTAGACATATATACACAATTAACAAGATATAATAACAATTGAAAAGCTTTATTAAGTACCACTAGAGAATGTTTTTCAAAAATTATATAAAAGACGACACACAGTCATACAGTCACAAATACTTAAACTTCTTATTTCAGCAATTCTGTATTTAAAGTAAGTTAATAATATATTAATGTTAGCATTATTAAGCTTTTGGAACAAGAAGAGGAATCTAAAGATATGGTAAATTGAATGGTAACCAGCATGGAGCGCTGCGCGGCTAAATATATCCAAAATTAAAACAATTATAAACATAAATGAATTTGATGCGTCTTTTCAGTTCCATATCTTTTAACCAAGTTGATTTAATTTTCATAAGCCGTCTAATATTAGCATAATAGCGACAAGCAAAAATCAAATAATCATGAATACTTAAAATCTTATACAAAAAAATGATATCACATATTTCTTTAAAAAGCAGCGGTAAAAAACCGCTTTACTAAATATAAAACAACAAAATCCAACAAACTCACGGCCACTCACACCATTAATATTTGTCCGAGATCATATCTGCTTCAGTTGTAATGTAAATCTATAACAATACCTATGTGATTTCCTCTCCCCAAAGTACAATGCAATCAATAAGAGAGATAAACGAAAATTCTCCGAAGAGCGACGCGTGTGACATGACATGCTCTGGCCTTCTACGAACGAGCATTTCTTCATATAATGTACAGGCGCGTACACAATAGGGGAGCGTACGGGGGTCCTATTTTGCTATTTCAATATCTTGGCATTACAATTCCATTGCGTTAGTGGTAAAAATTCGTATTCTATTAAATCTACAGTATCTTATCGATAACTTCGCAGCAGAATAATAATAGATAAAAATTGGTATTACCATTAGCAGAAATCGACTTAGCCGAAAGGAATATTGGTAAGCTGCCAAAAATTTTGCACACTTATTTTGCGAGTTTACGTTTATAAATGCTTATAAACGATTAACAGAATATTGAAACCAGGCAAACCTACGACCATCGTCTCTATACGATAGTGTCTGGCAACTTTGATGATATAGTAATAACAGACTTGGGCCCCAGTTCCCTGGTTATATCAACCAGTGGCGGATTTATACATTTCCTGTCAGTACACTATACAAAGGAGACGGATACACTTTCATATATTCTTGGATCTAGATTGTAAAAAGATGAGAGTGGTATCAATTAATAGCCTAAATTCTATTACGAGTTACAGGACTCGAATTAAAATGCCGTTGGAATGATTATAGAATTTATAAGAACTATACAAACACGTATAACACATGTACAAATATAATAACACGCGCAAAGTCCGTCATTAATAGATTACCGAATGTAGTACACACGTCTTGCTTCGCTTCTACTTATCGCTCGTCTGCCTCACCCCTCCGTTGGGGCATTGCTTTATACTGTGCAAATACAATATGTCTACTCGACCGCGTGGACTGAATTTCCAAGAATCACACCTGGCTAATAACTACCATAAAGATTACAATACACAATGGGACGTTTTTCTAATTACAAATTTTAAACACAACGTAAACAAAAGAAGTCCAAATGTGGAAAGGTAATAAACTGCAGGTGTGAGTTGGTCTTTGTCGGTAGTAACAATATTAAGAAACCATTACTGAAAAGTCTGCAGAACTCAGTCTATCTGAGAACATAAAAGTAGAGAGTAAAAGTGAGGTTGGGTAGTAACTTATATAAAAGAACTGACTTTTGAAATGTGAAAATACTTTTTATTATAGAAAGTTATTTATTACAAGTATTTTTAAAGGACGAGAATGTTAGAAAATTCACAGCTCAGAGTTTTCTCAGATTCTTAGTAAGCTGGTAATAATATAGGAGTATAAAATTTCGCACACTTATAGTTTATATAGAGAAGGAGTGCAGAATGCTACTATTTATTAAAATTATGCATAAAGAATACATTAAATCATTAAAAAAAACATTACACACACTACCATGTATTTGACACACACACGCGTATACTCTTTTGTTTATTGTTAAAGTCAAATTAACAGTGTAGCCTAGGCAAAATCTGTGATTATAGAAGTATATATAGTCTTTGACAACAAAACCTTAATAATGTTCAAACTTATAATTTAAATTAATTATGGTCGAATTTCGACCAGTGGGCGACTAGTAGTTTTTATAACTGTAGTGGATTTAGATATTTGGAATGATTTAATCGTCTGGAACAAGTATTTTCATATTATTAATTATTGTCATAATTCATTCACATATATCGATTGTTGTAATCGGTAACTTATTACATATACATATTAATTTTTATTATTTTTATATAATTAGTCTCGACTATTGTAGAAACAATTTATTTCTTACTTTTCAATTCTTTTTGAAGTCGATACCTATTTTTTCTACTCTAAGGCTATTTTAAATAAACAACCAATTAGAACCTCCACCCACGAGTCAGAAAATGTAAATTTATAAATATGCTTCCTCAAATTTCTGCCTTAGCTTTTGTACTTTTACACGTGGGTTAAGGGTGTACACCTTGTTAAAATTAAATATCAGTAGAGATTCTGTTATTATACAAATATTTGTATTTTATTTTTCCGAAGCGAATGTAGGACGTTTAGAATTACCACAACATCTTAATGAGGACGCAACATTATAATGAGGGTATTACGGGGGCGATTTTTACTTTATTGCGTAAAAATTCTTACAATAAAAAAATAACCCAAGCGTGCGTTCAGTGAGTTGTAACAAGTTTTTTTGTTTCTTACAACTCCAATAATTCTTTGAAAAGTAATTGTAATGCTACTTCTATGTTTATTTTAAAAAAAGGAGCCTGAGATAGATAAATAATTATGATAAACAAAATCGAAATGTGTGCTGGTACACATCTTAGAAGTGAAACTTCAACGGACAAGTGGAAAAACGAATCGCAACGGACTAGTTGAAAAACGAATGGCAACCGATGGGTAGAATTTTTTTTTCACTGTTGTTACACTATCCCCGGGTGATATAGGCTATATTATATTTACAAAAAAATTTGGGATCCTTACTAAAACTCCATTAATGTAACCCAAGGTGTAAAAAAAATACCTAAAATCGCGTGCGCTGCGAAAACTATTGAAGATAGAATAAAATAATGTACTACGACTTTGCAGAACACATAATTATTTACAAAGCGTCGCTGCAGCATATGTCTGACTATTATAGTTATGCCACAGTAAGTGTTCATTTATTTTAAAAATTTAATTAAATGCGGCCGCTAGAAAAGGCTCTTTCTTGGTATTCGTCCTTATCAAAATAAATTACTTCATATTCGAGACCTTTATATAACTTTTTGAATTATTCAATTCGGACATTCCATTCGAAAGATATCACGAGTTTAAAAATATAAGTATTAGGACACGCGGCCGTGACGCTTTTTTGTGAGTGAAAAATCGTAAGACCCCGTCTATATAGAAGTTTCACTTCGAAAATTGCTAGACATGTTGCTGGAGAGTTTCTTGCCGCTTCTTCTCCTTTGAACACCGATATCAAGTTGCGAAGCGGTGTACATAGAATAGGAAGTAGATTTAAATTTTGACTTACATGTATGACCTTCACAATGTGTTCTCCAGTGGAAATTATTTCGAATTAACTGTACCCGGCGGACGTTGTCCTGCCCTTAGAAATAAAAATCTAGAACCCGACTGCAGTGACATTTACTGGGACCAATAGTTAATTTAAACCATCCTCGAATCCACTTTAGTAAAAACAAAAAAAAAATCATCAAAATAAGTCCCACCGCTTAGGAAGACATTAGCAGTGCCACCTACCGATAGATCTATAACCTTAACCATCCCGGGACCCACTGGAACACTCACAAAAATAATTTCACCTAAATATTGGTACCCTATTACAGCTAAACTAATTATTTTACATGTATTTTATCAATAAAATAACTCCGACCGATGCATCTGTTTTAAACAATATTCAGTTTTTTTACATTCTCTTTGACGATATTTGCAGCACGCATTCTCTCAATTCTAAGTCAAACGTCATAAGGTTATATTAAAAAAGTTTATATTGTCCAAAGCGCTAAGGTTAAATTAGAAATAATTTTATATGGTGGTTAACCACCATAATACTTAAGTATTCTTAAATTTTCTAATTTTGCGCGCAATTTTCTTAATTTTTTCTTTCAAAAGAACCTTCTCCTGACAATAACAAACACAAAAAAAAAAGAATTAACGAAATCGGTGCAGCCGTTCACGCATGATGGCGTGACCAAGGGAAATAGGGATTCATTTTTATATATATTTCGAATAAAAACTTTTGAATTTGAATTTGTATTCACAATTAATTAGGTAGGATAGGTAGGTTAATTGTGATACAAATTCAAATTAAAAAGTTTTTATTCAAAATAATTTCCAGAAATATATATATTATATACATAACATACAAATACTTATACATATCTGCAAAAATATTTTTTTTATATAAATGAATATACATAATACATTGGTACATTTAATATTATACTGCCTGATAGCAGCAGGCAGTGCATTCCAAAGCTGTATAGCCTTAACTGTAAAAGAATTGTTATAGAATTATGCGCAGGGGTGTTGTTCAGTTCAAGGTTAGTGTAGGGGCGTAAATTATAAAAGCATGAAAGAAATTCAAGGCGTTCTTTACGATAATCTGGAGAATATAATATGTAAGATAATTATATATTACTAGCGTTTGCCCGCAACTTCATTCACGTTGGACAAGTAACAGAAATTAAAGTTACTTTATCAATATTTAAAATCAAAGGTAACGGAAAATTTGCTATCGATCAGTGAAAATATTGCATCGGGATCAAATTTTTTTCGATCTGGCTACTTTCAACTGCTCGCGTTCCCATGAAAACTCTCGAGGGATTCGCGGGATATAAAGTACCGCAGATTTTAAGTCTGGAAATTGACTATCGATTAGCGAAACCTGCATTGAAATCAACCCAGTAGTTCTTACGTGAATCCCGAATAAACAGACAAACACAAAAAATCTGAAAAAACAAGAGACTACACTTTTACAATGTTATAATACTACCAGTTTGTACCTATTGATGACAAGTAGTAAGACAAATGAATGGACAGTATACAAGAACTAGTATAGCTGTAAGTACTATTAGCCGTGTGTAGTCTGTTCCACACGCCTGTACTCGACACGACAGATGGTGAGCATGTGCGCGCAACCTCACGGAACGTCGTCAATAATGACATGTTATAAAAGTTGAGTGTTTGCCGCTCTGTTGCCCAACAGTGGTAATGATTTGGCGCCACTTAATTTTTTACTCCTACACCTGGCACAAAAAAGTGTGGGACAATAAAAATAATGTTTTTGATGAAAAGTGCATTATAATTTAGAACTTTTTTCTTTTAAATTAGGAAGATTAAATATGTCGAAGAAATCAGCGAGATGAAGAAATGTATGAAAATTCATTGTTAATTTAATGGTTTTTTTTTTAATTTTCGGTAATATCAGTCACCTTTGAGCGAGAATAAAAAGTGTAATAGGTATATAAATCCATTGGCTTGTTTATAAATTCTGTATATCTAACATATTTAGATAAACCGTTACTAGATAATACCAAACGCTATATTTTTTTTATTTTAAACTAGGATAGCCCGTGACTTCGTCCACACTTGACTTGAAGTTCCCGCGGGATTCCCGGGACACAAAGTACGGAAGCATTTAAAAAAGCAGTTAGCTATCGATTTAGTGAAAACTGTGTCGGAATAAACAAATTTTATGCACCCGAACAACTACAAACGGCTGCCAGGAAAATTCCCGGGATAAAAAATATCACACATTGTATTACATTAAAACTATCGATTAGTAAAACATGTTCATTTGAAATGGATTTTTTTAATCCGGCTATTTTAAATCATTCCCAGAAAAAAATATGGAATAAAAAGTAGCGCAGATTTTAAGTCTAAGAATTAGCTGTCGCTCAGCGAAAACCGCGTCGAAATCGGCTCAGTAGTTTTTACGTGAATCCCGAACAAACAGAGAAAACGACAAACAGGCAATAAATCTAAAAACAATGGGGATTGTTCAAAAAAAATTACCCTCTGATTTTATATTTTTATTATGTAAAATAGGGTATTTTAAGATACTAATTTGAATATTTTTGTGTTTTAAGAGTTAGTTTTTTTTTAATTCGGTTTTTAAACAAATTATCCGATGACGTCATTGGGGACAACTTTACATTAATTCCTTTGCCTATAAAAAGTAAATAATCATATTAATCTGTGCTACTATTTAAATGTTACTGTCATTATTCATTATGACACATCGTGATCATTTTAGTGTGGCCAGCTTAGCAATTTTATCGGTAGATTTATTTTATATATTTTGGTGTTCAACATTTATTATTTTCTAAAGTTACTGTTAAGTTATTTAAAGTGACCTTTAGTCAAAAATCAATATGATATAACTTAAACTGAATAATGTACAGTTAGACTGAATACCATGGATTGATAATCAGCCATAAATTACCTATTAGACACCATTGCGATGTCATTACCTTTATTAATTTGTAATAAAGTATTCTTTCGGCGATTACAACAGATAAAGCTCATTCGACCACTAAAATACTTTGATTTGGTATCACATTTGGGTTATCATTTTTAATGTCTGATACCTAGACATAGTCTCATTATCCAATGATGTTGTCGATCCAGTTAAAATAAAAAGGTTGTATTGTCAGTTTCAATTGAGGGGGGGGGGGGGGCAGTATTATTAGTCAGACCTTTAAAAAAAATATCAGTCGTTAGGACTGCACTTCAGAGATAAAAACTTGGTATCTGAGCGTGACGGTCGTGCGAATTTAGTGCATTTTCCCCATCCTAGAAGTATCTACCGAAGTTTTCAATTTAAAAATCATGGCGATGTTCGATAAGGTCTTTTTTAAGTCAATATGTTGGGAGTTAGTTTCCTACACACACGTGTGTACCTATAAGAATTACAAATTTTAGTAATTTCACTATTAGCAACCTGGCAACATTAGGTATTTAGGCTTTAGATCGGCGGTTAATGCAGCATTTCTAAATTCTAATATTATTCATTACAATTAATTTCGTCCTTAGAAAAATCTTCTAAAGTCATCCGACAAAAAAGTGAACTGTTTTATTAATGAAAATGTATTAAATATTTTCTCTTTCTAAACATGGCCGGATCTTCAAATAGGAGTGTTAAGTTTGTAAAGGCTGATACGCTAAACCTACCTAACATGTAATGTTATTAGAGTACATAGCTATACTCGTAGTACATATTGGAGAAATAAGAGGAGCTAAAATTCTGATGTAAGTAGTTTTGTGAAGGTTTCTAAATTCAACATGTTCGTCCATAGATCTTCCTTCCTTCTTTCCTTTTATAACCTGTGTAGTATATTACTATTCCTGTCTGTAAATTTCATCTATATAAGAAATCAGTAATGTTAATTATTAGTTAATATATGATTGATGTAAGTATACTTTGTGTTGAAGTCAAAATTCATCTAAAATGTGCACCTATTTATAGAAAAATAGCTACATGTCTCACTCATTCATTAGAAACTGATTAAAATAATATTAATTACTTATTTGATAATTTGGTACAATAAATAAATCAGCAACCTATATTACTTTCTTAATAATCTATAATACAAGTAAAGTATCTCATATAAATACATACAAATAAAGTAACAGACATTGCACCACTGCCCTGGCGGTTAGATAGTGTGTTTGATTGCTAACGTATGTTATGGATCTGATCTTATACAACAAATTACCGGAAAATATGAAACTCTCCAGTAGTTTTAAATATATTCACTTGCCGGCTTAAAAGTGATTAATTAAGCACATCTATGGCTTGAAGGATTTCATGGAATATGAAGATTTGTGACAAATACCTTAATGATTGTAAATCTCTTAATAATATGATTTTGATGTGTAACATAGTTACTAATATGAAAAATTATGAGTTAAATAAGGACTATGCAAGTAATTAAATAGACACTTTATATCTTTTTTTTTCAGGTTCAGAAAAAATTAGCAACAACTTTTCTACATAAGCAAGGGTTATGCTTGATCATAGAATTTTATGACTTATCCACTGCAGTTTACATGAAAACTTTATGTATAGAAAAAACCAAATGCTAGCCTGCAGAAAAAAGAAAAAGATAAAACTGAACATTTCTGAAAAGATTATATAATATGTCCTAAATTATTATTAATAAGTGTTTAAGTAAATAAACAAGTTTAACTGCTAAAAGTTATTTATTATTTCATCTTGCAAAATAATAAGTCAAAAGATATATTTTATTAATCAATTCATATAAATATATGACACATACAAATTTATAACTCACAATAGTTTGCTTTCAGTATAGAAACCATCTTATTCTTATAACTCGTAATGTGAACTCTTAAGACATCAGTCAAAGTAAAGCTAAAATATTTTTGGAGGAATGTTAAATATTCATATATTGTTTACATGAATTATAACTAATAACATCTAGATTTATGTATATATAAAAATAAGTTATTTAAAATAGCCATCCTTGTTTTCAATTAATTAAGCTTTAAAGATATAGGCCATTCTTCTATGGTGGTATTATTTTTTTCAATCAGTGTCCATTTATTGATTTGGGCTCGCTTGAGATAATTCAGGTTCTGGTGAACTTTTTGTATGCTATTAGCTCCAATGCAGTTCATAAAGAATACTCCAAAGAATTCAAGTCAGAACTCGATGAAGGCCAACCTATGCTCTGAACAAAGTCTGACAAATTGGCTTGCAACCAATGTTGGATTGAATTAGCTTCATGGGAGGGTACAGAGCCCTGTTGGAAAATCCACTGCTATCCAGCGAATAAAGTATCACTTAATGCTTAAATCATTGTTTCCAATATGTGATTTTGGACGTCCTTCTGACTTCTGGCGCAAGGTGTATTGTTTTGCCAGTTAAATTTTCTTCCACCGTGATGATCTTCTCATCAGTAAACAGGTTATTTTTTGGATCGTATCTCTTGAAAAGATTTCGACATCGTTCCAATCGCCATTTACGAAGACGCTCGTTTATATAATGCACTTTTTTTTGACTTTTAGTTAGAGACCATATGTAAGTATTCTCTTTGCAGATATTTAAGAAATATTGGTCTGAAGAGATAATATATACTTAATTTTATTCTGGAGTACGTCGAATAAAATGTTTGTTTATGTTGATGTTGTATGACATAACAATGACATAAAAAGGAAAATGTCGGTCCTTTTGTATTTTGAAACTGAATGGCTTCGGTATTCATATGCATTTCACCAGACGTAAATGACGTCATATGATTTAGTAAGGTCAAATAAAGGTCAAACGCATTTCTTTCAAAATACAAGGGGATTGTACGTTTTTTGGAATTTTAACTAGACAGAAATGATTAGGAACACTATTCCTCGAAATGGTTTTTCAAAAAGCTAAATTGAAAAAAAGTGAACAATCCCCATTGTATCGTGTTCTTCATCGTTTATATAGTGTATTGTAGATTTTTTATAACTCCAATGTACAGACACGGCATATTTGAATTGTATAGATAATATTATAGATAGATAGCTTTGCAAAATGATACTTATACACTATTTGAATTACCTTAAATTAATTTAAAAAAAGAATAAGGTGTTGTCCGAACGCGCGCGAATGTCTTCTTTTTTTTAATTATTCTTTTAAATGACTTATAATATTATATTATTTTGTTTCTACTATTTGCTACTCAAAATTGTATGTCGTTCGTTAGTGATGTGAAGTTTTTCTTCACGTAACGAAACCGCTAAAATTAAAGATTTTGGGAATTAAAAATATTAATTAATAATAGTTTGTTAAACTCGTGTGAGTTGTGGCCCTAAACTGCGTTTCGGGCGTCAAACAACGCACTCGTTGCAGTCGCCCAAATTCTCTTCTCGTATATTGTGTTCTATTATTTTCCTCAGTACCAGTTATTAAAGAGTGAATTTGTGCTGAATAATACACTTCTTTATTTCATTCAAACTTAGACTTGTATACGTCAAGCAGTGGACAACAGTCAGCTGACGACGACGTAATAAACTCAAACAAATTCCAAGATAAAATAACTGCGCGCAATAATATTTACCGATTCATATGAAAAAATCGGTTTTTGTTCTTAACTGCTTCCAAATACTTAAAAAATAACAGCCCTAAGTGTTGTTTATTTGCATTCCAAATACTTCAGCCAGATATAGAGACTTTTCCTTTAAAAAGTTTCCGCGTAAATAAGCAGACGAGATAGCGGGAATCCCGTATTATTTGTTTACACCAACAAAATTATTGATTCGCTGTAACCCGTTCGCGAAAAAGTATAAATTAAAGACGATGCTAATGGTTTTCTTGGAAATGAGTACACGATATATCGTGACCCAATTTCATGAAGTTACTTGTCTATTGTAAATCCATCCATAGCTCGTTGTTATCATTACAAGATGACGTTTGATGGCCTCTGTGGTTGAGTGATAAGCCTTTGTTCATGTTTTTTTTGACGAGGGCAAATCCGTTTGACGACGTCGGGGAGGAGTCGCGATGGGGGAGTGTGGAATTCCCCGCATAGCGTTGCTAATAGCATTTTTGCTATGCCCGCCGTAGTCGGGGATACCCACTATTCTCGGTGTTGCTTCCTTTGGCTTAGGCCAGTGTCGAGGAGAGATAGCGTAACCACTTCTGCGAGCTGCGAGTAGTCGAGTTTTTAGCATCTTCATTGGCCTCACCTGCGTGGAGTGTGAAAAGGAGAACTTTTGACTAGGAGAAATGCACGTACGGAATTCTAACCGTATGGGGTTCACGGTGAGAGCGTGTGGAGACTCGTCGGCCTGTTGCCGGAATACCCAATAAAAGACCCGTGTTCCTTTCTTTCCCCTATAGCCAGGGCCCCAGAAAGTGGCTATCATCTACTCCGCATAGACCCTGGAAGAGCCTTTGGCCACTTAGACTAACTCACTGGAACGCAGAGGTCCCAGAGTTGATTGCTGGTATGGTAAATTGCGTAAACGAACTTTCTGTTATTTACTATGGTCTGGATTCCTGGAATCGAATAAACGTAATTTAAGGCTCTACAATATGTCGGTTTATTTAAAAAGAGTATACCTACCTTAGTCTTTTTTTAAAATAAAAACATCAATCATTGTCGATTTATATTAGAAAATTTAAAATGCTACAGTGAAAAGTTCAACGATCAATAATAATAATAATAATAATATTTATTTATTTGCTCTCACAATATATGTAACATGATATAAGTAATTGCTAAAAAAGTTTTTATAATAAAATCATTCATCAAATTATAATAAAAAGAAGGACTATTTTTGTCATAAAAACTGGGATAGCTTCCCGTAAAAAGATAAATCAAGAGACAAGAAAAAGCTCTGTACTTCCACGTATGTAACTGACTTTTTATATCTATAGGGGCCTACTTTAATAATGTTATAATAATTAGGAAATATGGAATCAATAAAATTTCACAAGGTAATATTCGTAAGAGTCTTATGTTTACAGAAAACCAATTGCGTTGGTCAGAAATAACCTTTATTACCAATGTTTTTCACGGAAAGTTTACACACCTCGGTCGCAGCAGAATGTGTGGAAAATCTGTGTATTGTTGTTCAGAGAGTATTTGAGCTGCGACAAGCTTTTTTATTATAGCATGGGCTTGGAACCGTTGCATGAGTACAATTGAGATACTATTTGTCAGCTTACAATTTATGATGTCATAACTTAAACGAATCAATTAGTATTTTAATTATTTTTTAAACAGATATTAAAATTATTTTTATAATGATATTTTGAAAGTTATAACAGTTTTTTTATAGGGACTTGACTTTATGTTATTGGTCCGAAGACCTTACAGCTGAATCGGGACTATTGGGCCGGACCACCCGGACGAAAAACTTCATTGCCGGATTGGCTTGGATGACCTCTGGCGCTGTGAGCAAACGATCGCAGGCGAAACCCAGAGGAGAGGCCACCCGAAACAGCCCGCAGGATGAGGAAGCGGAGTTGTTCCATGTTCACCATTCTGTCACCACATGGTCCTTTGCGCCAGCCTGAGTTAGCCAGTGACAATGGATGAGGCCATTCTGGCCGACGCTGCCGGGGCTCGTGCGGAGCAGGCGACAGCCACTTCCCGCGGCCCTGGCTATATGCCACTGGAAGGAAGACGGGGAGTATTACTGAGTATTCCGGCAACATTCCGGCGAGTCTTCACACGCCCTCGGCGTGATCCCCACACGGTGATAAGTCCGTCATAGGATATCTCCTCGTCAAAAATGGCTATTCAGGAGAGCGTCTGCATCTCACGACGCGACGGCGCTTGTCGCAATAAAGTGCCCTACCTAGGGTTTAACGCGCAGCGAAGCCGCGAGGAAAATTTATATCTTCCCTAAATGTACTAACTTCGTACGATCTCATATTTGAAGCCTCATAATTGCGCAGTTTATAATTCCAACAGTATCTGGGTTACGCGATAGGGGAACATTTCTAGTAATTTAATTGTATGTGTAAATATAATAGGTTTCAGATTAGATTAAGGTAATAAGCCTAAAGCTAATTACACGTATCGTGTATAAACACTATTAAACTACAGCGATTATGATCACTTCTTTGAAATATCAAATCAATAACGCTACCGCTTACGAGAATAGATAAAATTATATAGGTATTTTTCATACATTGCGTCAATTATCTTTTTGACGCTACATAAATGATCACAAATTCATCAAAGGATATTAATGGTTCGAATAATTAAGTAGTAGTCATACTAGTATTCACTACAAGGGCAGCCAAAGGAACTTAATCTATTCAGCTTTATGCGGTGTAGTAAATCTTCAGTACAGCTCAGTCAAATTGTAGGTTCTTTGACTGACGCAAATCAAAGCATTTCTTGTGACAACTCGGAAGGTGACATTTTTCGACTACACAGTTCACATTTTTCGCTATAACACAATTGGTACTTACTCAAAAACTCAATATGCTACAACTATTGTTGTTCATTTTAAATAATTATATATATTTAAAAAGTAATTATACTGCATAGCACAATATCATCCTTTAGTTCCCGCTTCCACGGATGATTTTTTTTAAATAAAGGATTTTTAAATGAATCTTTGGAATTTGGCCCAGAAGACAAACTTGAAAAATTCACCTGTATAGCAGCTCTCTTTTTGTAATATGTTGTTTGACGTCAATCATAGACCTACAACTTGGCTAAGCTATACTGAAAACTTAATACACCAGACAAGGCTGTAGGGAAATTACGTCACATCTCTACAAAATTTCAAGGCGGTGTTGATTGTAACTTCTAATCGATTGTTTTAAATAATAGGCTACTTTAATTGTTTATATGGAATCGTTTAACATATTTCTGAGAATTTTTTATGCGTGATGCCTTCGTCCCAAATAACCTATAATTACACGTCCATTAAACTATCATTAACGAACGTTAATGATAGTTTTGACTGATTCTATAGTATTACGAGTACATAATTCCGATCGGCAGTTTTCGTTTGCGCAGATAAAGCGTTTTAGTTTCCGACATGTAAATATTCTATACTAGCTGATGCCCGCGACTTCGTCCGCGTGGTGCGGTTTTTTAACTATCCCACGGGAACTCTTTAATTTTTCGGGATCAACAGTATCCTATATGTTAACCAGGGATATAAGCTACCACCATACAAAATTTCTTCGTCATTTCGGAGCTTAGCCGGTACAAACAGACAGACAAACAGAGAAACAAAAAATTTGAAAGAAATCTAAATTAGTTCTATTTCACTTTTTACATCCCCCTGACTCGGTTTTTAGGATTTTTTTTCATTGTACGGAAATTCGACCTCTACAATTTTATTATATATATATAGATTGAACTTTATTCGCAGAGACAAAAGGCAGAGTGTTGCTTGCTTTGCATTCTTAGCTTTGCCCCGCTTACACAATTTCGTACACTGTCGCGTGTGTTGAAATTGGTATACTGCGCAGATACAGTCACGGTATGAAAAGATTCGTCACCTTAAAGTTGCTTGTACGAGTACAAAAAACAGTACCGCCAACATTGAATAAATGTAACGTTTATAAAATATAGAAACGTGTAAAAAATATTGCAATGTTGACAATGACAAACACTGAGATTAATAATAAGAAACAAAGGGGTTTGTCATTGTCAACATTGCAATATTTTTTACACGTTTCTATATTTTATAAACGTTACATTTATTCAATGTTGGCGGGACTGTTTTTTGTACTCTGCATCTTGGTTAGGGCCACCAGTCCGTTCTTGATTTTATAGAAAATCTAAATTGAAACTTTCAATCAATGTCCAATTTGAAAATTATTTTTTAAACTTAAATCAATCATAAATTGGAAGAAAATTATAAAATTGAAAGATAAGCTTATTAGGACTTTCTGATTATGACTAAACAGGGTGAATTTTCAAGTGGGCCTTCAGGGCCAAATACTAAACTATGCTAAATAGCGAACACTCAAAGACTCCTGAGGCCGATTTTGAGGAAAACTAAAGTGGTATCATTAGATTTTTGAAAAATCGATTACCCTTGTCAGGAATCAAATCGGCTAAATTATATTTTGAAAATATAAACACAACCTGTATTATTAATACCAAATCATAATGTAACTTATAAGAATCAATTTCTAATTCGTATACTTTAGGATTTGGCCCTGAAGGCCCACTTGAATAATATGAAATAATATTATGATTGGTGCTCTGGAAGATGGGTCGCCCTTTAGTATGGGACGCGTCTTGCGTCGATACTCTGGCGGCGTCCCATCTTTCAGCCACTAGCATGTCTGCTGGTACAGCTGCTGCACAACAGGAGGCCCTAAAATGCCGCAAATATTCCGCCATCGGAAATGGTTACATATTTGCGGCTTTTGGGGTCGAGACCCTGGGACCATGGAGGCCTGAGGCGCACAAACTTTATCGAGACAGCGAAACGCCTGGTAGACATCTCACGTGACCAAAGGACTGGTCTGTACCTTGGACAACGCGTTAGCGTTGCGATACAGCGAGGTAATGTGGCCAGTCTTTTGGGCACGATCCCAACTGACAGCGGTCTGGCACTAGATTTTATATAATATTTTCTTAAGTTTTCGCGACTTGTATACATAATAAAACTACGTTTTAACGGTTTTAAGCGCAGTATTTTTTATTTTATTTTTAATTACCGCGCTTAAAACCGTTAAAACGTAGTTTTATCACTAGATTTTATAGTTTAACTTTAATCTGTATATATACTTATTTATAATTTAGTTAGTTAAACGTAATAAATGCCAATATTTTCCGTGATTGCCATTAAAGATAAGTTTATTTCAATACATACATATATAACTTCACGCCAGTGCCCTTGCGGGGTAGGCACGAACAACAGAGCGCCATTTAGGCTTATTCTTACACACCTCACTCGCTTCTTTAACATTCATAACTCTTGTCATGCACGTTCGTCTGTTCTTAAGGCTCCTGACATCACCTTCTGCTAGTACACGATTAATTTGATCATGAAAGGTGTGTTATTTATTTCAATAATATTACTATATTTGTATGTTTTCCAGTTATACGAAAATTCCTAGAAACTAACACATAATAGACTAACTAACTAACAACAAAACTTATACACGTACTCAAACCAACGCGCACTACCACCGCATTGCATAACACGCATACTTCAGAAACAAACCAAGACACACAAAGAAAAGAACAGAAAAGAAAAAAAACAACACACATGGCACTAGATAGGACAATATATATAAGTATAGATATAAGGCCCACACTGCACATGCACTTCCTCACAACACCAGCATGTAACAGATACACTCTACATTAGTATAAGTTTAGTATTAAAACTAGAATAAGTTAATATAATATGTTATTCGTAAGATACATACACCTCAACAGAAAAATCAATAAATTAATGTCACACACAAGAAGCAAAATAACTAATAAGCGTGTTAAATTCAAAAAATTAAATCTAGAAATTAAGTTATAAAAAAGGGTACGGAACTCGAGTCCGTAGAGTTGTTAATAATAAATAAATAAAAAACACATAATAGACTGGTTTGATTTTCAAGAATTCTGCCTCATGAAGGTCGATACCTCAAAGTAGTTCACGTCGTTAGGTGATTATAGGGCTTCTTGTTTGTGAAATCGAAATGCTTACCTATTTCTATTGACGATTATTTTGTGTGGCTTCATATAAAGCCACGTATTCACCTTCGAGCCCTAACCGTAACCATTGCAGAGGACTTACTCTCAACCGTCTTTCCTCATTCGTTTTAGAACTTCTTTTGGTTGTTTTTTATTATATTTAATACATTTTCCATTGTATGTTCCATTTTATTATTGTGTTTTATAGATTTTATTATTGTAGTTTTACAGCAATATTTTTGAAGTGAAATTTCTATACAGACGGGGTTTTTTCTGTCACAAAAAAGCGTTACGGCCGCGTGGAGGGGGTAGAAGGTATATCGCGTGGTGAAAGGCGGCATAATTTTAGAGTAGACTATTGATGTTTTTTTGGTTCCGGATCGAATCCAGTTTTTTTGTTTGATAAAATAAAATATGTTTAAATAAAAAATGCATCCATTAAAATGTAAGTGGAAATAAGAATCGCAAAGGACAAGTGGAAAAACGAATGGCAACGGACAAGTGGCAAAACAAATAGCAACAAAAATGTTAACTTGAAGTTTTACGGGCAGGTTGTTAATGTACTTGTCCAATTTGAATACCTGCCCGTAAAACTTCAAGTTAAAATTTTTATTGCGATTCGTTTTGCCACTTGTCCGTTGTCATCCGTTGAAATCTTACTTCTACTATGTGTCCAGCACACATTTCGATTTTTGTTCTTTCTGTCTTCTATCTAAAATTTCATTGACTCTTTCGGCTGATCGGACGAAAACGAACGACGAAAGACGTCTGATAGTAAGGCCTCAGTTACTGTAACCAAAAATCGTAGTGTCTACGTGGCTCGCGAGGTCAGAAAAGATCAGTGTTACTGTATTTGCTCGGTTATAGTTACCGCTCGCAAATGAGTACGCGGCATAAAATGTCGTTTGATGTTTTTTTTTTTTTTTTTTTTTTTTTTTTATTGCAGGAGATCAGCAGACAGGCAAATGGCCCACTTGATGGAAAGCGGTTACCATCGCCTATGGACATTTGCAACACCAAAGGTGCTACAAATGCGCTGCTGCTCTCTTAAGGGAAACTGGAACCTGGTCACTAATGCCGGAACACAACTCGAAGGTTGTTATGGCGACATACTTTAGACCAGGGGTGGTAGCCATCCAGTCGGGCAAGTGCCCTACCACCTGGCTGTGGGTTGTTAAGTCGCCTCTTACGACAGGCCGCCCGGCCGCAGGAAATTGTATTCTTTCTCCGTTCCTGCACGGATGAATGAATGTTTGCGATGTTTGAAGACTTCATAACCATTTTAGCTAAAACTGAACTCTAACACAATCTTCATGTACATCTGGTCGTCTCTCCATCTCTCTATGCATGTCAATACATGCGCAATTGTTAGTTTCGAAAGACTTATAAAATTTGTGTTCCATCTAAGTTTTGAACTACGAAAATGAAATGAAAATTTTCGAAAATTTTTTTGAAAAAAAGAAAAAAAAAATTGAAGAGATAGCCACGTACGTATACGTATTTTCAGCAAACAAAGCAAACAAGGTTTACACACGGCTTATTGCTGTGCCGGAATTATATCCGACATAACCCTGATTTTCAGTGCATCTTGATTGAAAATAAATATTTTGAACAATAAACTGAGTGCAAAGCTTGTTTGCTGAAAATGCAGCGTACAAATTCTTAAAATATGCTTTTAGTTTTTAGACATAATGTAAGCAATGTTAGTAAGTACATCGATTTTTCTTCAAAGAAACATTTTCTTCCTTTTGTTCTTCTAACAAAGAAACAAAAATTAATATAACATTGTCCCTGTTAAAGTGTTTAATTTTCACCAGGATATTATCGCTATATTATTATAATTTTATCAACGTGTAACATGGCCATAACTATTCCAAGTAGTTGTTGCGTTGCTTTGCGTCGTAATGACGGTCTAATTACGCGCGTTCGTGGTAGCCGCGGCGGCCCCTCTGTCCCGGTAATTACTGGCCATACGAATATGCCAAGTTTCGGAGAATTAGCCTTTGCTGCTACAAAGAGCTAAATATCGCAATTACATGCCTCTCGTTTCACTACGTCGTTGCTTTTACACTCTTGGTGTAGATTTTAGTTTACTTATTTAGGGTAAGCTATACCTTTTTTGTACCCTCGAACTGCAATGACCGGAACCCTGTCAATTTATTCAAGATATTAAGAATTCTCAATATTTTGTATTTTATAGTCTTTATTAAACTTGCCTTTATTAAGTACTAGCGGCCCGATGCGGTTTCACCCGCGCTCTGTCCCGCTCCCGTGGTAGATAGCGTCATGTTATATAGCCTATGACACTCTCTGTTAACATAGCTTTCCAACAATAAAAGAATTTTTAAAATCGGTTTAGTATATCCAGAGATTACCCCCTACAACGTCACAAACTCACAAACTTTACCTCTATATAATATTAGTAATAGTATAGATCACAAACTACTGAATAAAAAGTTAGGTTTTTTTCAATATTTCGATTTTAAAATAATTAAAAAATTAATTAAGATACGTCGTCATGTTTTTCCAAGGTCTAACGACACACGGGGTAATTGTATAGAAAGAAAAAATAATCTACGACGGGGTTACCCCCAGTATTTTTTTAAATTGTTATTTCACTACATAACTTTCGCGCTAAATATGTTACACCTGTGTTATTATATTACTCTGTGATTACATCTTTCTGCGAAATTCTAATGATCTATGTAATGTAATACGTAAACCCGAGAAACATTATTGTGATTTACACATATAGACGAACAGCTGGACATCACGATTACATAAGGTTTCCGAGTTTGCCAAAATGCATATGAGAAGAAGAGTTTCGCAGCCATTCTAGCTTTTTATAGAGAGAAACCAAAAGCCTTGCCAACCCAATATTAACGGACACATTTCAACAAGGCTTAGACTGACATTGAATACATATACAAACTGAAAAAGGTCACAAATAGAAAGAAAAAAAAACTTAATTTGAAGAGATAGCGACGTATTTACATTAGTTACGTATTATGATTTGAAAACACTCATATTCATTCCGTCAGCGCAGTGACCCAAAGTGAGCCTTGGCCTCCGAAACGAGAACATGTCATTTTCCCTGTCCTGCCCAGTTTCTTGCCAATTATTGGCTCGTAGCTCCTACAGGTCAGCCTCCACTTTGTTTTTCCAACGATATTTGGGACGGCCGACCGGACGCATCTCCCATCCGTTCCACGTGACCGAGCCAGCGGAGACGGTGAGCTTTTATTTATCCTATTATGTTAGGCTCGCCCACGAGATTCATGATTTGAAAAAATGTAGCATATTATTGAGAATTAATATGCCGCATTTTCAGCAAGCAAGGTTTGCATTCAACTTATTGCTATGCCGGAATTATATCCGAGATAGAAGACCATATAATGTAAGTCTTGCTAAAATATTTTTTATAATATAGTAAACGAACGACATACTTATAATATAGTTAATTCGAATCAACTATCGTTGTAATGGGATCAATGGCGCCGACTTCAACGAATTCCAATCAAGCAAATTAGTTTGCAAATGTCCACTCTCCGTTACGCGGCTATAATAATCTTTATTGTTAAGAGTAACCTGTTCGATTAAATCAGTGTTTTATAACGTTTATTTAAATTTGACTTCGCTTAACACAAAATGGATTTACCAAATATTCACTGCTTGCGGTCTATTAAGCGCAGGGAACCGCGATTGGGGCGTGTGGGATTTCCGCGTTGGGATGGTAGAAGTCTTCTGAAGAGATACCATGTGCACCCGAGTCGGGGACACCGACTAAAATCCCCTGATATTCAATCCTGCATCTTTTTCCAGGGCTACAGGAAAAAGCAGCCTCACAAACTCTAACTCCGGCTCTTGGTCTGCCAGGCGACGGCCGGAGCGGCCTCTTCCATTACCGAGGGTGAATTCTTGTTAATTAAATTCAGTCCAGTGAATTCTAAGATGATAAAAAGTTTGATTTGACTGTGGCCACCGTGGTACCGCAGCATTTAAAAACGAATGTAAGCTATTGTTTTAGTGAAAACTAAAACTAAACTTCAAACCGCCCCCGGGAAAATACCCGCGGGATTCGCGGGATAAAAAATACCACACATTTTATTACATAAAATTTGCTATCGATCAGTGAAAAAACACATTGGAATTCGATTTGTTTTTTAAATTTGGCCATTTTAAATCATTTCCAGAAAAGAGGACGGCCTCTGTGATTGAGTGGGCTAAGTCTTAGCCGGCCGAACTCGCTGAAACGCAGAGACTTCGTTTCAAAAGAACGACCACGATTACGACCGCGATTTTTCCTGTTCCACTTGCTTGCGGACGTTACAATCATTAACTCTAGTGGAACAGATTATGGAGCGTTAATGTCATTAACGACGAAATACACGAATGTCCTTGGGTGATTTGAAAATCCCGCCTTTATCAATGTCATTCGATAGAGGGAATTAATGCTCTGTGGTCAACGCCGAGGTGGGTCGTTGTGAACGCTGTGTGCTCGAAAATAATGACGCCATTAGTGACGTTTTCGCCACGACCATAACGACCATGGTCACTATCAGGGCGTTCCATTTGTAGCTCACAACGCCCAAAATGCTCCGTTAGCCGTTCCACTAAGCGACCGCGGTCGTTGTGGTCGTAGCGCAAACGTCACTAATGACGTCATCATTTTCGATAATACAACGCTCATAACGACCCATGTCAATGGGTGGGTCGAATAGCCCTTCCACTTGGCAAATCGTGCAGAACAAATTAATGCGCAGAGCCGTCGGTGCTCCCCTCTATATGCGTAACGTCGACCTCCACCGCGATCTGGAGCTTCCCTCCATCAAAAACTACATTACGTCGCTCTCGCGTAAGTATTTCGATCTCGCGCCGCACCATCGAAATCCGCTCGTCGTGTCCGCGTCCGATTATAAGCCTCGGCGAAAGGCTCTCGTGCGACGACCGCGTAACGTCCTCACGGACAGGGTCGACGTTATCACAAAACGGCTGGCCCGGATCAGCCCGCCCGCGGTTAGGACGGCAGGCTGGCAGGCACGGACAGACAGACACAGACGGCGGCGTCTCAGGCGCCGCCAATCAAGATCTCTCCACGTCCCTGCGAGGGACGCTAGGAGACATAGCTCCCCCACAGGATAGACTAGGCGTGTTGCTGGGAAGTTTCTTTCGCCGTTTCTTCTCTCCCAGCCATAACACGTTGCGAAACGGCAGTAAGATAGCGTAGGCCGCCGCAAACCACCGATCCCGGCCCGCCGGAATCCTTCCCCTCGGGCTTTATATTACCCGTCGCCCGTTCTCAATTAGTGCTTTGTGTCGCCCTATGGTGGGCATCATTAAATTCATCCCCCTCTCATGGCAACAGTCCAGCCGAGGTAAAACTCCTTAGGGAGCTCCCTCGAGCAGGTTGCCCCTCCGGGCTCGAGCGCTTTCGCTTCGCGAAGGCACTTGCCCCAAAAACCCCGGTAAAGTTGTAAGGTCTTCGGACCAACAACATAAAGTCAAGTCCAATAAAAAAAAAAAAAAAGAATAATTTAAATAAAAAAGTTTCCATTCAAAAATTAATTACTTCCATTTTTACTTCGAAAAAAATAAATTTGCAAAACCGTTACATGCTTTTAACAATTTGTAAATATACGAGTTCGATAAGAAAGATAACAGAGCCGGAGATCTTTCAGAGCGATATCTTTGTAATTAAGAGAACTGCAAGAACCTTGCGGTTTTTTGTAATTTAAGTTAAATTAACAACCTAATATGTGAGTGTTTTTATTAATATACGACTACTGTTCTTTATGAATGTAATCCTAAAGCCGATATTAGACATTTCAACCTAATTGAATCAATCCAATGGCATAGATCTGAAAGGTAAGCCGATATTAGACTTTTCAACGTAATTGAATGGCAAGATTTGAACGGTAAGCCTATATTAAATGATCCGTCATTTATGTCTTTTATATATTTCAATTTAGATGAATCAATCGACGTGATCCAGGATTAAAGATAAACATAAATCATTTGATGTCAATGAATACTGTCGTGTCCTCTTTCAGTACAGAGCCTTTCAACCAAATTAATCCATTTTCATCGATCCGTTTATTATGAGCAATACAACGACCATCAACAACATTGAATAACTCAATTTTATGTTGTTTTATTCAAATTGGATGACAAAAGTGCACCGTGTAATATCAGCGTGACTTGGGAAAGTTTTATCTAAACATAATCGCGGATTGTAGATTATCATCAATTTTTTCATTTTGCTTTACACTAGATACGGTTTTCTGCTTTATACCTATGATAAAAATAAGTAAATCAGCTAAGGGCTAAGGGACTAACTAAAATTTATTCTGCTCCATTCGCATTTCGCTGGACGATTTTGGTTACACTTATTTAGTTCTGATTCTATCAACCGCGTACAGCAGTGTGAGATTGTAAAGGCTCTCATAGTGTGTTATCTCTGCTGAAACGCTTCTATCTATCGCGTACAGCGCTGAATGACTGAGAAGCGTCCATTACTCTCGGATTTTCAATTTGAAACCTGTCGAAAAAGTGTGGGTAGGCAGTCCGCATGCAGCGCTGAATGCGACGGAAAAGCGCTGAACGCTGTCGTTAGCAAGCGCTAAAATATCAAGGATAATAACAGAGAGCTGAACACGGCGAAGCACTGAATGCTGTTGTGCGGGTGCGCATGATAAAAACTCACTTGTCTTCATTTTAGGTCTGTTTGTCGCGAAAGCTGAATAGATGCGAAAAGCTGAACAGATGCATACCTATCGTCATACAAAACTGGTGTTTTCTACGAACAAAAGCTGAATTGAACTGAATAAGTGTAGTTAGTCCTAAGTATGTGCCTTCAAGGCCGGCAGCACATTGCAAGCATTTCTTGTGTTGCAAATGTCATAGGTGACGGTTACTACTTTTCATCAGACGGGCCGCCAGCTTATCTGCTGTACTCCAACTGTAAAAAAAATTACATACAAAGGCATGAAGACTGATCGATGGACGAAGCTTTTACCATTAAACTTTATGTCCGTACAAAGAAGACTGGCGGGCTTCTTAGCAGCGTTCGGACTGGTCACCTACAAGCTTAATTATAATGTGTTTGGGTATCTTATCTCATTAGAAACCCATGTATAATTGTCACTTTCTAGAAGAACTTGACTGAAAAATGAATGTGGCCTTAAATGTTTGACATTCACATAACCTCTACTTTTAAGTCGGGTATTTAAAATATAAAATACAAAATACAGCATTTCAACTATATGTATTTAAAATACAAAATACAAATTACAAAATACAAAATACCGTCAGGTGTTAGGTTATGTAAATAAAATACTCACAAAAATCAAATAATAATCATTATTAGGTCCCTTGCCTATGAAATTGCCGTTTTTTCTGAAATAAGTTAACCTAATTTTATTATATTTTTTTATTCTAATCTCCACGGCCTTGAAGATAGGGATATTTCCATCTTGTAGGTACGCGTAGATTTTGGTGGTTCCACCCGAATCTATGCGTGCGTATATCGGTCCCATGGCAGGGAATGCACAAAGACTAAAACAGCTTGCTTTTTTGAACTCGTTCATGAGGTGATCGACAAAGTTTTTGGGCAGTATCCTTTAGCAGAGGTAGTCATAATCGAAATTTTAATGCTCATTACGTTGAGTGGTTGGGTTCCTCGAGAATTGATCTGTCAGGAACTACTGCCTACGATTTTGCTCTCGCCCATGGATTCACTCAGCTGTCCAAGGAAACTTTTGTCGGGCGTCTCTTCCACCTCTGCGCACAGTGGACGACCGTCTGGTACACGCCGCCAAAGATAAAGTCAATCTTCTGGGTGAAATCTTTGCGGCCAATTCAACTCTTGAGACATAGGAGAAACTCCACCTACAATCCCTGTGTGAGTCTAGAATGTTGGAGGTGCGCTTTACTCAAAAAGCAGTCCGATGTGCTCTCTTCTCCCTCGACGTCAAAAAGTCTTCTGGCCCTGATGGCATTTCTGCCATTGTGCTGCAGACGTGTTTAGCTGAGCTGTCCCCAGCCAGTCCTTGCCCGACGTTTCACTCTCTCTTACTACAAGGGTTGTGTCCTCGCTTCGTGGAAGATTGCCCACGTGCACCTTGTCCCCAAAAAAGGGTACGTAACAGACACGTCGAATAGGCCTATAGCAATAACCTTTTTACTCTCAATAGTGATGGAGCGCATTATCAACGCGCAGCTCCTGTGTTACGTCGAAGATTACCAGCTGCTAAACGATCGGCAATACGGCTTCCGCCACAGTCGCTCAGCTCAAGATCTCTTGGTTTACCTAACCCACCGTTGGGCTGAAGCCATTGAGAGCAAAGAGGAAGCACTGGCAGTTAGTCTAGAATTCTAGATATTGCTAAGGCCTTCGACCGGGTCTGGCACAGGGCTCTTCTATCGGAGCGGCCATCGTATGAAATACCCGAAGGGCCTTGCACCTGGCTATCCATCTCTTTTGATGAGCGCAGCATTCAAGTCGTTGTCGACGGTTGTTGCTCAAGTTTCAAGCCCATCAACGCTGGTGTGCCCCAGGGTTGTGTGCTATCGCCAACGTTGTTCATCTTACATATCATTGATATGTTGTCTATTCGCAACATTCATTCCAATGCGGATGCCAGCACAGGCGATGCGCAGTACTCTGGTCGTGCAAACGTCCCTCGATCATTTGTGGAGGAAAGTTGGGTTAGACTTGTATCTGAGTAGAGTATTCCTTAGAGAGAGTCTCTGAATGAGGGAGACAAAACCTTGTCCATTTCAACCCCAAGAAGACATAGGTCTGCGTATTATCTGCCAAAAAAACTCCATTCGAGCAATCGCTTCAGTTCCAAGGAACTCCCCTTACCACCTCCAAGAGTATTGGGATCCTCAGTGTTGACATCGCGAACGATGTTGAGGAGCCATCTTGAAGGCAAGGCAAAACTTGCCTCTAAGAAGCTGGGAATGTTAAACCGGTCCAAGCAGTACTTCACACCGCGGCAACGCTTTGTGCTTTGTAAAACCCAGGTGAGCCCGCATATGGAGTACTGCTCACACTTTTGGGCTGGAGCACCTGGCTACCAACTCGATCCCCTAGACAGTATTCAACGTCGAGCTGTTCACGTTGTTGATGATCCCATACTCACAGGTGGTCTAGATACGCTTGGCCTTATGAGAGACTTCGCTCTCTCTACGTATTCTACTGACTGTATAACGGAGTGTATTCGGAAGAACTGTATAGAATGGTGTATTCGTCCTCTTTCTACCACCGAACCGCTCACCATGTGTTGGGATTTCACCCCCACTTCCTTAAGCCGTTTCGCTCATGTACGCAACGGTTCTGTAGAACCTTTTTCCTGCATACCGTGGGGATTTGGAATGAGCTCCCAGCCGAGGTTTTTCCACAGCGCTACGATATGGAGTTCTTCAAAAAGGGTGTCATAAAATTTCTTCGAGGCTGGCAGCGGGTTGATGAAATCTCTGGTGTTGCAAATGTCCATAAGCGACAGTAACCGCTTTCCATCAGGTGGGCCGTCAGCCTGTCTGTTGTGCTCCAGCTATAAAGAAAGGTCGAAATTTCCAGAATGGAAGCGGGAAAACCAATAACAAGTGGTACGTTCATTGTAGTGTTCGCTCATAAAGGTTGTTGATGTTGCTTGTCGCTCTTGCCGCGTTGCTGCCACGACGGTACTCTTATTCCATAATTACTCGAATTTTTAACTATCCATGATGATGAAAAAGATTCAAATGCGAAGAAAACATAACACTTATCAATAAACAAATGACTAATTTTAAAAAAAGAATTTCATGTTTTCAAAGTAAAATTAATTTGAAATTATATATCTTAGCGAAACAAAAATATTTCTTTTAAATGGCCAGTACTGCAGAACTTACCTAATATTTAGCGGTCACCATTTTCTTATGAAACTTATGAAAGCTATCGAGCGCTATTTTCTGAAGAACACACCCATCAATAAGGTAGCTAAATGTATTTTGTGAAATGTATTTTGCAACCATAAGTATTTGAAATACTAATTACAAAATACCTCAGCGTCAGGTATTTGAAATACTAATTACAAATTACATTTTTAACAAGTAATGCTGTCAGCTGTATGTTACTTACATAAAAACTTAATTCGGTTTTTTATATATAATAATAACAAAGAAACTAAGTCCATACAGTCTACAAAACTGTTCTGCAAAACATATAGGTGCGTCGAAGCCAACCTGATTTGAAGTAATACAATGTATGTCATTTATCGGGATAAAACGTATTTTCTATGTTTACTCGGCTAACACTATGTTGAGTTTCATTCATATGCGTTCAGTAGTTTCCAAAAAAGATGCGATCGCAGCGCCATCTTTTACGCTATTTTCGTCTATCCCACGAAAATGACGTTATTTATCGGGATAAAAGTATCCTAAGTTACGCCCCGGGATATAAGTTAGCTCCGTTTCGAGTTTCATTAAAATCCGTTCAGTAGTTTTTACGTGATGCTCTAACAGACAGAGAGACAGAAACAGACGGGCAAAAATTCTAGAAATTGCATTTTCTGAATCTCATTTTTTTCACATTTTTAAACCTATTGTACAAACTCGAACCATTTACAGATTGATTATAGTATAGATAGATTTCAAATGAATATAATACATTTGTTTGACTAGTTTATTAGTGCTTTTAGAGATTAGTAACAAATTAGAAAATATCCTTAATTCTATATGACTAGATGGCGCCACCTATGGCGCCTAACTAAACTAACTTAATTTTTCTTATGAACGTCACTGTTCTAGCCACTTTATATGTCTTATGGGGACAAAGATACCAAAACTTATAAAATTATGTGGAAATCCCACGTAATAATTAAAAAGTTTATTTGGAACTACATGTACAGTGGCCACAGATAAAGCGCACATGGCGGTTTTTCTACATACATACATACATACATAACTTCACGCCAGTTCCCTTGCGGGGTAGGCACGAACAACAGAGCGCCATTTAGGCCCATTCTTACACACTTCACTTGCTTCTTTGACATTCATAACTCTTGTCATGCACGCTCGTCTGTTCTTAAGGCTTCTGACATCACCCTCCGCTAGTACACGATCAATTTGATCATGGAAGGTGTGTCGTGGCCTTCCACGACTTCTGCATCCATCTACTTTTGCATTGTATATCTGTTTAGTCATTCTTCTTTGCATTCTTTCCATATGCCCGAACCACCGGAGCATTCCTTTCCTTACCTTCACCCCGACACTTTCTTTCAGACCAACTCTCTTTCTTACTTCGGTATTACGAACGCAGTCCGCGAGCGTCACTCCGCAGACCGGTTTTTCTAAATTTCTAAAAAAAAAAAATTTACTTTGGGTACATAATCAAATTCTACTACTGATTTTAATAGATACTAACTACAAATATGATTAGATTCTTTTATTTAAATAAACATTCTCCGGACATAGGCAATAGTACTTTGTATAGATTTAAAAAAAAAGGTCAATATTTTCTAAAGTAATGGAAATATTTTTGGTTCATCTACCGTTTATTAATAAATATTATTATGTAGATACATATTCCTGGAATAAGATAGAATAAATATAATAACAAGAAAAAACTTGTCTAGACGACTTAATGAGTTATTTTTTTATTGATTCGCCTCTTCTCCATCATATGGTAAGATGGAGGGTTTTATTTTCTTATAAATCTTTTATTTGTATTTTTGTTTTTAATAATTTCTATTTATTTATTACATTCATTTATACCTATTTTATTACGTACATGGGTATACATATGCTGCTGATTAGGTTGACTTAATGAGTTGCCCAGTTTACAGAGAAACACCCATTGACATTGGCATTCCTAGGTAATTCTAGTATTCTCCTTTCATTGCTGAGTTATGAGGAATGCTGACTACACGAAATCATGTCTTAAATTATTCTGAAATCACCGAATGTTGGAACATATTCGGAATATATATGTTTATATTATTTAGAGCTCGAATTACAAAATTAATATTCCTGATAACCTTTAATCAAAATTATCTCTGTGAATTGATTTGAATAATTGAATTTTAAATTTGACTAGGCCATGCCCGCAACTTCATCCACGCTTGACTTGAAATTCCCGTGGGATTCCCGCGATAAAGGTATCACATATTTTATTACATTAATTTGCTATCGATCAATAAAAAAAACATATTACAATTAGATTTTATTTTAATCTGGCCATTTTAAATAATTCCCAAAAAAACTCCTGAGGAACTCCCAGGATAAAAAGTAGCGCAGAGTTTAAGTGTAAAGTCCGTCACTATATAGCTCATCGAATGTCCACACGTCTTGCTCGTATCGTAATCGTCGCTTGACTGACTCCTCTCTCCATCCTGCCGTCGTTTTATATTTCACAAATACAAGTGTGCCCGCCCGTATCGTCGACTTAATTTCCTAGAAATCGTAATCCGCACACCTGGGTAATTATGCCTGCAAACGACCATAAACGAGTACAATAGGCTGTTCTCCACAATAACAAATAAATAAGTGAACGAAAGAAGACAATCATAAAGGTAATTGCAATTGGTTCAAATGCCGACAGGTAATAGCGTGCTTCATGGAATTTGTCTTTGTGGGAGGCTAAGTTGTAACAATATGTAAGTATAACAATGCGTTTTTCTGCCGATTATTATAATTATGAAACAGAATAAATTACATCATTATTATTTAATTGTTACTTAATTCCATTAATTAAATGAATATTTGATACAGAATTTTCTTATAGATTCTCTATAAAAAAATTCAAAGAATACTATTTTCTGTCTTTATAAATGTACCTATTGCGGTCAACTTAATTTTAATATTATTATAATATATAAGAAATAACAATTATTACAAAATTCACTCAAGTCTTTAGCCAGACGCAAGACCTTCCCACTGACTATAACAAATTTCTAAGAAGCAGAAAAATTGATTTATTAGTTTATTATGTACCGTATCTTATCAGAAACACGTTCTAGGAACGCGATCATTTAAATCTACGTAGTTAGATCATTATATAAGATGAGATGCAATAGAAAAACATTGTTAACTTTTTAATTTTAATTACTATATATTTTATACTAGCTGGCCCGGCAAACTTCGTACCGCTTCAGAATCAATAAATAAAAAACGTTGATTTCTGAACGACGGGACGAACTTCAAACGTTTAACATTCAAAACCAAAAAAACGAAAAGAACTTCACTTTTAAATTTAATTAGATTTCTGAACAACTTTTAAATTTAATTGATTTCTAAACGACGGGACAAACATCAAATGTTTGACAGGTGGGAATAGTTTCTAAGGGAAAGCGAAATTGTTATTTTTACTATATTCCAAGCATTTTCTCATATTTACTCACCTTTTAAACCTTCCCTGGATTTCCACAAATAATTCGAAACCAAAATTGGCCAAATCAGTCCAGCCGTTCTCGAGTTTTAGCGAGACTAACGAACAGCAATTAATTTTTTTATATGTAGATTAATAATTTAACAAAAAAAGTACAATTGACGTTCTTATCACTGTGCGCGATTTCTTTCAGACAACTCTTGGATAGACTTCTCCTTAGCTTTAGTTTTACGCTTGGCGTTGCTCCACAGAAATTGATTCTTACAAACTACACTATGGATTGTAATAATACAGTTGTGTATTTTTTTCAAAATCAAACCTGACCAGGATAATTGATTTTTCAAAAATGTAATGCTACCGTTTTAGTTTTTATTAAAATCCGCCACGATATTCCTTTATTGCTATTTCGTATGGTGTAGGCATAAATGTGTGTGTGTGTAATAAGTCTATACAGAGCATTGCTAACAAATAACTCTGCGAAAAACGACATCATAGTAGGGGAGCCCAAGATGCTAAATGTGGAGTTACTCGAGCGTCGCGGGGACCCTTTGGATTGTGAAGATTAGATGCTAAAACTAAAGAGAAAAAGAGAGTAAAAGACTTTCACTGGGAGCGTGTAGAGGTTAAAAAAAAAGAGTCGTAGAGAAATACTCAAGCACGTCAGATATTCAAAAGGGATGTTAAGTAAACCCTAAAGGAACTCCTATTCAAAAGACTGACGATTTTTGGACGCGACCAAAAGCTATGGCCGATTTTTGAAAATGCAAAAACAAAACGTAACATTAAAATACTCGAGCGCGTCAGATTAATATATAGACGGTTCAGCTTGATGTCCTTGTCGTGCTGACCCATAATCTGACAATTATGTGGAGAAATTTCCTTAATCTGACGGTTTGAAAAAAATTTGAAGAATAAAAAATACCCCCACCCTATATGAAGGGTTCATATATGTTGGGGGTACATAATAGGGTGCAAGGTTTCTCCCCTTATGTTATCTTGCCACGCTCGAGTAAATCCTAAAATCCCCGCTTGGCCTCCCCTACTAGTGTTGCTATGTTGAACTATGTTCACTCTCTAGAAACTATTAATGAGTGCGTGTTTTGGGAATGTTAGCTAAAAAATATTAGCCTATTTTTTATTATTAAATAATTTCTATGTAAGTGAAAAGTTTATATGATGGTAAATCGCTTTATGTACTATACTTTAATATTACTCGGAATTTTTAAATAGTTTTCTAAATATTTTCTTAAGCTTTCGCGACTTGTATACATAATAAAACTACGTTTTAACGGTTTTAAGCGCGGTTTTTATTTGATTTTTGTTTTACCACGCTTAAAATATAGTTTTATTTGTTTTTTAAAAATATTTTAAAGTATTACCAAAAAAAGAATGGGTAAGTTGTGAGTCGAAACGGTCCATAGAAAATGCACAAATGAGTTTATTGAACTAGTTAATCATTTTGAGTCGCACCAAAATGTCTGTAAAGATTCTGTTTTTCTAAGCCTGTTAATTATCTATACTAATGTAATTAATATATGTAGTAAATATATATTAGTTCGTAATGGAAAATTATTTTTGTTTCACACAGCCTGTTGACAAAAGTTATTAGACGACTAGTTATGCCCAGCGTGGGCGTAACTACGTTCTAAGTCTCACGCTCTTCCTGCCATAAGCGCGGGGCACATGGGAGGAGGGTGGTTTTAGTGGAGTATTGAGTCTTCGAGTCTCCACACAAGCCGGCGATTTGACTCTGGTGCGCCCATTCGTGGGTGACACCTCTCATCGCTTTGATCTAGTCCCTAGTAAAGGACCGGGTAGTATGCGAAAGGCATTTCCCTCGCCTCAAAAAAAAAACCTCTAGTTATGCCCCAAAGATTATCCTGCGTTAAGTTTGTGAAATTAGTTGTAGTAGTGTACTTGAAACAATGTAATGAGTAAGGCGACATGTGCATTACAAAATTATAACAAGAGAAGGAATTTGGCTATTATTAAAATAAAACTCATATGATATTTTATAGTTCTTAATATATTCGATTATAAATTGCTATTCATATTCATATTTTTATTCAAAGTACCTAGTTCGACTTGTCAATCAACATCAACCAATTTGACAAACCTTTGAAATATCGAAATTAAATTGAATGTTTTCTTATAGAAATCATGAGGAAAAATAATTAAATTTACAGATAAAATGAAATCTTACTCTTTTAATATCCTCTTTTAAAATAATTTCGATACACTTTAACCTCGCTGGACGGCATGTTTTTTTCTCAAAAGTATAACACAGTATAGCGGTCGAAACGACACTAACATACGTCGGAAGCAAGTCTACTAATTAACCGACCTCCAAAAGGAGGTATTTTTTTTATGTATGTACACCGATTACTCTGAGATTTATACGATTTACGTGATTCTTTTTTAGTTCGATGCGGAATAGGTGCCATTTGGTCCCCTAAAAATTTAACATAGTTTGACCTAGTAGTTTTTATTTTATGAACATTTTTCATGAAAATTTTTTCCATTCCGTTCCGTATGTACACCGATTACGCTGAGATTTATGATCCGATTTACGTGATTCTTCTTTAGTTTGATGCGGAATAGTTGGCATTAGGTCTCCTAGAAATTTAACATAGTTTGGCCCAGTAGTTTTCATTTTATGAACATTTTTTTGTGAAAAAATTTTCAGTTCCGTTCCGTGCTTAGGACCTATTTTTTTTAAGACGCGCGGCAACTCTCGTAGGCCTACCCAAAGCTAGACACTAAAAAGTAACAAATAAAAAAAACTTCGTTTAAAAAAACAGACTTCAAAAACTAAAAAGTATAAAATAACTTATTTCTAAAGCTATTTTTAATTAAAATATCTTATTTTTAATATATATTATCTAAAAAATCTTGAAGTCGGTGCGAAGTAAAAAAATTGCTAAGCACCGACTTTAAGATGTTTAAGATAATATATATTCAAAATAAGATATTATAATTACAAATAGCTTTAGAAATAAGTTATTTTATATTTTTTAGTATTTGAAGTCGGTTTTTTTAAACGAAGTTTTTTTTTTATAACACGTATTTGTGGCCGTTTTTGTGCACATTATGCATTATCTACATATTTATATGATCTAAGAGTGTAGGATTTATTCCTGGAGGTCCATTTGATATAGTCATTCTGTAAGTATATTGAATTAGGTTTTATTTTACGTATGTACGTATATGATTTTGTATGATCCCTGCGAGACTCGCTTTGCCTAGTGCAGGGTCCTTTAGGAACCATATCTCACTCAAAATGTGACAATCTGGATTTCTTGCCTTGGCACAATCTTTTGTTAAAACTTTGCCATGTAATGAGAAGTATGGTATATGAGTGCGCTTCCCCACGGTGGTAATTAGTCAATAGGCTTTTCCCTCTTTGATAAAAAGGTTGTAACCCATTCCAGAAGCTAACCACACCGCCAGAAAATCGTATCTACTGTATAATACACCACTGACAGAGTATACTCATTAAAATATATATTCTAAGAAATCAAATCTCTGAACAGGTTTCAATATAATTTCTCGTTTATCGCTCTATATGGGTAATTTGTATGAAATATTCGCGGAATCACTAATGGCCCCGACCGTTCTGATTTGAAGAAAGCCACTTCAATATCAAATAACTGCGCTGTATTCTGTGGTTGATTTATAATATATCTACGTATAGGTTATTGTATAATTTGGTTTTTATACGGTTAGGCAGGGCCGACTTTACCCGGGGGTGCGTGGCGTCCGGGTGCAGGGATTTAGAGGGCGGAAATCGACTGAATTCAATAGAAAACTCAAGTTCAAAATCTGGCTACTACTACTAACTGCACTAAGTCAATGTGTTACGCCATATAGACTACCTGTAGGATAAAAACGCGTCTAAAATGGCACCAAGAATATTGTAAGTTACTGTGTAATATAATGCAAGAAAATAATTTTAACATGTTTAAACAAAAATTAATTGAGTGGTTGGTCCAAAAGTCCTATTATAGTAGTAACCAAGAATATTTAAGTGGGAAGTAAGAATAAGGAGACATTGTCTTAAATAAAATATGTATATGAAATTAAAATAAATATTAAATATTTAGCAGAGGTAGGTTAAGTAAAATTAATATTGCAATGCTATTAAAGGCGAACTAAGTAATAATAAATTGTATAAGACTTATGTAATACTTAGTTCGCAATAAAAATGATTTGATACATCTTTCTGTAAAATTTCATCCATACAGACCTACTAGTATCTGAGAAAAAAAGAAGACTGTGGCATACAAAAACAGATTGACGTACGGGCTTGACGATTGCATTTTCTATTATTGCATGAGTTCAGCAACTGTCTGCCCACCTGATGGACAGCGATCACCGTCGCGTATGGACATTTGCAACAGCAAAGATGCTACAAATGCGCTGCCGCTCTCTTAAGAGAGGCTGGAACCTGGTCACTAAAGTCGGAACACAAGTCAAGGTTGTTATACTCAGACCAGGGGTGGTAGCCAACCAGACGAGCAAATACCCCACAATCTTGCTGTAGGTTGTTTTGTCGCCTCTTACGACAGACCGCCCGACCTCAGGAAATTGTATTCTTTCTCCGTTCCTGCATGATTATGCAGGGTTCCTTATGCATTCGCCACGAACCTTAAAAATTAAACATAAAAATTATATATTATATGCCATTTTTATTGCTGGTAAGGACGCAAGTTGTTTCTACATCCCGGCTCCCAATATGCTTAAAATGGCCCTGGTATTATGAAAACTGATGTAGGTATTATATTGTGTAGTATAATAATAGTTTAAAAAATTGACAATGACATTCCACGCAAATCTCAAAAACTGCCTCAGCAGATTTGTTCCAAGGTTTTTTTTCAGTCGGTATTTTTTACCTATCTATATCTTCACAATTTGTTCACAATTTGTTCACAATTTTTCTCTACAAAGTACAAATAGGGTAGACATTTTTTAAGAATTTGAAAGCGAATATCTTTCTATACTTTAAAAAATATAAAGAACAGATAAGTTATTAAAGAACAAAAGTATTCTGGTTTTATAAGACCAAGTTAACGTTAGCTCACATGCATGCACTTCGTCCATCCATAATTACTAGGTTTTTCGTGATTTCACTAATAATTTGTAGCAGCATGTATAAGCTTAACTACCAACTGGGACAGGGACTTTTGGACCAAAAAAATGTAGTAAGTTGAGATATGGCTTAAAAAGGCCTTGTATTTTTCTATATCAAAATTAAAAACATCAAACCCTGAATTCTATCTGGAAGACTAAAAATATTAAAAGTAAAGTCACTTATAAAATAAGTGATCCATTACCATGATCGATTTAATATAATAACAATAATCGGCAGACAAACAAACACATTGTATATCCCCAAATTAAGCAAGTTACGCTTGTATTATGGGTAATATACAACGGACTACTCTGGGGCCGATCCCAGACACCCAGACCATAGTAAATAACGGAGAAAATACGTTTCCGAAATTTACTATACCAGGAATCGAACCCGGAGCCTCTACGTTGCAGTGCGGTAGGCCGGCAAAGGCTTAGCCCGCTCAACCACAGAGGACGACAATTACATGAATAAATTTCAAAAATTAATAATATGAACACACTTAAATCATTCAAGATAACTAAACCACTACAATTACAAAAAAATATCAACACCATTAAAAGAAATCTTAAAAACCACTCATCTTTTTACAATCTTGGTCCAAGAATGTATGAAAGCATATCCGTCTCCTTATATTCATATAGTGATTTGTTTTAGAAAAAACCCGACATACATACAAGACGGACAGATAATTGCCAAAATGACTACAGGTCCATAATACTACACTACACAGGTACATATTATAATACTTCATTAATAATTATTACAATTCACGGACAACAACAATCGATTAGTATGTAAATCAGTTGATTTATGATTATACAAACTCCTTTGTTGTTATTCATAAAGAAGAGAATGAGTCAATTATGTTATTTGATTTTACTTAGGTTGAATTCTCAGGAAACAAATGTAAAATTAATCATTACAAAGCTAATATAACTAGAAGCCTTGTCAAAAACAATAGGCAGCTTTATCGTTAAAAGCTATCTCTTCCAGACAACCTAACTGGAATCTGGCTATTATAGGTGGAGCAAAAGAATTAAATAGGACTTAGTATGTCATTGTAGACCACGGACCATAAAAAATGGCCCGGACTTTTAGAGGTCTAGCGTGGGGCATGGAAAGGCACACATAGAGACCTCTTGACTTTAATGTAAATGTGGCGTGACACTGACCGACGATTACCCTGTCTACACCACATCAAAATGCACCCAAGGACAAGCCACGGTCAGTGTAGGACTATTGTAGGAAATGAGAACAAAAGATACCGGGCTATTAGGGTGAACTGCTAGTGAAACTGGGAATCTGGGACAATGGTAAAATGGGCAGACGGTGATTCGCCACTCACTGCATGGGCCCCTAAAAATGCCAAGATTGGCGAAGGGCAACATGGGTGCGAGTGGCTAAGAAGTGTCGAGAAGGGGGCTGCAGGTTCACCGAAGCTACTTCCGACGTTATGCCATATATCACTTCCACCCCGGGAGCATGAGTCTTAGCTCTAGCGATTTCCACTCCATGCCGGCTGGCTAAGCCAAGCTCGGAGGCGGTGGCCTTGTTATAATAAGACTTATTATTAGAATAGAATAGAATATACCTTATTGCATAACATTAAGATACAATTCAAGAAGTTCAAGTACAGAAGATAATAGGCGATCTTATCACTAAAAGCAATTTCTTCCAGACAACCTTAGGATGGATTAGAGAAAAATTGTGTAACATGTGGGCTTTGTAATATAACTAGAATTAAAAAAAAAATATTACTATATAATAATTATACCAATATTATACAATTATTATACCAAGTATATAAAATATTTTCTCCCAATAATTTTTTGTCTATCCATAGAGGAATGGCAGCCATTTTGTTTTATTTTTTATTTTACGGGCTCTTGTATTAATTTAGTCATAACATCCCATGTATAAGGGTTCTAATGACATAAAAAAGATTAAACATTTCATAAGTTTTGCAGACGAATAATACATTATATTTATTTTTTATGTAGTCTGAAATAAAAATGCTTGAATTGTATATATAGATCAGTCTGTACATATACCGGTCAGACAAAACGGTGAATTGCGCAATCAATTTCCCAGAAGTTGGTTTATCTGTCTTTTAAAGAGAGGCTTTCAAGTCTTCAAACAGCGAGATCAAGTAGTTCGCTATACCTATATACCCACATTAAATACGTAGTAAATGGATCTCGTGTAGTTTATCTTTACGTTGTTATTGAAGCGGGCACGGGTAGTTGTGTTATTCTTGGAAGTTCATTCATGTGCATTATTATCTATAGACCGAACACGCTTAATTACAAATACAGACTAGCTATAAATTTATATTATAGACCAGCGATAATAAAATTAATATCTGGCACGCGGTGACTAAATTTCATTAAATAGAGTCACATTTATCCATAATGGTCAGACGAGGTTTATAGACTCATTAAAAACGAGTGACAAAAGATTATTCATAATCGTATTATTACATTTTAAAAAAACTAATAATACTCGTACAAAGTTTTGAAAGACGGTCACAATATAAGTAACAAATAACGAGTGCCTCATTACTTGAATCTGTACAATTTAATTTGAATTGTCTGTCTGTGCTTTTAAAATAAATTTAATAATTTATCTGAAAACTGCTAATTCATTAAATAAACCTAATCATAAATAATCGTTCTTACATTTTTTGGCTGTCCGTCTCACGGAGAGTTTGTTTATCATAAAATCAAACGGATTTCAACGAGAATTTTAAAGATTACAACAGCAAACTTTACATAGTATAAAGCAAAGTCGCTTTCCGCGTCTCTCTGTCTGTATATCCGCTAACTCCTCCTAAACCAAGCAACGAATTTTAAGCGGTTTTCAGCATCAATTAGATAATTTTATATATACATAAAAAAACTATAATAAGTTTTTATGTATCTAAGTAAATTGGAGTTACTGCCTTTGAACAGCGGGGTAGGCACGCGAAAATCTGTAGTGTTATTTAAAATCTTCACATATGTTTCATTTCAATAACTTGGATTATCTGAAGATAACGGCTTATGGAGACACCAAACCGCCACCCGCACCCAAGCCCTGGGAAGTGGGTGCTTCAAGGTTCCGCGTTCTCAAGCTCGATTGAGATAGAAGAGGCTTGGGCCCCAAGTCCGTAACTTAAACAAAAAAATCATGCCAGTGCGAGTCAAGATCCATTCGACTGACAAATTATCAAACATCCTAATATTATAACGACACACCTGAGGAACGTTCAGCGGCGGAAAGTTCGGCTAAATACGTTCGCAATGTTTTTTAAATAACCTATGACACATCAGCGGAATTTCCGCCACGTTTCGCCACGTACAGATTAACGTCGATCCTTCTGTCGCCGGACTTTCCACGCGGAACGTTCCTCAAGTGTGTCGCTTGGCTAACTCTGTAAAATTCACATAAAATCAAGTCAAATCAAGTATTTTTTTTTAGATTTTATGGCTTGGCAGCTAGGCCTTTAATCCAGATCTTAGATTCAATGTAGTTTCTTCATTTTCTTAAGCCTGTGTGTAGCACAGCTGAACTGTAGGTTATCAGCTAGTGCCATTCAACGGTGTTCTTGTGACAACTCAAAAGGCCATATTTGACTTTACAGTTCATATTTCTCACAAAACACATAATTACTACTCAAAAACTATCAATATTCATTTAGAGTAATTTCACACATTTTTAGAAAATAAAACTGCACAGCACAACATCTCCTTTTAGTTCCCGCCAAAAACTCCTCAAATCAAGATTGAGCCGAGACTTTTACAGACTTTCAAAACCGTCAAAAGTTACGATTCCGATTCGATTTGATTGTCAATTTGAGTTACAGACTTAAGGCCCTGCCCACACAGCAGCGGGCCCAGGCTAGCAAGAGTCGCGACGTGGGCATTGCTTTATTCCCGCTAGCTCCGGCATTTGCCTACAGGGGGAAAACCGGGGAGATGAGATTTAGGTGGGTATTCCGGCGAAGTCCGCGTGCGGGAGGAGTGTAAAGGATTTTTCCTCGCAAAAAAATTAAGCGCGGCGGGCTCCCCATAAACTAAATAATAACCATAAAAAATCATTAAACTGACCAAGTTGAAGGTAGGTTAAATAATAACTTTAATTCATTGACACTTGTATTTTTTCTTCCATGATCACGGCTACTGAAGTCCAAATCGTCGAAAAAATTATCAAACAAAATTCCGAGCTCGAATCCGTAGTAAACGTAGTTTTGATTATAATATTTCGAAGATTGTGTTACTATAGGTAATTATTTAATATACATAATTGTTATAATAGTTCAAAAGTTGTTAAATACGCCAACTCATGAAATAGGTTTTCGTTGACTCCGAGTTGCAAAAATGATAGCTAATTAAGATTGCGAAATGGGTTTTCAGAAATAGTTTTTATATTGATTGAATGTAAATAATACCCGCAATCATGTTTATGGCTATTTTCTAAGAAGTACATTAGCATTAATATCAGTTTACGGTAATATTATTATACCATCATGGTAAAGCTGCGGCCGCAGTGCGAGCGGCTTGTCTTATTCAATCTATATCGATAGATTCAATAAGACATACCAGAAAAAGCCCAAACAGGAACGAAACTGAAATTGGGTATTTGACAAACAAATCAACAGAGATACTTTTTAAAACATTATAAAACTTCACAGGGACCTTGATTTTGTTTGGGTGTATTGCGTTGTGACGTCATAATTCTAACGACTCAAATTTAAACGCACGCTCAATGGCGTACCTAGGGATATTTTAGGGCGTGGGAGGTCGTTCGTTTAGGCCGACTCATTGATACACTTCTTTTAATAACGCACGGCATTCGTCTTTGGACAGCATACCCGGACCATACGAGGGAAGGCCAAATGCAGCGCTTAAGGCGCCTGCAACAAGCGTGTGTGGGACTCTTGGCGAACGGTCCCCTCACGCGTGTTACGCCTGGTCAATGCATTAGTGCGGAAACCGATTGCCAAAACTACCCACTAAACCTAAACCTGCACCCCATACCTGCACTTTGCTGGGATGTCACGGAATCTAGAACAGGGTTATTGCACTGTGTCGGCTCACAGGTAACCACGGCTGAGGTAGAGCGACATGCAAAGTGGCGGCGATATACTAGCCAATGGCATGTACTCTTTGTGGCGCGAAATTTAATCGTATTCTGGCTTATTACGTTGTGTATTCAAATGTAACTAAACTATGTACATAGATTTCTCGGCTGTAGAAAATTATTTGATTTCAATGTTTTTGTTCTAAAATCTCTTAGATGTCCAGCCCAGACTTTTGAATCGGTAACCCAGCATCTTGAGGTAGACTATGCTGGGGTGGGCACGGCTCACCCGGCCCCCCTTCTATATACAACTATGCGGACATTCTTTTTGTATGTATTGATTTACGCTCTTATTTATATTCTAGTTAAAGTAACTATGTAGGTTTCTTGACAGTTCTCAAAAAAGCTTACTCTTTGTGGCGCGAAATTTAATCGTATTCTGGCTTATTACGTTGTGTATTCAAATGTAACTAAACTATGTACATAGATTTCTCGGCTGTAGAAAATTATTTGATTTCAATGTTTTTGTTCTAAAATCTCTTAGATGTCCAGCCCAGACTTTTGAATCGGTAACCCAGCATCTTGAGGTAGACTATGCTGGGGTGGGCACGGCTCACCCGGCCCCCCTTCTATATACAACTATGCGGACATTCTTTTTGTATGTATTGATTTACGGTATTATTTATATTCTAGTTAAAGTAACTATGTAGGTTTCTTGACAGTTCTCAAAAAAACCTATAAACTTACTCTAACTCAATATGAATAAGACCGTTAGAATGTATTATAATGTATGTGAAATGCCCAATGGCAAGTTTAATAAATAGTTGGCGGGATAACCTCCACGAAAACGTTAACCCAATATTGAACGATATTGATTACGTGCTCTTTTAATATGTAAGTATATGTAATGTATATATAAACATCAGTTGTAGTTGTTGTACATAAGTTATTTAGAATTTTAGAAGGTTCCTTTATCTTAAATCTTATAAGTATGTTAAGACTAAGACATATTAAAAATATTAATTCCGCGGACGCTTTCTCATACCATGACATGATTTTTATCATATAATGTGCGTCCTCCGAAAGCAAAATCGAAGCTGATATTACAGCGTAACTTCAGTGGTATGAACCTGGAAGAGTTACGAATTGATGCAAACGAATTGAATTGGTCTGGAGTCGTCAATGCAGTTTCTGTCGATGAAAAGGTGCATGTATTTAATGCTAACCTTCTACGGTTGTATAATCTACATGCACCTATGCCTCAAATAAAACTTAAACATCTTCCAGCACCTTGGCTTACTGATGAGATTAAGGGCCTCATGAAACAAAAGTGTAAAGCAAAATCTAAGTATAAACGTCGTCCTACTGAAATGAACAAACAAGCTTTTATACAAGCACGCAATCGCTGCAATAGAGAATGTAGGGATGCACAACGCCGGTATATTCAGGAGTCAGTAAATATCAATAATCCTAGAAAAGTTTGGAAATTTCTTAAATCACTGGGAGTTGGTAAAACTACACCCATATCTAATTCTAAAAACCTAAACACAAATCTTCTGAATCAGCACTTTGCTACCATGTCAACTTTTAATATGACAGTTACGTCTGAAACTCTTAATTTAATTTCTTCTCTTAATACTCCTCAGTGTACTCCTTTTTGTCTCAATAAATTTTCTATATGTGATGTTGTGAGAGCTATAAAATCGATCACTTCTAATGCAGTTGGCAGTGACGGAATTAGTCGACACATGATACTCTCCATTCTTGACATCATCAGTCCTACCATTTCCCAAATCCTTAATGACTCAATATCCACTAGTATATTTCCTGCTGTATGGAAAGAACCCCAAGTTATTCCCTTACCCAAGAAACCTTATCCCTTATCCTTCTCAAAGTTCCGCCCTATATCTATCCTACCTTTTCTCTCTAAAATCCTGGAACGTTTGGTTCATGATCAAATAAGTATATTACTCAACACACAATCCCTCATGAATCCTTTTCAATCTGGATTTCGACCAGGCCACAGCACAACAACTGCACTAGTCAAAATTACTGATGACATCCGTTGTGGTATGGACAAAGGTTTAGTGACTGTTCTGTTACTGCTCAACTTTAGCAGTGCATTTAACAATGTGGATCTTGATATACTTATCGAAATTCTCCACTATCTCAACATATCTCCATCTACAATTGATTGGTTTCACAGTTAACTGGTCGCACGTCGGCAGCATGTACGTATCGATGACATGTTTTCGTCATGGCAAGATCTATCTGTTGGCGTTCCTCAGGGCGGCGTTTTATCTCCTCTTTTATTTTCAATTTTTATAAATACCATCTCCAAAAATCTATCTTCTTCCTATCATCTCTATGCAGACGATTTGCAGATTTATACCTAGGCTCCAAAGGACACTTTACATGATGCTATTAAGGTTATTAATGATGATTTGAGTCGTATACACAACTGAAGTATTTCTCACGGACTTAGCGTTAATCCTGGTAAGATTCAGGCTACTATTATCGGTAGCTCTCGAACAATGTCCCAAATAGAATTTGAATTACTCCCTGATATAATGTTTCATAATTCGTATATTCCCATTAGTGACCAAGTCAAGAATCTCGGCGTAATCATCGACAAGGAACTATGTTGGCGACCCCACATTACTGAGTTAAGTCGCAAGATCTTTGCATCCTATGCCTCACTCAGAAGACTAAAAAAATTCCTTCCAACCGCCACTAAGATTTCGCTTGTTCAAGCAATTATACTATTTATCCTTGAATATGCAGATGCCTGTTATCTTATTATCACCTAAGACCAACTCATCAAACTTGAGCGTCTTCAAAATGTTTGTATTAGATTCATATTTGGATTAAGAAAATATGACCACATTTCTGAGTATCGGAAAAAACTCAAGTGGCTGCCAATCTTACTTCGCCGGAATGCTCATCTTCTACATTTATTATATCGTACACTATTTATACCCTATACTCCTCCTTACCTTAAGGAATGTTTCAACTTCCTTCATACATCACACACCTTCGATTTGCGCTCCTCTAATAACCTCCTGTTAAAGGCACCTGCACATTCTTCAACATTTTACTCCAAATCCTTCGCTGTGCAGGCTGTCTGCCTTTGGAACTCTTTACCCGTAGATGTCAGAAAAGCTAAATCACTTGCCATATTTAAAAAATCTGTCAAAAACTATTACCTTAGTTTATAATAAAATATATATTTTTCTATTCATTTTTCTTAACTTAGCTGTTTACTGTCCACATTGTACTGTTCTTCCTTTTTTATTTTACTTCTTTTAATTTAATTATACATAGACATAATTTGTTAAAAGTATCCTCTCAGTCAGGTTGCCTGGAAGAGATCGTTTTAAGCGATAAGGCCGCCTTTTGTTTTGCCGTTAAATGATTGTAATTATTTATTCTGTAATTGTTTATTATGGTGAACAATAAAGTGTTTTCTATTCTATTCTAAATAGATAGATAATAGAAATCATGTGTGTCGACCTAAATACGTATGACAAATTTCTTGAGTAACTTCCTCAGACATTGAGTTAGCTGTGGTTCACGGAGAGAAACACTGGTGTGAGATCATAAAGAATCCTTTTCGCCTTTAGATATAAGGTGCTTAAAATAAATAAGGTCACTGTTATCAGTCTTTTTATGTCATGTTGATTATTTTTTTAAATTATTCCACTCCAAAAAAATGTAAATATTAATAACACCGATAAGCTATCGCTGCCAATGTGACCCTGCCGAGGTCGCAATTCTATGAACACGTAGGACAACAACCGGCAATGTCATGCAGAACAACCTTGAATGGAATTCCGAGAGAGCCATCAGCGTTGTATTGTAGCCATCTGGATAGTATAGTACAACTAATATAAGTAATACTACGCATTGAAATAATGATAATTAACTGTGTGTAAAGTTGAATACATTTTATTTGAATCTCCAATACATTATAACCGTAAAAATTGCGAATGCCGCATATTTTTTTATGTCGATTAGACCAGACATACCTTTTTATAGTAGTATAGTTTTGTTTATAAAGCCAGATTCATATACAAATAATACTATACGAATAGAGCCTGCAAAAGTCTGAAAATTTTGAGCGCCAGTGAAAACGAAGAGTGGATGTCGTGAAGCAGGATACGCAAGCCATACAAGATCGTTCAAAGTGCTGTATTAATATGTGAACGTGGTGGTACTGTACAAGTTGTTTTTATTGAACAATAAAATACATCTACGTATATAATATAACGATCATTTGTTCAGTTCTCACTATAGCTATAGATGATCACCTCAAAAGTTAAAGTTCATTCACATTATGAGTAAATAATTATCTTTTACGATAATTTACTGTGAACTCAACAATACGTTGTACAAGATAGGGCAAGAATGATTTATTGCTTTTTAACTGACTTCAAAAAAGGAGGAGTTTCTCAATTCGTCGGGATCTTTTTTTTGTTTTTTTTATTTATGTTCACCAATGACTCCGAGATTTATGATCCGATTTACGTGATTCTTGTTTAGTTTGATGCGAAATAGAGGCCATTTGGTCCCGTAAAAATTTAACATAGTTTGGCCCAGTAGTTTTCATTTTACGAACATTTTTTTGTTCCCGTTTCTTGGGACCTATATTTTTTAAGGAGCGCGGCGCCTTTCGTAGGTCTACCCATACATAGCTAGACACTAAAAAGTAACAAATAAAAGAAAAAAAACTTCGTTTAAAAAAACCGACTTCAAAACTAAAAACTAAAAAGTATAAAATAACTTATTTCTAAAGCTATTATTATTAATATATATATTGTCTAAAACATCTTGAACTCTGTGCAAAGTAAAACATAAAAATTACTATATTTTGAAAATTACTAAGCACCGACTTTAAGATGTTTTAGATATTATATATTATGAATATTACTAAGCACCGACTTTAAGATGTTTTAGATAATATATATTAATAATAATAGCTTTAGCTCCAGGAGTGGAAGTGATAAATGGCATCACGTCAGAAGTAGCTTCGGTGAACCTGCAGCCTACCTCTCTACACCTCTTAGCCACTCACACCCATGTTGCCCCTTCTATTATAGCGTTTTTGGGGGCCCATGCAGGGAGTGGCGAGTCACCGTCTGCCCATTTTTCCATGTTCTCCGAACATTGCGACGGGCAGACGCCATAGTCCCCGTATTCCCAGACCCCTAGTACCACTAGCAGTTCACCCCAATAGCCCGGTACTTTTTGTCTTCATTTCCCACAATAGTCCTACACTGGCCGGGGTTTGTCCTTGGGTGCATTACTATATGATGTAGACAGGGATAATCGCCGGTCAGTGTCACGCCACATTTACATTAAATTTGTCAAAGGGCCTCTACGTGTTGGCCTTCCCATGGCCCCACGCAAGCCCTCCAAAAGTCCGGGCCATTTTTATGGCCCGTGGTCTACAAAGACATACATTAGAAGCTTTAGAAATAAGTTATTTTATACTTTTTAGTTTATTAGATTTTGAAGTCGGTTTTTTTAAACGAAGGTTTTTTTATTTTTTTAAATCCTATTCTTTATGATATTAAGCTAATCATTAAGCTATAAGCTAATCAGGACTCTTATTTTATGGCTGATTTGAATTTAAAAAATATATTTCAAATAATTAGACGTTGATTGCAAGTCCTACTTCCTACTAATATTATAAACGCGAAAGTTTGTAAGAATGTATGGATTTATGTATGTTTGTTACTCTTTCACGCAAAAACTACTGAATGGATTTTGATGAAATTTTACAATAATATAGCTTACACATCAAAATAACACGAAGGCTATAATTTATAAAGATATAGTGTAAATTATCCAAAATATAACGATTTTCCATCATCAAAAACAACAAAAGATTGGTTGCGTCAACTAAGATTGGAGCACGTGTGATTCTCGAACTTACCTGAGATAATGTTATAGTTATTGACTGTGGCCAAATGCGTCCTATTTATAGTGTTAAAAATAATGCCGTTAACGAATAGCTTCATTAGTGTATTTACATACGTTATCCGTCAATATTAAATGTCATTCACAATTAATAACAATATCACATCACTAATAACGCATTAAACACATCGCTGCATGTGTGTGAACCGGTCAATAACTATAGCATTATTCCAGATGAAGCAGTAGCATTAAAAGTTACGTTTTTTAACGGGTAATTATCATTCTTCCATTACTGTATCTAGTTTTTAAGAACCTAGTTTTAATTCATAGAAAACAATCGATTATTTTCGTTGATTAATTGACATGCTTATAAACGACCAATTGTATTTTGCTGCTTTCTTACTAGTGTTTGTAATTTTTTGATATCAACAAAACTGTCCTTGAATATTCCAACTGTGTATTAATACAGTTGGATGCAATCTTTTAGACATGATAAGATTAACCCGACTAATTCCATGTAAAGATGACGTGGGTTTTTAAAGAGTTACGCGAATACGAGATAATCTCTATTGATAAGGGCACGGGGAAATCGAAACACAATATAAAAGCCACCTTGAGTTTACTCGATATCTCTTGACAATGTTTTTATTGCAAAGCTGGCAAATAGGTAGACGGCCCAACTTTTAGAGGGTGGTTACGTTTGTAACACCAGGGGCGAAGGCAACGCGTTGCCAGCCATCGGAACGCTCCGGTTTAAGATATATACCAATATTCCTGATATTTTCTGCCCGCAACCTGTCTCAATCTAATAAATAAGTGAGATAAGGCAAGAAGATTAGTTTGCGGCGCTCTCACCCCGAGGGTAACAAATATTCTACAAATTCCAGTAACATCGAAATGAAGTCTCATAAATATCATTTTATTAAGTATAAGTACATTAAAGAATGTTTAATTGAAATTTGTTCTGCGAAATCCGTCATAAAGTTTATTAGCAAATTTCTGATTGGGTAGGTAATTGAAATTGAGTTTCCCAGTATTGAAATACTGTTTATTTTATAATCTTATTCGGCCGTGTGAAAAATTCTCGCTATTACATTATTTCGCTAATGGTCTGTAAGAAATTAGTGTCAGCGGCTGCATTGTTGCTTCATACATACCAGGGTTTTTCAAAAGTAGCAATGCGGACCCCAGGCTTCGTGGCAGACGCCCCGAACACAACCAGTATTTAACGCTAGAATGATGATGATGGTGATATACCAGTGGATTTCAAACTTATATACCCCAAACAAATTTTCAAAACTATGACGTACAAAACAGGCTATATATAGAACGACATAAAGTATTTCATTAATAAAGGATGATAACGAAATAAACGACCTAAAATTAAAATATACAATGAAACTAAATTATTAATTAAATAAACTAAATTATTAAATCGAAAGTAGATTATGTAACAGATCACTGCCAGCGGGGAGTGTGCCCAGAAGGCTGGCTGCATTACTACGTTGTATGGCAAAGCTTACTTGTTGAGTGAAATATGCGCAAGGCTGCTGACCATGGGTAGTGTCAAAGAGTTTCATACAGATATCTTTAAAGAAACCCTGGATCGATGGACCCCACGGGCTCGATGCTTCAACCCCAAACGGCAAAAATATGTAACCTTCTTCTAAGTATTTCATTAAAAATGAAATACAATTACAATGAGCAATAGATATATGTTTGTATTTTAATATTATGATGAACTTGTATTCTGTAATAAATTGAGTCAATTCTAGAAGCAATTTTGCATGTTGTAATGACCGTCTTTGCACGCTGTATATTGTTGGAAATCTGCTAAGCAGCCGACATACAAATAACTAGAGTACCACACAGTAAGAAATCCTGATAATACCTAGTTATGTCTTTCATTTCCGTGATTGCCATCACAACCTACTGTTGCTGGTGAGTTTGCTTCGCCACATCTTCTTTAACAGCAACTAAATTTTCCTTGGGAAGCGGTGGTAGACTCATGACTTTCAGTACTAGAAGTTGCCTACGATACCATTTTGAAATAAATATATACATTTTCATTTTATTGAAAGCCAAAATTGGTATAGGCGTCTTACAAAATATGCCACAGGGACTAATTTAAATCTCTACCAGCTGTCATCTCTCATCCGTTGTCTTATACTACTAGGGGTTTCCACTTGAAGACTGTCATCAGATGGAAAATTTCGTTACGAATGCGTCTTTCGACCATTCCGTAATGCTTGGACACGAAAGTCTTCGAGCAGTGCATCCTACCCATCATGACATGCGGTGCCGAGACATGGACACTGACAGTGAGGCTGGTCCACAAATTCAAAGTCGCTCAAAGGGCTATGGAGCGAGCTATGTTAGGTGTTACTGTTATGGATAAAATCAGAAATGAGGACATCCGTAAAAGAACGAAGTGACCGGCAGTGGGCCGGTCACGTCTGTCGCAGGACCGACTGCCGATGGAGCAAACGAATACTGGACTGGAGACCACGTCTCGGCAAACATAGCGTAGGACGCCCGCCAGCCGGTGAACTGACGACCTGCGCAAGGTCGCCGGCAGGGGCTGGATGAGGAAGACGGGAGACCGGGATATGTGGCGCGTACTTGTGGAGGCCTACGTCCAGCAGTAGATAGAAATTGGCTGAAGAAGAAATGTGTCTTTATCTTTCTTATCTTCGTAAAAGAAATCTTGAAGGAATCATATTCGGGATTCGTTCGTAATATAATATAATACGCTCATATTCTTAAAGCTAATTTGCTATAGTAAATAATAATAAATCTGGCATCAAAAAGGAGTAAGTAAAAAACAAATTTAAAAGTTAATTAACCTGTAAAAAGTGAGACAAAAAATGGTGTAATTAATTTCACAAAAACCATCGCACGATTACAGTCTTAACATTCCGAGAAATCGTTTATAAGCAAGAAATTAGTTCGGTTGCATGGAACTGCGACTTTATATTTGTATCATAAATCATTATTTATTCATAACAATGGTACACGTCAATTTCAGATATATAATTATTATTATTAGGGGAGCCCAAGATGCTAATCGTGGAGTTACTCGAGCGTCACAAAATCCATTGAGCCCATCGAGAGAAACATTCTAACAAACTAGCATATGAAAATTCTACATAGAGTCATTTACGTTTTTTAGGTATCGTATAAATTTTCAAAGTTGACCCCCAGACTAATAGCGGGGGTCGGCACATTTGCACGGGTGCTTCCCAACATCAGGGATACAAACACTCCGTACCGAAAACTCTTCGACGGAGTCGTACGATCCTTGATCCTGTATGGGACACCAATATGGAGGGAGAGCCTGGCGGCCAAAAAAGCTGCATGGCTCCGTAGGCCAAAGCATGTGATAGCCGTCAGGAAGCTAAGAGGTTACCGTATCATCTTATTCGAGGAGGCCTACCTTCTAGTCCCAGAAACCTTCGTGGGATCTTAAGGCAATGATCTTTGGGTCGTTGTACGATTCGCGCGAGGGGTTCACCGCAGTGACGTCCGGCCAACTCCCAAGAAGATAGAGATCAAGAGTCGAAGCTGAAACATACTTATTATGCTGTTAATTGTCGGAATTGTTATTATAACTTTTGGGATATTACGGAGATCTGTAAAAGCTTTATATGGAAGAGAAATGAGTGAGGAAAAGGGTAACATAAACAAGCCTTCTGAGAACAGAGCCACTTAATCGTAAGATTAATATAAATTTATCATGGTTATTCACAGAATCCATCATAATTAACCCAACAGTTACGGCTATGGAAATATTTCAAACTAAAATGAATTTTATCGATCAGTGATTATTATGAACCGAATGACTTCTTGGAAGTAAATAATTGTATTTGAGTAACAAGAAGTCAAAGTAAAATGATATAAAAGTTCTTACGAAATTGTTATATTATTGTTTTGATTGTTATCAGAATATTAATCTAGAGATCACAGCTTGAAGTCTGATGCAACAAACAGACCATCATTATCTATTAAATGGAGGTACGAGTATTATGCTGTGGCTTCATCTGCTTTAGTGTTAAAGAGTTACGATGTAGGGTTCTTTAAGAACCTTAAAGAAACCTATAGACTTACTCTAACTCAATATGAATAAGGTTATGACCGAATGCATCTTATTTAAAGCGTTAAAAACGTTGTTAATGCATAGGCATATTAGTGGATATACATATACATACGTTATCCGTCAATATTTAACGTCATTAACAATCAATGTCGCATCTCAAATTCTGCATTACACATCTGCCCGAAGCGGCTTATACCTTAACTTTATCCCAGATGAAGCCATACCTTTATAGAAAAAGAATAATAAAAGGACTGACAAACTTCTAACTGAAAATGTAACTTTTAGAAGCTCCCAAACCTTTCGTTACTAGAGGGTCCTATAGGGCTTTTTCTTCTTTCACTTTTTGACGTTTTATTACTTAAAACACTTATTTTTCGAATAAATCAGTCAAAGTATCAGAAGAAGGTAATAAATTTATATAAGACGCAATTTTTTATTACTTTGGTCTAAGATATTCGTTGTTCCTCTGTTGAACACAGGCCTCCCCTAGTTTGCGACCCTTATCACGGTCCTCGATCTTTCATCTTCATCCAGCCACAGCTGACTGACATCTGCCGAGTCATGGTCTACACATCTGCTCTATCGGCCATCTTTGTCACGTATTAAAAAAAACAATAATACGCTCTAATGATGGGGCATTATTTGGATTAATATTACAGTGATTATCTGTGACCAAATGCGTCCTACTTATAGCGTTAAAAATAACGCCGTTGACGAATAGCCACGTTAGTGTATATGCATAGGTTATCTGTCAATAAAAACGTCATTCGCAATTAATAACAATGTCGCATCAAAAATTACGCATTAAACCCATCGTCATATCTGCGTGAAACGATCAATAAATAACTCTAACATTATCTGAGATGTAGTAATAGTAAAGTGTAGTTATGTATAAGGCGCTACGTTATTGCTTAATTGTAGTTAGTCAGATGTTGAAAAATTAATATGATTTTTTTATTGACGTAAATCTCCTCAGGTCCCTGCGCCCGGATGCGACGCACCCCTTGCACCCTCGGGTAAAGACGACCCTGCCCAGAAGGCTGGCTACATTGCCACAGTGGGTATAAATGCACTATGCGACGTATAAACCAGCCTTCTAGTTATTGGTGGCATCAAAGAGTTTCCTGCAAAGAAGTTTCTTTTCAAAAACTTTTATATAGAGGAGTTGATCCGATGACAAAAACATATTCAAAAAATAGTATTTCGTAAGATATCTTACGCAATACAAACGCTGCTCAGACTTTTATACTGTGAAATCCTTGAGCGGATCGCATTAGTATTATGCTTGGTTTACAAGGGCTTAGTAACTAATGCTTAGTACTTCTCACTTACACTAATAGCCAATCGGAAAACATGCTGTGTAATGCTTCGTATTTGTGTTTGTGTACAGTGCAAGTGAATAGAATTCGATCCTATTAACTTAGCAACAACTCGATAAACCACAATTTACTAAGCACTTGTCACTTGCTGACTGTGTATTGTGACAAGTGGCTTAGTGACAAGTTGTACGAGAAAGTGAAAACACTTGTCGTAGTTTGTTTACGTATTATCGTAATTTTATTCGTGATTATGGCGGCGGAAAGGTAGAATTCCGAAACAACTATAAAATTGTTTATGGAACCACTAAACGCAGTAAACACTGTCTTGTCCACAAACGTTTTTATTTTAGTGCTTCTCTTTCAAGCTCCTCTAGCATCTTTGACATAATTATGTATGAGAGCTGCATACGTCTATTCATCACAGTGGACACGAACTACTGACCAACAATGTACTCTTTGCTACTGACTAGCACAACGCGGGAGCGCACATATTAATAGTTGCTCTATTACCTTTTTACTAATTCCAACGTCTAGACGGTTACTTTTCACTGGCCACTATGCAGGTACTAAGAAGCGATTACTAATGACAAACACTAAATCTGTGTAAACATAGCATTATGTAAATAAGTTTTTTTGTGCCCCATACAAGCGCACAAAGCGAATATTTAAATTCTAAACAGCAGTCTCCATTCTGTTCTTGTACACGACAGTTAGATTGTATCGCAGACAACATTCCATGGTTTTAGTGAATGGGAATAGGCTGCCGCGGGTAGAGATTAATGTGGAGTTCACTAATGTGTACATAATTCCGTTTTTAGTTGGATTTTAAATACTCTAAGCCAGCTTGGATATCCTCTTTCGTCCCCCTTTCTTTCTTTTTCATGGAAAGACGTTACCGTCGCCTATGGACATTAGCAATATAAGGAGTGCTGCCGGCCATGAAGGAGAAATTGGAACCTGGGCACTGAAGCCGGAACACAACTCAAAGTTGTTACGGCGGCATACCCCAGACCAGGGGTGGTAGCTATCCAGTAGGGCAAATGCCCTATCACCAGACTGTGGGTTTTTCTGTCGCCTCTTGCGACACGGCGCCCGGGCACAGGAATTAGTATTCTTTTTCCGTTCCTGCACGGAGAATATCATTATCTACCTAAGTATAATTTTCTATATCTCATATGTTCGGGTTGCTACTAGCTAGTGCTGTAAGCTAGCAAGCTAGTAACTCTGACTTCATGTTTACAGAACTAGCTTCATTTGTAGGCTAGTAAGCTAGTGATAAAACTAGTAAGCTAGTAATTAGGATGGGGTTCTATTTTTTGCGCTAGGTGCACCCCCCGCCACACTAGATTTTACTAACCTGGCTTGTGTACTAGCCTTGTGTAGTCGGTGAAGCTAGTATCCGATTAACTAGTGAGCAGTGACTGCGCGTTTTGTTTTTCTGACCACGTCATTTCAGAGTCAATTTAATTTAAAGATGCCCAAACTAAATATCGATCTTAATTTAAAATTCGTACAATTTTACCGGTTTGTGGCGTCCCACATTCCGTAAACATTAAGACTCATCCAAATTGATTCAACGGTTTAGAAGTTCAGTTGCATACACACGTACAGAAGAATGATATGTCTAAATATTAAGATGATTATGTTTTGAGAAAAAAATATTAGTTAGGCAGTCGCCCGGTCTGCGTTTGCCTACAAAACCGCTGACTACGCATCGCTCGGTTATCTTTAGGTTAATAAAATTATAATTTAGGTTAGTTTGTAAAATATTAATTGTAAGTAAATTAGTCATGTAAGAGGTGTCCGCGAATAAACTTGTCTTGATAAGTTGTTTTTTTTAAGACATATCCGCGCCACCCTACTTATCTTCGTACAGGAAAATTATGAATGCGTGGAAATATTGATGTCACACTGTCCAATTAGAGGAAGATCCGTGGACTCCCTAATGCGGCACACGATCGTTACGTGGCGTGTGACGTGATAGGAATGATTTCATTCACAGTTTCAAGCGAATGTTGTTTCCACCTACTGTCGTTTCTGTCAATATTTGTTGAGTTTGTAAATTTGAACGTCATTAATGAATGGTTTCTATTCTTAAATAAATATTTAACATGTATTACCTACAATAAATTCTGTTACAACAAATTCCATCATTATTTCCTTATAAAAAAAATAGATGTTAACAATGACTTTATAAACTAATGCAATAGAAGAAAACTTAGTTATATTTTATTCTACACATAGTTTCTCAGGACTATAAGTAGAATACTGAGCCCTAAGTCACCATCTTCTATAGGTAAAGTGCCCAGAAGGCTGGCTACGTTTGCTCGCTGGATCGCTGGATTGGATGGTACATAAAATTGCGTTCACGAATGCGCCCTAGCTGTCATTTAAATTTCAAAATTTCTTTTATGGTAATTATCCATCCAGGCAAAATTCTTAATCACTGTACGTATTTCAAATAGTAACACGGGCCCACAAAAAAGAAGTGGTCCGTACTTTTGACCGGACTCATCTATTTAACGAACTTTTCTTACCAAAAACGGGTTGATAGAGCTTAAAGTGAGAACAAAACCTTGTCTGCAAGAGATCGCTTCTTAGCGATAAGACCGCCCATTGTGCTCATTTAGGCTATAAGTTTTTCTGTGTTTTCTGTAATGGTGTACAATAAAGTGTAACCTCTCTCTCTCTCTCTCTTAAACCCGAAAAGAAAAGTTCCTAAGTATTACTTTCCTTGTAATCGGTTCGACTTTTTTATCGATTTCCAAGCCTTGGTTTCATCAGAATGCTCCAGAATAAAACTACGTTTTATTATGTATACTAGTCACGAAAACTTAAGAAAACATTAAAATGTTCCATTCTAAATCAAGAGTTAGAAAGGGGAATACAGTATTATTACGTAGAAAGAGCCATTATACCTTTAAATTATCATAGTCTGCATGAAGATCTCATACCACATACAACCCTAGCAAGGGGTTACATATTTGTGCCGTTTGGAATTGAAACTTTAGGCCCGTGGGGTCCATCGGCAAAATATTTCTGCAAAGAAATTTGTAAGAAACTCTTTGATACCACCCGTGATCAGAAGGCTGGTTCGTATTTCGCGTAACGAATCAGCATTGCCGTACAGCGTGGCAATGCAGCCAGCCTTCTGGGCACGCTTCCCTCTGGCAGCGATTTGTTACATACTTTATATTAATTTATTTATAATTTAGTTTTATTTTCAAAAGCTAGTATTAAAGTAATCTCTAAAGTTCCATTGTCATAAATTAATACCTGTAATAAATTAACAAATAAAACGAATGGCAACGGATAAGTGGCAAAACGAATCGAAACAAAATTTTAACCTGAAGTTTTACGGGCAGATTGTTAATCGTACTTGTCCAATTTGAAAACCTGCCCTTAAAACTTCAACTTAAAATTTTATTGCGATTCATTTTGCCACTTCTCCGTTGCCATTAGTTCTTCCACTTGTCCGTTGAATTTTCACTTCTACTATGTGTCTCAGCACACATTTCGATTTTTCGCAGGTTTACTGCAAATTATGATTTGGTTAGGTTAGGTACATTTTAATGAATGAATTATTTATTTAAACATATTTTCTTTTATCAAACAAAAAAACTGGATTTGATCTGGAACCAAAAAATACATCCATAGTCTACTCTAAAATTATGCCGCCTCTCACCACGTCTAGTCTAAATTCATGCCGCCCCTCCACTCGGCCGTAACGATTTTTCGTGATAGAAAAATCCTAAGACCCCCGTCTATATAGAAGTTTCACTTCAATAATCTGCATGACACACAGTGGTAGCCTAAGTGAGATCAGGTGAGAGATCATCATTCCTTTCTGAGAAGAGTGATACAATATGACTCAGTTGTTCCAATGATCAACTCAACATTCAATAGTGGTGCTCATTTGTAATCATATAGGGAAGGAAATAATGTACAGAACGCATGTGGATTTCTAACAAAGATAAAAGATGCTTATGTGATAAATGTCTGAAGTAACGAACTTTAAGAAGGATACCAAGAACTCTAGCATTAATAGTTATTTTCATGTCATCTGATATTTCAGAAGCATTGTATAAAAATAGGCCATTACGTGGGAGTGCGTTCAAAAGGTCTGGTTTAGGCGTCGACCAAAGATAGATAAATAACTTGTTATTGTATACACCGATACAAAAATAAACTGACAGACTTTAATTATGGAATATTTTGTATCTGTTATCGATTTACGGATTAGTACAGATAAATTAGCTTCGCGGCGTTTTTGCGTTTGTAGTAGTATTGTATGTATTTGTACAGAACTTCTAAAGTTAGTAATAATAATCTTTTTTAAAAAGGTTTTTAAATACAAGCTTTTAAGATCCTGGATATCATGTAGCAGCAGAGTGCAATCCAAGACAAATAAAACGAGCCCAATCACGACGGGTCTATCTTGTTTAGTACAGGGGTTCTTATGGCCATCTTCCGATTCCATCATCAGATCAGCTCCATGGTACCATATTATTGCATTGTCACACGATATACATATGCATGCAAAATTTCAGCTCAATCGGAAACTGGGAAGTTGGTCAAATTTAACTTGCAAATGCCACTCGAACTTACATACATACATAGATACATCCATTGCAAATTAAATAAAAACTTGTAAAAATTATGTTTAATATTAATATTTATTATTTTAATATCGTTTTATATTATTAGTTTCATATTAAGTACCTGAAGTCTGAAATACTTGACTATAAAAAGTATTAATTAATTCATTTATGTGCTGACAGTACACTACTACAAATGCAAAAACGTCTCGATATACGCAGTGACGGATTGCAGCGCTACATTTGTAGGACTCCTTTTCTGGCGCGGACTCTAGAACAAAATAGAAGTGGTAACGTAGAAAATGATAATGGTGCGCCACTTTCGCTTTGTCTAAACTTTAGCAACTCCAATATACCATGAGAAACTTTGATACTTACTAGTACTTTTTAGTATTACGTAAGTCGTAAAACATCGTGCAAGTATCAAGTTGCTTTTTTTACGACATAGGCATTTTGTCAAAATAATTTATGTTTACTTTAATAATAATGACTATAATTGTGTAATCCAGAGTTCTTAATACCTACACATAATTAACAAAACAATTGTCATGTCATTTCGGCGTTTCTTTGGTAAATATTGTCAAATCATGACGAAAGAATTTTTACTTAAAATTTCGCTAGACATCCTTAGTAAACTCTAAAAATCACTGCTTAACTAAACTTTAGCCTAAAATAGTGTTGTTATATCCGTATTGAGTTTTGTTTAGTGGATTTTAGACTCCGATCAACGTTAAAATTAAAATAACATGGATAAATTCGCTTTATTGATAACTAGCTGTGCCCGCGACATCGTCCGCGTGAAATTTGCTTTCAAAACCCTCCGATTTTGAAACATTCTTCATTGGTGCTCCGCTCCTATTGGTCTTAGCGTGATGATATATAGCCTATAACCTTCTTCGATAAATGGGCTATCCAACACTGAAAGAATTATTCAAATCAGACCAGTAGTTCCTGAGATTAGCGCGTTCAATCAAACAATGTTGGTATATTTGGCTACCACCCTAATACTTACATTTTAAATATCGCGATATCATTTGAATGAAACGTCCGAATTGAATAATTCAAAAAGTTAAGAAAGGTATTGATTGAATTCGTCTTGAATATGGAGTAATTTATTTTATTAATTATATTTATTTGATTAATACCAAGGTACAAAATAAAGAGTTTTTGACGCGACGGCATTTTAATAATTAAAAAAAATAAAAGAAAACACTTATTGTGAGATAACTACAATAGTTAGACATATGGTTACGCGATATTTTTTGTAGACAATTATATGTTCTGCAAAGTGGTAGTACATTGTCTTGTTCCATAATCAATAGTTTTCGCAACGCACGCCGTGTAAGAATTTTTTCGGGTCATTTTTTTACACCTTGGGTTACATTATTGGACTTTTAGTAAGGATCCCTAATTTTTGAAGATATAATATAGCCTATAGCCTTCCCTCGGTAAATGTACTATTCAACACTGAAACTTGACGGCCTCTGTGGTTGAGCGGGCGAAGCCTTTGCCGGCGTACCTCACTGCAACGCAGAGGTTCCGGGTTCGATTCCTGGTATAGTAAATTTCGGAAACGTATTTTCTCCGTTATTTACTATGGTCTGGGTGTGTGGGATCGGCCCCAGAGGAGTCCGTTGTATATTACCCATAACACAAGCGTAACTTGCTTAATTTGGGGATATACAATGTGTGTGTTTGTCTGCCAATTATTAATTTTTCAAATCGGAGCAGCGGTTCTTGAGATTAGCGCGTTTAAACAAACAAACTCTTCAGCTTTATAATATTAGTATAGATGTACTAACATTGTCTACGGAGGAACGGAAGACAATATAGATTTTTTTATTTTTTTATTGCAGGAGTTCAGCAGACAGGCAGACGGCCCACTTGATGGAAAGCGGTTACCATCGCCTATGGACATTTGCAACACCAAAGGTGCTACAAATGCGCTGCTGCTCTCTTAAGGGAGACTGGAACCTGCTCACTAATGCCGGAACACAACACAAGGCTGTTATGGCGGCATACTCTAGACCAGGGGTGGTCGCCATCCAGTCGAGCAAATACCCTACCACCTGGCTGTGGGTTGTTTAGTCGCCTCTTACGACAGGCCGCCAGGCCGCAGGAAACTGTATTCTTTCTCCGTTCCTGCACGGATAAGAATATTGCCAGAAGGAAAAAATAATAATTCTCTTTCTAAGCGTTGTAGTCAAATCCGCCTTTTTATTTATCTAAGGACACTTGCGTTTTTAATACGAATATAATGATATCTTAACTGTCAAAATTCATCAAGCCGTTTATAAGATACGAAGTAATAAAGAAATTTAGAAACATTCAAGATACGCGCGAAAAACATAGCCCTTCCTTGACAGTGGGGTAAAAAGACAATAAGACGCTTGAAAAGTAATGACATAATTATTATTAACACAAAACGGGAAAACAACATCAATTTCTCATTATGTATAATTGTTCTTAGAAAATGTAATAAACAGGAAATACCATTAGATGAAAATTTTACATTATTTATACATAAGTTACACAACAGTCGTTGTCCTTATTTATCGACGAATAGGTACTTCTTTTTCAATTTGGCTTTGCACTATTTCTGTATCGAACCAGTGTTAGCTTCGCGCACATACATCAAGCGTTAACGAGTAGTGTCCCTTAATCGAAGGTCCTACTCCTTTGCATTTTTGAGCCTGTTCGATACATTTTCAATAAGATGAGTAGAGGTACTTTTTTGGGTAGGTGTTCCTTTCAGCGCACTTCCAATGTATTTATTACCTCCAGTTAACGCTTGATGTTGCTATAGTTCACATTGAGATTTCTTTTCAATTGCTACCATAAATATTCAACAAGATTGCGGTCGGGTCATCGTTCTAATATTGGCACCAGAGAGTGCACTTTGAGTGGTACTGACCGCGTGCGCACGTGTATTGTCTTGCCTTTTAATGAAATAAACGCTCAATTTTAATGAAAATGAAATGACATGAGGTCGGATTACTAAGTTGATACAGTCAGGGCCGTCTTAAGTCTACTGGGCGCCGGAGTGCGAAAATCAGCATGCGACCCTTTTACAAACAATAAAAAAATAGCACTTTAAAAAAAAATTAACATTCCCTGGCCAATTTAGCAGAAACGGAATCCTTATACAATCGTCGTGTCCTCCCGTTTGTCTATCCGTGTATTTTTGTATGTCACGGTATTTTTTCTCAGATACTACTCGATTTATATGGATGAAATTTGACAAGAGATGTAATCTATATGGCGCTACACATTCATATAGCATTTAACTAATAAAAATGGCTTATACTAATGACTTAACAATTTTTATCTCTAAAATTAAATATTAAAAATTCCTCCCTATATATCTGCTCAGTAGACCAATTTTAGTAACGCGGGATTACTCCGACAGTGTATGAAGCGGAACAAAACTAAGAATGTATATATAGCAAGCAACACTACCATTTTAGCTTGCGAATAAAGTTCAATATAGATTATAATATTTTCTTAAGTTTTAATATTTTCTTAAGTTTTCGCGACTTGTATACATAATAAAACTACGTTTTAACGGTTTTAAGCGCGGTAAAGTTATATTTCAAAATTTAGGGCTTTGACGTTATGGCCACTTTTCTGTTGCTGGGATACGGCCACATAATACTACCATACTATATGGAGCAACTTATAAAATTAGGTAAAATTACCTCGCTTAAAACCGTGAAAACGTAGTTTTATTATGTACACAAGTCGAGATAACTTAAGAAATCACGATTACTGAAAATTGGCCAAACCGATCGGAAAAAACCAAAATCAACTCATATGGCGACGTTGAGAAATGTGGAATATATGGAGCAATATTCCCGAAACAATTGCCGCGTTTTATAGCAATTGCTCCAGATTGATCTATTACTGTTGCCAAACAATTATTGCTCAAGAAATTGCCCGTGTAAGAACACCTTTACGTTGATACTAAACACCTTCAACAACAATCCCTGTAATATTATATTTCCAAGACTTTCAAAGGATTAATTATTTGGTGCCACGCTGAGAGAATTCGCAGAATACATAATTTTCCGTCTAAAGCAATCAAGTTGATACCATTACCGAGTAAAAGGTAATACCATGAAATGAATACTCTATAAAAAGAGTTATGTTATTGCAGTTTCTTGGTATAACTTTCAACTATTCGTTTGAGGAAAAGAAAATGTAACGGAACTTTAAAATACATATTTGCATAACGGCTCGAGTTCCTCTCTACTAAGTGTTAAATACGTATTAACATTCTTGCTTATCATTTTTATGGTGGGGCCTCATCTGCGATAATGATAAGTTTTGTATCCGTGCAGGAACGGAGAAAGAATACAATTTCCTGCGGCCGGGCGGCCTGTCGTAAGAGGCCACTAAACAACCCACAGCCAGGTAGTAGGGCGTTTGCCCGACTGGATGGCTACCACCCCTGGTCTAGAGCATACCGCCATAACAACTTTGAGTTGTGTTCCGGCATTAGTGACCAGGTTCCAGACTCACTTAAGAGAGCAGCAGCGCATTTGTAGCACCTTTGGTGTTGTAAATGTCCATAGGCGATGGTAACCGCTTTCCATCCAGTGGGCCGTCTGCCTGTCTGCTGAACTCCTGCAATAAAAAAATTTAAAAAAAGGCCCTGACTGTGGCCGAATGCGTCTTAATTAAAGCGTTAAAAAATAACTCTGTTAACAAATAGCCACATTCACACACAGTTGGATCTCAAGGAATAAAGCGCATCGAATGGGTCGCATCTGCATGCAACAGCCTATACATATCAAGAAGCCACACTATATAAGAGATTAAATTCTAAAAACCAAATGAGTAAATGACAATGGACGTAATGTTATTTATCGCGATAATCTTTGTACGTACATTAGGATCCTACTTCCTACTAATATTATAAACGCGAAAGTTTGTAAGAATGGATGTACCTATATTTGTTGCTCTTTCACACCAAAACTACTGAATGGATTTTGATGAAACTTTACAACAAACAATGTAGCTTACACACCAGAATAACATATAGGCTATAATTTATAAATATATAGTGTGAATTATCCAAAATATAACGATTTTCCATCACCACGCAGGTGAACCCGCGAGACGCAGCTAGTTATGGTATACAATTATTATCAAACTAGGCAGTAGGTTTATTTTACTTACACAAAAACTCAATTCAGTTTTTTACATATTAACAACAAATTAACTAGGTCCATATAGTCTAGAAAACTGCCCAGCAAATCATACAGCTGTGTCGTAGCCAACCTGATTTGAAGTAATACAAGTGAATAACAATCATCAGACATAGGTTTAAACAACTTTATTTCTCCTAAGAACATGTAGTTCATCATGTTGTTTATGACAATTTACGTATTTGTTAGTGAATTTATCGGGATAAAAAGTATCCTAAGTTACGCCCCGGGATATAAGTTTCCCGTTTCGAATTTCAGTTAAATCCGTTCAATAATTTTCACGTGATGCTCTAACAGACAGAAAGTGCTGAAAATGCAACGTATTTTTTTTTAGATTTCTTGTCTGTTTGTTCGGGATTAACGTAAAAACTATCTTTACGATTTCGATGCAGTTTTCGCTGATCGACAGCTAATTCTTACACTTAAATTCTGCGCTACTTTTTATCCTGTTAATCCCGCGAGAATTTTCTGGGATTTATTTAAAATGGCCAGATTAAATAAAATCGAATTCCAATGTATTTTTTTACTGATCGATAGCAAATTTAATGTAATAATATGTGTGATATTTTTTTCTGGGGATCCCGCGGGAATTTTCCCGGGAGTGGTTTAAAGTTGTTCAGGAGCATAAAAACTAGCTCATTCCGAAACAGTTTTTACTAAAATGAATGCTGCGGTACTTTTATGTCCCGGGAATCCCGCGGGAATTTCAAGTAAAGCGTGGATGAAGTCGCGGGCATATCCTAGTATATACATAATAATGTGTAGATACTGGCCATGTTAGTACGATCTTTTTTTATGAATCAGTGTAATGATTTTAAAAATATAATTTTCAATGACTAAATTTACAAAAGGTCGACGATAACAGATCGCAAATTCTGCGAATGGCATCGAAAACAAAGCAAGTATGCCACATGCGCCTTTTCGAGCTGCGTTCGACGTAGAAAGCGCGCCCGCCGCTCATTCCGCGAACAACACGCGTGGACCAGCGACGTAGTGTTGCCAGTTGCTAACATAAAAATCCCAGCAAATGCATAATGTTATACATATAGAACCTGTCTAACAACATCCTATTATACTGATATTAGACGGTTCAACCAAATCGAAACAATTTGTTCGAAAAGAACACGACTATATTCAATGACATTGAATAATTCACGTCTATGTTATAAATATGGATCACTATGGTTGATTAATCCAAATTGAAAACCAGAAATGAACCATCTAATGTCGATTTACATATATGAAACTTTACATATATGAAGCCGCAATAAATCTCAAACGGCACTCAGTTACATCCTGTTCAACGGTTTATTTTATTTTTGATAGGTCGATTATTGATTAATTTGTAATGCCCTAAAGCACCACGAATTCGATTTTATATAAAAATCGAGTTTTTTGTCTATAAAAAATAAATTTGGTGCACTCATATCATTTGCTAAAAATATTGCATTACGTAATAAACCAGCCACATAACCGGTATAACCCATAATATTTATACTTAAAAGTGAAATGAAAGCAAGAGTTATGACTTTTTAAATCTAATTAAAGTCCATGTTTTTTTTTTGCTTTTATTGAAAACATTTTCTTTCAAAACGATAGTTTATAGTCTATGCATTAAATGACACACAAAACGGCATTACTACGTCGCAGTGAACTATATCAATTGTGACAAGTGCAGTTTACTGTCAAAAATATGGAACTTGAAGGGCGTGCAAACGTCAAACGTATAATAATCGTCGTCGTCGTTGGATGCATATAGAATGTTCTGAAAAAAGCAACAACCAAATTATTTCGCAAATACTAAAGGCACATGATAATATGGTAACATTGTAGTTAGTGCGTCCGCACAATACAAAGCCTATGGTGGGAATCACATCTTTCCAGGTACGACAGGTTCGATGAGCGTGTATTTGTATTATAATAGCATACCGTACTCAAATAATGAATTCAGATACCTACGAGAAATTAATGCTTGACTGACGGGCGTCAATACGTCTGCGTCTAGTACTATTATCACGGAAATAGAACGCTATTGGACAATTCTCCTTGTTGGCGGTTGGATTGTCCAACGCACATCATTAGCCGCAAACATGTTTTTTTAAAACTAGTGCTAGATCATTCATGTTTGACGACAATTAACTGATTAGTGCTCATTATTGTTATCAACGAAGTAGTTGAAACAAAAAGATTCTTAAAAAGCTATAATACATTTTAAGAAAACCACGCCACCCTATTATATATTACATAGAACAATATTAAATTGTTTATCATTCTTCAAATTGTTTTATTAATTGTGAAATTCTTCTTATTTCTAAATATGGCTCTGCTCGATTCGTATATCTAGTCATGTCATTATTCAAATTTTAGAACAATCTTCAAGCAAAAGTCTCTGACAAATTACAAGTCTTTGACTGGATGCCATACGAGGGAGTTTTTTCGACAACTCAGCAACAGTTGAGACTTTTAACACAAACACTTCTTTAAAAACAACCAATATCCTACAATAATTGTTTACCATTTATATATTATATTCCAAATCTAATTTTATATCCACGCAGGATATTAAAATTTTTTTGGTCGTAAAACCTTAAATTTAAATAAATATTTATTCAATATACGGAACATTCTTAGTTAAGCTTCTAGCAACCATACCTGTTTAAGATTATATCGAAATAACAGGAAGGCATAAGAAAATGAAGTGCGATTTACTGCGATTTACTGAGAAGAAGGCTTTATTAGAAATCCAGAACTGAGTCACAATACTAGTTCTGAGAATTAATAATCCACGCGGTAAGTAAAGATACGGCTTAAAGGTCTAAGTCTAAGTCATAAATTGAAAAATATTCTACGGTATACGGAAAACGGAAAAATATATCTTTTTAACTTTCCGTTTTTTTTTAGTTTTCTTGTCTGTTTGTTTGGGATTCACGTAAAAACTACTTGACCGATTTCGATTCTGGGATTCCCACGGGAATTTGTCTGGGAATGATTTCAAGAGGCCAGACTGAAAAAAATCTAATTCCTATGTGATTTTTTTACTAATCGACAGCAAATTTTATGTAATTAAATATATGATACTTTTAGCGCGATTAGCGCGATGGAGTGAATATTTTAGAGAAATGTATGATAATATCCCGGATGCTGGCACCACGACTGAGTCTGTGACCGACTCCGAGGAGTCAGCATCCGAGATCACTTTGGAAGAGATCGAATGGTCGATAAGAAGTCTGAAAAATGGAAAGGCAGTAGGAATCGATAGTGTATCTGCTGAGATGATCAAATCTGGTGGAACCTGCGTCCGGGACGCTTTCCTGTCCTTATGCAACTTGTGCTGGAGGACGGGAAAGGTTCCCAAGGACTGGAGGCGCGCTGTCATCGTGCCCTTGTATAAAGGCAAGGGGTCACGTATGGAGTGCGCCAGCTACAGGGCCATCAGTTTGATCAGCACAGCATCTAAAGTGTATGCGAAGATTATTGAAAAGAGAATGAGAGTTGTATCCGATGGATTACTGTGGGATGCACAAGGTGGTTTCAGAAATGGAAGGGGATGTATGGATCAAGTTTTCTCTCTCCGCAATATCGTAGAGAAGCAGCTGGCTATGGGCCGGAAGGTTTTCTGCGGCTTTGTGGATCTAGAGAAAGCATTTGACAGGGTTGTGCGGAAGGACCTCTGGGACATATTGCCCGGATATGGGATTAATGGCCAATTGATGCGTGCTGTGCAGTCCACTTACGAGGGCTGTATGGCATGCGTGCGAGTGGAAGGCAGCCTGTCGCCCTGGTTTGACGTCAATATTGGCGTCCGCCAGGGCTGCGTGCTGTCGGCTTCGCTGTTCATCCTATATCTGGACGATTGTCTCCAGAGAATAAGATTGATGGATGTTGGGGTGCGGATGAGTGATCTAGTTGTAAGCACCTTGCTTTATGCGGATGATGCCGTGCTTTTAGCCGAATCGCCATCAGAATTGCAAACACTAGTCACAATGATGAAAGATGACTGTCAGGCGAGAGGCTTACATTTGAATGCGAAGAAAACAAAGGTTATGATGTTTGAAAGAGAAGAAACCAGAACGAATGCAAGGATAATGGTCGATGATGTTATGCTAGAACAAGTGAATGAGTTTGTATATCTTGGATGTGCTTTTAGCAGGGATGGAAGGTACACCGCTGATATAGAAAGAAGAGTGAATTTGGGGAATAGTGTGAATGGAGCGTTAGGTAAACTTCTAGGTGCTAAGAACCTCAGCCAGAAGGCCCAGCTCGCCGTACACAACGCGGTGCTGGTATCTACGCTCACGTATGGATGCGAGAGTTGGGTATGGAAGAGAGAGCATGAAAGTAGAGTAAACGCGGTCGAGATGCGAGCACTGCGCAAAATCTGCGGAGTGACGCTCGCGGACCGCGTTCGTAATACCGAAGTAAGAAAGAGAGTTGGTCTAAAAGAGAGTGTCGGGGTGAAGGTAAGGAAAGGAATGCTCCGGTGGTTCGGGCATGTGGAAAGAATGCATGATGAAAGAATGACTAAACAGATATACAATGCAAAAGTGGATGGATGCAGAAGTCGTGGAAGGCCACGACACACCTTCCATGATCAAATTGATCGTGTACTAGCAGAAGGTGATGTCAGGAGCCTTAAGAACAGACGAGTGTGCATGACAAGAGTTATGAATGTCAAAGAGGCAAGTGAGGTGTGTAAGAATAAGCCTAAATGGCACTCTGTTGTTCGTGCCTACCCCGCAAGGGAACTGGCGTGAAGTTATGTATGTATGTATGTATACTTTTATCCCGGAAATCCTGCGAGAATTTTCCCGGAATTGAAGTTGTTCGGGTGCATAAAAAATGGCTGATTCTGATATGATTATAGAATGATAGCTTATATTCTTTTTTTAAATGCTGTGGTGCCGTTTATCCTGGGAATTCTGGGTTTTGGCTGAGACTCGATCGCGCAGCTAAAAATGGCATGAAAATTGGCCAAGTTACTCTTATTACGGCGTAGTTTAGAACTAGATAACACTTTTCATATCTGACTATTCCGGATCTTTTGTATTTCTCGGGATATTCTAACTTCGAAATCCCGTATTTTAGGAGTTGCTATCTATAACAGTTTATATATTTATTAAACGTCTTTAGTAGAACAGTTTTGTGTGTCTTTAGTAACATTGCTTATCCCGGATTTTTACAGGCATATTCGGGACTTATGTATTTTCATACTAAATAATACAATGCCTTGCTGGAAATACCCTTTAATTTTATTGGCAAAATAACTGTAATTGTTGTCCAGCGTAGACGAAGTCGTGGGCAATTCCTAGTTTCTTTATAAAATTATAAACAAATAAGGAGAAACTCAACTTGTTTGCAACATTTGCATCAGGGTCATTCATAAATATTCCGACGACGATCGCATTGCGTCATGAGATGAGACAGATTCTCCCAAAAACCTACTTACGTACGCCTCGAGACAAATGACAAAATAAGTTACAACACGTCAAACCACCCACCTGGCTTCGGTCGTGTTCTGCGTACACGCTTTCAAACTCATAAGCATCCAAACAATTGGCAAGCCAGTTGTTTCAAACGTGACCCTATTTTGTGATTAGTTACCATTGATTAACATAGAAACGATACAGAATAACGCTAGTTATCGGTTTTTGCAGATGACATGGGGAGTTTTGGCCATATAGAGGTCTTTAGGATGCCACACAGTCTCACGTGACCCGAAGGTTCTCCTGTAGTTGGGGTAACTCATCGGCGTTCACTGATACATTCGAGGCCGTGCGCCTACACCTGCTGTGATGGGTCATGCGAAAACGCGGGGCCCAGACCTTCAGGATGACGCAGATACTTACCGGCCACGGGTGCTTCGATGACTATCTGCATCAGATTGTAGAATATCTGCCTTCCCCTCAGTGCCGCGAGTATGGCGCACTAGCATACGCTAATCGAATGCGCTGCATGGGAACCTCAGAAGTTCGAACTCGAGGCCATACATAGTAAAGCCGATCGATCGATCTAGGTAGCTTGGTCGAGGCCATGCTGCACAGCTAAGATCACAGGGGAGAGGCGTCGGCTTTCTGCGAGGCATTAAGGTCTTGCAAGGAAGCTGCCGAGCGATTAAGGGAGAGAGGTGCGCATACGACTCACGGGTAGCGACGTCGAGTCCGGTGTCCAGAGGCGCAGCTCTGCGCAAAATTTCCTCCCGTGATTCCATCACAGAGGTCCATTAGCATTTGGGGATGCGGTGGAACTAACCTCTGTTGGTGAAGTGGGTCACTCTGCTTCCCGGGGTGACTCAGGCCTTGATGACTTGGGAATACGACCAGCGTTTAGGGCACGTTCCCAACCGACAGCGATTTGGGTCCTATATAATATTTATATATTTTTAAAGGAATTGTATATATTAATTTGATATGTTTCACAGTAATTAAATAAACTTAAAAATATATATACAATAAAAAAGGTGCTTAAAGACTCCCTTCGTAAGTTACTCAATAACAATACGTATTGTTTACAGACGACAGCTTTGTTTCGTGCTAAAGAATTTGATCCACTCGTAAATTAACTATTATTGTAATACTGTTTTTTTTCTTAATTGGATGATGTTCAGAAATTTATACAATGGAGATGCCTCGTTAAAAGTTTCTAGATTTTGAGAAAATAAAGTGCTATCAATCATATAATAACAATTAAAAAAAATCTATGCTTTTTCAGCATGATATGATAACCTATAATTAAGTCTGCACTTGGACTAAGAACTTAGTGTAATAATATAAACAGGTGTATATACTAGTGTAAGACTTGTTGGTTGTTCTCAATAAATAAATGAAAAAAAAAACAATTTTGTTCTTTGTAAATTCAATTATATACGATTATTGCTGTTTTCATTTTTTCAAATTCTATCAGACAATTAGATATTGTCTACATAACAATAACGCGACAAGCGATAAAAAACTAAAGTTTAAATATTACATTTACCTACATACCATATATCACAATATTGTAGAAAAAAATAACGTCACCAAAAAATTTAGTCTCAAGGTACACTGAAGCCGACGATATAAATACCATACAAGTCTTTTTGCCAAAATAACTACGAAACCAAAGCCCTAAAATAATACAGAAGCTTGTTCAGATAAAGAAGCCCTTCAACTTCATTTCCGAAATAACTCATAAAACATAAAATGAATTTAAAATCTGACTTCCTGAATTCGCATGATTTCAAGGGCGCTTCGAAGCCGCATACAATTTTCACATGTTATAAAAACTATTTGGGATGCTCGAAAGTACAAATAGCATTTCTCAGAATCCTCGTTAAGCGTTTTATTTAGATCGGTAATGCGTATCTTGGCGCCCGGTCGCGTCGGTGCGCTAGTGCGGCGACGGAATAATATTCACGCATGGCTTTATTGTTTTCACTAAATTTTTCAAATAATTCAAAACTCAACAACATTGATTGCCCTTTATATAAGTGTATACATAAATCATCTTCGAAATGTTTTGCATGTGTTTTTAGCGAGGGGAAATTCGATTGAGGACCATCGCCGCGCATGGGGGAAAGTCACGGCCGGTGTGTGGGATTAGGTTTGGTCGGCGTGGCACTGTGCACAGCACCTCTAGCCAGAAACTAGAAGTGCGATTGCGACACCACAGCCAAGGTTACCCAGTAAAACTCCTCGGTGTTACTTCCTTCGCCTTATGCCAGGGCTACGGTTACATGGACTAGCATCTTCTCTGGCCCTGACAGGACACAGTAATACTTTTTTTTTTGAGGCAGGGGAAATGCATTTCATACACTACCGGGTCCTTTACTGGGATTAGACCTAAGCAATGAGAGTTATCCACTGAAGAAGAAGAAGACTGATAACAGAGTGAATTGACGGTTTGTGTAGAGAGCAAGGTACCTCTATTAAAGAGGTAGCCCATAGGCTAATAGTCCACTAAAACCCCCTTCCTCCTCCCATGTGCCCGCGCTCATGGTTGGAACAGCGTGAGACTTAGAATGTAGTTACACCCACGCTGATCCTGCGCATCAGTGCTTGAGCATGACACAGTAATACTACACTAATTACCACGTACCACGCTCATTTGTATAAGCTTATAAATCTTTTGTGAATACATGTTTTATTACCTTTTGGAATTTAAATTATCTGTAATACTTTTTTCAACACATTTGCACAAAAAAATGCATTTACGAAGCCTGTATACATTGTTCGAAAGTTAAAAATTACGCACCATACAACGGAACATACGGAAAATAGGTAATTAGGTGAACAGAATATATAAGAAACCAAGGAGTTTTAACATTACCAGAATAAATAAGCTGAATAATCGAATCTCTTGGAAGCGCTTTTGATCAATACATTTGTCTCACTTTAATACTATAGAGACAATGAGACGAAAGATATAGTTCTAATTTCCACCTCGGGCATGGAATACCTGTTGCAAATACGCGCCATTTTTATATTAGAAACGGCAAAGATTGTTGCGACTTTCCGACTGATGTTTATGTTTGTCTCGTTACCATTTGTACCTACTGTTTTCTCAAAAATGTGTTGAAAAACGTTGTATAACACACATGCGGAAGTTGGTTTTTACAAACTCGTGACTATGGTAAGCGCTCGACTTCGTCTCGGGCTTACATTCACTGTCATTGGTTCGCGTTAATTTTCTAAATATTGAAAAGTAGCCGTCTATTGTTAATACATCATAAACAGTTTTATTTCCGAAATTCCATTGCAAGTTCTTAAGAGCAATGTGTTTCGGATTAAGTTTACAATTCCGAGAATTACGATGAATGGTTTGCATAATGCTGGGGGGATTCATGTATAATTTGCGAATAGATAAAGTCAGCCCTTTAAGATAGAGTTAATTGAGTTTCAACTGCGATCAAGGAGTTACTGTGTACATTCGGAACGGGAATCTTATATCAAAAAAATGCGCGGTTTATGTTATTACGCTTTTCGGCTTTATGGTTTGCTCTTGCTGCATTTAGTTGTGTTAGTACGTGGTGTGAATTACTTGCGTGTTCTTCTAATAAAGTTTGTAATAATAAAAATCAACAGCATTTTAAATTCATATCCCTTTAATTCGTAACAATACGTTAGAACAGTGTTCCGCAAAGTATGTACCGCGGCCCACTGGTGTACCGTGGTCATTAATTGGTGTGCCTCGGAAAAATAAGGTTAGGCTGCAATTTAAACTTTAGGTTTGTTGATTAATAATAAATATTGTTTCGATGATTAATAAATAAATATTGATTAATATATAAATATAAATATTGATATTGATTACTTAAAAAAAGATATTTTTATTTGTGGTGTACCTCCAAAAATGTTCATTTTCCTAGATGTACCTTGAACACAAAAGGTTTGCGGAACACTGCGTTACAACACAACATTGCAACAAAAACAAAAACGTCTAGAAACTGATTCTACTGTAATTAGTTTTATAGAAAAGTGGTGATTTATTTGTATGGCAATTTTTTGTACCTAGCTATATGTGAGCCATACGACTGGCGCGAAAATTGTTCATAGCACCTAACACTCGTCTTTTGATTTCTTACCTTCCTTTTATCGTTAATTAAAACTTCTATCAATTTTATGAGATGTCGTATCTTATCTTGTACATCATATATAACGCCAGATTACCTATGTTTATTCATGTATGTATTTACTTATGTTAGGTTACCTGGAAGAGATACGATTGTCTATAATATTATTATATTTTGCCCGTCAAATTATTATATCCTTTTTTTTAAAACATTTTTTTAATATAATATAGTTTAATTATTTTATTTTATTTAATTTAATAAATATCTATATACCTAATTGGTTTTTATTATTTACTAGTTGGTTCTGGCATTCGCTGGATAATGCCGTAGCACGCTTGTTTCTCTAGTTCGATTCATTTATTACCCAAGGGGGGTATGAACATAACTTTTACTGTATAAAGAATAACCTAATGTGACTATAAAAACTACAGAAAACATCTAACTGTAAAATAGAAACGTAATGTCTTTCTTTCCACGTCGATCTATCTTTCTATTCCTTATAAATATTTTCTTTATATTTTGACAAACATTCAAAACTATGTCAGTGTTAGTGAATGTGACCAAATGCGTGTTTATGGCGTTAACTTATTTATCCCTGCCGGAGAAAGAATACTAATTGCTGCGGCCGGGCGGCTTGTCGTAGGAGGCGAATAAACAACCCACAGTCAGATGGTAGGGTATTTGCCCGCCTGGACGGCTACCACCCCTGGTCTAGAGTATGCCGCCATAACAACCTTGAGTTGTGTTCCGGCATTAGTGGCCAGGTTCCAATCTCCCTTGAGATAGCAGCAGTGCATTTGTAACGCCTTTGGTGTTGCAAATATCCATAGGCGATGGTAACCGCTTTCCATCAGGTTGGCTGTCTGCCTGTTTGCTGAACTCAAGGAATAAAGAAAACTACTTTAGTGTAGACTATACGTTATCTGCCGCGTCATAAGTAATGACCATCGCTACATCTGCGTGAAACGATGGAGCACGGACATAAGTGGTAACCTGTGGTAACATGCATGAAAAAAGTTTTTTGCATCAGTAACACAGCAAATAGAATTACATAAAATATACCGTCAACACTATTAGATATTCAAAATAACTAATTTTCACGAAGATGGAAGTGTTAAAGTGAATCATGGTGATAAAATAACAGCGGCATGTGACGGCGTTGTTTATAAGGAAAGACGTAGGTCGGCTTTCTATTTCGGTAGCGACGTGACGTGAGTACGAGCTTCCACGTCACACCAACCGCAGAATTCCAATGTGAATTTATTGGAATTGAATTGGATTGGCAGTACCCACAGTTATTGGAATTAGAGTAGGTTTGTATTAAAGGAATGTTTGTTCGCGTGTATGCAACTCGAATAACTCCATTCCTTCTATCTGTTCACTCCTTTTTGTTTGCTAAAGGCTGGCAACTAGGTATTGTCTTATTATTATTTATGGAATCTTTTCGCTGGTGAGCATGTCGCGAAATACGCGAAGTATTGATATTGTTGGGCAAATAGAGTGCAAGAAGTTTGCATTAATCTTTGTTGGTTGAATCAATATCGATTTATTAAGAAACTGTCTCGGACGTTATAATAAGAATGGAGCTTATCGCCTTTATCGAGACCTATGCAAAACGTTTGATAGATGTCCCACGAAACCAAAACGCTGGCCTGTATTTTGGGCAACGCATAAGCGTTGCCATACAACGTGGTAATGCGGCCAGCGTTTTGGGAACGTTTCCAACTGACGGTGATTTGAGACCTATTTACTATTTGTAGTTTTATCTTTTATAAATTAAGCTGTATATATACATATATAGATATTATTAGTATAGGTAAATTTGAATAAATTGTGATTCATGTAAAAAATGGAACCATGGTAATCTTTCTTCACAGAATGGAGATGTCTTATAATTAACTTCGCCCCTGGTGTTTATAAACCACCAGCTTCGCAATCAATAAAATAATACAGAATGTCTTTTGCAGTTTGGACCGGCCTAAGCAAGAGAGTAATCAAAAACTATTACTTACTTTCGGCTATCAATAATAAAGAAACCTTAAATTTCCTTTTAGTTAAATTTGCTACCATCAATATATTTTCCCCCTGTATTAGTAATGATAAAGGCTATAAAAGTAGTCCCACACGAAAAATAAATGAACCAAAAGCAGCAGCTCCGCCATTTCAACTATTTGATAGAACTTTGTTCGTAAACTAGCGAGGAAATAAAACAGCTTTAATTATAGAATATTTTATATTTATTATTCAACAACTCAGATTAGCAAATATTTACTCTGGCAGGATTAAGTACGGCGAGCAGTGTCGCGCCGCTTCTGTGGGACTTATTTTGTGGCGCCGGGCGCGGACTCTACAAATAATTGTATAAGAGTACTAAGATATGCCCGCGACTTCGTCCACGCTCGACTTAAAATTCCCGCGGGATTCCCAGGACATAAAGTACCACAGAATTTAAAAAATAATTTAAGTCATCGTTGACTGACTTCTCTTATAATAAAAACTGCTTATTCTCCTATACAAGACATTACAGTACATTAATTGTTATGTCCTAACATATTATAACAAGTTACTCAGAAATACCTTGTCGGAGTAAACCTAGCGTGCTGTCATGTTATTAAGTACTGTCTAAGTACTTTAAACTGCTACAAGTAGTTACTGAATTGGCTACACTTCGTTGAAGAGGGGACATTTCAAATCGCAAAGTAACAACTTCGTTCCGTGTATTTGGGACGCGTTTCCTTCAATTTGTCGTGGGAAGGTACGTAGGATGTGAGCTGTCAGGGGAGTTGCACTATTTTATAATAATATGATTTTACTATTTATAAGGATTTTATAATAGTTGCCTAAATAATTTATGACACCCGAGATTTGAAGTTTTGTCGTGTTACGTAAGATGTCGCGGCCTCCTAGATTATGATCATCGATTTAGACAAAAATGTATATTGGTTTTATTAACAATAGTTGCATAATAATTGAGATGTGAGGTTATGAGATATATGATATTTTATGTTGTAAATGTCAATAGTTATTTGTACTGCCACAATGGCTCCCTTGTTTAGCATTATTCATGGGCTTACAATTTGGCTTAGGTTTTACATATGTCCGTCCAGCTTTCGCCTTTGCTGCTATAACTTAAATATTTATGCATATTTTGATATTGCCTAAAAATGCACATTGGATACTTTTTACGTAATACAAAACATTTTTATATGTATAACATCATAACATCTAAAGAACCAAATAATTAATTAATGGGTGATTTGGGACTCATTTAATTCAAATTTTTTTTAATGAAACTGTACAAATATATAATATTAGTATAGGCCATGGTGTAGGTATAATTTAGTTTTAATTTTAAAGTATGTTAAGAGTGTGTATATGTAAATTGTAAAAAAAAACATATAAATTATATTTATTAATTACTATAGTTTAAAGAGTCATTAAACTAATTTCAGACCCCTTTTTTGCGTATATTATTTTAGAATTTATTGTACCCCTTGTCAAATTCCCGATGGTGCAATGCTATATTGAAAAGAAAGAAGAAAACCGGTGTGTGACCCCTGGATTTTCGCGGTGCGTGAACTTATACAGCTGTCCCAACGACATCGGGGCCCGTGTTTCGTAGAAGCACACGGGAAGCGGGTAATCATATAGTTCGCTATCGGCGAAGCATTGCCTCACAATTGTATTATGGAGTAATTTCGGTCAATTGCTTTTGTATGGTTCCGTCGCGAAATAACTGAAACAGTCGACGTTAGCCTCCTCTACAGAACCCTACATTGTGCAGACTGCCAAAAATTTCCTTTTAGACAAAATGTTTTTGTGATTTCGGGTATTTAAGTACCATTACCGAAGAGAAATATAACACATACTTGAGTTACAATTGCAATCTACCTAGACAAAGCTTCAAAGAAGCCTTCCAAAGTTATATACTCTCTGGTATTAAGGTCAGCACATTCCTCATTTAACTTACATAATGCAGAGTTCCTAAGCTCGACTTCTAGTAGGACAAATTTCCTAAACGAATTTTCAAAATTTTACTCTGGTCTGACAACTACTAGGAACGATCCCATAGTTATTCGTAATATGATACTTATAACATACATACAATATGTGTTCGTTTGTCTGTTGAATCCTTCGTTATGTTCCTTAAGGCTTCTTGCAACGCCAACGTCTTTGACGATTTTTCGGGCGATAGCGGGGATTCCGTGGACCTGGTCGTTTTTTAGACGCATTATTATTTTATTGTGAATAAAATAAAGTAGTAATAGAAAAAAAAAAAGTTATTTATCTCATTTTTTATAAAGATTTTATATTTTATAATGTCTTCATGTTTCGATAAAAATTGGGAAAGTAAAATGGTTTTATGTCAATAATTAAATAACTATAGAAGAATAACGAAATTAAGACATTTTTTTTTGGTAAATTATTGTGGGATGCTCTAACCCACAGGTTATAGTGGTTAGATTTCTGTGGACTGTACTTATAGCGGAGATATGACCTAAATCCTTGCACTATAAAAGTAGAAGCTCCACCCACCTTGAGATCAGCCCTCTCCTGGCTTGGTTCAGGCTGCACTCGGGAACTCGGGAACAGAGCACGGCACTATGTCTCACTTTAGAGCACAACTGTACATAGATTAGGTCCTTGAAAGTTTTGGCACGGCCAGTAATAATAATTAATTAAGTTTAATAAATAGGTGAGCGCACGGCGCGATGTAGTCGACGCGTATTTTTTGAGTGTCCAAAATGGCTGCCCCTTACCCTGCTGTGCATTGGCCGTCGCCTCAGACAGAAAGAGGGTACTCAACAAAATCAGCGGAGCGATGTTTTACCCACTTATTATTGGCAAGGACCGAACAATTATTGATCAGTAAATACGAACGAAAAGTTGTTTCGTTTGCACCCCACTTTCAAGTTTTAACGGCAATAGGAGCCTTAAGTGCGATTAAAGTTACAATAAACGACAGAATATGATGTGTGGGTTCATAAACCAACATCGAAGTAGGTATATATTTATGCCTTTTTAGATTGACGCATTACGTTCTTGGGGTCCATCCGCAAAGGCTTTCTACAGAGAAATTTGCAGGAAACTCTTTGATGCCATCCATGACCAGAAGGTTGGTTCAATCTTTACACAGGGAATTAGCAATGCAGCCAGCCATCCTTTTAAGCCAGTTTCCCGTGGCAGCGATTTGGTACATAGTCTAGTTTATAACTCTACCTATTTATAAATTAGTTTATTCCAACTTTCCGTTACAACAACTATGGCGAAATCACACTGTATTTTTAAACCAGAAAGTTTCATATTAAATGATGTGGCGAAAACTAGATAATTTCCTCGAAACTGGGTCCGTAACGAAAGTTTTTAATATATATCTCTAACTAGCAAAACATTTAATCGTCGGGAAATTAAACTAAAAAATTTCTTTCTCGCTAGCTGGATTTAAATCTCAATTAAAGAATTTATACAACAGCAATTAAGTTAATTAATTAATACACTGTAATTCTCGGAATTGTAAACTTAATCCGAAACGCGGCTGCTACTCAGATTTCCGGTACACGAATTTTAAGTAGTGGGTGGGCGGAGTGGGTAGGGGGAAGGTATGCTTACCCTTTCTGCAACCTTTACAGTCCGGAGTTCTTAAAATAATAATTTTTGGTAAACATAACCTCACCTATTTTTTCACTAATATTGTTGTGATGGTGATCGCGTGATAGGTCGCGATCAGTGACTAGGACAGTGATTTTAGTTAGGTTAGGTTAGCTTCAGATCACAGCTGCTAGAACCGACTGGTAACCATTTACTATTTATTTTATATACACGATTTATAATTTCGTCTTTATTGGCCGCCATTTTGAATATTTTCATGGTTACTCTTGGAGTGTATGTGAATGTGCTGTTGTGTTTTTTCTTCATTTTTAGTGTGATTGTTTAAAAAAAATCAAGATCTCCGGACTATAGGGGTTGTAGGAAAGGTAAGTATGCCTCCCCCTACCCACTCCACCATCCCGCTACTTAAAATTCGTGTATCAAAGATCTATAGATTTACCCGAACACATTGCTTTTAAGAACTTGCAGTGGAATTTCGGTAATACAACTGTTTATGATGTCTTCGACTCGACTCATATGTTGTCTAGTTATGAAGATCCATCAGACTATAGAGTGCATCGGTACTGCGAGAATTTTATTGGTAGTTACGTTCCAGAGCTTTCGGGAAGCCTTCGGCAACGTTAGGAATCTGGTGAACTTCCTGGAAGAGCCGTTATCCGTGCAGGAACCGAGAAAGAATACAATTTCTTGCGGCCGGTCGCCCAGTCTTAAGAGACGACAAAACAACCCACAGCCACGTGGTAGGTCTGGTTGGCTACCACCCCTGGTCTAAAGTATACCAGTATAACAACCTTGAGCTGTGTTCCGGCATTAGTGGCCAGGCTCCAGTCTCCCTTCAGAGAGCAGCAGCACATTAGTAGCACCTTCGGTGTGACAAATGTCCGTAGGCGATGGTAACCAGTTTCCATCAGGTGGGCCTTCTGCCTGTCTGCCGAACTCATGCAATAAAAATGAAATAACAGAAGCTTGGCTGGTTGGAGTTGTCCTTCATCCACTCTCGCACGCAAAATAGGCGCCACGTCCTCGAATTGCGGGAACGGCTCCGCTTGTAGAAGAGACCATTCTTAATATTCTTCTTCCATGCTTAGAAGACAATTTATTAATATTTTATCATTTATCGTACAATAAACAATATGATATTTTCCTAAGCTATTAAAGGACTTATCTGTCTTTTCTCTATCAGAAAGCTGTTTTAATACTTACTGAGTATTTTGTACAATAATTTCGGAAGGTATTTCTGCTATAACATTTAATCTCCTCTTGTGCTTTTGTCGCTGGTATGGTTTATTCATTGCGTTTTAATCTCCAAAAATTCCGAGTAGCATAATAATTAAGGCAATATAATAAATTTCACATGAACTAATAGGGATATGATTAAATTAAAGACCATTTTCCTTATCCACGTGCGTTATAAAGTTAGCGGAACGACGCTAAATTAATTTTCACATGGGTAAAGTGGCGCGAGGCCGGAAGCGCGCTTATTTTGGGAACGTCGCAATCTGATAACTCCGCTGTCGGAAATGCCCGAGCGATGGAATTGTGATAATAGGTACTTCAAAAGAACCTATACACGATTCCAAATATTTTCCTCAAACTACAACAGTTACCTGTATATATTTCAATTGTGTATTCCTAAAAATGAAATGATAATCATTATATTAATACGTGAAGCAAAAACTTTGTACCCCTTTTTACGAAAATTGCGCGGACGAAGGAGTATGAAATTTTAGTTTATATAGAGAAGGAGTGCAGAATACTATTTTTTTTTTAAATTATGCATAAAAATACATTAAATCATTAAAAAAAACATTACACACACTAACAAGTATTTGACACACACGCATATATACTCCTTTGTTTATTGTTAAAGTCAAAGTCAGCCTTGGCGAAATCTGTGCTTATAGAAATATAGTCTTTGACAACAGAATCTTAATAATGTTCAAACTTATAATTTAAATTAATTATGGTTGAATTTCGACCGCTGGGCGACCACCAGTTTTAATTATTGTGGAAACGAAAGTGCTGTATTACCAATACCAGCAAGAGCCAATTCTCGAAAACATTTGCGCTACGCTCTACTGATATGGATCCATTATCACGAGCAGGACTATTGTAGCCAATAAGCCTGATATCGTGATGATTTAAAATTAAATAAATTCCTTTACCCGGTCGTCCAAATAATTGTTTCTTCACGCTGCGATCCTCTACCATCGGTTCTACGTGACTGAACTAGCGGAGGCGGTGAACTTTTATATCGTCTACTAAAATATGCCCGCGACTTCATCCAGGCTTGACTTGAAATTTCCGCGGAATTCCCGCGACAGAAAGTACCGCAGCAGTCAAAAAATAATAAGAAAAAAAAAAGCTAATTTTTATGCAAATCCAAACAACCACATACCGCTCCAGAGAAATTTCCGCGAGATTCCTGGGAAACAAAATATCACACATTTTATTACATTTTTGCATAATACCGATCAGTGAAAAATCACATTGGACTTAGATTTTTTTTATCTGGCCATTTTAAATCATTCCCAGAAAAGTTCCCGCGGGATTCCCAGGATAAAAAGCAGAACAGATTTTAAGTATAAAAATTTTCTGTCGATCAGTGAAAACGGAATTAAAATCGACCCAGTAGTTTTTACATGAATTCCAAACAAACAGACAAGAAATCCAAAAAAACTGCATCGTGTTCTCATTCGTTTATATAGTGTATGACAGTTGTTTTTTTTCAATAGCTTGAATGTACAGGCACGGCATTTTAGGTTATGTTGGTCTCGGTCACGAGATTCTCGACATCAAAGTTGGTTCGGACCCTCCAAGTACCGTCTATTCTCTTTATCATATTATGTAACAAAAACTTAAGCTCTTAAGTTACGTTTTAGCATTCATTCGTTCATTCAGATTCTGTTTTTTTCTTAATACATCACCCTGGTTTCACCAAGATTCTCTAATGGCCAACTCCTTTTGCCAGTTCACTATCGAATAAAATTTTAAATAAGCTCCATACAAGTAATTGACGAAATTCAACCGATACGATGGCAAGGCAAATGAATACTAGAAATAATATGAATAAAATATGAACCGGGCATAAGTCTGCGTATTCTAATAACGGCTTAAAGTAGTTAGTATACGTCAAGCAGAGTGAACTCGGTCCTTAATGCAAGATATACTAAGAAATAAGGGTTTTTATTAAATATAGTCCCCTAGTCATGTTAATGGATTTCGCTTGTAAGATTTTTAATTGACAAGTCATAACATAGTTTTTTCATTAATTTTATAATGCTACCAAGAAACCATTCACGACTTTTCGTCATTAATATAAAACCAGGTTTTTAAATTAAAATAACTACATGATTAGATTATATCGATTGCAAAGATAATTTTAAAACGTCTTACGTAAGATTGTCAAATAAATTCATTCATGACTGTTATCTTGATTATTCGTTTCGTAGTCATATTTTATAAGGTAGGTTGTATATCAATGTATATATGTATAAGTATTTGTTAGTTTGAACGGTCTTATAAAAATTATTGTATAATAGTATTTTGTGATATTGGCCTTACCCTTAATTGGATCTGGTGAAAGGGAGGCCTCCTTGGTCTTATAAACCCCTTTGGGATTTTTTTTGTCTAGTTAATTTAATAAACAACTTTCTGTACCTTTCTCTGAAAAACGCAAATATAAAAGAACGTTGTTAGTACACCGAAAACTGTTTCCCATTCCCACGTTTTTATTAATAGTAATGTCTCTTATGGTCAAAAGTATAATATTTCCCACTTTTGTTAAGTTCGATTATTAAACAACAATGATAAATACGGGAAAATAAGAAACGTCAGACGATAAAGAACTCAAAAACTACAAACAAGACTAATTCAAATAAACTTCTGTATATTTTTTTTTTTTGTTTATTCCAACCGACATACAGAGTCACATTAATATAATAAGAGAAACCGACAGTTAGCTAAAAATCCGTAACATACGTCTTTCCACTTTGGAGGGTAGAGGTAAGGAGAATCATATCATATGGGAGACAAGTTGAAAAAGTATCCAGCTGTAAACTGTAAATAACAGTTCAAAAACCGTCCATAATGGCGCTGATGTAGACAAAGGGTATGGTATGAATGTAGCTGTTGTAAACGAATCGCAGTATGCCGAATTAAAAAAATTAATATCTTTGGCGACTAGATTAGTTGGTGACAGTACAGTGTTAAAAAACGTCAACTATTTACGTAGTACAAAGTAATTTACTTAATATAACCTCAAAGAATCGTTATGTGAAAACGAGAATAGTGATTTTATTTCGTGATTTTTGAATAATACCCTTAGTGATTTTGTAATATTTAATTTTATTAAACAAACACTATAATCCTACTACTCTAATAACTTTTGGCGGTTTCATTAAAATTCACTCTGATGCCAAAGTGGCGCCACCCTAATTTAATGCATTTCGATGGACACTTCTTCATATACAGAGATGGTCCTCCTTACCTCTACCCTCCATACTTTCCACAAATAAAAACTAACTTGCGTTCCATTTCACGCTGTATTGTAAGGTGATTGTACATTATTCTAGCAATTATATTTTGACATATTGTGGGGAAGCATGAACTTTTGATGGCTTAGAGCTTCGACAAAGCATGTGGGGGTATACTCCTTCAGTCCAAATAACGGTTAATATGAGATTTTTATACAAATCAAGCGGAAATACTTCTCTTCTTCTTAACTCATTCGATAATTGTCCAATTAAAAAAAAACTGTCTCAGAGTGCGTTTTCAAAATTAATAAATATTTTCGTAAATTTATACTAATTTATTATAGATACAAAAGCTTTCTACATGTGTGCAAAATCCATATCTCTAGCCTTAACAATTCCTGAGATAATCAGCTATAATAAACAGACAAACAATGGAGTGAGACCACAAAGGTTACGTTTTTATGAATAAAACCACGTTTAAACTGTTTTAAGCGCGAAACTTACTTTATTTTTACTTAATTAAATATTGATTAAAAAAACCGCGCCTAAAACCGTTAAAACGTAGTTTTATTATGTGCTAGTCGTGAAGATCTAAGACAAAACTACGTTTTTACTGAATAAAATTGCGTATTATTCTGGTCGTTTTCGAACATCTCATACATTTTTTATAACCAACCGAATTGGAGATCAATACGTCGCCCTTTTAAGGCGCCTCTTATTCTGTGAACTGCCATTGTATTTTCGCAGGTCGTCTAAATTTGGTAGGGGTTGGGTTTTCCATAGAATCCCGCATTTGTCAAGGGGTCGAAGGGTCGCAGGCGTGCCTTCCGAGAAAGGTGCCTTTGCCCGTGTCATTGTTTACATATTTAATACGAACGTTCGGGAAAATGGATGACCGATTCTATATCGTGTATGTACTTAAGTACATATTAATACCAACCGTAAGCAATCTACAACATTAGTAAAAACGAGTAAAATATAAAGAACTTACGTTTTACATGTGCTAAAAAGATCTAAGCTGTTTGTTTACTGTTAATTATTAATAATTCCTCCCGATGTACCTGGGCAGTAGACCAATTTTAATAGAGAACTATATTCTAGGAATCTTGTAAGTGGTGCAAAGCTATGAATGCATAGCAAGCAACACTTTGCCTTTTGCATTGGTGAATAAAGTCCAATTCAGATTATTTACATGTCGGAAACCGATCAAAACGCAACGACCGATAATTATCGATCGGAATTATAATTTGTATACCTACTAATATATTTTTAGAAGAGAGTTTTTCTTGGCCTTTCGGTTTTTTTACTCACTACAAAAAAAAAATGTATGTTCATTGTTCAACCATTGATCTAAATAATTTTTAACTTTGTTGTCATGTAGTTGTTTGTATTTAAACACACAAACAGTTAACACAATCTGTTCTGTGACTTAATTTGAAAAGGTAACATGTACTCGCAGAACGTTAAATGAATCAATTTGAAGACTGGCGTACATTTTCATACCACGACTGTACATACAAAATTTCATGATAATCGGTTGAGTAATTAAGGCGTGAAATCGTAACAATAAAGGAACAAACAAACTCACATTCGCATTTGTGCTGGGACTTCATCTGCGTTAGTATTAAAGATTTAAAATGTGGGCGAACGCGTCTTATTTCAAGCGTTAATAAATAACGCCATTAAGGCATAACCACACTAGTGTTGGTGCGGCGGCGCTGGATTTGGCGAGAAGCGAACTGTATCAATATTGCAGGAAAAGAAGTGTGGGACAATTTGGACGGGAATTTGAGGTCGAGCACGCACTTACCAGGTTAATGGGAATGAAATACGTCTGCTCCTCTGCCCTCAGTCCACTTCACTTCACTTTATTGTTAATTATGCTATTAGTAATTTATATTATATAGGTTTCAATATATTGAATTATTGTGGTGCGGAGCGGATTATTTATAAGTTATATACACACATTTATGAGTTCCGGGCGCGGTATATTTTATGGTATTTTATTTATTTACAATGTGCGGGGCGATTTAATTTAATTTATTTTATGATATGAGATGAATGATTTGATTGACGTGACGTGCTAAGAGAGACGGCGCCGTCATATTTGAAGTGAGAATTTAAATATGTCGAAGAAAAGTATGAATAGGTCGAAAGGAGGTTTACATGGCGGTACCAAGTGTATTTACATACGATATTTGTCAATATTTAACGTCATTAACAAGGTCACATCTCACACTAGCTACAACAGCATACATATCAAATACAAATCAATGTCAAAAGCGTTGCAGCCAACACCAGCAAGAATAGATTAGAAATAACGCATTAGACCCATCGCCATATCTGCGTGAAACGGCCTAAATCTTTAACAGTAACGCTGTTGATGAAGCCCTACCTTTATAATATTAATTAAAACACTTATTTTAGATTATCATCAGCTATAGAAGTTCTGTTTAAATATAATGTAATGACTGGCAAGAAACAAACACGAAAAAATGAATAAAAGCAACTTATCAATGGAACGTCTTTACAATTCATTAGCAATTTTAAATCAACGTCACTTCTTTTCTGCAACGTTCTGAAAGCATTTTTTTAAATTTTAATATAAATAGGAAATTTCTTCTTTATTCACATATTTTTCACACAATATTAACCGCTGTTTGAAGAAATTCATATTTTGTTTTCACAATAGTAACCCTTGCCTAAAAACTTTGATTGCGATGAAGGTATATTATGGTGGATTCCTCGGAGGACCACAGGGAGGCGGCTATTGCCTGTACTCATACAACCCTTGTTGTCAAACCACCGGAGGCTGTGGGCCATGCGGACCTCCCCCCGAACCTTGTTGCAGACTTTCCTGCTAATTTTGAGGTAAGAAAATATCTGTTATAATATCTACAACTAAGCCTACCTTATCTAAAAATTGAGTGAGGGTCATTTTTTGCTGTTTCTAGCCAAAAAATTACTGGGTTTCTTATATATACGGTCCATATATGCTTTCCTATAGTTTATTCGTAGTGAATAATCGGCAGGCAGTCCTTTTGGTAAAAACCTATAATATTATACATTTCTAAACATGCCGTGTCTGCACACTAAAGGTATTTAAAAGAAACAACTGGGATAGACTATATAAACGATGGAGAACACTTTGCAATTTTTTTTTAGATTTATTGTCTATTCGGGATTCACGTAAACCAGTCTCGGCTAGTTTGTTTGCCACTTTATTATGAATGTAAAGATAGTAAGTATATTATATGTTTAGTTTAGTACATGCTAATGTAGCAAATGTCCCAAAAAATGAGGAGAAAAACATCTTGCTATAAATATTAATTTACAAACATCATAATAAAAATAATTTTAGTACTCTAATTGACTACTTAAAGTTATGATATCATATATTACTACTCAAAATTTAGACTTCAGTTTCACCCTATTGATAAGATTATTTTTTTTTAGATTCCAACTGGACACTACGACGAGTTTCAAGTAACCAAAGAAAATATCCAAATCATAGTTTCGTTTGTAATGTTTGTCATGTTAGGCACAATATGCGCCAAGGGATTTTTGGCCTGATATCAACTAACTTTTGTATATTTTATTAATGAAACACTAGCATAACAAACGCTTATTTTATTTCACTGAACTGAATTTTTTTTTTTTCGGCGTACAGTATAACAGAATAATGCTTTTCTGTTTCCTTTTCACGTCCCTTTACGTATATTAATGGTATACATAAGATTAAAGTATTGGGAGATTTTCCGTGTTATAAGACGCCTTATATACCAAAAAATTCAATAATGTAATCCTGAGATTACGCGAAAGGTATCCCAACAACATAATATGACTTTTAGACTAGAAATTATTCTATTATCTTCTAGCCAGAGTCTCCAGATTTTTGTTTACGGTAAATTCGGCATGTGTAAAATTTATCTCGGGATGTAAAATTTAGAATTTTCGACCGAAGCCTAAAAATATAATATTAATATCGACGGTTTGAATGTTGTTACTTTTGGCACAATGAATTAATTAAATTAGAGAAATGTTCCAAATTCAAACTGTAGACCCTAGTTTTAAACCCATGAGAATTCGGTAACTTTTTACATACATACATACATACATAACTTCACGCCAGTTCCCTTGCGGGGTAGGCACGAACAACAGAGCGCCATTTAGGCCCATTCTTACACACCTCACTTGCTTCTTTGACATTCATAACTCTTGTCATGCACACTCGTCTGTTCTTAAGGCTCCTGACATCACCCTCCGCTAGTACACGATCAATTTGATCATGGAAGGTGTGTCGTGGCCTTCCACGACTTCTGCATCCATCCACTTTTGCATTGTATATCTGTTTAGTCATTCTTTCATCATGCATTCTTTCAACATGCCCGAACCACCGGAGCATTCCTTTCCTTACCTTCACCCCGACACTCTCTTTCAGACCAACTCTCTTTCTTACTTCGGTATTACGAACGCGGTCCGCGAGCGTCACTCCGCAGATTTTGCGCAGTGCTCGCATCTCAACCGCGTTTACTCTACTTTCATGCTCTCTCTTCCATACCCAACTCTCGCTTCCATACGTGAGCGTAGGTACCAGCACCGCGTTGTGTATGGCGAGCTGGGCCTTCTGGCTGAGGTTCTTAGCGCCTAGAAGTTTACCTAACGCTCCATTCAAACTATTCCCCAAATTTACTCTTCTTTCTATATCAGCGGTGTACCTTCCATCCCTGCTAAAAGCAGGGATTGTTGTTAACTTTTTAACAATTATAATAAACTAACTGTCCTTTAAACACTGAGTACGGGACTGAACCTTCTATATATTAATAGATATAGTGTATGTAAATTGGTAAATGTATTCAAAATTACGTCTACACGACATTTCGTAGAAGTTATGCCACATTGAGTCCAAACTGATAACAAACGACTGGTTCTGAGAACGGTAATTATTGTTAACATTTAATATCAATCGTGCGGTTTCGTGGTAAACTACTAAAATGACTATAAACTCTGTACTACTGTATATTAGACGTGAAATATTTCTATGTAGCGGCAGCTATACCATAGTTGGCACCCTGTCACTTTATTCAAGACACAGGATTTTTATATGTTTTTATTTACTTTTTTAGCCTTACAATAATATTATTATTTCACTTTATATTTTGTAATAAATATATATTAAAGACATAAAAGGGTGATGTCCTCTAGCAGCGAAACCTAAGACCCCAGATAGCGGTAGTTAGGGTTCCAGAGACAGGAGCGTCCTGACAATGCGTGCCGTGCTCAGGAGAACGGCCTCCTGCGGGGCGCAAGCCGACGACCCTATATCTACACCACCATGCGTAATCTGCTAGTTATGAATACTGTTTCACATTATCTCAATTCGATCACTTGAAAACATAATGAACCGCCTATCGAAATGTATTGACCATATTGTTTTACTAATTTTATTTTTTGTTGCTGGGGGTTTGGGAAACAGTCTGATTTACGAACTCCGACACCCAAACTGGCCTTCTCTATCTGGCCCTTCACCCATTTACCGAGGGAGAACCCTCTCTAGATGTCGAACGAGGCTCTTGGCTATTAGACCGGTAACGACACCACTATCGGTACTATGTTCAATGACTCCATTTGCCACATGGCAGTAATTTCGTGTGCTAGCTCTTAAGTAGAATAGAATGTTCTTTATTGCACACAAAGTCATACACATGAGTTAACAATCATGTAACTATTACCAAATTAAGCAACTTACGCTTGTGTTATGGCTAATATACAACGGACTACTCTGGGGCCGATCCCAGACACCCAGACCATAGTAAATAACGGAGAAAATACGTTTCCGAAATTTACTATACCAGGAATCGAACCCGGAGCCTCTGCGTTGCAGTGAGGTAGGCCGGCAAAGGCTTAGCCCACTGAACCACAGAGGCCGTCATGATTAATCCCAGTATAGCATGCTATGATTATCATCGAGAACTAGCTAAGAGGTTCCTATTATAAACTATATATTATAAAAAATAAGATGTCTCAGTCCCTGCCAGACCATGTCGAAGAACAAATTACTGGTGGATAATCCTGGCCACTAGGTTATGCCTGTGCAAGTACTCGGAGTTAGCAAGACGAATACAACATGCAGTAATGTGCTTGATGGACTTATCCGAGTGGTGGCTCGACCGGCATATCACCTTCATCACCTCACCTTCCGTGTACATACTATATAGGTAGCATAAAAGTGTAAAATACTATATTTTTGCAAAAAAATAAATCTACTTCAGAATCAACTAAAAAGAAAAAAATATTTTCAGTAACATCTTGAAGTGGGTGGGTGCCAAGTACTTACTATATATATACCTAGCCTTGCCATAAATATTGTAACAAAGAAAGATTTTTTTCCATTGCAAATAACATTTATAAGTTTTACAGTGTGTTAGTTTAATACATAAATATAAAACAATTTAAAATTAAAAAAAATATATAAAAATCTTATTCGAAGTGGTCTCCATTGGCTGCAATACAGTCCTTTTAACGTTGAGGCCTGTTATGAATAGAAGCACGCACTCTTCCCATGAGAAAATTCTTCACTGCCAATCGTATGGATTGTTTTAGGGACTCCAAATTATCATGGCGTTTAGAACAAGCCGTACTCTCTAAAACTGACCATAAATCATAACCCAGCGGATTAAGATCGGGACTAGACGACGGCCAGTCTTCAGCTCTGATAAAGTCCGAAACGTTCGTTTCCAATCAATTCTGCGTGGATAGAGCTTTATGACCCGGCGTTATTGAACATGTTGTTGTTAAGGGGCTTAACTACCTTCTCAAGAATGGTATCTTGATACACTTGTGCCGATATTTTGATACTTTTTTCACAAAAATATGGCTCAGTCACTCCTTTATAGCTAACACCCCACCAAACCATCACTGAAGACGGATAATGCCCACGTTGCACTCTGACGACTGATTGAGAAGCTTTCTTAGAGCTTTGAGCATAAATATGGTCATTTTGTTTGTTAAAATGTTGCGCAATTGTAAAAAATTTCTCATCTGTAAACAAATTTTTTCTGTGACCTGCCTTTGCGTACCGCTTCAGTAATTAATTAAATAAATAAATAAATCTTTTAAAATACGCGACATGGTTCTAGGTGATATCTACATCTCCCGAGATAAAATCTTTTGCTTTCGGACAGGATTTTTTCGAATTCTTTCCCTTACTGCTTTGACCACTTTTTTCGTACGAACACTACGTGGATGGTCAAATCTTTTTATGTCACAAACAGAGGAGGTCTCATTGTACCTATTAATAGCCCGGTACACAAACATTTGACTAATACCAAGCGTATGGAGTTGTAAAAATTACATTTGGCTCCGTACTACTTCCTACTTTGTGTAATTCAATCCATTTTAATATCGCAAAATGTTGTACAATGTATTGGCGCCAAAATGAGAAAACATAATGAACAATGATATAAAAATGACAGATTCCAAATTCAAATGTAATATTTTTTTTCTTTTTAATTGTAACTATTTATGGCCTGATTGAGTATATATACACACATACACACAGTGGTAAAGTATTTGCCCATCTGGATGGCTACCACCCCTGGACTAGAGGATGAAGCCATAACAACCTTGAGTTGTGTTTCGGCATTAGTGGCCAGGTTCCAATCTCCCTTAAGAGAGCGGCAGCACATTGGTAGCACCTTTGCTATTACAAATGTTCATAGGCGATGGTAACCGCTTTCCATCAGGTGGTCCGTCTACCTGTCCTCTGCTTAACTTATGCAATAAAAAAATTGTATGTATAACGTAACAGATTACAATTAGTAAAAAGATAAATGAAATGAATAATAGATGTGCGTGCCAAAAAATTTATCTCCATATCATATACAAATTATTATAGAAAACCCTCGAGAAATTTCAACAGAATTTTATTTCATTTCGATTTATGAACTGATCAAAAAGAAAATTTAGCCATTCGTCAGATCTATTATTGCTGCGATAGCGCCGTTGGATGATAGAAAAATGTTAAAAAATAAAATACCAAAGAGTTATTTTCTTCACTGAATTTACCATTTCGTAGAAATCCGTCGCGCCGCCCCTTGCGTAATTACGGCATTACTCAAATTCTTATACCAAACCATTATACCTAATCCCGCGGTGTAGCTCGCGTTAATATCGGACAATTTACTCTTTTATTGCGAAGCTGGGAAACAGGCAGCAGACCCAGCTCATGGAAAGTGGTTATAACTACGACGTTTGCAACACCAGGAGCGATGTCAACGCATTGCCAGCTTTCAGGATGGGATAAAGTGGACGGGATAAGGAATGATTTTTTTTATTCCATAAGTTCAACAGACAGGCAGATGGCCCACTTGATGGAAAGCGGTTAATAATAGAAAACATGTAAAGAAAAAATCTCTTTTAACTAAACATGTTGCTGGAGAGTTTCTTCCCGCTTCTTCTCCTTTGAACAGCGATAACACATTGCGAAGCGGTATTCATAGAATAGGAAGTAGATTTAAATTTTGAGTTTTTGAAGGCCATACATATGTGTATGACCTTCAAAAAGTGGAACATATTTTGAATAAATCCCTTTTTTTATACAGAAGATGGAATATGGGATTGGAATAAGCAGATGGGCCAGGGGAGACGGGATAGGGTGAAAAGAATGCGCCATCTAAACTCTCTCGTTGTACGAAATCACATTACCTCAAGGCTAACCGTTTTATGCCTATATTCTCTGAATAAACAATAATCCATTATTTCTGTATTTAATATATAATTAATCAAATCGTGTTTATAAATTTAGAATTGTTGTAATTATTTAGATTGACATGTTAGTACCCAAATATTTCTATGACCATGTTAAGGTCAAATACAGTGAGACCAATTGACTTTGTTTACGAAAAGCTTCATAACCTCTCGTTTTGAAGTTTTTCGTTAATACCTCAAATTTCGTGTTTTAAACCTTAAATATATTATAACGATATAATATACGAAATGTGACGTCACGAAATTCAGAATCCCTCCCACCCCTTGTCACACTTTGTTTCATTTCTACTGCGTGTGAACTGCATAATACTTATTTTTTTTACACGGGACATGCTCACAATGTTTGACTTTTTTTTTCTTGTTTTAAGCCAGAATATTTTTTACTACTTCTTCTACTATACTTCGTCACGTCCATAATAAATTTTTTTCTAATATTAACACGTTGATGGACCGCAACGCCCTCAAGCGTCAAGCTCATGACAATTATACGACAGTGCGGTTGTCGACGTCCAAGTTTTCACTTTAATTTTCAAAGCTTTTTTTTATTTTCCCCTACACAAACTACTGTCGTCTAAAGGCATATAAGCAAAACGCAGGGCATATCATTATAACCTATATACGTAAACCATGACAGAACGCCTTGGACTTAAAAGGCTTATCCGTTCTGTCATATCACATAATTTTATAATTATGCGTATAGACAATTTCTTAAATTTAGTAGTATCTCAACAGGCACTGCCAATAAGATTGTTATGTCCACCAACGTGTTAATCTGTAAAATAATCTTTTTTAAAAAGGTTTTTAAATACAAGCTTTTGAAATCCTGGATATCATGTAGCAGCAGAGTGCTAGCCAAAACAAGTAAAACGAGCCCAAACACGACACGTCTATCTTGTTTAGTACAGGAGTTCCTATGGCCACCTTCCGACTCCAACATCAGATCAGCTCCATGGTACCATATTATTGCACAGCCACGCGATATACATGTGTGCAAAATTTCAGCTCAATCGGAAAACGGGAAGTTGGTCAAATTTAACTTGCAAGATTCCACCCGAACTTCATACATACATGTATCCATTGCAAGTTAAATTAAATCTTGTAATATTAAGAACACTTGTGCAATTGTTTTCAAAGTTCTTAAGAAATCAATTGCCAGACGTTACACGAAAACCTTCAACTTTCTTTCAGCTTGTCTGTATAGGTTTCACGAAGCTTTCGAAATTCCCACTTAACGCGTGTTGCGGAAGGACACATACACCACAATAGAACTCTGCTGCACCGGGCGCAGCGGGTTCTGGCCGTGAGGACCATTCGAGGGTACCGTACAGTGTCGTGGACGGCGTCGACACTTCTGGCAGGCAATCCGCCCTGGCCTCTCCAGGCGGACGTACTGGCGAAAGTGCGGCACTCCCGACAGGATGCTCTCGCTCGCGGCCTGGTCTTCTGCCAGGTCGAAATCGAGGCGATCAGGAAGCGGGAAACCGCCTCCATGCTCGCCAGCTGGTCTCAAGAGTTGGAAAACCCTGCGGCCGGCGGCTACACGGTGGAGGCAATCAGGCCGCAGCTGATGGAATGGGTCACCCGCGAAAGCGGAACCCTGACCTTCAGGATGACACAGATACTTACCGGACACGGGTGTCTCGATAAGTATCTGTGTCGCATTGTGGGTTGCTTGCCTTCCCCGGAATGCCGCCAGTGCGGCGCACCCGACACGGCGTTTCACACGCTAGTCGAGTGCGCGGCATGCGCGGCGCAGCGTTTCGAACTCGAGACACAAGTAGGAGTGATCGACTCGCTCTGCAGTCTGGTGAAAGCCATGCTGCATAGCAGCGATACCTGGGGGGCTGCGGTTACTTTTTGTGAGACGGTAATTTCTCTCAAAGAGGCCGCCGAACGAGATAGGGAGAGGAGTATTATTGCGCGTACTAATGCGACTCCACGCGGACGCCGGCGGTTGGCTGGCATCCGGAGACGCAGGTATGCGCATGACTTCCCACCCTGAATAATACCGCTTCGGGGGGCCTTTAGCTATCAAGGGAGCAAAGGATTCATCACCCCCGCTGACGAAGTGAATGTGTTCTGATTCCCGGGGCACATTCAGGCACTTTTTGCGCTGGATCGGACTGGGCGTAACTACGTTCTAAGTCTCAGCCTTTCCTTCATAAAAAGCGCGGGGCACATGGGAGGAGGGTGGTTTTAGTGGGTAGTGGGTGTTGCCCGTGCAACTTCTCTGAGTCTCCACACAAGCTGGCTTGATTATTGTTCGGATTGCCCCTTGTCAAAGGGGAAAGCCTTCATGATCAACTATGGTCTAATCCCTTGCAAAGGACCCAGTATTGTGCGTAAATAGCATTTCCCCCGCCTTAAAAAAAAAAAAAAAGACACACAAATCTTAAAATATAAAATAAAAAGCAGGTACAATATTATGAGGATGTGCGAGTCGGACTGGCGCATAGCGTGTTCCTCTATAAAATACAGAAGATAATAGCATGTCTTCGTATGTCTAACTTTCGGAATAAATTTAGTTATTGTATAAAGTTTTAAGTATTGTTAAAAGCATTTGTTAATAATAGTGCCACTTACTAGGTTTGCTGTTAGTTGCTTCATCTATTATTAAAGATTTAGAATAGTATTTGCTTTATAAACATTTTTAATTTGTATAAAAAATAATCAAAATAAATTGTCATCAAAACGTTCCTCAGCCGCTGTAAAACCTTATTTGCTCTTCTTTTACATTTTTATTTGATTTTCAATTCGCAAAACAATCCCTACTTACTATTCTGCCAGCCGCTTAAGATCCGAGCCGGGTACTATATAAATGAACAAACAAACCACTTTCAGGTACGATGCGTTAAGTATTTGAAAAAAATCTGATGAATTCTTAGAATACAATTGATATTTATAAGCTCATCGGCTGAATATTGTGGTATTAGCGTCGCTATTTATTTGAAAAGTAATGTTTCAATGATTAGTTTTCTTTTTGGCGGACATTCAAAGTGTACTTCTACACCTACCGCCGTGATTAAGTACATCGTTAGACTTATATATTTATATAAAGAAATTGTACAGGCTAGCAGCCATACATTTCCGTGGCAGCGGTTTATGTCGACACTTGCACTTTAACAAACAACATTCATCAGTACCCGTTTAGCACGTAATGTACATAGGAAAACCCCCCTACAGAAATCATAGACAATTTTTCATCTTGTCTGTTTGTAAACAAATTTTTCATATAATATTATACCCAGGCTACGTTTCATTACTCACAACGACCACGTTCACGACCGCGATTTTTCCCCTTCCACTTGCTTGCCGACGTCACAATCAGGAAACTCAAATGGAACGGTTATTCGACCAATCATTCGACCAGTCATTAGTGACGTTTTCACCACGACCATGACGACCGTGTTCGCCTAGTGGAACCGCAGACGAAGCATTTTGGGCGTTGAGAGATACTAAAGGAACGCACCCCTAGTGGGTTGACGATATGTAAATGAGATTAATAATGTACATTATAAAAAAAAACACTTACACCTAGAATTACATGGAGCAAAGCAGTAATTTAAATGTTGGTGAAATTGTGCAGGATAAACGCAAATATATATTTTTTCTAATTTAAGTATCCGATTATTATCTGTCAGGCAACTCAGATTATCAACCTGTATCAAAATGTGTTGGGGGGCCCAAAGGAAAGATAAAGTTTTTATAAAAGAAACAAAAAATGCTCGAATTCAATTAAAATAATTATATATTGATTATAAGTTATTACTTATAACTTGACGCTCCTAGGACCTAAGTTAGATAAACAATTTAAATCAAAAATACACTTTTCTCGCCTTTTAGCATCAAGCTTATTTATGAAATCATCCATAGCTGAAGACGATTTCAATTTTTTTAGATTTTCTGCCTCTATAGACAATAATGACAAGTCTGATAGCCGTTCCTGTTGGCCCAGCAGTTATTTCGTTAATCTATAAAAGATTGTGGATAACAAGCTACGCCCCTGCTAAAGTGGTAGAGCCATGCTGGAATTGTTATACCTTGATAATAGCTTTTAGGGTCAGCTCGATCGGTGTGATACCACGATCTCAAAAAATATCGGCGTGAAACTGTTAGCCTTGAGCTAATCGTGGGTCGTATGATGAGTGACAGTTCCGATGGCCCACATCCCTCTAATCCAATCCCATATTCCATCCCCTCTATCTCATTCCCTGTATAGGCGGCGATAACCATTTTGTAATAATAAAAATTATAAATCATCTGTCAGATATTAACTTAGATTATCAACATTGCAACACTTGTATTTTATCCGTGCAGGAACAGAGAAAGAATACAATTTCCTCTGCGGCCGAGCATGCTGTCGTAAGAGACAACAAAAACACCCCACAGCCAGGTGGAGGGTATTTGCCCGCCTGAATGGCTACCACCCCTGATATAGAATATGCCGCCATAACAACCTTGAATTGTGTTCCGCTATTAGGAGCCAGGTAGCATTGGTAGCACCTTTGATGTTGCAAATGTCCATATACGATGGTAATCACTTTCCATCAGGTGGTCTGCATGTCTGCTGAACTAATGCAATAAAAAAATAAAAAACTTGAATACATTTTTTGTGTCGCATTTTAATCATATTAACGTATAGTAAGACAAGGCACTGGCTGTTAATAGAATCGTCGTCCGTTATTAATGTGAATAAATGCGAACAAGAAAACATCACCCAGCGATGAAATAAACGTCCCATTATTTTGAGGTATTAATTAATTCATTTGATGACATCGTAGGTGGCGTAAATTGGCAGCTTTCGAGAACAGTTTATAAATAATATACAATAGCTCTTAGAATTCTTCGGTTGAATTTTAAGTTTACCTACTCCGTTAGGACTAGCTATTTTTATGATCACAAAACACTTTTTAAGGTACCATAGCCATTTTTCCGTCTGTATGTCACAGCAATTTTCTCAGGAACTACTGGTGTATGTAGGTAAAATTAGACAGAAAGAATGTAATAGTCTTAGATCATATAAACATAATGTTATATCTCAATAGTAATAGTGTAGTAAAATCGCTAAAAATAACAATTAACGAGTGACCGCCATACTTAGTCGGGCCATAAATACTGTTACAATTAAAAAGAAACAAAATATTACATTTGAATTTGGAATCTGTCATTTTTATATGATTGTTCATTGTGTTTTCTCATTTTAGCGCCAATACATTGTACAACATTTTGAGATATTAAAATGGAGTGGGGCGATAAAGAGAACCGAATCGCTGTGATTGCATTACACAAAGTAGGTATGGAGTCAAATACGATTTTTAAAACTCTCCATACGATTGGTATTGGTCAAATGTTTGTGTACCGGGCGATTAATAGGTACAATGAGACCTCCTCTGTTTGTGAAAGAAAAAGATTTGGCCGTCCACGTAGTGTTCGTACTAAAGAGGTGGTCGAAGCAGTAAGGGAAAGAATTCGAAGAAATCCTGTCCGAAAGCAAAAGATTTTATCTCAGGAGATGAAGATATCACCTAGAACCATGTCGCGTATTTTAAAAGATGACTTAGGACTTGCAGCCTATAAGAGACGCACTGGTCATTTCTTAGCTCATAATTTAAAAAAGAATAGGGTGGTAAAATCGAAACAACTACTGAAGCGGTACGCAAAGGGAGGTCACAGAAAAAAATTGTTTACGGATGAGAAATTTTTTACAATTGAGCAACATTTTAACAAACAAAATGACCGTATTTATGCTCAAAGCTCTAAGGACGCTTCTCAATTAGTATAAATAAGTGATTTGGTGGGGTGTTTAGCTATGAAAGAGTGACTGAGCCATATTTTTGTGAAAAAGGTATCAAAACATCGGCACAAATGTATCAAGATACCATTCTTCAGAAGGTAGTTAAGCCCCTTAACAACACCATGTTCAATAACCAAGAATGGTCCTTCCAGCAAGACTCGGCGCCGGCTCATAAAGCTTGGTCCACACAGTCTTGGTCGGAAACGAACGTTTCGGACTTGATCAGAGCTGAAGATTGGCGGTCGTCTAGTCCCGATCTTAATCCGGTGGATTATGATTTATGGTCAGTTTTAGAGAGTACGGCTAGCTCTAAACGCTATGATAATTTGGAGTCCCTAAAACAATCCATACGATTGGCAGTGAAGAATTTTCCCATGGAAAGGGTGCGTGCTTCTATTGATAACTGGCCTCAACGTTTAAAGGGCTGTATTGCAGCCAATGGAGACCACTTCGAATAAGCTTTTTATATTTTAAATTGTTTTATATTTATGTATTAAACTAGCACACTGTAAAACTTATAAATGTTATTTGCAATAGAAATAATAAATTCTTTGTTACAATATTTATGGCAAGACTAGGTATATAAATACACAATAATATTACATATGTTATTTCGTACACTTTCATTCATGTAATAATTTAATCATTATTATTTATTTGTTTTTTTTTATTGCAGGACATCAGCAGACAGGCAGACCGCTCACTTGATGGAAAGCGGTTACCATCGCCTATGGACATTTGCAACACCAAAGTTGCTGCAAATGCGCTGCAGCTCTCTTAAGGGAGACTGGAACCTGGTCCCTAATGCCGGAACACAACTCAAGGTTGTTATGGCGACATACTTTAGACCAGGGGTGGTAGCCATCCGGTCGGGCAAATGCCCTACCACCTGGCTGTGGGTTGTTAAGTCGCCTCTTACGACAGGCCGCCCGGCTGCAGGAAATTGTATTCTTTCTCCGTTCCTGCACGGATAAAAGGAGACTTAAGAGAGACTTCGCTTCCTTCTGTGTATTCTACCGACTGTATAACGGGGAGTGTTCCGAAGAACTGTTTAGAATGGTGCCTTCGTCCTCTTTCTACCATCGCACCGCTCGTCATCGGTTGGGAGTTCATCCAGACTCCCTTGAGCCGCGTCGCTCATGTACGCAACGGTTCTGTAGAACGTTTCTCCTGCGTACCGTGGGGATTTGGAATGAGCTCCCAGCCGAGGTATTCCCACAGCGCTACGATATGGAGTTTTTCAAAAAGGGTGTCATAAAATTTCTTCGAGGCAACGGTAACCGCTTGCCATCATGTGGGCCGTCAGCCTGTCTACAGTACTCCAGCTATAACAAATAAAAAAATAAAGTCATCAGATAAATAGGTATAAGTACTATATAGGTATCAGTGCTAAAAGTTAAAAACTTTCATGTCCGTCATTCCTGTTTAATGACACTAGTTGACCAATTTCATTGAAGAAATATTCTCAAGAAACCTCGTAACTAAATTGATTAACGAGTTCTTAAAACTATAAACTAACACAGGACATGATGTGTTTCGTCATCGTCATAATCACAGTATAAATACAATATTTACCGTACTAACATAACTAGTCTGTCTGACCTAGGCATAACTAGTTGCGGGCTAGTTGAAATTCGATTTTTTTCTTATAGGTCTCAGCCTCGTAATCTAGATAATGAAATAAAATTCTGTGATTGTCTCAGTTTACAATTTATTTAACTGGCTACCACCCCTGGTCTAAAGTATGTTGCCATAACAACCTTGAGTTGTGTTCTGGCATTAGTGACCAGGTTCCAGTCTCCCTTAAGAGAGCAGCAGCGCATTTGTAGCAACTTTGGTGTTGCAAATGTCCATAGGCGATGGTAACCGCTTTCCATCAAGTGGGCATTCTGCCTGTTTGCTGATCTCCTGCAATAAAAAAAATTAAAAAAAAAGTAATTATGGCAGTAAGCACAAATTTTATGGCGTTCGGCCATCTTAAGATAATGGAAGTTACATAGATGTTATAGAACAGTGTTAAGCTAATGATCTTTTGTGTTGCATTTAACACTAGAAAATAAGGTTAAATAAAAAATTGGGAATGGAAATCGTGACATAAGAAATAAATAAAAATATTGTCAAAAACAGGCAAACGGCCTACCTAATGGAAACTGCTCATCGCCGCCGTCGCCGTCATGGAAGATGGCAACAGCAGGGGCGCTCCCAACTAATTGCCGCCCTTGAATAAATATACGTACCGCAAAAGGAAAACCACTGCGGAAAATTCCCTCTAAGCAAGTTATTACGTGGAACAAACACTAAAGAAACGCTGCGTAGTTAAGCGTGGTAACTCGAGGAAATAGAGGTCAACATCCTGCCGATGACAAGCGGCGCGGTATTGAAAATGTGGTATCGGCATCACATTCAATCAATACACTAATGTTGCTATTCGATAAAGGCGTTAGTTTTAACTATATAAATAAAATTCATTTGGCCACAAACAAGAGCTTTAACATAATCGCAAAAAATAACGGCGTCAATGATTAGCTACATTAGTGTGTATATATATATATATTATTTATATTTGAATCATCTGTTAATATTTAACGCCATTAACAATTTCGCATCTCAAATAGCGCATTAAACCCCTCTATTAAATCTGCGTGACATGGTCAGACACTAGAATTATGTCAGATGTAGCAGGGGTATAACTGATAATATAATTTCCATCAAAAATATCTCTAATTAATTATACATTTCTTAATATCTGATATATTATTTTCTATCTTCAAATTACTTTTTTCTTTAAATTATATATAATCGAATACAATGCAAGAAAACTTAACTTATTTGTATTGTATTCTACTCATAGTCCCTCAAGACTATAAGTAGAATACTGAGCCTAGATCACCGTCTTCTATGGGTAAGGTGCCCAGAAGTCTGGCTACGTTTCCTCGCTGGATATCTTAGATTTATTTTAAATTAACGCCATTAATTTAAAATTATCATTTAGTGACAACCGCGAGAGAATTGCATTTATTGTTTAGTCATTATGAGCAGTTTATTAACATCAAAGGCGAAGGGTTACTGTACTGTTATTTATACTATAGGCGTGTGACGCTGAGATAGGCACGGCTGCGATTTCCGAAAACCCACGCTGTCTTAACTAACTGGTGTTTACCATCCCAATTTTGACAGGCTTGCTGTGATTTCCGATAATTCAGAGTGTCAGGTTTTAGGTATTATCAAAATACAGTAAATTCAAACAAACTTAAAATTATCTAAGATTGGTCTATGTGCAGGGGTAGTTTAAAAAAAAAATACTTTAGACGTTTTTCAGTTTATTATTACTTTTAGGATGTATATTTATATTACACATTGCCAGATTTTTATATTGTCAAGGCAAATTGCAATATTTTTTTGTATCCTTGCTTTACCTTTTTACTTAATCCAAGTCTTTTGCGTTAACATATACAGAGATTACTAGTTTCATACAGTATACAAATAGTATGATTTTTGACTTTACCTAAGTATTTGAAAATAAAGATTATTCTTTTATTAAGAATATTATATTATTAACAGGGTATTTAATAACCTTCAAATTAGTAAGGCTCAAATAAGGTACCGAACATAGCTTTATAAACAGTACCTTATCCCTCAAAACCATATTTGAGGGATAAGGTACTGTTTATAAGTAACTAGCTGTCCCGGCAGACGACGGTTTCGTCCTGCCCGGAAAAACTTCAATCGACATGCCGATAGCAGCGCCACCTACCGGGTCCAATTGTGAACCAACTCAGAAACCTTCTTCGGCTCATGCACAACCACTTTGCTAAAGATCATCACATGATCAAAGTATAGTTTACGATTCTATAAAGGACATACAGACAAACATTCATTTTTATATATAAGAAGATAAATATTTATATTTAACCACTTTTAAATTTTTACATAATATTCACTTTGTTCTGAAGAAAAATAACATTAGTATAATTTGAGTGGAGAACATTTAGTATTTCATTAAAGACAACATCAGACTCGAAATGATTCGAATAGTTTTTTATTTATTACTAGCGGTTACGGCAGACGTTGCCCTACCCTTAAAAAATTAAATTCTAGAACCCGATTCCAGCGCCACCTACCAGTTCTAATTGTGAATCTAAACCATACCGGGACCCACTCAAACACTATTTTTTACACCTTGGGTTACAATATTGAAGTTTTAGTAGGGATCCCCAATTTTTGATAGTAATAAATATATTCTATATTAATCTGGGATAATGTACCATTCTAACGATGAAAGAATTTGTGAAATCGGTCGAGTAATTTTTGAGTTTACTCGTTACAAAATACAAACATTAAAAAAACGTAAAAAAAGTAAAACATAGAAAACGACAACAAAATTTGTAAAATATAGTAATTTTTTAGTATTACTTCGCACCGACTTCAAGATGTAGAAAAACATCTTGAAGTTTTTGCTTTTCAGTTTCAACTCGGTTTTGTTTTCGTTAAAAAAATATTTTCTACTTTTTACTTGCAAAAATACTTGAATAGCTTTAGAAATAATATATTAAGCGCCTTTAGAAATTATACTGCAGACACGAGTATACAAGTTGCATGCCATACAATAGAATATGATACCTTGCGAAATGTGCAGGTACCCGGCGCTCGGAGGGGCCTGCCCCAGTGCTGGGGTGGGCCCACGCCAGCCGGGATCGCGGAAGAAAAGCTCACGCATATCCCGTGACCCGCTCATGGCGTCAGGTGGCACCAAGGGGTTTTAGTGGGTATTCCGGCCCCTCTAGCCGGCGAGTCCCACACTCCCCCGCCGAAGTCTCCCCGGCGGGGGGTCCGCAAACGGATTTCCCCTTGTAAAAAATAAAGGTACCCGGCGCTCTTCAACAAGGATTGCCCTCGATTTTCCTGGGATCCTGAATTGATGACAATGGAACCACTTCAAAAGTATCATCTTTCGAAGAAAAGAAAATTTTGAAAATCGATCCACAATGTGCGGAAATATCGCGTAACAGACATACATTTGAATTGCGAACCACCTTCTTTTTTAAGTCTGTTAAAAAGCGTCAACATAAGCCGAACAAAAAATCATTCTAAAAATTCTCCCCGCGTTGGCAACACTACAAAATTGCGAATAACGAAATCTATTCCAAGAGCTACGGTCTCGTGGCGCGCATCAAATTCGTGGGCCCTTCCCAGAAGGCGTGTTTCGGTGAATGCTCATATTCGTTTTACTTCTTAGTACGTAGACCTACCTATTTACCATGCTACCGAGAAACTTATTGTCTTTTAAGATAAAGAATTTAGAACAGTTCCGACGTTTGAGAACAATAATGAATACTTAGAAGCCATTTAAATGAAAACTTATACTAGGAAATGATAATAACAAAATAAAGAAAATATTATTTCTTACTTATGTTGCGTTAGTTACGTATCAGATAAAAAAAATTTGATTGTCGTCACTTAAAATTAATTAAAGAAATGTTCACAAGAAAATATTTTCAATACATTACCAACTACCGCACCATATTTATGCATTTGCCTTACTATCGGTAGAAAAATATTACTTTTATGGAGCTTACATCAAATTAAAACTAGTAAGACAAATGAGTGTTTAGTAAGGCGTAGGAACCGACCATGAAGCGAACAATAGTTGTAGGATATTGATTATTTTGAAACAATAATTGCCACTTTGTGTGGAATCTTTTTTAGTTACAATTACTCCGTTGTTTATCGTCAGTCCAAAACATGAAAATATTTGATTGAGCTACTTTGCTAGTTATTATTCTAAAATCTGTTTTTCTAGTTTTAAACATTTGTTCGGATACGAAGGAATAAATGAAAGAAGTCGGCATGTATAAGATTTAATTCCTTTGCCTGCCATTAAAGCGAACTGAACAATAAACATTTTAAAAACCGCGATATGAAAATGAAAAACCCATTATGTCGACGTCACTAAATAACAAAAATACAAATAAGAATATTCCTTTAATACATGACCGCAATGTAATTCACGGAAATAAATATTATGGACGGAATGTTAATTAATTATGAAATAAATACTTTTTCCTACTGAAATAAATTAATTTATAAATGAGTTTGTTTGACCTCTAAACCCCTTTATTTATTATATTTATACAAGTATTACTTAAAGGCTCGTTGAAAATATTTATTCATGATCACATTCAGAATGCTATGACGAGCCTATAAACGGTAGGTATGCTTTATGTTTATCCCCGGAATATAATTTTTTTTTAATAATCGGCATACTAACACACACTGCATATCACCACGGTAAGCAAGTTACTCTGTTATGGATAAAATACAACGGACGACTGATCTGTGGCTGATCCAAGACACCCAGACCATAGTAAATAATGGAAAGTTTGTTTATAAAATTTATCATGCCAGGAGTCGAACCCGAGACCTCTGCGTACCAATATCTTTTTCTGTACGCATCACCTCGGAACCCAGAGAAGTTTTTAGACCTTAACTAAAGGTGTTGTGAAATGCCAGCCGCTATACCTACTAAACATACCAGCGTTTCTCCACGTCTGGATAAGGCGCCAGGACGCCTGCGATAGGTAATAACCTCGCACGCAGTAGCGCCTCAACGTGAACCGTCATGATGGGGTACCCCTGGTTCCAGGACACCCTACGTCCCTAGGCGTGGCTCGCCGGCCGCTACATCATCGGCAGGAGGTAAGTGCAGCCTTCGTTTCTATGTTTGCCATCAGCGATGGGGTCTCGGCTGCGTTCTTCTGCGACGCTATGTTTTTGCAGAAGGAAGCCACCGTTTACAGGGGCGGCTCGAGACGGTAGGCAACTGATTACGACGGCAAAATTTAGCGCCGGCAAAATGCCTCAAAAAAATTCTGCAAAAACGCTTGAAGTACTAAAGCCCAAAAACAAAAACAAACAAACAAGACTCAAGAATAAATTTCAATTTGTTCACTTGAATCTAGAAAATATATTAGTAGTGAAATCAATAAGAACATACAACACGAATAGACAAGGTTGTGGGGGATGAAGCTAGATAGAAGACTTTTAGTTTTCTTAAACTTTAGTGGGGGCGGCCTTTATCGAGCTTGCCTACGGCAGCAAAACAGCTAGGGCCGGCCATACCGCTTACGATCTTACTTGCTGCGCAACATTTCGCAATCTGTGCTGCGCCGAAAGGAGCGTTCCAGTGACCTAGGCCGACAGAGACTTGCCCACTCAAACATGGAGGCCATCACAACCATGGACGGTCATAAAAACGTAACAAACAAACAGAACATTATATCGCATTTATATGTTACTATGGATTTCCATGTAGAATAGTCGCTTGTAGCACCGTACCGAGTATGCAATAGCACTATAGCCGCCATAGACTGCAATTTCAAGGTAGGTAACCCATTTGCAGTCTTTTTTCCGCAAGATGATATCCTATTTACAAACGGCCTAACGTGAAAGAACCACTGTGGAGGTCTGTGAGACACGGAGAACTTCTGGGCAGGCACCCACTAAAACATCCCCTGCTCTTTCTGAAGATCGTTGTGCGGCCTATGGGTTCACTTGCGTATGATCCTCCAGCCCGGACAGATTATTACCAACCCTCAGACCTATATTGGTCTGAGGGCTAAGCCCAAGAGGACGAGCGATTTCAGCCGAAGAGCTGTCTTCCGTCTTCTTCGATATCTCGCGAAGAGCTAAATATGACTCTTCTTTCTGCACATAAATAACTTGTCTTGATGTTTGAGACTGACCCAGAGTCGACCGTTACATATTACCCATAAAATAATGTACGTAAACATCATGTAAACATGTTTATTTTGGGAGTATACAGTGGTTGTCTGCCGATTTTCTCTTTACGAATGGAAAAACACATCCAGCCAGTTTCATGTGCCTGGACGAGTAAATTACGAAACTGGAATTAATAATATTGCGTAACATACAACCGCACGCACGAAATTACTGGAATTAAAAACCTCATTTTCCCCTCGACTGTTAAGCTCAATTCGGTGAAGCGTATTGTTTGTGATCATACGTAATTTGCGGTCTATGGCTGACGGTGTATCGTATCCAGAGTCTATTATCTATCTATAATTTTATTATATTATAGATAGATCTGTCCGTGTGTGTACATTGAAGCTATTTATAAAAAAAACAACTGGAATAGACTATACAAACGATGAAGAACACAATTTAGATTTTTGTCAGTTTGTATATTTGTTCGGGATTCACGTAAAAACTACTGGGCCGACTTCGATGCGGTTTTCGGTGATCGACAGCAAATTCTTAGACTTAAAATTCGCGCTACTTTTTATCCTGGGAATGCCTCGGCACTTTTTTTGGGAATGATTTAAAATAGCCATATTTAAAAAAATATGAATTCTAATTTATTATCCCGGGAATTTTCTCGGGAGCGGTTCGAAGTTGTTCGGGTTAAGAAAATTAATTTATCCGACACAGGTTCCACTAAAACGATGGCTTACATTCTTTTTTAAATGTGCTACGGGTAGAGGAAATAAAACAAATCCCGTGAATCCCGCGGAAATTTCAGGTCAAGCGTGGACGAAGTCACGGGCATATCCTAGTTAAATTAAAAATTATAACAGTGAAAGGAAATGGAAATTTATATTGCTAATGTGTTAAAGATATACAAAAACATACCTGCTACGCTTCGACTTTCGTTGTTAATTCATATATCAAAGAACTTAGAAAATGCTTACTTTCAACGAAAATTAACTCAAACAAAATTCTTTGATCTTTGAAGTAACGTTCGATCAAGTTTCGTTTTCTACGGTTTTGTGGTTAAAGGACAAAAACACCACTGAAAGTTCGCCACTTCTGCGGAATCCTTCATACCCTCGCGTGGATTGGAACAAACTTGTACGATTTTTACCACCGTCACGCGTATTCGAGTGTAAATCTTGCATCCGTATTCCGCGAAAAACATCATATTTCGCGGGATAAAAAATTTATAATGATCAGTTTATTTTCAAGATCGTAAAAAGCAAAGATACAACAAATTCATATTAATATGTGTGAGTTTGTATCTTTGATTTTTACGATGTATCCAATATTGGATCGATCGAGGAATAAATAAATTTCTCAAGCTTCAGAATTAAGTAATAAAACTAAGAAAATAATTAGGCAAAATATTTATTATTGAAAAATTATTTTATAATTGAAGAATGTTGCTATACTACTTCAAGTACAACTTTCAAATAAATCAAATCCACCAAAACATAGTATTATATTATTTAGACCAGGCGCCGACTTTTACGTGGCGACTCCCCTCCGTCACTGTTTTCTTCATTCTCTTCTCTCTCTGGTAAGGAAGGAATTATCACTGTTTCTGCATCTTCATTATCTGTAAATATTTTATCTAATATACACCACTAGTATTATGTAGCTTCCTTTTCGGCAGAACCGGAATCCTTATAAAATCATCAAATCCCTTTGGTTTTGTACGATACATTAATTTTACTCAGAACTACTGGGTTCGTTTATATGGATATGGATGATTAACAGGAAATTATATATATATCTCAAAATTTAATAATGTAGTGAAACCGCGAAGAACTAAAAGGTAGACGCGGTTTATCGTTAGTCAGCTATTAAAAGTCATAATTATGTTTTTGTTCCTTTTTTAATTGTTGGAGTACAGCGGTAAAGCTAACAGCCTACATGATGGAAAGTAGTCTATGGACATTTGCAAAACCAGCGGTACTACCAACATGCTGCCGGCCTTGAATAAGAGAGCCTGAAACTTGGCCACTAAAACCGGAATACAACTGGCGGCATACTCTAGACCAGGTGTACTAGTCATCCAAACAGATGTCCCACCACCTGGCAATTGTGCACGGAATGTAAAGCACTTACTAATTTTAATACACAGCGTACACCATATTCCCACATCGCCACTAGATGTAGCGTGACAGAACAAACTGAAAAATGGACACTCGACGTCGCGTGTGGTAACAAAATTACATTTCAAAAAAACGCAACTTAAGGTTTTTATTGCTTGTTTATGTTTGACGGTCCCTCTGGTTGACTAGTCTAAGCTTTTCAGCGCCTAGCTCACTAGAACGCATAGATCCCGGGTTCGCTTCCTGGCCTCATAAACGAACTTTCCATTATTTACTATGGTCTGAGTGTCTGGGAACTTTGGCTGCCGATTATTTATTATATCTATTTGTTGATTTTTTTCTTACCGACATCACTTCCTTGTGCGTCCTCGTTGTCATTCGTGCGATAAGCCTCTTTCAGAGCCTGCATGTCGATCCTAAAGTCACGCGCTGTACCCAGTGAAAGGTACTGCTGCCAGTTCAGCTGAAATATTACTAATTAACTTTCAGAAGTGACAAATATCGTCAAGCCATAAGCACGCGTACTAGCTCGCACGTATATAGGGCACTTTAAATTTATGAGGAGTCGAGTTTGTACATTGAATTTAAAAATGAAAAAAAAAACAGGGATGCTAATTCGGACAAGGACGTTGCGAAAATTCAGCTCTTAGAATTTTGAAACTACAAAGCTAGCTTATAATAATAGTCAAGTCAGCCAATAAATTACTTCGTTGCCGTGGAAAAGAAGAATATAGCCAAAAGATGGCGCTGCGGTCGCGTTTCCCTAATGCCGCCGTTGCAATTCACTAACAAACACGTCGTCATGGCAACGCCAATAGTTTCGCTGACACTGCCACTATCTAATAATTATATTATGTAAGTTAAAAAAACCCCCGATTTTGAAATATTCTTCATTGGTGCTCCGCTGCTGTTGGTCTTAGTTGTGATGATATATAGCCTATAGCCTTCCTCGATAAATGGGCTATCTAACACTGAAAGAATTTTTTAAATCAGACCAGTAGTTCCTGAGATTAGCGCGTTCAGACAAACAAACTCTCCAGCTTTATATATTAGTATAAGATATAAGATTCTTCTTCCTTTACGAACGTATTCATCGTTCGAATTCTAAGGAATTTCTTTGCAATACCGACGTGCTGTTTAAATAACCATTATTCGTTCTATTGCTATTACACGAGAGGGGCATTTGGAAAATTCTCATTACTGTTCCATATTGCTTTACAAAGTAGGCGTTTTTATTCGGCCTCTGTGGTTGAGCGGGCTAAGCCTTTGCCAGCCTACTTCAATGCAACGCAGAGGCTCCGGGTTTGATTCCTGGTATAGTAAATGTCTGGGTGTCAGGGATCGGCCCCAGAGTAGTCCGTTGTATATTACCCATAGCACAAGCTTAACTTGCTTAATTTGGGGACATACAATATGTGGGTGTGTCTGCCGATTATTTATTCGGATTTAGTGTTGATAAATAAGCTCAGCACGGAGAGCGGAGTTGAAATTCCTCTTAATCACGATAAAAAGTGTTACCAACTGAATCCTATTACGATTAATAGCCGGTTCCTAAATCTTAGGTCCGGTCCGGTTAAAATTTGACAAAGGTCCATAGAAGTAATGTCAAAATACTACCGATAGTAAAGCAAATTAATGAACAATGAGATATAGTAACCGGCCATTAGTGATTTAACAAACTTGTTGAAGTGCAACTTCTATATAAACGTGGAGTCTTAGGATTTTTCTGTCACGAAAAAGCGTTACGACCGCGTGGAGAATAGACGTGGTGAGAGGCGGCATAATTTTAGAGTATACTATGGATGCGTTTTTTAGTTCTGGATCGAATTCAGTTTTTTTGTTTTAATAAAATAAAATATGTTCAAACATGATCTATTAAACAAACTTTTAAGCACGTCGTCTCCACCTTAATGCTGTATTTGTATCATTATTTTTGTTATTACATGTAAGTTGCCTGGTTAGCGGTAAAAAAAAAATTGTTATATGTCCTAAAATAAAATGTGAAAAGTGCTGTTGGATACCATATTATTACATACAGATTATTACATTAGTTATAAAATATATATTGTATCTGTTTGCTTTTCTGATAAATAAAGTTTAAAAACAAGTGTAAATAGAAAATGCATTCATTAAAATGTACCTAACCTAACCAAATCATAATTTGCAGTAAACCTGCGAAAAATCGAAATGTGTGCTGGGACACATAGTAGAAGTGAAACTTCAACGGACAAGTGGAAAAACGAATCGCATCAAAATTTTAACTTAAAGTTTTACGGACAGGTTTTCAAATTGGACAAGTACATTAACAATCTGCCCGTAAAACTTCAGGTTAAAATTTTGTTGCGATTTGTTTTGTCATTTATCCGTTGCCATTCGTTTTTCCACTTGTCCGTTGAAGTTTCACTTCTACTATGTGTCCCAGCATACATTTCGATTTTTATATAACTTTGGCTGTTTGTAAGCGTTGTGAATAAAATTACGAGATTTTAAGTCGGCATTTTTTTTTTAATTGCAGGAGATCAGCAGACAGGCAGACGGCACACTTGATGGAAAGCGGTTACCATCGCCTATGGACATTTGCAACACCAAAGTTGCTACAAATGCGCTGCTGCTCTCTTAAGGGAGACTGGAACCTGGTCACTAATGTCGGAACACAACTCAAGGTTGTTATGGCGACATACTTTAGACCAGGGGTGGTAGCCATCCAGTCGGGCAAATGCCCTACCACCTGGCTGTGGGCTGTTAAGTCGCCTCTTACGACAGGCCGCCCGGCCGCAGGACATTGTATTCTTTCTCCGTTCCTGTACGGATACATTTATTTATTTATTATCCAATATGCTTTGGTATCAATATGATTTGATACTTACTTTTGTTTGATTACTTATAACGAGGGGTCAAGCCCGTTATATTATAAGTAACAATACTCACCTTTGCCTTATTAGCCATCTTAATGATCTTGTTGTTGAATTGTTCAGCTGCGAATATCAAGAAGGGTATGAGTCTGGTCCTTCGCAACACTTGATTCGGCTTTCCTTGTTGCTGGGACGCCTCTACGTACGTTATGAAATTGGCAATGATATTTGACAACTTTTTGCCGCACAGTTTCAACAGGCGTTCGAAGCTAAAAAGGAAATTTAAATAAAAGTAATATTTCGACTAAAAAATAATATCTTCATAGAATTTCCTTTCGCTGTTTGGTAGACAAATTACCATTAATTCCGTACGTACAGTCGAGGTATGAAAATGTTCGCCAGTTTTCAAATTTATTCATTTAACGGTCTGCCAGCACATGCTACCTTTTCAAACGAAGTCACAGAACAGACCGTTCCGTAGAAAATTACGTTTGACTATTTACAATAAACTTTAAAATTACTTAAATCCAAATTGTTTGATTTTCTATCTTATCTTAGAAGATTGTTTAGACATGTAAAACCTATATATTGGTTTTAATAGTTATGTTAAGCGTAGTGATTATATCCTCTTTGTTCTTCTTCTTCTTCTTTTTTTGGATTATGGCTCCAACGCAGTTTGCATTGATTTGGCCAATGTCACAGTAGGTGGTAAAATGTCAGGTGCATATAAGAGTATAAATGCGAAAAGAAAAATTTGGTCGGTGATCTTCCAATCCTCTTTGTTTATTGCTAATCGCAGCGTCTGTCATTGTCAAAATTGTAATTTTCTTTTTTTTTTACTGTACAATAATCTGAACATTTATTCAAATGTTGGCAGTATTGTTTCTTGTACTCGTGCAAGCAAAAGTATACTTTAAGGCGACGATAATTTTTATTCAGCGACTGTTCGTATATTTGACACGGTACACCATAGAAAAAGGCAGTATACAAATAATTACGTTTTGTAGTTTTTAAAGATCCGAAAGAAACGGGTCTCAAACTCAAATCTATACATCAACCAAACAGAATAGTTTGACACATTTACATGTAGTAGATCATCGGGAGGCCAAAGCATAGACAATCGGCACTCTAAACCGGATGCACTGATAATAATACATACTAATAATATACAATTAGTGTTTGAAGTGAGATTCATCGTTATAAATATCATAATGGCTCCCACTGCTGACATTAGCCGGATGAACCGAATTGAATCAATTTGGTTAAAAGGCACAAAATTGAAAGAAAACGAAGTTATTCAATGAAATTGAACGATTAAACTTTATATTTATATGGTACATTTTGCTTGATACATTCAAACTGGAAGATAGAATTGAACGGTCTAATAATCGGTTTGAGGCTCGTTTTATGCATATGTTCTCAAAAACAATACAAATTACTTATTTACCGTACTAATTGTGCGGTGCTAACATCTATCTGCTTGGCCAGCTTACATAGTATCTTGTAAAACGTCATACAAACGGAGAATACTTTGTCGCTGGGCGCGCCGACGGTGCAACGCATACTTGCGCAGGCACTTATCCATGTACACAGCTGGCATAACTGGATCACTATCGACTTGTACACTTCTTTATGTTCTGTAAACGATTAAATTATTCTAATAAGCAGAGAATGAATGATAAATAATAACAGGCATATAGGACCGTTTTATGAAGGTACAGTCGCGGAATGAAAATGTTCGTCACCTTAAAGTCGACTTTGGCTTGCACGAGTAAAAGAAACAATACTGCCAACTTCTTAATAAATGGCATATTTTATAATAATTCCGCGTCTTCCGTGATCACGACTACTGAACAGTGGCCGAAACGTCAGAATAATAAAAATCAAATAAATTACCGCACTCAAAACCGTTAAAACGTAGTTTTATTATGTATACTATTCGCGAAAACTTAAGAAAATATTAAATGGTACATTTATAAAATATAGAAACGTGAAAAACCTAAATTCCAATGTTGACAATAACAGACGCTAAGATTTACAATAGTGAACAAAGAGGATATAATCATTACGATTAACATAAATATTGAAACCAATAAAAAGGTTTTACATCTCTAAACAATATTCTTAGACAAGATAGAAAATCAAACAACTTTGATCTAAGTAATTTTAAACTTTATTGTCAAATAGTTAAACATAATTTTCTGTGGAACAGTCTGTTCTGTGAAAAATGCACCTGTATATGTACTAACAATAATAATATTACTACTAGCTTTTGCCCACGGCTTCGCTGGTGTTAAGAACGGGAACCGTACATTTTTCCGGGATAAAAATTAGTCTATATAATATTCCAGACTATGATCTATCTATGTGCCAAATTTCATCGAGATCCATTCAACTGTTCTGGCGTGACTGAGCACTATAGGATAACAGGTAAGCTAATAACATATTCAAAACCTCATAATGGACTACAATTAGAAGAAAATTGTTAAGATCATTATTGTATTTTCCTTTTAACCCTTTAAGACGGAACCACCACAAATTTGTGATCAAGTACAGATAATTGAAACGAACGTTGAACTGCTGCTTTCTCCCTCTAACTACATAGAATTTGTATTAGAGTAAAAAAGACGATATAATTGTCTTGGTTTTGGCGCGGCAATTTTGATGTCAGCGGGTAGCTTTGGACTAAAATAATGTTAACTTTTTAACCTCAAAAGGGTTAACAGTACTTATACCTTTAGCAATCCTGTCTCGATGTGCACGAACAGCGAATGTCTCGGCCAAAGCAAGATCTCGGGCCCTGTTCAAGAGACGCTCAACGTACTCAAGTCGCGTATTGACATGTAGGCATATATGTATCAACACTGTATGGCCGGTGGTACAATCGATTGTGGGGAAGTCTGTTATCGCCTCATTCGAATCCTCCTCTGGTTCCTTCGATATATTTAAAAACTTACTTAGGAACGTTTCTTAAGAATGATGACTTCGCCTTTGCTTCAATAAGGTGTTATCTTGAAAATTGAAATTTTAGAAGAGTTTATATAACCTTTAAAAAAAATAATTGTATTGAAACGAGTAACGGTGGTATCATTTAAAACACATTCACACATTTCGATAAAATTATTTTTTCAAGGTTAAAAAAGCTAATTTTCAAGATAACAAACTCATTATTAAAGCAAAAAGGCGGCATATACTTAGGTATTGCTAAGCCACCAACTGTCAAAATTAAAGAACGATAAGACCTGATTTAAATAATGGCTAAGAAATAAGATGGCGGCTTCTATTTGAATCAGCTGATTGTGGCTAAGGTTGTCAAATATTTAGAACACAGAACGTCGGCTGCAGAAATTCAAATACAGATTTAAAAAAAATTAATATTAACAACAATATTTGCTCTTTTTGGTTCTTTAGTCGATTGTTTTAGTAACAAGTATGTTTATAGTTCAGGTTTCTTTAATCTATATGCCTCTTAGAAGCCACTCAAGTTGATAAATGAAAAAATATAGTATTTCATAGTGTTTCATTCCAATGGTGAAATCAACTCGCATAATTGTTAAACTTGTTGTTAATACACTAATATTGCTTATTTTGGGCAGAGAATTTAATCATTTAATACATCTGTGATTAACTTTATGGTTTCTTTGCAATTGTTCATTGAAATATAAACAAAATCAAGTTTTCATTCAAAATAAGCCTTGCTTCAAATGCCACGCATAGAACCTTTAAAACGTAGTTTTAATTAAGCTTTGCTACTAAATATTTTTGGATGAAGTAATTCTTAAAGATGATTTACATCGATCCAGTTACTAACTTTAGCGCTGTGCTAACTTTAAATCAATTCACACGATGCCAGCATGAAGTCAGCACTGGCTTCCTTCGAATTTGAAGTGAGTAGCTGGATCAGTATAAATCAGCTTTAAGTATAAAAGTAATAAAACTGTAATATTTACGTCGATGGCACCCAAGGTGATTAAAAGTTTCCTGAGCAAATCGTCCAAGAACTGGGCTTCCTGTTGTTCTCTACAACCTGCGGCCAATATTGAAGGAATCAACGACAGGCAGTCTAAGTTACTCGTACGTATGAAGTCTTCGAACTTTATTATGATCTAAAAGAAATATATTATTTATTTGAAATTAGTTGTGTCTGTGACAGTGTTTTGTACGTGTCAAAGCCGTGTTGGAATTATAATCTAGCTTTTAGGGTCGGCTCTATATGATACCACGCTCTCACAGAACATCGGCATGAAACAGTTACCCTTGAGTCAATTCTGTTTTGTACGATGAGTGAGAGTTCCGGTGGCCCACCTTATCCTCTCCATGGCCTAGATCCTATACAAGGGAGTTTTACCTGTTGTAAAACCTTATAGTATTGTTACATGCCGACAAAGTGAATGCACATCTGGTTTATTACCTTTCCCGCATTTGGACTTCTTTTGTTTACTTTGTGTTTAAAATTTGCAATTAGACAATAGCCTATTGTTATTGTACTTGTTTATGGCCGCAGGTGTGCGGATTACGGTTTCTCGGAAACTTTAGTCCACGCGGTCTATTGTTGTATTGTACAGTTTAGTATAAAACGATGCCCGAACTGGGATGAGGCAGTCAAGCGACGATTACGATACAAGCAAGACGTGTGTACATTCGATAAGCTGTATGTGACGGATTTTGCACGTGTTCTTGAATCGTGCAGTTTGTACTGGTTGTGTCCAGTTATATTTGTACCAGTGTTATAGGTGTTTGTGTAGTCTAATAAATTCTATAGTAATTCCAACGGCATTTTAATTCGAGTCACGCACTCGTAACAGTATATATAGACAAAATATTCTAATATTCCAGTTGTACAGAATATAATTTTGCGTTCAGTATTTAAATAAAAAATGGCGAACTAGAGCCACACAATCTCTTCTTCAAAAGATTTTTCCAACAATATCAGCTCGTAACTACGTTCCAATGCAAGATGGGCCGTCTGTCTTCATTCACAAGGGACTTCGACAATAAACACTATTTATTTTGCCTTCAAAAACGAAACAATGTTTATAAAATTTTGCCAAAATATAAAACTGTAACAGATCTTTGCTCTGCACTAATAATGATAATCGTATCACAAGGAGATTCCTATCTTTGGAAAATTAACCACGGGAGCTCGGGCTTTAAGTCCCACTGGCAAGTGAAGACCGATTTTTATATAAAAGTTTTTTTTATAAAAGAAATACCATACCATACGAAACATTCATATTATTATTGTAATACGCAAGCGAAATAATTCCATTTATGTATGAGAGTCCATGAATGTCCCACTGCTGGGCTTGTGCCTCCCCCTATAGGGGGCGGATAGTATACCCGCCACGCTTGTCCAAGGCGGCTTGGCAGGTTTAACACATCGTTATCCCGATGTGCAGGTTTCATCACGATGTTTTCCTTCACCGTTGTCAGTGGCAATTATAATAATATACACATTAGGTCAGAAAACTGCCTAAGTGGTGCATGTGTTCTGCTCCGGATTCGAAACCGCGCCTTTTGAGTTCGGGACGCGTGCGCTAGCCATTACGCCACCACGACTTTTAGGTGTTTAAGTATGTAGCTCCTTAATTATAATTATTAATGCATTTTCATTACACCGATGTGAAACGACATATAAACCCAATGAATTTTGGTATTTTCTGAAGTTTTCGCGACCATCTAATAAATCTACGTTGCGAAGCGGTGGTAAATTAGATTAGGTCTAGATAATAATAGATACATACATACATACATAACTTCACGCCAATTCCCTAACGAACAACAGAGCGCCATTCAGGCTTATTCTTACACATCTCACTTGCTTCTTTGACATTCATAGCTCTTGTCATGCACGCTCGTCTGTTCTTAAGGCTCCTGACATCACCTTCTGCTAGTACACGATCAATTTGATCATGGAAGGTGTGTTGTGGCCTTCCACGACTTCTGCATCCATCCACTTTTGCATTGTATATCTGTTTAGTCATTCTGTCATCGTGCATTCTTTCCACATAATAATAGATAATAGAATAAATAACAACTTTGAAGATAGGCTAAATAATACCTCAACTTTACTCATTGAGACTTGACATCTTTGTCTTCCGTGATCACGGCTACTGAAGAGTGGCCGAAACGTCGAAATAAAAATCAAATAAAATACGGCGCTTAAAACCAGTGAATAAAAATAATAGTTGTAACATACATAGACAAACAGGCATTTTTATAAAAGTCCGTTTATTGCCAAAATGACGATGCAATCCTAATAATAACAAATTAAGCTTACATTACACATTTCCAAACAGGATGGGACGGGTATCACCAATAGCATGTTAGCTAATCCGTTTAAGGACGCGGACAACTTTTTCGCAACGGCGTCCCTTTCCTCCGTCGCGTCGGTTTCGATCTGCGCGAGCGCATTATGAACATTCACTAATATTTTCGCTATACAAGCCGCTGTTGTTGAATCTGTTTGATCCACTATTAAGAAATAGAATAGTAATGATTATTTATATTTATTTATTTCTTAGAGTCCACAAAGTCATGTCAACTATTTATTCATTTACCACTGCTAAATATTTGACATTAACCGTTAGTAAGATATAGGAACCAGCCATTAGAGGACAAACATTAACATAGGTTTTTTTTCTAGACGTTATTTGGCTTCGGAAACCCGACTATCCCAATAAAAATACTATCCCTTTTTCCAGGATAAAAGTATTCTATGTTCCTTTTCGGACTGACACTACATACCATATTTCAGCAATAAAAAGTCGCTTAGTTTTTTCGTGTAAGTGTTATAGACAGACAGAGATAATTTCGCATTTATAACATTAGTATTGAAGTATGGATTTTTCAATACCAGTCCGACGTCGATGTGTGATGTTTTCTCAACCCTTAGTGGGTGGCGGTAACACCTATGGAATATATCGTACTATCAAATTTATCTATATAAGTCCAGTAGTTTCGAGGAAAATAGCTGTACCATACAGTACACAATCCGACGAATAGGCACGAGTCACGACGATTCTTTTTTTTTATTGCAGGAGTTCAGCAGACAGGCAGACAGCCCACTTGATGGAAAGCGGTTACCACCGTCTATGGACATTTGCAACACCATAGGTGCTACAAATACGCTGCTGCTCTCTTAACGGAGACTGGAACCTGGTCACTAATGCCGGAACACAACTCAAGGTTGCTTTAGACCAGGGGTGGTAGCCATCCAGTCGGGCAAATGCCCTACCACCTGGCTGTGGGTTGTTTAGTCGCCTCTTACGACAGGCCGCCCGGCCGCAGGACATTGATGAAAACGATTCTAACGATTAGTTTTAGCAAAAATAACTATGCAACTCACAGATAGCTAAAAATAAGTGTTATTACGTACCTATTTTTGACAAACAGCTTTCTATTTTCAACGAATAGTTAGGGGAATGTATTAAATTAAGGCAAGCTTTGAAGACATCGACGCAATACAGTGCTGTTTCATCATCGAAAGTGCACATATCCCGAAATCTGTGAAAAGGATTTCTCATTTTCATACTCAACAAAAGAACTAAAAAAATGCCAGCTAACTACGAAGGAATGAATGGTTTACTAGACACATTCATTCGTTCGTATAGTTCAATGTTTTGATTGAGGGCTGGTTCCTACATCCTTACTATTCGTTCACTACACACCCAAACATGGTTTGAATTTTGACATTAATTATATGGAGGTAATGTCAAATTTTAACCGATAGTAAGGCAAATGAATGGTTAGTATGATATACGAACCGGTCCCTAATAGGTATTTTACATATATTATTTTTAATATTTATATTAGTAAATACATAGTCGTAATATATAAATAAGATAAAAATCATTTAGAATTATCAGAAATAAATACTTAACACGCTAACGCAACTGGGTTACTCTAAAATATTTTTTTTTTCATAGTTTGTTTTTATTATAGAACTTTTTTTTTCAATATTTAAGTGCATTTCACACTAGGATCGGACGAAAATGAACGCCTAAAGGCGTTTAGGGAGAAAGCCCTATGATTCGGGTAATTTAAACATCACCATTTTGGTGAATGAAATCCCAGTTGTCGGGGAGTACGATGATAAGGTGTTCACTATTATAATCTTCCAATTAAATAATCTTCAACAACTCACCTGCAGATACATCTGTTATACATAACCACAGCTATACTCGTGACATATGTGCCTACAACTTTTTTTTCTAAATCGTTATTGAGAGCCGAGAGGACACAGCGCAACGCCCAATGGTGGAAATCGCGACGGGCTCGGAGCGAATTGTGCTCGGGTGTCGATGACCATACCACCTCTTCACTGTGTTAAAGCAAATAACTTTCTCTTTACTTTGTGTTTTATACTCTCAACATTCATTTAAAAAAAAAACTACAATTCTACAAATACGAATAAATTGAAATCAATCTTTTTTAATGGACGAGTTCAGCAAACAGGCAGACGGCCCAGCTGATGGAAGGCGGTGTCGATCGCCAAAGGACATTTGTAACACCAAAGGTGCTACTATGCTACCGATGTGCTGCCGTTCTTTAAAGAGAGACTGGAACCTGGCCACTGATGCTGGAACACAACTCAAGGTTGTTATGGCGGCATAGTCTAGACCAGGCAAATACACTACCACCTGGCTGTGTGGTGTTTTTGTCACCTCTTACGACAGCCCGCCCGGCCGCAGGACATTTCTCCGTACTTGCACGGATAGAAAAAAATATTATAATAATTTACATAAACTTTGTGACATACATACACGCTCAGTAAAACAAAGAAATATCCTCAAAGTTTGCATTTTTGGGAACGAGCGTTTAAAGTTTTCGCCTATTACGAGTTGTTCTATATTTGTTAATAAATTATAAATCAAAATTAATTCAAGTTGTTGAATGGTCTGAAGTAGGTGTGTAGTTGAATTTGTAAGGATTTGTATTCAATCAAAATAAATTAAATTTATTTGTTGATACCGACCAAAAAAGTAATTTTAGAAGCAGTGGTGAATTAGATTACGCTCCCATATAATAAATAATAACCATAAACAAAATTAAAACAAAATAATTAAAATGAACAAGTTGGCAGTAGGCTAAATAAAACCGTAACAATACTCATTGACACTTAACATCTCGGTCTTCCGTGATCACGGCTACTGAAAAGTGGCCGAAACGTCGGAATAATAGATAATAGAATAAATAAATTACCACGCTTAAAACCGTTAAAACGTAGTTTTATGTATACTTGTCGCGAAAACTTAAGAAAATTTTACTATGTTACCTGTACAGCAACTGCAAAATCCTCAAACATAACTTCATATCCCATAAACAAGGCAGAGGTTTAAATGGTCCCACTTTTTCTTTTACCATATTGTTCAGTTTTGTTGGAGCTTTGCCGCTCTCCCCTTGAGATTTCTGACTTTTTTGCGATCGGCCTTCTTTTGTATCGTTTGCAGTTGATTTATTGCCTTTTTTTGACTTTGCTGGTGTCTAGAAATAAAAAGTTTTATTCAGTCAAAAAAGGGGGTAGTTTCATTGCTAGGGTACCTAATTTGTAGTACTTTAATAATACCACATTACTCCAGTAACATACATTTTAGTATTCAAGCATTCACTGCTTAGGTACATTTTTTTATTTTTTTTTATTGCAGGAGTTCAGCAGACAGGCAGACGGCCCACTAGATGGAAAGCGGTTACCATCGCCTATGGACATTTGCAACAACAAAGGTGCTACAAATGCGCTGCTGCTCTCTTAAGGGAGACTGGAACCTGGTCACTAATGCCGGAACACAACACAAGGTTGTTATGGCAGCATACTCTAGACCAGGGGTGGTCGCCATCCAGTCGAGCAAATACTCTACCACCTGGCTGTGGGTTGTTTAGTCGCCTTTTACGACAGGCCGCCGGGCCGCAGGAAATTGTATTCTTTCTCCGTTCCTGCACGGATAAACATGCATGTAATAAACTAACATCTGGGTCAAGTTTTATTATTTTTGTACTATTTAATCATTTTCATTAAGTTCTGGTAGCGTAATGGCTAGCGCACGCGTCCTAAACTCTTAGGCAGTTGTCTGACCTAATGTGCATATTGTTACAATTACCACGTGCTAACAACGATGAAGAAAAACATCGTGATGCAATCTGCACATCGAGATAACCGATGTGTCAAACCTGCCAAGCCGCCTTGGACAAGCATGGCGGGTATACTGACCGTTCCCCCTATTATGGGAGGCCTGAGCCCAACAGTGGGACAGTTATGGGCTGTTATTATTATACTTAATCAAACATTTTAATGAATAGTGTTAAGATTAAGAACACACGCGAAATTCAAAACCGCAAATTTCCACAAATTGAGGATGTTTCACCCAAAAAGTTTTATGAAGGATCATAACATTTTCACGTGTAGGTATAAAAATATTCTCTGGGGTATAAAAAATTGAATCAAGCTCTGAAATGTACCTAATAGTGATAACGGGCAAGATGCAATAACCAAATGTCATTAAATTGAGGAAATTTTCAAAATTACTCAATGTGGAAATCAACTAGACGTTCAGATTACCAACCACATTGAACTTAGTGGGTATTTTGTACCAGTCTTCGAAATGCCAATATCACGGTCACGTCAGCATTTTTGTTCAGTAAGCGCGTCAATATGACGTCGTTTAAGTGGACAAAATGTAATTGCAGTTTTAAATGTTTATTAACATGTTAAATTTACACATTTTTACCAAGTTATAGAGGATGTAAAAATAATAATCGACACGCTAAGACTGTATAACTCGAAACCAAATAAGTCACGTTGTTATGGGTAATATACAGCAGACAACTTAAGCGATGATCCTAGACACCCAGACCACAGTAAATAACTGGAAGTTTGTTTATGAAATTTACTATGAATCGAACCGAGACTACATTCCAGTATGCTAGGCTGGCAATGGCTTAGCCAACTAAATCACAGAGGCTGTCTGTCAAAAAATAATGCCTATTATTACATACTAGATATACTAGGTGGTAGTTGTAGTAGTAGCTCTCTGTTACGTACATAAAAAATAATTACTAAACTAAGAACTAAGTCAATATAGTGTAGACAACTGCACAGAAAAACATAGAAAGTCACAGCCAAACCTGATTTGAAGTACCTAATACGTAACGAATGGCATGTGGGCAACCTGACAACGTATTTGTTATTGAATTACAGCGATGGTTGTCTACATCACAATTGGAGCGCCATCTTTTTTGCTAATCCGATTATTTTGAGGAAATGGCGTCCTTTATAGGGATAAAATGTATCCTAACTGTTAAAGCGAGTTATAAGCTAGTATTATGTTCAGTAGTTTCCAAAAGAGATGCGATCGCGGCGCCATCTTTTCGTTTTTTCGTCTATCCCACAGAAACGCCATTATTTATAGGGATAAAAAGCATCCTAAGTTACGCACCGGGATATAAGCTAGCTCTACGTCGAGTTTAATTTACATCCGTTCAGTAGTTTTCACGTGATCTTACAGACAGACAAAAACTCTAAAAGTTGCATTTTCGGAATCTCCTGGTCGGAATTATCCCCCCTGATTTTTCAAACGCATTGTAAACACTCGAAACATTTACAGATTTACTATAGTATTATGAATTGCAGGACTCGAATTAAAATGCCATTAGAATTACTATAGAGTTTATTCGAACTATACAAACACGTATAACACAAGTACAAATATAACCGAACACAACAAGTCCAAACGTAATGCAGAAGGTCGTAATTCAATAAAACGCGCAGTCCGTCACTAATAGATTCCCGAATGTACACACGTCTCGCCTTGATCGTGGTTTTCGCTCTACTGCCCCCCCCCCCCCCTTCCTAAATCAGGCCATCGTTTTATACTGCACAAATGCAATGTGCCCGCCCGGCAACGTGGACCAAATTTCCTAGAACCAGCTTGTACTTTATATCCGTAACACCTGGCTAATGATTACAGCCGCAAGCGGCCGTAAACAGTAGAACAATAGGCTGCTGACTAGAAACGTATGACAATAAATAATTAAACAAAAGAAGACGATCATAAAAGAATTTCAATAGTTTCAATGTTATTAGTTCCAATGCCGACGGGTAATAAATGTGCTTCTACAAAACTGTACGTGGAATTTGTCTTTGTCGGCGCCTCGGTTGTAACAATAGTATAGATTGATAATAAGTAATACCTTAGTCTGTTCTACAATATTATAGTAATTTCTATACAAGCGATAGACACTGTCTGCAAGTCCAGTGGTATTTGGGTTCCACTGCATTATTTTATACGCAACCAAAGCCTCATAGGATTGTATCAATAGTTGTACTTTGAGATTCTTCGCTTTGGATTCTGGTGTAAGATCTGTGAGGCCAGGGTCTTCCTGAAACCAAAATATTTACATAGATAGCGTAAATAACAACTTAAATTATATTTTCCGCAAACACAATTATGTAAATAATGTCAGTCATAATAATTCAATAAATACTTAAATCTAGGACATTAGTTTTAGTGACACATTGCAAGGATAATACACGAAGAAAAAGAAAACATTAAACAAATTACTAAACAAGTGAAGAGGTGTGATCTTTCAGCAGAGAAATTATCATTTTTTTTTAACTATCTATAGAAATTATCATTTTTCTATCCGTGCAGAAACGGAGAAAGAATACAATTTCCTGCGGCCCGGCGGCCTGTCGTAAGAGGCGACTAAACAATCCACAGCCAGGTGGTAGAGTATTTGCTCGACTGGATGGCGACCACCCCTGGTCTAGAGTATGCCGCCATAACAATCTAGTATTGTGTTCCGGCATTAGTGGACCAGGTTCCAGTCTCCTTTAAGAGAGCAGCAGCGCATTTGTAGCACCTTTGGTGTTGCAAATGTCCATAGGCGATGGTAACCGCTTTCCACTAAGTGGGCCGTCTGCCTGTGTGCTGAACTCCTGCAATAAAAAAAATAAATAAAATAAAACTAAAGGTTTTGCATAAAGGATATATCATTTATTGTTCTTGTCTACGGATTCATTTAAATTTTCACTTATAAATATTTAAGATAGAGTGGCATGCCAGGGGCACACCATTGGAATTAACAGAATACTGAAATCGACAAATCTACGATTGAGAAGAGTGTCTGGCGGTTCTGATAGTAATAGCAGAATCGGACCCCTAGTGTTGCAAACGTCTATCGGCGACGTTACGCACTTTCCATTGGCCATCTGCTTGTTTTTCTAAAAAGTTTTTTAAATACAAGATTTTGAGATCCTGGATATCATGTTGCAGCAGAGTACTAGCCAAGAGAAGTAAAACGAGCCCAAACACGACGGGTCTATCTTGTTTAGTACAGGAGTTCCTATGGCCATCTTCCGACTCCATCATCAGATCAGCTCCATGGTATCATACTATTGCATTGTCACGCGATATACATATGCGTGAAAAATTTCAGCTCAATCGGAAACCGGGAAGTTGGTCAAATTTAACTTGCAAGATTCTACCCGACCTTACATACATACATACATAGGTACATCCATTGCAAGTTAAATAAAAGCTTGTAAAAAGAATCGATCTCTTACCATGGCAACAACTGCCAGTCTTTCGGTTGCACACAACCGGTTCATAATGGCGTTCAGTTGGTTCTTGAGGTGGACGTTTGAGGTGTCCCGGGTTTGACTCGACAATATATCTTCTAGATCGTCGTCGTCGTCGAGCTGGAGGTACTGGGCGACCAAATACATCATGTGTGATATCGGTTCCTAGCATTAAAAAAAGATAGGATAAGGAATCTACGAAGATTTGTTGCAGTATAAATTCTTAGTATGTCATTATTGCGACGGTAACAATATTTTACTGTTTGTTACTCCATTAATTCTTTTAAAAATAATTGTAATACAACTTCTATGTGTATTTTTTTAAGAGCCCGAGATATATAAATAATTATGACGAAAATTTTTTTTTGCTAGACCTATTGGTGAGGAGTTTCGTGCCGCTTCTTCTCCTTTAAACAGTCATAACACGTTACGAAGCGTTATACATAGAATAGGAAGTATATTTAAATTTTGCTTACATGTATAACCTTCTAAAAGTGTTGTACAGTAGAACTTATTTTGAATAAAAACTTTTGAATTTGATGTCCAATACTACCTCATTCATGTATTAAGTTTAAGCTATAGCATAAACTTTATCATTGTTGTTTTGGTGGGATTAGTAATGGTGTCGTCTTACCTCTCGCTCGCACACTGGCCAGAACTGCCCCATAAAGGTAACAAAACATAAATAACGATAGCCTTTTTTAAAAAGTTGGCATAAGTGCTTCGAATACAATAAAATGCTTTACATATAATATTAAAACACCGTTATTTTAACGAAAAAAAAGCACTAATTGTTGCTAGGTTTATTTTGAGAAGTACATACTTAAATTGTTTTATTTAATAGTATTCTGTCTCCATAAATAAATTAAATAAATATACATTTTCTACAAGAAACTTTAATCAGATGATGTCAGGAGCCTTAAGAACAGACGAGCTTGCATGAGAAGAGTTATGAATGTCAAAGAGGCAAGTGAGGTGTGTAAGAATAAGCCTAAATGGCACTCTGTTGTTCGTGCCTACCTCGCAAGGGAACTGGCGTGAAGTTATGTATGTATGTATGTAACTTTAATGAGATATTTTTTTGATATGAGGCAACTTTCAAATAACATAACAGTGTTTTAATTAAACACATTTTTTTACTATTATTAGGGTGGTATCAGAGAGTAAGCGGTCACGCGTTTGAACGTTCTGCGTTGGAGCGTTCTGCGTTCGAGCGTGCAAATATCCACGAACTCCGCTGTTGGAAGGTCAACGCGGTACCACTACTGTTACGGCGAACTATTGATTCTGTAGTCATAAGCAGTAACAAAACGGAAACGGACACACTGGGTGCGCCCAGTGAACAAGACTAGAACAAAAAATGGATTCCATAGACTGGCATTTCTGTGGCAATTTCCCGCCATGATTCTACTACTATTTTTCGGTTTTTATAATCATTATCCTTAGCATTATATAAAAACGTCTTTGAAGAACTAGCATTATTAACTTATCGGTCTCCATCTTCCTTCCAACTTCAAGGAGTGTTGGGAACAAAGGTGTACAGGAGAGGAACAATTTTTGGACACTTACCACGACATGAAACCCTTCTTTGTAAGATAATAGAAGGGGAAGTGGACGGCAGAAGAGGAAAGGGAAGACCTTGGAGGGCGTTTATCGACCAAATAAGGATAGGATAGGTGTCGTGTTGTACAAAGTAGTGAAACAACTGGACAAGCACCGAGAGGATTGAAGGGCGCTCCGCCGACAAGAGCTAAGCACTTAAATACTATAGTTATGATGACCTTCCTTGCAATCAATGTGGAAACCAAAATAGTAGGGAACGCGCGAACGCATGCGTTCTGATTGACCTACGCGGTTAGAATGCTTGGTGCGTGGGGACGTCTATGTAACGTAAGGGGCCATCCACAAATGACGTCACACGTTAAGGGGGAGGAAGGAGGTCAACGACGTGTTATATTGTGTGACAAGGGATCGGAGGGGTCCTAAATTTCGTAACTGACGTCACGAAATTTAGAAAGTAGGATTGGTTTTGAAATGGTCACATTTCAAAACCAATCCTACTTTCTGGGATTAGCTTTACATAAATCTATCCTTTTTCCGGGATAAATTCTAGATATTTTTATATATATTTTTATCCCGGTAACTATCCCATTTTTCGGGATACAAAACTATCCTATGTTCATCCTCGGTATCGAAAAAACATATATACTGAGTTTCAGACAAATCTGTCCAGTAGTGTTTCCGTGAAAGCGTAACAGACAGACAGAGTTATTTCGCATTTATAATACGGTAATACTGCTGTTTTTAATTTTTATAATTATATACTTGATGTAGAATTGCAAAATATGTGATGTCACACGAATGTGGCCAGCTGTGACAAGGACGGGGGAGAGGTCACCATAATCATGAAATTCGTGTGATGTAATTTGTGGATGGCCTCTAATACAACGAACGCAGAATGCGAAAGCGGAACGCTCGAACGCGTGACCACTTTCTGTCTGACAGCACCCTTAGCTGAGTGTACAGGTACGATGAGCCACCATTACTAATCCCACATGTTATCCGTTCAGGATTATTTTTTAAATCGTCTCCCTTCTTTCTTGGTTTCGAAAACCTACCCGTTCAGGTTATATACAGCCTATTAATTTATTGAAAATACTAAGAAGCTTATTTTTTTTATTTGTAGCCACGCAATAGTAAGAATAATATTGTATAGCTAGAAAATACTTCTTAATATTTTTACGAGTTTAGCGGGACTCGAATTAAAATGCCATTAGAATTAAGTTTATTAGAACTATAATAGAATTGAGTTTATTAGAACTATACAAACACGTATAACACAAGTACAAATATAACTGAACACAACAAATCCAAACTTAATGCAGAAGGTCGTAATTCAATAAAACGCGCAAAGTCCGTCACTAATAGATTCCCGAATGTACACACGTTTCGCCTAGATCGTGGTTCTCGCTCGACTGCCCTTCTCTCTATTAAGCCGTCGTTTTATACCTCACAAATACAAATGTACCCGTATCGTAGTCGACGTAATCTGCAACACCTGGCTAATAATTCGGCCGCAAGCGGCCGTAAACGATTGCAATACAACGATATGCTGTTCTCTAGAAACGTATGCCAATAAATAAGTAAACGAAAGAAGACGATCATAAAAGAATTACAATTAGTTCAAATGCTGACAGGTAATAAATGTGCTTCTACAAATCTGTACGTGGAATTTGTCTTTGTCGGCGCCTAGGTTGTAACAATATCATTAATCAACTGTCAGAGTGCCAATCACTGAGGAAGCCGCCACCGTCGTCTTTCAATGCAGCGCACATGTCTACAATGTGTATTATTCTGCCAATTATTTTTTTATTTATTCCTCTACAAATACTTACAACTAAATTTGCTGCAGTTGCAGTCTCCTGTACGCATTTATCCAACAACAGTGGGTTTTCTTCATCTTCGGATATATACTTGACTAAACGACTATGCATCATTTCCAATATTGACTTGTGTAATACAAATTTTTCTTTAGTGCAATTATATAATTCTGTAAAATAGAAAATGAATTCTTGACTACTAATGAATGTACACACATAACATCTAAAGATAAACCGTTATGGCTACGTTCCACATGAGAATCACAACGACCACGCTCACGACCGCGATTTTTCCCGTTCCACTTGTTTGCGACCGTTGATTGACCGGAGCGTTGATGTTATTAACAACGAAGTACACGAATGTCTATAGTTGCTGTGTGGTTAATTTGAAAATCGCGCCTTTTTCAACGTATCGATAGAGAAAACTATTGCTCCGTGGCCAACGCCCACTTCCACCCACCTATAGACATGGGTCGTTGTGAGCATTGCGTGATCGAAAAATATGACGTCATTAGTAACGTTTTCGCCACGACCATAACGACTGCGGTCGCTATGTGGAACGGTTGAAGGAGCATTTTGGGCGCTGTCAGCTACAAGTGGAACGTAGTCTACTTAACAACATAATAAAATGTTTAAAAAAATTAACCCGACTACTGAAACAGTAACGACATGATCCCAATCCCAATTTTAGTTATAATCAAAGTCCTAAATTAAGAAATATTTATTTTCTAGCAAAAACAAAACGAACTCAAGAGTAAGAAAAAAATAAATATTTTCTACATCTTGAAGTTGGTGTGAAGTAAAACATAAAAATGACTACATCTTAATATTTTCTTAAGTGTTCGTGCCCTGTATACATACATTAGATTAGGCTCCCATAGAGTAAATAATAACCATAAACAAAATTAAAACTAAATAATTAAACGAACAAGTTGGCGGTAAGCTAAATAAAACAACAATACTCATTGACACTTGACATCTTGGTCTTCAGTGATCACGGCTACTGAAAAGTGGCCAAAACGTCGGAATAATAAAAATCAAATAAATTACCGCGCCTGAACCGTTAAAACGTAGTTTTATTCATTATTACATCTTGCAAATCTGTTGTTTTTTTTATGTTTTACATAGCACCCACTTCAAGATGTTGTAAAAAATAATTATTTTTTGAATCTTACTTACTTTTGAAGTCGGTTTTGTTTATTGTAAAAAAAAATATGTTTAAGAACAAAGAAAACATATTTAATGTCGCAAAATAATGCATAAAGAAAACAGTAAATATACTAGTTTGTTACACATAAACACAAAATATAATAATATTTTACTGCACTTTATTACTTTTAATCACCGAGTGTCGAGTATACATAAGAAGTGTACTCCGGGTAGGCATTGATTTTTGAAATTGAATTTCACGATAAGTGTAAAAAATAGTACTTACTAGTGTATAATAGTTGTTTCACAGCCGCGTCTTGCAAGAAACATCGTTGGATAATAGAAATAACCTCACAACACACTGCTTCGTTACGCACGCGTGATCTCACCCTGGGAAAGCAGTTTTTGAATATAAAATTACATAGAAAACTCGTGGTAAGCGGCTAATGTAGCCGTAACTCCAACGTGAGTTCAAATACTGGCCGTAACAGGCCGTCCATAAAGTACGTAACGCTAAATTTTGATTTATTGGACCCCTCACAAATGACGAGACTGTATTGGTCTAGGATCTTTACCAGTTCTTTAAATAGTGAAGAACATAAATACTTCTACTTATTGGACCGCTCCCCCCACATCACGCTTTCTGAGACCCTCTTATAATAGGTAAGCGGACAGTTAAATCAATTGAGTTACTTTTTATAAACTTACAGTGTTGCAGCCGCATAGATTTTGTACCTATTATGATATTTTAAAATTTACATGATAAAATGTTATTTTAACTTTTATAATATGGAAAAATTTAATAATTTATTATAACATGTGTCCGCACCCCTATTATCACATCACAGACCCTAGAACTTGTTTTTTGATTATTTTCTTTACCGATTGAAGGGTGCGTTTCCTTAAGGTGAAGCCACAAAAAACTGCGGTGCGACGATGCATCGATACGATGACGCACCTCAAAAATTTCATCGCATACGACTTCGTACAGTATTACTCAACTAATATTTAATTCCTGCCGATGTACCTGTGCAGTAGACCAATGGTAGTAGCGCCGACAGTGTACGAATCGTGTAAGTGGAACAAAGCTAGGAATGCATAGCAGGCAATACTCTGCCATTTTCGCTTGCGCGTAAATTTCAATATAGATTTTTTTTTTAATTGAAAAAAACCAACAGCGCATATTAATAATACAAACAAACAAAAAAGTACTTAAAATGTAGGGCTAATAACAGGTTTTTCTATCAAGTTAAATTGTGAGCAAACAAGCGAACTAAATTTGTGTAAAAATACAATAAATATATAAATAAGTGGAATAAGTATATACTTACACACATACATACATAATAATAAATACATATGCATACAGAGATATCTAAATAAAATACATTAATGTGGACCGTGTTTCCACATTTACATGTGGAAAAACGGTCTGCACTTTTCTGCGCAAACAAAAACTGCCAATAGGAATAAATAGATAGAAACTATACATTTATATACGGCAACCTCTGTGGTGGCTCAAGCCTTTACCCGCCTGTATTGGAACGCACAGTTTCTGGGTTCGATTACCGTCAGTGTAAATTTCGTAAATGAACTTTCTGCTATTTGCTATGGTCTGGGTGGTGATTATTATTATTATATAACCGTATACTTACGTGTTCCCTTGTTCAGTAGCATGGAAGTCCACAGTCAATTGAGTCAAGTACTGGAAAGAATTATTTTCATCGCTATTCCAACTCTGGCTCGATGTACTCGACATGCCACTCGTAAGTTTAATGTGACGCAACACGGTCAAAAATCCCGATAATGCTAAGCAACGGTAGAGGGACGTGCTGAAAAAAAAACTCAATCTTAGGATTGCACGTCAGAAGCGAAAACTTTGTATCTGAGCGTGACGGTCACGCGAGTTTAGTCTTCCCCGTCTCAAAATTGCCTAAAGAAGTTTTCACTTCAAAAATTTATTATATAACTAGCTGATGCCCGCGACTTCGTCTGCGTGGTGCGGTCTTTTAACTAACCCACGGGAATTTTTCGTGATCAAAAGTATCCTATATGTTGACCGGAGATGTAAGCTACCACCATAAAAAAATTCATTTAAATCGGTCCAGTCGTCTCGGAGATTAGCCAGTACAAAAAGACACATAAACAGACACAGACAAACAGAGAAACAAAAAATTTGAAAAATTAGTTCTATTTCACTTCTTTACACCCCCCTGACTTGGTTTTTAGCATCTTTTTTTTCATTGTACAGAAAATCGACCTCTACAATTTATCATATGTATAGATGGTTCGGTGAAATGAACCACACAAACAGAATAAATCCGTAGAAGCGACTTACTTAGAATAGAAACCCTTTCTGCAAACCATAACCAGCACATCTCTAGTGCGCATACTGTAATTCAATAACGGCCGCACTGCATCCAGTACGACTGCGGCACTTCTATAATCCGTTGGAGAAGGCTGACATTTTTCTAAAATTGTTGCCAGTTGAGTGCACCTTTCCACTGACACTGGGGTAAATTTGCATAGCACGTATAGGCAATCTGTAAACATGGTATTTACGATCAATGTAGTATAGAAAAACATGTCAGCTGTATAAAGTGCTCACCAAAATAAGAGACACAATACAATAGTGTCAATATTTTTAGGCAAAACACTAGGCCGCTTTAGCGCTTAAAGCGATATGTCCAGGTAACCTATCTTAAACAATATTCTTAGCTAGTCTGGCAATGTAGTTAGTCCAAAGTCTAGATGTTCCTAAATAAATAAAAAAATATAGATAATCATGAGCAACTTATAAATATTATATACTAAAGAATGGGTAACGGAGCATTTTAATTATTCACAAACTTTTTACATGGCAATGTTAATACAAATGTCAATGTCATTTTACAAAAACGTTGTCGTTGTGACTGTCAGTTTATTATTTTGGTATAATTGTGTTTTAGTACTTAAGACCTTAAAACATGAATAACACTAAAAGTGCCTCGTGCAAGTTATTGATGTGAATAATTTAGAAATTCGATAAAAAAAGAACTGAAGAAATACTGAATTCAAAGAAAAATAAAAATGTTTACGTATTGTACTCTATGGTAATTTGGAGTTGCCATAGGGATATTTAAATTCCGTGCTTTTTCAGTCTCTACTTGCAGTAATCATTATGACTAAGAATACTGTCTATAATTTGGTAATTTAGTAAGAGGGCTAAGACTGTATTTGTCAATAATCGCGAACTTAAATGTAGAATAACGATTACTAACTAAAGGTTACATTTTGTTTTGTGTGAGTTTTATGCTGTATGTTATTATATACATTTTCGTAGTGGACTGTATTGTCCTTCGAATACATTACAAAATATATATACACCTGTTATTTGCAAGGATATATTATTTTAATAAGTAAAAAGAAACTAAAAGTAGTTTAAATGAAGTCAGTGTGAAAATTTTTATATGCAATTTGAACAGATGAAACATCAAAAAAAGAATACTACTACATTAAAATAATACACATGCACTACTACTAATAAGAATAGCTTTTATTGGTGAAAAAGTTCCATAATTTCACTTAATTTATTCAATACATTGGTATCCAATGATATCTTCTTACCAGCTTGTCCTTCAACAAAGAGGCCTCTCTCAAGCTATTTGAAGCCCATTTCTCACTGTTTTTTTTTATTGCATGAGTTCAGCAGACAGGCAGACGAAGGTGGCACCACATTGGTGGCGAGACATTAAGGGGAGACTGAAACCTGCCCACTAATGCCGGAACACAACTCTGAGTTGTTATGGCGGCATACTAGACTCTAGGGGTGGTTGCCATCCAGACGGGCAAATACCCTACCACCTGGCTGTGGATTATTTTGTCGCCTTTTTTTTTATTGCTGAGGCACAGCAGACAGGCTGACGACCTGTGATCGATAGTGGTTACCGTCGCCTATGGATGTTAGCAGCACCAGAGGTGTTGCCAATGTGCTGCCGGCCTCGAGGGAAACCTTCTTATGCCCCTTGCGATAGGCCGCCCGGCCGCAGGAAATTGTATTCTTTGTCATTCCTGCATAGATTTTTTTATATGTCTACAGATGTTTTGACAGGTTTTGTTGTGTTTCAGAGACTACCCTACTACTTCATTTCTAAAACTGAGAACCTTGGCACTAATCCGATGCAGCCAAAGATCTTTTGTTCAGTTGATCAACATTCTTTTGTTATAAAATGTATAAACAATTATTATTTCTATGTTATAGACCACTTGTCACTTGTCTGTCTTTTGTTCTCGAACTCAGTTTTATTGCCCGAGCCTATTGTCCCATCTTACTTTTCAAATTGTTTTAAAGATTTATGTTTTGTCACTGTCAATGAAGACATATATAATATTATCATTATATTGTGTGAACTTGTGCAGACGACTTGATTAGTATATGATTTTCGGGGCATTTCTATACTGATAATAATTCGTTTCTTGATCGACAATTATATATATTTTTAGTTTATAATTCTGCTTTTAACCTTATTTTAAACATACATAAAAAAACTGCCATCAGTGGAGGCTTATCAATGGGTTGTCATTTTCATTGTCAGCATTTAAGATAACAACTGTTAGACCCCCAAATACAATAAAGTAAATAAATAGTACATACCTGCAAATTGAGGCAGGACCACTTCCCCGGACAGTAGATCAGATAGTTTCGTCAGTATATAGGGAGTCGTCTCCGGTTGTAACTTGCTAAGACGGACTAATATGAGCTTTCCATGAGACCAGCATAAGGCTGCGGTCGGACGACTAGCGTTCACCGAGAGGAGGTTGAAAGCTAGGTTTATCAACCCCATAGTTGTGAGCTGACGGTGATTGCCACTGTGAAACAAAAATGGCGACTAGTACACATAATAAAACTAGGTTTTAATAGTTTAAAGCGCAGTATTTTATTTGATGTTTATTCCGAAGTTTCGACTACTTCTCAGTAGCCGTGATCACAAAACGCGTAGGTTGACACTAGAGATTTCTGTCTTCCGTGATCACGGCTACTGAAAAATAGCCGAAACTTCGGAATAAACATCTAATAAAATACCGCGCTTAAAACCGTTGAAACTTAGTTTTATTATATATTTTTTATTTCAAAGTTGGATAACAGGCAAACGACCCAGCCCATGGAAAGTGGTTAGCGTCACCTATAGACTTGCAACACCAGGGGCCGAATTCTGCTATTATTATCTCATCATAATCACCGGATACTATCGTCTCAATCGCAGATCGGCCTGATTTCGGTCTTCTGTTAATTCCGATGGCATGTCCGTGTTACGCCACTCTACGTTTCTAAATATCTATAAGCGAAAACTCGTGAAATAAATGTTTCAAATTTTAGTAGCTTTTCTTTATTCTTTTCGGCTAATATCATTTCTGCTAATGGTAATACGAATTGTTTGCTACTACTACTCTACCGCGACGATATCGAGATGATATTGTGGATCAAGATGAATACGAATTTTTTAAACTATCGCAATGGAATCGTACTTTGAATATCTTCGCAAGGCCAAGATATTAAAATATTGCCGAGGTTGCCTGGATGAGATCGCTACGAGCAATAAGGCCGCACATCGTTTCAATGTAAATGTATTCATATTAATTGTCTAGGTTTAAAAGTTTATGGTGAATAAAGAGTGTTCATTCATTCATTCAAGGTCAATGATTCCAGCTTGGCGCTATCACGTCAATAATTAATTTTTTACCTTTCTGTAGTAAGGACTTTCAGTAAGCTGGCAACATCAACATCCGGTGGTAGAATGAAACGCAACCACGCCGACTCTTTACTCTGTGCTTCGTCCAATATACGCTGTTCTATTGCGGATTTTACTGTCTGAAAAATAAATATTAATTAATAACATAAATGGCATGAATCTACAATGGGATGAAAACAGATATTTAATGTAATAAAACTACGTTTCAACGGTTTTAGAGCGGTAATTTATTTGATTTTTATTATTCCGACGTTTCGGCCACTTTTCAGTAGCCGTGATCACGGAAGACAAAGATGTCAAATGTCAATGAGTATTGTTAAACTTTTATTTAGCCTACCGCCAACTTGTTAATTTAAATTATTTAGTTTATTTAATTTTGTTTTTGGTTAATATTTATTCTATGGGAGCCTAATCTAATTTACCACCGCTTCACAACATGTTGTGGCTTGAAGAGAAAAAGCGGCGCAAGAAACTCTTCAGCAAACATGCCTAGCTCTAATAATTTTATATAATAATAAAATGGATGGGACCAGGAGGAGGAGGAAACGTCGGAATAATAAAAATCAAATAAATCACCGCGCTTAAAACCGATCCTTTAGCTCACTATTAGCACACATGTGTCCGCGATGAGAGTGCAGATCGCGTTTGTGCACGTGATCATTGTGTTATTGTCTCACTTTGTTTATATAGGAGTTGTATGATTTGTATGAAATGGGTATATTTTCTTGGTATATTACGAGATAGTGATAGTGCTAGTCTTGCGGCTTTTTGGTATATCGATAATTGTCTTAAGAGTTAAAACGTAGTGTTATTATCTATACTGGACGCGAAAACTTAAGAAAGTATTAGATATTTAATGTTCCCGGCACATATCTTGAGCGATCGGCGGATAAGTAGAAATCGCTTTACGCATTGAGCGTAGCCAATGTAATGCTATTATTTATGGACGTCAACGTCTTTACTTGCCAAACATGTAAGGAATTTATGGGGATATGTTGCAGTATAAACTTTTAGTATGTCTCGTCATTATTATAAAGATAATCATAATATTCTTCTTTCCTTTTATTATGTCTTTGTCTTACTGAGTATGCACTGTTTGCTGCAACTTCATTAATTCTTCGAAAAGTAATTCTGTAACATACTTCTGTATAAAACTTATAAAAAAAGCTTGAGATATAAATAGAATAAGAAGTATAAAGAAAAACAATTTTTAGCTAGGTGTGTTGTTAGTAGTTAGTAGGTGTGCTGTGTTGGTGTGGGAGTTTATTGCCACTTCTTCTCCTTAATGGAAATAATAAGTTGCGAAGCCTTATACACAAAATAGGAAGTAAATTTAAATTTTAACTTATATGAAGTTCAAAAAAACGTTCTCCAGTGGAACTTATTTTGAATAATTGAATTTGAATATCGAAAATATTGTTTTTGTCCTTTTATTCGATAGGCATAATACCTCATACTTCGAAAAAGAACCGCAATACCACTGTCCGTGGGTCAAGGTGACCGCTCAAGAATCGTTTCGGGAACTATAATAATTTACTATCATGTGAACAGTTTGCCTACAAATAAACTTCAAAAATTAGGATTGGCCATTTTTTTTCAACAATAAAAAGTAATTTCGAGGTAATATGTATCCTCATTTTAACTAATATTTTGTTAAAATTAAAGCAAAAACGACTTTTCTTTACCTATATAATTAAAAATAAATGTTTGTGCTCTAAACTATTGATCAGATTGTGAGTGTTACTGGCCCAAAAAACAGAATATACAAAAAACAGTTACTTTACGTGGCATTGCAATGCATGCTGGGTGCACTTAGTCTTTATATATATAATTCTTGTGTTAGTGTGTATGTTACTGAACTCTTCCTAGACGGGGTTCAACTGCGTTTGATGCTTTTTTTTATGTGTTCTATTTCAAGCATTTAAAAAAATACTCACATCCAAAGAAGCAGATTTGAACTCGGACCGCTTATCAGACACGGCCAGCGCTAAGTCTATAATGAAAGGATTCCTCAAGAGTTGGGTCTTTGGCCACGCTATCACGTGTTTCCTCACGAAATCTAGCTCCTCCATTCCCTTTGACATATGGTACATACATGTCGACAGGCAATTGCTTAACTCTGCCGGACTATATTGAACTACAAAAACAAAATGCTGCCATGCCATAAAATCAAAAACAAAACGAGACATCAACTGAATATTTTTTATGCAATAAAGCAAAACATACAGGCAGACGACCCATTTTATGGAAAGTAGAGATTATAGTAATTACATAAATGAAGTGTGAAATAGAAAAGCAATTCGCGCATACACGATTAATTTATATATTAATATTTGAAGCAAAGACACAGCAAAAACTTTGTACCCCATTTACGAAAATTGAGCGGACGGAGGAGTATGAAATTTCGCACACTTATAGTTTATATAGAGAAGGAGTGCAGAATGCTAATATTTTATATACATTAAATCAATAATAAAAAAAACATTACACACACTACCACGTATTTGACACACCCACGCATATATACTCTTTTGTTTATTATTAAATTCAAATGAACAGTGTAGCCTTGGCAAAATCTGTGACTATAGAAGTATAGTTTTTGACAACAGAACCTTAATAATTTTCAAACTTATAATTTAAATTAATTATTATGGTCGATTTTTGACAACGAGCGACTATTAGTTATGATAAAAGTAACAACTTAAGCGCAACCCATTAAGATTCCTGTAAATAGGAATCGACTTAAAGGTTCAGATACGTAGATACACAAAAAAACACACACACACACACACCACGCACGCACGCACGCACGCCCCCCCCCCTACACACACACACACACACACACGCACGCACGCGAACACGCCCCCCCCCCCACACACACACATACACATATATATATATATATATATATATATATATATATATATATATATATATATATATATATATATATATATATACATTCAACTATTATTAAACACATAATAGTTTGAAACACCTGTACAAGCAAAAATATACTTAGGACCAAATGTCGCTTACAATAAAACGGCGGTAAAGGCTCGCAAGTCCTTATAGTTTACTTTATCGGGAAAAATAACCCTATTGACTACAATGTGATATTCTTGACGACTTGAAGAAGTCCAGCATCTGCTAGTGGAATATATCCAGACCAGAGCCGGTAGGAAGGGGCTGGGGATACTCTGAGAATTTCTTTGATGTATGTGGATGTTTTCCAGGGCATTTTGAATATATTCATTTAACATTATACAAAATTGTATGGTTAGAACATAGTCACTAAAAGCTGCTAAATAAATTGAATTAAAACAAAAACTCCTACAAAATGAGTATCTGGTGGAAACTGCAGTTTTACTCTCAAAAGTGTATAACAAAAAATATATAATAATATAGGAAAATTATTTTAAAATTCAGATTGTTTTTAATAAAGACTTATGTGTTGTGTTGAAAATGTTAACTGTTTAGCATCAAACAAAGACCTTCTAATATTTGTATAATCAGAAATACTTAATACTATCTAGATACAAAAATCGTGCAGTCATATTTAGAAAGAAGAACTCTTACCAAAGTCTTCAATATCTGTATTTGTAGATGCTGAATCCTGCGGCGGTGGTTCCAGCTTGCTGTACAATCTAACTGTGAAGTAGTAACTCAAGTGAGCCAGCACTATTTCCATATTACGTGATTCACAAAAACTGCAATTTAAGATTTAAATATTCTCATAATTATTAGGGATTTTTGGAATCGGATTCGGATTATGAAGACACTGTTTAGTATTCAAAAACGTTGTTAAAAGAGCAATAGATCTAAAATATTGATCAAGTTGTCCTGCATGTTTCCTGGAATATTATGGAATAGAGATTCCATCTCCTCTATCTCAGCCCATCTCTTATTCCTCCTGTCTGATCCCTCTACTCTATTACCTTTATCCTATTCCTTCTAGCTCGTCCTAAAGGCTAGCAATGTGTTGGCTTCGACCCTGGGGCCTAATCCTGCTATTTCAATATCATGGCTTTGTGTGATAGTGTCAAACATTTGTATTCTACTAAACCCACAAGATCTTCTCGATATCGTCGCGGCGGAAAGTATTAGAAAGAAAGTAATATTATACCACTAGCAGAAATGGCATTAGCCGATATGAATATTGAAAAGTTACCAAAATTATAAATGTTTATTTCGCGGGTTTATGCTTATAAATATTTATAAAGATAGAATCGAGTGCCGACGGCACCCCATCGGGGTTAACAGAATACCGAAATCAAGCAAACCTACGATTGAGACGATAGTGTCCGCTGATTTTGACGAGATAGTAATAGCAGAATTGGGCCCCTGATGTTACCAATGTCTATAGACAATCATACCATTTTTCATTATGCGGGCCGTCTGTAAAGAAATGTATGTATGTAAAGTCTAAGCTCTTTTGGTGTGACAAGACTCTACTTATTATATATTGATCTGAAGGCTAATAATTGATCTCAAAATCAATTAAAAAAACCACTGAAGCACCAAAAATAAAAGCTCTACATATTTCAGATCTAGTTTTAGATTAATTTGGCCATGTATTAATTTACTAGAGGCCACGGGTCAACCTCTAGTGCGTGCTTCTTGTTTAAAGAGCAGGCGTTAATACAGGTTACATTGTACTAAATTTTTATGTTAGTGCTATCTGCACTCAGAAGTTTAATTTAATTTTATATTGCAAACGATCCCATCTCCGGGCATGTAAAGTATTTATGTTCATTTTCGGTATTAAAACTACATTTAAACAAAATTACAGCAAAACCAATCCAATACTCCTAGTAGTTTTCCGTGAAAGCTTAACGGAAAGACCTATCGAGTTACTATCGTATTTTTTATAGACGATGCATTTTAATATCTATAAACTTGAGAAATGATTGGTCTCAACCAAACTTTCATCCTTTATTTTAAACCGTCCTAGCTATATTTATCTATCCCCTATCTATGAAAACTACATAAATAACAAAAATGACAAATCGGACAAAAAGGACAAAGATGACCAAAATGACAAAAATGGAAAATCACAAAAAAAACCTATCCCACCTTTTGGGATAACCTTTACATAAATCTATCCCAATACCATTATCCGCGATAAAAGGTATCCCTTGTCCACCCTCGGTATTAAAATTACTTGTATAACAAACAGAAAGACAAATATATTTTTATCCCGGAAACCATCCCATTTTTCGGGATAAAAAGTATCCTATGTTCATTCGCGGCATCGAAAATATATATATATACTGAGTTTCAGCCAAATCGGTCCAGTAGTTTTTCCGTGAAAACGGAACAGACAGAGTTACTTTCGCATTTATAATATTAATAGGGATTACGAAAAGAAATATGACCAAAGTTATACACACCTTAATAATTGGTGAACTAATGGCGGCAATGAGTCTGGAGGAATATTAGAGATGTAGGAACAAATCTTGTTGATGAGTTGCTTGTGATCATTTTGGTTCAGTTGCATATCTCTAGAAACCAATTAATTATAATCATTATCATGTCTATAAAGGCACTGTGGCACATATGTTGTTCCTGTGCTTCATGATTCTAATAATAAAAAAATAAAAAATAAAAGCCCATAAACATTCCATGGGTTCAGGCCTCCCAATTTCATAGGGGGAAGGACAGTGTACCCGCCATACTTATCTAGGGCGGCTTGGCGGGTTTGACACATCGGTTATCTGGATATGTGAACATCGTGATGAAACCTTATCACGATGGTTTCCTTCACATTCAGTATATAGTAATTGCAATATGCGTATTTGGTCAAAAAAACTACCTATGAGGTGCATGCATTTCCAGTCAAGATTCAAAATCGGATTGATTCAGTTTGGCATGCAAAATTTGTTAATCACTGAACCAACCACATCTTTATAATCCATCTATAATAATATTCAAATATGAAAGTGACTTGGTTTAGATATCTATCTGTCCCTCCTTTAGAGCAGGGATTCCCAAACTATTTTGAGCAAGAGACCCTTTTTCCAAAATGAACCAATACCTCAGACCCCCACAGCCAAATTACTTTAAAAAACCTATCTCTAGTTTTTTTCGTATTGATACAAAATACTTACCATTATAAAAACTTTGCAGTAGATTAAGTCAGTAAACTTGACATAATTTTCCTATCAAAATTTAACAAAATAAATAGACATAAAATTCAGTAAATATATGAACTTGTGCACACTTATAGCCTTCTTGAGTTTTTAATAATTACAACAATGAAATTTTCTGCAAATATATTAGTCATTCTTACAATAAGTTGGTACACGTAACACAACTTATACAGTATCTAGAAAGTTTCAAATAAGCACTTGTATTCAATATAGATGTCGATTTTTAAACCTTGTCTACCCGTAAAATCGGTTTCCATTTATGTCGATCCCCGGGGAACCGATTTGGACCTCACAGGGTTGATATCAACCAATTTGGGAACCTCTGCTTTAGAGCATTGGGAAGAAATTATTTGTCGTGAAAGATACTTTACAGTTTTCAGTATTGATAATAAGTGCGTGTTTCATGATTATAAACAATATTATAATAAAGTTGCAGTTCAACTTACCCAAACATAGAAACAAGTGGGACTATCTGTCTAAGCTTCCACTGGCACTGGCACAATGTCCGAAGGCACTGTCCTTTGTAATCTTCACTCGTCATCTCAGACTCACAGTGCTTAATAGTAGTATGGGTGAGAATTCCCTTAATTACGTCTGGTAGTATGACGCGCCAACTGAAAAAGTAAGAGTTTATTTAAATAGTTTAAATTTAGTCTGTTCTCTGCACTCAAGGGACAGAAGAAAAGCTGAGTTATGGCAATGAATATGATGCAGTAGATGTGTGGAGCCACATAGAAGAACCATATTAGGAACAAATGCATCCATAGCACCCGTCTGTAAGGTTTCACATAAACTGCAGGAACTCTAGCCGTGCAGGAATAGTGAAACATACAATTTCATGTTACCAGGCAGCCTGTCGTAAGGGGCAAAAAACCCACTGCCAGGTGGTAGCATATTTACCCATCTGGATGGCTACCACCCTTGGTCTAGACTATGCCACCACAACAACCTTGAGTTGTGCTTCGGCATTACTGGCCAGGTTCCAGTCTCCCTTAACAGGGCAGCAGCAGATTTGTAGTACCTTCGGTGTTGTAAATATCCATAGACAATGGTAACCGTTTTCCATCAGGTGGGCTGACTCCGTGTCTGCTGAACTTATGCAATAAAAAAAATAAAAAAAAAATCAAGAGTCACTTATAGCTAATTGTGTGGGGTAAAATTGTGTAGGCAGCTGCTTCTGCCAGGTCTCAGTAGAAGTGTCAGAAATTCTTTGCACAGAGCAAGCTTGGGAGGATGAGTTTAGGCTTACTGCTGGACCCTACTGGCGAAGTGCTGCCCTAGACAGGCAGCACTGGCATGAGCTGGAACAGGACTTTGCCAGGAGGCACTGTTAAGCTCTTTTAACAATCAAAAACCATTAAAGCCGATTTATATTAATCCAGATACCGACTTAAAATTCGAAGGAAACCAGTGCTGGTGTAAATAGCTACTGGCTTCATGTAAATGGTAGAAGTCAGTTCTCGGCCTTTGCATTAGCATCATTTGAAGTCTGTCGGTGGATAAATGTAATCAGCCTTTACAAATAACTCATGTTGCTTTCTATGACTGTATTACAGCCAGTTCCTTTATTTTATTAATCATTCACTTGCCCTACAATCGGTTGAATTTTAACATCACTTATGGCAAATTTTAACCAATAGTAAGGTTACGATAAAAGGTCTTGTATGAATATAGAACACAGAAACTTACATCATATTAACGTCACTGTCATCAACAATAGACTGAACACTCTCATTGCTTAATTTCACCAGGTCCTGAACAGCCAGCTTGGGTATCTCTAAGCGAAGCCAACTCATCACCTCATCACAATGGTTCAATGATGTGGCTTGCCTCCTCATTGTTTTCAGTGTTATGTTAATGATCTGCAAAACAAAAGATAAAATTGACTTGGTGCACATTAGTTTATGTTGTTATTAGTCATTTTTATGTTGCGACCCATGAAAAAAACCAAAAAGTTCAGTAAAAAGTCTTAAGACCCCTTTACTGCAAAATAATATTAATATTTTAATTATTACCTACTTTATTTATACTTTGATTGAATTTAATCTTTTGTATATAGGTCTTATTTTTTTATTCCCTTTAGTAATTTTTTTTGAGTAAATAGAGTTCTTAATCAATTAGTTTAGTAAATATTACGACCAATAAGTAATTTAATTTTAACCTAATATTCTTCAAAATAAATTATATCTATGAATGTGTCCATTGCCATTTACTTAGTCATTGTCTGTTAGGGTGCGTTCACAAGTTCTCGTGTCCTAAACATCACTTAGACACAGTTTTAATTTTTCACTATAAACTACACTTACTCAAATTATTTAGTTTAGTTTGTTGATTTTTAAATATGAAAATAGTTTTTTTTTGCACATATATTGCGATGATGGTTAAAAATCGATTCTGACACTCGCTAACCACTGCCATAGTATGCTCACTTGGCTTGTGGGCTTTAGTCAAAGTCACGACTAGTGAGTAGGATGGTAACTTAGATTAGGTTGTGTTACACTTTAAATCAAAATGCACAAACCGAGCGAGCGAAGCGAGCATGCCATGGAAGCGGGTGGCGAGTGCCAAAACAGACTGGTCACTATCGTCACACTATATCGAAATGGATTAATGAACAAATTAATCTCTCAAGAACTACATGTCTCCTAGACATGAGGTTTGCAGAAGGGAGAAGTACTCCTCTCCCATCCTTCCTCTGCCCCCCACAACTTAAAATTCAGTGACCACTAATCTAAAGTTTAACCTTTAGTTTTGTCTTTTATGAGCTGCTCAACAGAAAGAGCAATAAATTTGTCTAATATAGTACTGTTATAACAATTTATTATTTACCTTAACTTTGATTACATCAAATGAAGCTGAGGTATCCGAAAAAACTCGCAATAAGCATTTTAATATATTTCCCCCATCATTATTCGAAATCTTAAGTGGTAATCCATGTAAAACCTGCAAGAAACTATAAATATTTAGCAGTCTAAAAACTTTCAAAGAACTTTGTTGTTGAGATAGTAATTATAAAATATAATACCTGCTCTATATTTTCAGAACAAAATTGCCGTAATTCATCCCGTTTGTTTCTCTCCAGACTTAACTCTTGGATTTTTTGAAATATTTTATTCAAATCCATTTCGCAGATTTTAGAAACTGGTTTTAAAGATAAAACATAAAACAAATCATAGCCGTATCTGCCGCTAATCACAACACAACTACCACAAACTACTATGGATACTACGTATCAACTACTTTGTGTTTTGTTTGATTGATAGAGGGTCTCCAGATTGAATTTATAAATTCCCCATATCTACCAAAAGATACCCAAACGATAAACGATGCTTTTAAGTAATTTTTATACCGGTTTCAAAAGAAGAGGGAGATTTCATAGATAGATAATACTTTATGTACACCATTACAGAAAGCTTACAAACTAGTAGTGTACAAAGGGCGGCCTTATCGCTAAAAAGCGATCTCTTCCAGACAACCCGTGGCAAAAATATTGTTGATTAGGAGTGGCGATTTACTTACATTTTAATAATAAATATATAACTCTACTATATATATAAATATACACATAAGTTGTGTATATATATACAAGATATGTGCTAAAATTCAACTATTTAAACATAATAAATATATAACTATATACAATATAATATCTACTAATTATGTAAAATTATATATCATTATTTTGCAGATAGTATTTCCTGACCATGTTTTTAAATGTTATTAGAGATTTTGCTTATCTGACAGCAACAGGCAATGTATTCCAAAGCTGTAGAGCCTTAGCCGTGAAAGAATGCTGTATTATGAATATGAGTAAGAAGTCTATGTTGACTGGAAGGGCGTAAATTGTGAGAGCAAGAAATAAATTCAAAGCGTTCTTTAAGGTACTGTGGAGTAGTAGGGATAAATAAAATATTATAAAGCAATGAAAGAATGGAGTATTCCATTCTTTCATTGCTTTATAATAGTGAAGTAAAAAGTAGAACGAGTAAAAGAGTAAAAACGAATTGGCAGCAACTTGAGTTTTTTACGAAATTCAGAAACGTGGTCATACTTGCGTAACCCAAATATGAACCTTATAGAAAAGTTTTGGAGGCGCTCAAGTTTCGTAAGTTGTTCTTGAGTTAAATCTAGATAGCTGGCGTTGGCATAATCAAGTATGGGTAAAAGTAGCGACTCTGCAAGCTTAATTTTGGTGGCGATGGACACGAAGTTTTTAAGCCTCCCGAGTGATCTGGAGGAGAGAAATAACCGCCGACTCAACTCCGTTATATGGGGTCTCCAGGACAGCTCACTATCAAATACAAGTCCAAAGTTTTTGACCTTATCACTGATAAGGATAAGCTTCCCATCAAAAAGAAAACTTGGCATACAGGTCTAGTAAACTTTACACAGCATCGGTGAGCTACCAATGATAATTACTTGAGTTTTCACAGGATTCACAAGAAATCCATTCGATTTACTCTATTGTAGTATGCGGTCAAAGTCAGAGTTTATTGCTGTGACTGCTTGATTTAATGTGGCAACCGGTGCCTGCGGCTAAATCTGCAGATCGTCTGCATAGAGGTGATAGGATGAAGTGAGTTCATTGGAAATTGAGTTTATAAAAACAGCGAATAATAAAGGATATTGTACACCGCCTTGTGGAACACAGGTAGAGAGATCACACCATGACGAATAGTCGTCATCAACCCGAATGCGCTGCCGGCGTCCATACAGGTAACTATGGTATATTTCAATTCCTAGTGTATAATTTTTTTACACAATTTGATTACAAAATCAAAAACCATTACTATTATTATATAGAGACAGGTGGTAGGGCATTTGTCCGACTGGATGGCTACCACCCCTGGTCTAAAGTATGTCACCATAACAACCTTGAGTTGAGTTCTGGCATTAGTGACCAGGTTCCAGTTTCCCTTAAGAGAGCAGCAGCGCATTTGTAGAAACTTTCATGTTACAAATGTCCATAGGCGATGGTAACCGCTTTCCATCAAGTGAGCCGTCTGCCTGTTTGCTGATCTCCTACAATAAAAAATAAATAAAAAAGAGACATTTATTAGCAATTTCATGCTATGTCGAATATTTTATGGCATTTTTAGAAAGGCTAGGAGGATAAAATACTTCCCCAATTCCACCAGAGATCAAACTTTCATCTCCAAAAATCACACAAGAAATTCTCGTCCTCAAACACCTCTAACCGCAAAACAATGTCACAAAATGGGTAAAATCCTACTCTGGGACCCACCCTTTTTGAGTCAACATTTTTGTCATTTCTTGACGTGCAATTAGGAATTGTATACACAATATATCAATATTTATAATTTTATTTTATTTAAAACTCAATAATTAATAAGGTTTCTGGGACATCAGGAGGGATGAAAATCACCTGACAAAAAGAATGTTAAACTACAAGATGGATGGGTACAGATGTAAAGGTAGACCAAAAAAAAGATGGATGGATTGTGTGAAGGATGATATGATTTGTGGTGTGACAGAAGATGTATGTCAGAATAGAGGAGTGTGGAAGGAAAAGACATATTGTGCCAACTCCAATAATTAATTGGGATATGGTGAAAGAAAAGAGAGAGAGAACTAATGAGGCTTCTGGGACATCAAGTTGACCATCGAAGACCATCGGAGGCCATTGGAGACCATCAAAGACCATCGAAAAAATGTAATAGTAATAAGGGCAATTAAAATCAGTATTTTCAAAATAACCTTTAGACTAATGAATATTATTTTAGATCTAAATTCGAAATTGTATAATAATATACAGTTGTCCTTTTTTCGCTAACATTTGTTTAGACTTGGTTCCTATATTTTATCGTCCGTTCATTTGCCTTACCATTGGCATTAAAATTTGACATAAGCTCCGTATATCTAATATCAAAATTCAATCGACGGTAGAACAAGTGAATTAACAGAAAGATATAGAAAGCACCGGTTAATGTGTGATAAGGAACTTTGTTCCAACATAATATCGTATAGTATTTATTTAGAACTACACAAGAGTACTAAGTAACAATAATACGATATTTGTGATACAATGCACATCACTATTATACGTTCCATCACTACTCTTTCTTAAATAAAATAAAAAATACTGGAGTTTTTGGCGGGAACTGAAAGGAGACGTTGTGCTGTGCAGTTTTATTTTCTAAAAATGTGTAGAACTACTCTAAAATGAGCAATAGTTGTAGGATATTGATAGTTTTTGAGTAGTAATTATGTGTTTTTGCGAGAAATGTGAACTATATAGCCAAATGTGGCCTTTCGAGATTTCACAAGAACTCCGTTGAATGACGTCGATTGTAGCCTACAATACAACGGTGCCTGGCTTAATTGTCTAGATGCCAAGCCTTAAAGTTTAAACATAAGAAATACTTTCATTGATTCCACTGAAGTAGGTATTATAGAGGTCCATGATTGATTCATAACGGATCTCAAACATAACACTAAATTGGCTCTAGCTCAGCAAATTGCTAGTTGTTAACCAGCGCTGATTTTTCGCTGAGGCCATTTTGCGTTAATAAAATATTGATATTTTAATATAGATATTTATGTGATATATTGGTAGTTATGAACGATAATGTTAAATAATTTTCATGAACGATTTTATAAAGACGATGTTTTATTTATAATTTAAATAAATGATGTTTTATTTAGGGTAGTACCCTCCATAGTTTGACATACAATATTTTATGAAAAATATTCTATAAACGTACATTTAAGAATGTGGAAAAATCAAAATATGAATAAAGTAGTATATAAAAAAAGGAAAGAGTTAAAGAAGCGAGTGAGGTGTATAAGAACAAGCCTGAATGGCGCTTTGTTATTCGTGCCTACCCCGCAAGGGAACTGGCGTGAAGCTATGTATGTATCTATGTAAAAAAAGGAATGGGTAAAATATTAAATTTAAAACTTGAAATATATAATTCGACCATGGACCTCTACAAACTTCAGTGAATTCGACTGATATCTGTGAAAATTGCCATCTGATAAGGCTGTATGAACTTAACTTCTTTGCCTGCTATTGAGGCGAATTATTGTGAACATGTTTTTGAAAAATGATGACGTCATCAGTTTATGTTTGCGTGAGTTACGAAACTTGTACATTTGTTAAACGCGTTTGCGTTGTGTACAATTAATGTGCATCAGTTTTTTCTTAGAATATTTATGAATATATAAATTAATTATGTATATTAATTTAATCGTTTACTATATAACCTTTAAAGTGTGATTAAAAGTCACCGAGACGTTACGTTAGTTTTGGCGGCATTGCAGAAGCCACAGAAATAGATCTTCTTGTGTAACAAGTTTTTTGTTGAATGAATTTTATAGACAAGTGTTTCTAAGCTAAACTATAACAATGAAATAAAGTGGTGGCGGACAGAGTTTAGAAGAAAGTAATAATTGTGGAAAATGGAAAACCCGACCGTTAGTGAAATTAGGTCAAGGTCTCGTTCGAAGACTCCCTTCTTACGATCGAGCTGCGATCATGAAAACTGTCTCGAGAGCAAAGAACACTCGCATCAGAAGTCAGGGCGTAAAACCCCCGTCGGTAGAAGTACACCGGTGAAGTATGTATAACTTATCTATTTACCCAAATACACTTATTTTCATTCATTATCAGCTTTTCGAAAATATCTACAAAGAATTATTATCATTCACTAACACACAGTCATTATAGGCTGCTTTCTTGCGCTCTCAGTGTGACTTATTGACAATATATTTACAACTTAAACATATTTTTATCTCTGCAGAAGTATAAGTTTTTACATACAATTAATTTATTTATTTCTGAAGTAATAAGGCTCATACATTAAATTCTAGTTTCTAAATTAAATGGACATCTGAAGTTGTCTAGGTACTAGTTATAGTTTATTGAAATACCCAATTTTAAACTACTACAGTTAAAACAGAAGAGCATCATAATACCTATACATTTTCTTCATAGACTGTTGTTACTTATAATGTGACATTAATATAAACATAACTTTGTTTAGGGGTTTCTTTTTCACAGTACTAAAAGATTTCAACTCTGTTGTGAAATTTTATGTATATGTACTCCCATTATGGTGATGAACATAGAAAATCTGGAAAATGCAAGTTTCTGTAAAATAATCGTTCATTTTTTATACACACAAATATAAAATAAACTATAAAAAATACTTGTATGTACCTATATCTCAGTGTCAAATTTATAATCTATCTCCTGAGATTGTAAACTGTCATAATTTTGTGCATTGAGCAATAGGTACTGCTTACAATTTAATTAATGTATTATTTTTCATACATACATAACTTCACGCCAGTTCCCTTGCGGGGTAGGCACATACAACAGAGCGCCATTTAGGCTTATTATTTTTCAATAGATTATAAACTAAAAAAAACTTTATAATTTTTTACTATTATGTCAGAATTATTGATTACCTACTAAATAGTTAATACGTAGTTCAAGTCACAATTTTTGAAGTGCATTGAGTTTATTTGACTGACACCTGATTTTATTTGTAACTCTATGGACACTGAACAACCTATGGTAAGACCAATGAACCAGCATATGAGGTATGTTCCATCGCATGCCATATCACAGTTTGACAATTTCATGTCCATCTCTATAAATATTATAAACATGAAAGTTTATAAGAATGGATGTACAGATGTATGTTTGTTACTCTTTCACACAAAAACTACTAAATGGATTTTGATGAAACTTTCCAATAATATAGCTTACACATCAGAATAACACATAGGCTATTATTTATAAAGATATAGTGTGAATTATCCAAAATATAATGATTTTCCATCACCATGCGGGCGAAACCGCGAGCACAGCTAGTAGATTATAATCTACCCATAAAAATAATACATTGAATTGTGAGCAGAATGTTTAGCTCAGATTATTTCGACAGTTTACAGTCTCATAAGATAGATTATAATGTAACAGTATTTATAATTTTCCTGTGACATGTCCAACTTGAATTGGGAATAGAATATTTTTTATAGTTTAAATGTAATATGAAGGAAAAAATGCAACTGGAGCCACATGGCAAGCCCTGGTACATTATAATCACGTGTAATATATCCAATATCCATAATCATTGTAAAACAAGATAATCATTAGTCTGTTCAAGTGTTCGAACATAGGTTATCTAGTGCCACTAATATTATATATAATTCACTAATTACACTGCTGTACCCAATTTTCAATTCTGTTGCAATATTTTAGTTCTATGTTCATAATTCAATTATTGTTTATTTCTTCAAACTCAATTCTGACAACTTATTAGACTATCAAGAAACAATTAAACAAATTTAAAATACATGTGTACTAAACTTTCTAGATATAAATTCAGATAACAATTATTTTCAATATCATGATGACTGCTTGGAAAACATGAACTTATATTATGGTTTCTCTGATTCAAAAATACTAATTAATTTTATTTTAAAAGATGTGATTTTGTGATTGCAGTCATAGGAGGACACATATGTAGTAATTTAAATATAATTTATATGAGTTTACTTACTTTGAAACATATTATTAGAATTTCTTGAAATATGTTTTATCACCCAACTGTTCAAGTGAGATAAATTGATATTATTTCAAGGTCAGTAACATATTGTACATACTTTATATTGTCATCATAGTGATGTCACCTGTACTACCATAAAGGAATTTCTGCCATGTGAGGTCATTATAGTACCTACTGACCTTAATACAAAATATAAACAAATCCATGTGACCTTTAGCATACCATATTAAGCTTGGCTTGTTGTATCTATTATACTAGCTATACTATAAAGGTAAATCCACTGGCCATGTAATTTCTTGCATGTAAATGTATCGGAAGTTTGGCTAGTATTTGTATGGCATAAATAGGAGTTAAATTTTTTTTTTGGTAAAGGCAACAAATCAATGTGAGCTAATATAATATGAGTGTGCATGTTTGCCCATCTTTTTAGTACATTTGTCTTGTAACAGTACATATGTTATAAAAATAAACTTTTATTATTCCTTGATAAAATCATTTTTTTATATCACTAACTGTAGTGTTAGTACAGCTTAGGGTGGGTACTGACCTTATGTCCATTTCTAAACCCTTGAAAATGGAGTGATGGTGTCACAAATGAACAAATTCTCATTTATAAGATTAGGCTATTTCTATATGCAGGCCTTTTGTTAGCTTATGACTGTCTTGCAAAGAAAATTTTCATACAGAAATGTCTGTCCAAGATATTTTTTTTATTGAAATTAAATAAAAATTGTATATAGGTCATGTTTTATACTAAACTTATGTAGGACAAAAATGGTAGGTTCATTATCACAAGGCAACATAATAGTATAAAGCAGGTTATGGTTTATGTTTGTAGTATCCATCTAGCTTCATTCACAAAATTTATGGAGCCATAGTCATACAAAGCAATCTATATTCATCTCTCTTACTGAGAGTATAATATGCTAAACTTTATGCTAATCAGTTCATTGCCAAGGCTATGAAGAGGGAACAACACTAAACTAGAAAATAGCAAAGTGTAGTCTGTGCTAAAATATAGTTAAGTTGTTCAGAGCTAAGGATGGCTGTGTAATAGATGGTATCTTTATCAAATTCAGTTATTGTACAGTCCTCTACAACTAATCTAGAGAAAAAATAAAGTGGAGTTTCACAAGTTTATTAAACAGGATACTTTAGAATCAGTGAATCATAGGCCAATTTGAAAATTACCAATTCATATTTCATACTTATCCAATTAAACTAAAGTCTACATTTCAATAGGAGAGGAGAACATGCAGCAATAGATTCTACTCTATATTATCAAAGAGCACACTAGATGTATAAGATTACAAGAGCCTGCCAAGCTGTGATGATTTAAGCCACTCATTTACTCATAATCTTTTAGTAATAGTAGTGTTTTTTCAAAACAAACTTTTCTCAATTTGACTACATTCTGATACTATAATCGTTAGTGAAAGCTAAATAAGAGCGAGTGGTGGTATTTCAGTAGATGGTACTTACTGTACTGCTGGCTGGAGCTAGTGGTATCACATAAGGTTTTTCTTATCACTTTCCATAGTGCATAGATGATTGTTTTGAGTACTCTCCTTCACTCTAATTTGTGGCAGCCCTTAATTAAGTGAAATTCTTTTTCCGATAGATATTTCAAAGAAATGAGTTCAACCTTGATAAGCAGGAAACATGTCATTGATAACAGCGACCTTGTCACCCATACATGCTATATTTGTATTTTACAGCCTTGTGATAATTTTTATTTTATGAGAGGCTAGACCTTATCACGTAACTTGGTCATGTAAACTTTAGGTCTTATTCTAAGGGAACTCACATTCTTCCCTTTTGTGGAATGAAAATCATGTATGTGTTATGCTTATATAGGCTTCTAAAATAACTATAAAAGGAATCTAATGAAAGTTATTTCATATGCAAGGTACAAAAGAAACACACTCGTTTTCCTTCCTCTCTCTGTCTTGTACACAGTCTATGGACTGTATTTATAAGAAGAATTACAGGAATCATTCTCTCCTTGACATGAACTATACAACAGCAACTGATACGAGTATTGTATTTTTACTTAAAACCAAGCAATTAAGTAATGTATGTTTTATGAGACTTGATTATTGTTCATAACTTTCATAGACAGATGTTTTTGTTTATGTTTAAAGGCAGTGCTGGATACTGGCTTTTTGTCATTTCTGGCCTACAGACTGGTTATGTAAATAAACAAAAACTAACAGCTGATGGAGTCTGTTTTTAAACATTACAGTAATCATACAGTTTTGTTTTTACAGTAGACCCTGTTTTTTGTTTTAAATTGTGCATATAAACTTCGGAAACACATCTTGTGAGGGGGACACCTACCCTTTTTTGGAATATAAAGTAGCCTATGTCATGACATATTGCCATTCTTTGTTTTCAAACTGGAATTTAGTGACTTACTTTATTATATATAATACATTATTAGTTTAATTTATTCATCCCATTGTAACACTTTAAAATGGGCTTCCTGGTGATCTTGAAAAATTCTTGACTATATTTTTAAACATATATTTACAAGTAACCTGGATTGAAACATTACTAATATAAAAATTTATAGCAAATTAGCATACCCCATTTAAAATAGCACTAAGCCATAGGTTCTCAAAGAGAAATGTGAACCCCTTTGAAGATATAGGCCCTTCTAAATAAAGAGTAGAGGGTATATTCAATAAAGTAATTAGAATAATAATATATTAATATGTTATTGATAGAGAAAATGTATGTATGTAATGAGAAAATGTATTTCAACTTAATTATAAAAAGGACATCCTAATTTATAATTTCAATTTTCAATAAAATTGGTTCTTAACACAAGCATAACATTTCTGTCGCTATCTATTCTTTCCTAGAAAGTATGATGTATTTATTATTTTTGTACCAATTAATAATTTCTTATCACCATGTATAAGTAACGTTTTTTTGACTTTCTTTTTTGCCAATAACTTCTAATATTGTATTTTTATTGAGAAAAGATAAATAAATAGATCTCTATATAATAATAATAATAATTATAATAGGAATGTATGTAGTTGAATTTAAAAATATTTTAAAGGAATAATTTACATAAGATTTCTAAGGTTTTTTTTTAAACAAGAGGGTTAACCATAAAAGTTTGGACACCTATATTCTTGATCATAAGAAACAGGTGTGTGGGAGTTGTAGGCCAAGTGGGGTATTATTGTCTATAAATATTATGATTAAGTAGGAAGTAAACCAGTTTTGAAAAATGATCTGATGTGCATAGCAATTTACTAAAAATATCTTTACATTATATTTATTTATATGTAAAGTTTCTTTGTCAGTATTTCTATGTGGACTATTAATAAAGAGAGTTTATAATGTTAAATCAAAAATTTTCTCACGTAAGTTTTTTGAAGCCTGAATATATTTAACACAATAACAAGACAACATTACTAAGCGTGTTGTGTAACTTGCTGTCAAAGGGAATATGGCTACAAATCCTGCCAAATTTTAGGCTCCATCTAGATTAGATGCAACAGGCTATGTAATATCTAGTTTTGTATGAAAAAAGCTATATTGTGCAGTCATCAATTGTTAACTGAGAGGGGCCACAAAATATGGTGTGGAATATATGCTTAAGACAAGTTAAAACTCACTGTGGGTGTTATTAGTGACTCATTTTACATTCGTAAAATGTTAAAATGTAATCATGGGATGACTCAGTAACTTGCATTTAGTTAATTTAGTTGAGTAATACTTTATTTATTATTAGTAGATTTATTGAATAATAATAATAATATTCTCAGTGGCGTAGCTTGCCTTAGATGGGCTTTGTATCAAGATGTATTGGGGGGCCCAAAGCAAAGATAAAGGTTTTTATAAAAAAAACAAAATTGCTCGAATTGAACTTAATATTTATATATATCGATTATAAGTTATTACTACTTATAATACTTAATGCTCCCAGGAGCTTAACTTGCTCCTGGTAGCAATTAAACAATTTAAATTAAAGATACACTTTTCTCGCCTTTTTCGGAAAACTTATTTATGAAATCATCCACAGCTAAAGACGGTTTCAGTTTTTGACAAGTCTGATAGCCGTTCAAGGTGGCCCAGCAGTTATTCTCAAAAATCTCATTAATCTATAAAAGATTGAGGATAACATTTTGGGAACATTTGCTTACACACTTTCGGGGCCCCGAATCATTGATACGGCGGTAGCTACGCCTCTGAATATTGTACATGACCAAAGTAGGTATAAAATATGACTTAAAATTCTATTGAATTTTATCATTAGAATAGCAGTATTCTAATGATAAGTTTTGGAGAATTTAAAGTCATATATTATGTCTTGGATAGCAGCATCTTATCTATTTTTATTTCTGGAATACAGCAGACAGGCTGAGGGGATGTCTGCAACATTTAAGGCGCTACCGACCTCCTAAGGATCGAAATCTGTCCACTAATGCTGGAACACAACTCAAGGTTGTTATTATGGCGTGTTTTGTCGCCTCTTACAACAGGCCGCTTGGCAGCAGCCATTAGTAATCTTTTTCCATCCTGCACGGGTATATTATTTGTATGGATGATAATCGATTATTATTTTATATACATATCAGCCTATAAACTGCACTCCCATGGACAAGATAGGCAGTGAACCCTGTAACCTCTTTATTTCTTCGATATTATGATAGTGACCTTTCCCAATAGTCTACCGACATTAAAACCTCCGTCTTAATTGCAGACAACTCAGCCAACCATCGAGTATCACGACCGAGACCATAACAGAAGTAAGAGAAGAGTACACATCACCTCCAGCACATCGCACGCGGCACTCCACGAGGGTGGCTAACGAGAAACTCGTGAAAACATCGGATTACTCTTCAGAAGAAAGCCTGGATAGACCGAAGAGTCAACATCGGAAGGAAATATTTCAGGTACGATTCTAATAGATGACAATACAATATTAATAGGACCGTCTTTATCCGAAGGTGCATGGGGTGCGTGCTGGCGCGTGGATTTAGGGGGCGCAAACCGGTCGCTTTAGACGAGTTGAATTAATGAAGACAGACTGACAGCCTAGCTTTTTGTTTAAAGACATAAGTCTAAAAATGGAATACTAATATTATTTTTTATTATTAGCTGGAGCGGGCGGGGGGCGGGGCGTAGCTTGATCTTTGCACTCCGGTGCCTAATATGGCAAAGTTGACTGTGTTAACTATACATATATTTTCACGTGGCTTCACTCACGTAAATATTGAACACGTATTCTTTGGAAACTTTTCGAAATAGAAAATAACCTACGCTCATAACCGTTATCGATTATATATAATATCAAATTTTATGATAATCCGCTTATTACCAAGGTTAAGGCCGTAATAAAATAACAAAGAAACATTTATAGAAATGTCCATTCCAGTCTATAATGGAGAAGGCGAAAATTTTTTATAGAAAGTCACTTTAACGTTACAAATATACATAAATCCTCGTGGATTAGAGTTATACTAAAGGGTAAAATCAGTTACATTATTACTTTAATTTTTTTTTCTACAGATTCAGGTAAATCATGGCAATACCAAATTAAGAAGAACAAAGACCTACTGTTAATTCGGAGAATGATAAATGGTCACTCTCCTGTGTTTTTTTTTATAATGCTACGTGTTGGTCTTCTTCATTTAGTTGGATAAATTTTTGTCTATCCTGCATGTATTCAGTATAAGTGCTTTTTGTAATTAGAAGTAAATATGTTTATTATAGGTAGGCTAAGTAACTCCAGTCGCGAAGATAAATCTTGCTATGACCCCGGTGGTTGAAACTACTACTGGTCCTATTGTAACCTTCGCATCATCTTATGCTATACTAGCTAGCTAGCCTGGTACAGCGTCCACGGTGTATTTTTTTCGGAACCCTAAAAAATGGCGTAAGTTACTCCTTATAAGCATCTGCTATCTGACAGTGAATGTCCCGTTAAAATTGGTCCAGCCGTTTCAGAGATTGGCCAGAACATCCAGACACATAAAATTGAAATATTTTTTTTTGTTATAAGTACTGCATATACTTTCATATGCATTTAGTAAAAACCTGTTATTTTGACATTACAAATAAACACTTCAATTTTATTTATCTGTACAGATTATTATTATCGTTGAATACGCTACCCAATAGACGCCTTAATATTTATAAAGAAATTACTTCAAAATCGAACTTCATAGTTTAACATTTTTATTCATGGGAAGCTCGACTGCTTGGTTCTTCCATGGTATTACGCAGCTATTTCCGTAATCATAATTGTGTGAAAAATGTAGTAAGTGTTAATTAATACCCACAATAACTATCTAATTGTAGAACATGTATGTATAAATATTACGAATTCTCTTTTTGTTTTTTGTTATGGACGCTGATTCAATCAATATTGAAACCCTATAACAGGGGTCACCGATAAGTTTCGCTCGGGGTCGATTTTAAGAAATGAAATGACCATCGCGGTCCGCACAACATTTTATAGATAAAAATACTGATTAAACAAATGTAATTACGGAAATAACAAGGTATTTTTTTACATAAAATGAGAAAAATGACATGTATTCGCGGTCCGCACAAATTGGGTCGGCGGCCCGTATTGCGGACCGAGGTCCACCATTTCGCGACCCCTGCCCTATAGTATTGATTTACCGATGCAGTTTGCGTTTTAAGAGGAATGCATCTTTGCATGCAGCACTAATCTATCGGCGATATTGCGTAAGTTATGTCATATTTTATCGGAATTGGCGATATTAATTTGCAGATGGCCATTATATTTTAATTATAAGCGTATTGCTAGATTATTTTATAGCCTTAAGAACAGATGAGCTTGCATGACAAGAGTTATGAATGTCAAAGAGGCAAGTGAGGTGTGTAAGAGTGGGCCTAAATGGCGCTCTGTTGTTCGTGCCTACCCCGCAAGGGAGCTGGCGTGAGGTTAAGTATGTATGTATGTATGTATTTTATAGTATATGTATAATCATATGTAGAAAATAAAATTTCGACTATAAAGAATAATAATAATTATACTGGTCAAATAATTGTGACATATTGATTGATGGCCGGTTCCTATATCATACTATTTCATTTTGATTTCAAATTTTTGACCTAATTAGGTAGAAATTTGACATTACTTGTGTGGAGCTTATGTCAAATTTTAACCAATGGTAAGGCAATTGAACGCTTCGTAAGTAACATATAAGAACCGACCATAATAAATGTTGTTATACAATCTCAAATGATATTTGTTTGTTCCTCCACTGTATTGTTATCTATCATTATAATGGAAATAAAGAGTTATTAAAAAATATGATATTATAGGTATTATCTATTGCGTAATATTATCACGATTAGGTATTTATAAGACTATATGCACTAGGACTTCTGCTTCATATATGCATTCAGCTGGAATCTTTACACTGTCCAGTAGTATGTGATTAAATAGTAGTAGAATTATTTTTTTCATAGTCATAAATATTACTATATATTATACAATTGTTATAGCAAAAATTGCTCAAACATATTTGATGACCAATTTTGAATCGCATAAACAAATTAATTCTGTAGGTATCTCTAATATCCAAGTATGTACAAGAATTGATTTCCCCATAAAATTTATGATATTCTCTATCATATTGAGTTGCTATCATTTGTTTTCTGGTTATCAAATGCAATATATCATGAACCTAAAATATCTGACAATATTTGAGTAGCTTCCCCTCTATGTTGTGGCTATGAACGCGCGTGGTACGAAAAGCCGTTATGCGCATGATACATTATATAACATTTTGTCTGTGGATTCGAATTAATAATAGCGACATGCATTCGTCCTCTGATAATTTAATTAATACCGATAGATAACTCAGCGCCCTGTGCGTTGACTTACAAAAATAAAAAAAGACGCAATTTTTTTGTTCTTCGCAATCCCTTCGTTGGCATCCAGTATAAAGTATGTAATTTAAACAAATATACTATATCCATACTATGAGTCTTATACGGTAAAGTATGCAACGTGTTGTCCAGGCGATATTTAAAATTAAAGACATTTGTATATTTTATGGACTATGAAATTCCAATTCCCATATACAGCCAGTCTCTATGTTTTCATTTTCCTTGCTTTACTACTTGTGCGTATTTGATATAAATCAGTTCGATTATTGTCAATTATATATTAATAGTATGGTAAAACAAATGTTGAGATGAAAACTAAATATTTTTGAATGTGTACATTTCTTATGCCACTTTGTTTTCGTATAAAAATATTTTGCTCTTTGTCTTAATAACCGAGCTCTTTTTTAGAAGTTACGTTCTTGTCGGTGGAGTATCTTATATTCCTTGAAATATGGTTACAAAAGCAATGTATATGTGTTTCTTAAAGAGCTTTCTACACGACTTCCCTTATTTATCTCATTTTCTGAGATATTATTTGGTTAATCATATCTAAAATCGCGAAAAAGGACAAACAAAGTACCTATTAAAAACTAAATTATTATTACATATTTTTTTACTTTTTTTAAAAAGTAAATTGCCATTATCATCTCAATTCATTCCTGGGGTTGTCTGAAAGAGATCGCTTTTTAGCGATAAGACCGCCCTTTATACATAACTAGATATAATTTTAGTCTTTAAGTTCATGTTTGTAGTGGTGTACAATAAAGAGTTATCTATCTAAATTGGTACTGTGCGGCTCTCGGGTAATATTTGACGCGACAAATAACGTCTTCATATTACAGGGATCTTTATAATTATCTTGTCCTTCTCTTACCACTTTTAACTTATTTTTTCTTTAATTACTATCGAGTTACCGGGGTGGACTTACACTCTTCGGAAACTAGTTTTGCTCCTCTCAAAGAATCGTTGTTTTGTTTCAATAATTTTCATTCAATAAACACAGCTTCAGACCTATGTGTCTAATTCGAAGAACTCTGAAACAATATGTTTACTTATTCCAACAAGTCTTACGAGAATTTATTTCTAAAACGACTTGTTATTTAAACAAAAAAAACGTATTATTGATACTTTAAACACAGATTAAACCAAGGTCTTTTTCTTTAGTATTTGCTCTAAACTCCTAATGCCCTTGTATTTAGGTAACGAGTTTAACGTAAACAATTTGAAGTCGTATAACTTATTATTCTCTACTCAAGGCTTTTTTCCTCAGGGTGATCAAGCAGAGATTGCTCGCTAAATACTTATCGGCACTTCCTAATCTATTTTCCTCTATACCAGTATAATCCATAGTAAAAAGTGTACATATGAGAAAATGATTTTAGTATATTTTTTAGTTTTATATGGTCTTTCTTTATTTGTTTGTCTGTTCATTCTTAACGACCTTGGAATCAACAACAAACAGTTATCATCTAATTACATTTTTTTACTTTCGATAAAGTTCACGAATACCTATAGCATATTTGATAGGAAGCTTAAGACGACGCATTGGAAATATTGGCAGAATAGATCTCAATTTTTCTCAGCAATTACAAAACATTCGGACCTGATAATTATATATTTAATTTATCATGTTCTTGACTTTGCTCCGTGGAGAATCTATAGTTAATTTACAAAGTGGTCATTATGTCAAATAGAGTAATTATTGATTAGTTTCAATTAATACCTATCTATTAGCTAGAAACTAACTTTTTTTTTATTGCATGAGTTCAGCCGACGGGCGGAAGGCCAACCCGATGGAAAGCAGCTGCCATCGCCTATGGACATTTGTAACACCAATGTGCTGCCGCTTAGAGAAGGGAGACTGGAACCTAGCCACTAATGACGGAACACAATTCAACGTTGTTATGGCGGCTTACTCTAGACCAGGGGTGGTAGCCGTCCAGACCGGCAAATACCCTACCATCTGGTTGTGGGTTATTTTGTCGCGTCTTACGAGAGACCGCTCGGCTGCAGGAAATTGTATTCATTCCCCGTTCCTGCACGGATGAAATAAATAAATAATTATTTTAATCTTATACTAATATGTAAAGCTAAAGAATTTGTTTGTTTGTATGTTTGTTTGATTGAACGCGCTAATCTCATGAACTACTGGTCTGATTTGAAAAATTCTTTCAGTGTTAGATAGCCCATTTATCGAGGAAGGTTATAGGCTACATATCATCACGCTAAGGCCAATAGAAGTGGAACACCAGTGAAGAATGTTTCAAAGTCGGGGGGTTTTGAAAGCAAATTCCACGCAGACGACGTCGCGGGCACAGCTAGTTTAAATATAAAAGTCATAAATAATAATAATAGCAGCCCATAAATGTCCCACTGCTGGGCTCGGGCCTCCCACTATAGGGGAACGGACAGTATACCCGCCACGCTTGTCCAAGGCATCTTGGCAGGTTAATATAAATATAAATAATCTTACTTACTAAATCAATAAGCAAGAATCGTTCATATATCAAATCTGATAATAAGTCTCTGAAGTCATTAAAAAGTATTTAGCCAAGATTTTTCTACTTTCACCAGTTTACATTAATATAACAGATAACCCACTTTTAAGTAATGGTTGATTAATTACTATTCGCTTCGTAGATCGCTATAAAGCCCATTTAAATATAGCTCTCACGAAATTACTATACTAAAACTTAAAAGTTCATTCACCTGAAGAATACTGTAATAGGATCTCTTACTTCGTATATATCTTAATTGAAGTACAATTATAACTGTTACATAAATAACAATCAAGTAATTGAAATGAACACGCTCTAAGAGTTTACTTTAACCACCCCACTGCAGTTTGGCTTAATAGATGAATTGAAATAGACATTATATAAGTCATTGCCTTGATCTAATAAGTACTTTAAATACATACAATTATTTTTAACTTGATTTTCAGTTTGTTCCGCAATATCGCTGTTGATATTATTGATGTTAGGATTTCAGTGGAGTCACAATGACCACTATCGTATCACAAATCTGCAATATATGAAAGTTGCCAAAGAACTGTATTGTTTTTATAATAAATAAGTTTGCGTTTGACCACGATCACGTCCGATGCCCGACGATGATGTGGTCGAAGATAGAGCACGCTTACCTAGGTAGGACCTATTCACACAGACACATACATAACTTCACGCCAGTTCCCTTGCGGGGTAGTCACGAACAACAGAGCGCCATTTAGGCTTATTCTTACACACCTCACTTGCTTCTTTGACATTCATATAACTCTTGTCATGCACGCTCGTCTGTTCTTAAGGCTCCTGACATCACCTTCACACGAGACTTGAAAATACCCGAAGTGTACTTTTCGGGAAACACGGACCCTGGTAGCGCATTTCACAACTCTGCCGTACGTAGAAGGAACGTGGAGGCGAAACGTTTAGTTCGCACTAGTAGCTTTTCCACTGTGAAACGATGACGTAGACCAGAGCGCCTTGTGGTACGAAGATGGAATGGTGTAGGAGGAAGAGTTCGGACAGTTTAACCGCACAAATGAATAATATCTAGAGCCGACCAGTATCTCTAGACAACGCTTGACTTCATATTGACAACATGATAGTGTAAAAATAACTTTTTAAGCACTGCAGATACTAAATCACCAATTCTTTAGGCTTAGGCTGTCTTTTGTTTACTTCTGCAACTGTGCTAATTTTGACAAGGGTCCGAAATATTTATTTTTAAAAGAAAATTAAAATTGGAACTGGTACTAAAAATATAGCCTTAGTTTGTTTTACACATATGGGAGGCCCAAAGCCAGCAATGGGCTGTTATTGTCGTAAATGATATCTGAAACTTGGGAGTTCCTGTCGTTTTCTTGTATCACCCATTAGTCTAGACACTATGCCTTTTAAATAGTTTAGTGTATGTACTTTATGCTAAAAAGCAATGCATGCTAATGATAAAACAGTTTAATATACAAATTTATTATTTTGTTTGCAGTATATTTTTGTGAAAATTTAAATCTTTTGTTAAATATCAATACAATGTGTATAGAAGTATAAATTATAAAGTTTTTTTTAATTAACTAAAAACGTATTGGTTATCATTAAAGCAACACCTGTTCGTTCTAAATTCCGGCCTATATATAATACGTCAATGCTCAAGTTCTCTGACATTTAGGGGCAAAAGCTTTTTGAGTTATAGCGTTTTGTTTTTGTTATTTTCATCAGTATATACGCAAATGAATAAAACAAAAATACATCAATCTAATACTTTCTTTAAAAACGGTTACTGTTCAATCATACAAGTGATGATTCACTTTTTGTACGTTAACAAACTTGTTTAAACGGCCACACGCCGTCTATCCCACAATGTTTAGTATATCGTCGAGATGTTACGTGAAAACTTGAGCACGCATAAACAAGATCAAATATTTGTATTTCCATTTTATTACCGTCTGAAAACACAGGTGCACCGTGTTGGCTGCTGTGTCTATGAGTTTATTGTCACTTCTGCTATCTGCACACGGCGACACGAGTGCTCCTTAGCAGGAAAACGTTATAATTCTTTTGTCTAAATATAACAGTGTGGAATCAAACTTCCCCCGCGTCGGTTTATTTTTGAATAGCCCGTCCACATATGGATATTATTCTAAGCCATCTGGCTCCTTTCAGTTGTGCTATAGTGGATTGAAGAAAACATCCAATTCGCAGTTTTCAACAATTAATTGCGTATTAAGCGCGGTATACGTGGATTCTTGACCTAGTTTGTTTTGTGATGCTTTATTTAGACCCTTCCAAGGATTGTTACGGCGGGAGGTGGCTGGTAAAGTTGCTATGGTGATTTGGTGAGTTTCATTACGCAAGTAGTGTTAGTCAATCGATTCAGTTCAATCGTTTTGTGTACACAAGAGATGTTTTCTCGGTCGTGCAAGGTCAGTTTCGATGTAGATTTATGTGTAACCTTCACGGTAATTAGGTGATGCATGAATGAATTTGTAGTGACCACGTTATTTCTGTCTGGTTAAGGTGACACGACGCTCTTGAAAGGATTTACTACTCCTACGCAAATTATATTAAACAAGATATTTTAAAAATGCAATACAGCTATCTATCGCAAATGATTTTCCCGATATACAATACCTTGCGGTGGATCTGTTATCGCTGAAACCATAAACATACTTAACATAATGTTATTTTTGTACAAAGCAACCTGACAATTACTTCGGAAGAAAGCATCTCGATAATTATAGGGTCCCTTAAACGAAACCTGGACACCCAAAAAAAGAATTCCTGAAGTAACAATCGAAAAAGTTGTAGATCGTACAACATGGAATACATTATTTAGAAGGGCATAACGACTGACTTAATTGTCAGGCAGGAAAAGGACAGAAAATAAAATATGTGGTAAAATAAACTATGTCCAAAATGATTAAATTGTTATTACATTCCCGATTAATATAGTCTGCAAACTAATTTTCCTGTTTTTAATACTATACCTTATCAATCTGTTTTCTACTACATATAGCTTATTAAACCTGCCTAGTGCCTAAACAATATAGTTCTTTTTAATATTTTGTTAGCGTCATCTTTAATTGTTGTCGATTTCCGTAGCATTTCTTAATATGGATATGCAGCTTTTTTGCAAAAAGCGGTATGGACATGATACCAGTTGACTTGATATTATAAACTATTTCAAGTTAAATAAAAAACTTCTGTTGTGTATTTTCATGGACACGAGTTCACAATATTTATTGATCACGCGATCCTTAAAGTTGCAGATGTCCCAAACTTGCTTTAAACTTGTCATCAGGTGAGCCGTCCATTAGCTCAGCTGCAAGCATTAAAAATCGGCCAAATGCGTGTCAGTCAAAACACAAGGTATAGTTCAGTAGAATTTTTTGCTATCTGGCTGAAAACCCTTACAAAAGTATATACACATCAAAGATACCATATCTCTAAAGCTACTCAACGAAGCTTGTTCAGTCCAATCGTTAAAAGTAGTTTTTTAGTTCTACCGCCTTGATTTTGCAGAACTTTGATTGAATATCATTCTGGAAGCGCTTATCTCTTGACATATTGATTAAACGACTAGGACATTAAGTGACTTCGTTAATTTTACAACAACCGCTTATATACACTGTTTTTTTTATCCATTCTTCAGTTGTATATAAGGCGACCATATCTGTATTTTAGCAGTTTCGCAATTTGTCTACACCATTTTGTAGTAGCATATAGTATACACCTTGCCAAGTTCATCCATGAATAAGCCCAGTACTTTTTGAGAAGATTACTGTGATATACATGGACAGACAAACGGGCATGACAAGTTTTTAAGAGCTTTGTTTCTGGCAAAATAACTACGGAACCCTAAAAAGAGTTTATTATCAAGTTTTACGTTTTTCAAGAAGGTTTGCACTGAAAATTAGTGTTGTATCGGATATTATGTCGGCACAGCAATAAGCTGACTGCAAATCTTGTTTGTTGAAAATGCGGCGTACATATTCTCAAAATATGCTTTTATTTTTAAACATACATGTAAGCAATGTAAGTACATGGCTATCTCTTGAAACATGTTTTTTCTTTTCTTAAGTTGAATATGACAGTTTGAAGTTCAAAAATTGATTTACTTCTTAACGATAGAGGGTGGTGACCTTAGTTCAGTATTCTACTTAAAGACTTGGGAATATAAGAAGAATACGTCTAGTAAATATTTTTTTTCTTCTTCAACCAATCCATGTTCATTGCTGGACGTAGACCTCCCCAAGTTTGCGCCACATATCCCCGACTTCCCCTATCCAGCCCCTGTAGGTGGGTGACCTTAGGTAGGTCAGCGGCTCACCGCGCTGGAGGGCGTCTTATAGTACGTTTAACGAGTAATAGTAGTAATAATAATTTAATTAACGAGGTTTATTTCGATGATCCCCATAAAATCTTATATCAAGCAAATCCTAATCTCACGTGGTTTCGAAGTTAGGAAATTCCGGGGAATATAAAATGTCCCAGGATTATCAGGACACTAAGTACCACAACATTTGAAAAAAACATCGTTTTAATATAAGTGGTAACAAAACCAGCTAATTTTTATGCATACCTGCCAGATTAAACCAATTACAAGAAAATTCCCCCGGCATTCCCAAGACACAAAATATCGCAGCATTTAAAATGAATGTAAGATATCGTTTTAGTGAAAATTGTGTTGGAATAAGCTATTTTTTATACGCCTTATGGCGGCCGGCGAGTTGCAATTCAGCAAAAATTGTAAGGTTCGAATATTAAAGCGCTCTCGCCAGGTCGCCTCCCGTCAGCCCTAGAGTGAGTCGTGTATTACGTTTGTATTGAGTGGGATTTATTTCAAGAAATAAGTAAAAGACAATTAGTGCATACAGAATTACATTTATTTCCCGCTGTTCGACACGCCACGATTGGAGTCTAAAGAAAGTATATAACAGTAGACATTACCAATTACAACACGCCTTAACGTCTTTCATCTCGCGGGATTCCCCGGATAAAAATATCACAGATTTTATTACATAAGATTTGCTTTAATTAATTCTCGGAAAAATTCCCGCGGAATTCAAGAATCTGCTATCGATCATCGAAATCGACTCAGTAGTTTCTACGTGAATCCAGAACAAACAGACAAGAAATGTAAAAATAATCGCAACGTGTTCTCTATTGTTTATATAGTCCATTGTGCTTGTTTTTTTATTAGCTTCAACCTACGGACACGGTGTTTTTAGAATTTTAGGATATTATAGATATAAGTGTACATACACAGTAAGTATGTATATACTTATTGTTTACTTACAGTAAACAAGTTCAAGTTAAAGGTCGTCTCTCTACATTATATTTTTCAGTCGCTAGTCTTGCGGCTAATGAATATTGACCTACAATTTCAATGTCAGTCCTATTTCGTCAGTTTGCCAGTGAATCATACCTATTACATAAAGCTATTGTTATATTATAATATATCTAGTAAAGTTTACACCGCGGCTGCGCCGCGTGTCATCTCTAGTGCGTATTACTTGTTTAAACATCAGGCATTAATACAGGTTACATTTTACTAAAGATTTATGTTAGTGCTATTTACCCCCGGAAGATTCACTTCATTTTAGATCGCAAACTATTTCATCTCTCGCCATGAAAAGTATTTTGTATATGTCCATTTTCAGTAATAAAACAATTTTTTTTTTAAATTATAGCAAAACCGATCCAGTACTCCTAGTAGTTTTTCCGTGAAAGCTTAACAGATAGACAGATCGAGTTACTATCGCCTTTTTATATAGTATTCCCGACAAACACAAAGCACATTTATTACCCGTCGGCATTTGAACTAATAACATTGGAATTTTTTTATGGTCGTTTTTTGTTTACTTATACGGCCTATTGTTGTATTGTAATCATTAGCCAGCTGTTACGGATTTAAAGTACAAGGGATGCCGAAGATCGCGCGAAGTGGAGAAGAAAAAGTAGGAAAGCGGACTCTGGGCGTCGAAGTGATCGCTCCGAACGCAACCGGGATTTAGCGCTCGGATGATGATGATGACGGATTTAAAATACAAGCTGATTCTAGGAAATTCGGTCCACGCTGCCGGTCGGACATATTGCATTTGTGCAGTATAAAGCAATGTGAAGTGTTAGTCGAACGAGAACCATCAGCGTAGCGACACGTGTGTACTACAATCGGGAATCTAATAAGTGACGGACTTTGCGCGTTTTAAGAATTACGACCTTCTGCATTACGTTTGGACTTGTTCTGTTCGGTTATATTTGTACCTGTGTTATACGTGTATAACTCTATAGTAATTTTTACGGCATTTTAATTCGAGTCTCGCGACTCGTAACAATATAGTAAGGCATATGAATGAATTAGCCCACAGAGCAAAGAAATCTCTTGCGCCAATAGCGGCGCGATGTGCAGTAGCCCATAGAAACTCGGCATAGGACTTGGTTTTTTTTAACCCATCCAGTGAGTGGTTACTTAAAAATAATGATCAGTAAGGAACACCGCTATCATTTGTTAGAGCCGGTCTTAACTATGCCACACAAGCCTATATACGTACGTATGTATTCACATAAAGTGCAAAAATATACCATGTCTCAGTTCTATGTCTGTTGGCCCTAATTTTCAATATCTTCGCTTCGCTTCTTACTAAATTATATATGCACCCAGCCAGTATTTGAAATTACGTCTTTGGAAAGGAACCTTGACCAATAAGCTACTACAACTTTTAAGTTATACACTACCTTTATTATATACATACATAACTTCACGCCGGTTCCCTTGCGGGGTAGGCACGAACAACAGAGCGCCATTTAGGCTTATTTTTACACACCTCACTTGCTTCTTTGACATTCATAACTGTTGTCATGCACGCTCTCGTAAGGCTCCTGACATCACCTTCTGCTAGTACATGATCAATTTGATCATGGAAGGTGTGTCGTGGCCTTCCACGACTTCTGCATCCCTCCACTTTTGCATTGTATATCTGTGTAGTCATTCTTTCACCTACCTATATTACAGTATAAAAAAATCATTATAATGATTCCAACTGCAGTTCATCCTTATATACAGACTCCAGAAATGAAAAGCGAGAATTTCAGTCGCCGCTTATAAACCGTTACCGGATTATGAGCGTACTGCTTGGATCATATGACATGTTATATCTCAATGGCGTACTGGTTAGAACATTGATCATTAAATTATTTAAAAGCACACTGGCTATTGAAATCTAAATAAAACGTTGAGGTTTTTGCTATTCCTACAACTTGTAATCACGCGTCACACTTCCATTAGCGCAGTTTAAGGAATTCTTCGTAAAAACCGACCATGTTTTTATCACAGCCGTTAAAGATGATGTCATCGCTGACGGTTTCTTTGAATATTTGATAGTAATTTGCACGGATTAAATAGATTTAGCCGGCTCCTTGAATTTTGATTAACAACGAGGGATATTTAAATTGTTATACAGGTTGAAATTCGTAGATCAGTGTGGCTGAGGCACGCGCGGCTTGTTCCAATGTCTTGGACTTGTCCGGGGAACATTTTTTACCACCAATAGAAAGGAATTACCGTCGTCTAGGAATATTTGAAACATTGATGTTACCAACGCGCTGTCGATTTCTAAGGAATTTTACGACACCTTCTTTGAATAACTCCATATCACAACGCTGTAGCAAAAAGCTAACTTAAAGCTAATTTCAAGTCTCCAGAATACACAAGCAAAACGTTGTTGAAAATCCTTGCGTTTAGGTAGATTTTTTGACACAATTATACATATTTTGTAGATGCATTTTTCGATCTAATTTCGGAATCAATGACAGATACTAATTTACCGATACGGCGATACACTAATTATAAACTTGCCATAACCGTATTCCATAATCTAACCATAGAGATTTCCAATGTGGGAAACCCTTCAATCCGTCTTGTGTAAACTCACGCTATTTTCTTCACCGTCAGTACATGGTTTTAGTAATAATATGCATAATAAGCCAAATAAACTGTCTAAGCATTGCACACCGTCAAGATTCATATCCATGACTAGCGCGTTTGCATATCTGAAAATCATGTTTTAATTTCTTTTTTTTGCCCGCAGAATGAGATCAACAACCAATATGAGCGCGTCTCGACAAGCAGCAATAGATATAGCTCACTTGCTGACTTCACACTCAGCCCGATATCTACGTCACACAACGTGACTCGAGATCGGTAAGTCACAAAAAATGACCACGTAATGGTATTTATTTAGCTGCTTGGTTGATTGTGACGAAGCTGACGCGTGTGTGGTAGTGTGGTGAGAGAACTTACTTCACCCAGGCCCGATTCCTATATCTTACCGATCGTTCATTTGCCCTACTATCGATTAAAATTTTTCATTTACTCTATACAAGTTATGTCAAGATTCAACGAATGGTAAGGCAAGTGAAAGAATAGTAAGATATAGGAATTGGCCACCAATCACAATAAAGGCTAGGATTTTTTTATCCCTTTTTGTTACGTTTATATGGCGTCATGTGTTTTTATCTACAGATTATTATTAATTTATTATAATGATAAAATGTGTAATCTTCGGGGCTCACTGTGGTGATATTGCTTCGTCATTCATTCAACCCAGAATTTTACGCTAGATTACAAAATATGGAAGTTTTTAGATAAGAACATCTTTCAATATCCTCCCCCTTTGGTTGTGTAGCAGTTGATATCGATATGAAAATTGGTTTTTGAAGGGAACTTTTTTAACGTATAATAATGATTAAATTTGAACAATAGATGTAGTTAGATTGTTTTTATGGACGAAATTTTTAATTTGCCATTATTCAAAAACATAAATGCAGCTGAGATTTTTGTTTAAAGATTATTCTATAGTTGAATATTTCTGGAATATACGGGTACGTGACACTGGCCAAATAAACTAGTTGTCCGCAGTCATATTTAAAAAGTTTTAAAATTTGATGACCGGTCACATAGTTACGAGCTTTAATTGTAAGGAAGGGCCCTTAGGATTGTTTTTATAAAATAAATAATTTACATTGATCAGCCTATCTTTTGATTTACAATTTCTAATTAATATGAGAACCAGCATGAGGTGTTTTCTAAACTACTTGTGGCAGAACTTATGATCCGACCATTTAAAATCAAATTTCACCAACTAGTGTTATATATATCTCTGTTCATAGACCTACAGTGGATTTCGGTTACAATGACGATGAAGGTATCACTATAATTGCGTTGCTATACCCGGAAGTCGATATATACAATGGTAGAAATAGTACAATATTTATTGCTAACAAAAGCCTAGCCGCGAAATGCGCATACATATTGCCTAATGTACTTGAAAAAAATAAGCTTTTTTAAAAAGGTTTTTAAATTCAATCTTTTGAGGTCCTGGATATCATGTAGCCGCAGAGTGCTAGCCAAGACAAGTCAAATGAGCCCAAACACGACAGGTCTATCTTGTTTAGTACAAGAGTTCCTATGGCCACATTCCGACTCCATCATCAGATCAGCTCCATGGTACCACATTATTGCATTGTCACGCGATGTCACATATGTTTGCAAAATTTCAGCTCAATCGGAAACCGGGAAGTTGGTCAAATTTAACTTAACTTGCAAGATTCCACCCGAACTTAAATACATACATACATAGGTACATCCATTGCAAGTTAAATAAAAGCTTGTAATTTATAAAAAAAAAAGTGTATTATTACAACCGATGCCCATCTGTGGATGTAAACAAAAGGTTACAAAACTACAAGATTTTATATAAATGATTCTGTATACTTTTTTAGGTGTAAACTCCGTCGAAATGATTTCTATGAACTTCTTACATTTCTTTCATAAAAGTTAGTCGCTATACCGAAAATCGACGTCAAGGCACAATTCGTAATACGATCCGTCGTTTCAGACCGATCGCACATTTACTATACGATACATTTCTCCAAGTTGCTATTAGAACCTCGTCAGTATATTTTAATGTATGATAATAATAAGGGTCACAATTCCATCATAATGAAAGCCCGAACATGTCCCGTGATGTATTTCCTGTAATTTCTCAATTTTATTGAACAAATTCCACCAACAACGTTCCAAAAACTATTTGAATATCGACAGAATAGAAGTATCGTAATAAAAATAGTAACGGATAGTTTATTGAACTGCACAAAAAATGCAGCAGCGTTCGTTCTTCGTGCAGAATGGTTTTTTGTGGTGTAAGTATAAAGAACTAACCAGATATACGTTAAATTGACTGAGGATGTACTTAATGTTATTCATAAATTAGCTTTTCAGATCATTGTAGCTAGTTAACAATTTTGATTTAAAAACATATATGTAGGTATTCGCTTGTTTAATAGCTAAATATAATAACCTTCATAAACAACAAGGGTTTCAAAGAGACACTTCTCTTGTTAATTGTAACTTAATTGTCTAGAATACTAAATAACTTTTAGTATGCTGCTGGCAACTTCCTAGTGCTGATTTTTCGTGTAGTATGTATATAGCAGTATGATGCGTGTATCTAATACTTTGGAGTAATAATTTCATTGCTATTGTCAAAGAAACTTTTTTTTTTTTTTATTGGACTTGACTTTATGTTGTTGGTCCGAAGACCTTACAACTTTACCGGGGTTTTTGGGGCGAGTGCCTTCGCGAAGCGAAGGCGCTCGAGCCCGGGGGGGCAACTTGCTCGAGGGAGCTCCCTAAAGAGTTTTACCTCGGCTGGACTGTTGCCATGAGAGGGGGATGAATTTAATGATGCCCACCATAGGGCGACACAAAGCACTAATTGAGAACGGGCGACGGGTAATATAAAGCCCGAAGGGAAGGATCCCGGCGGGCCGGGATCGGCGGTTCGCGGTGACCTACGCTATCTTACTGCCGTTTCGTAACGTGTTATGGCTGGGAGAGAAGAAACGGCGAAAGAAACTTCCCAGCAACACGCCTAGTCTATCCTGTGGGGGGGCTATGTCTCCTAACGTCCCTCGCAGGGACGTGGAGAGATCTTGATTGGCGGCGCCTGAGACGCCGCCGTCTGTGTCTGTCTGTCCGTGCCTGTCAGCCTGCCGTCCTAACCGCGGGCGGGCTGATCCGGGCCAGCCGTTTTGTGATAACGTCGACCCTGTCCGTGAGGACGTTACGCGGTCGTCGTACGAGAGCCTTTCGCCGAGGCTTATAATCGGACGCGGACACGACGAGCGGATTTCGATGATGCGGCGCGAGATCGAAATACTTACGCGAGAGCGACGTAATGTAGTTTTTGATGGAGGGAAGCTCCAGATCGCGGTGGAGGTCGACGTTACGCATATAGAGGGGAGCACCGACGGCTCTGCGCATGAATTTATTCTGCACTATTTGCAGTTTATCTAATAGGGCAGGCTTGGCATGGCCGAATACCACACTCGCGTATGTCATGATCGGGCGGATGCATGTTTTATACAGAGTAAGCTTGTGTCAGAGGGACATTTTGCTTCGTTTGTCTATCATGGGTGCTAAACGACCCATCACAAATCGCGCTCTATTTCGGACTATAGTGATATGCTCGTTGAAGCGCAAGTTTCGATCTAGGGTGACACCAAGATATTTGGTGTACTTTGCCCAGGGGATTTGTTGGTCGTAGAGCGAAATGGTTTTTAGGCGAAGGCTAACGCGTTTGGGGGAGCGAAGCGTACCCGGGGAAAAGAACATTGCTGCGCTTTTCTCCGGGTTTACCTCTATCCTCCATTTGCGAAACCATTCGCCTAGCTCTGTGACAGCTGCCTGCAGCCGGACGCAAGCCATTTGTCGGTTGTGACCTGATGTATAGAGTGCGGTGTCATCCGCGAAGAGGGCCAACTCCACATCTGGAGTTTTTGGGATGTCGCTGGTGTACAGCGTGAAGAGTAGTGGTGACAGGGCCGAGCACTGTGGTACACCGGCTGTGAGTGGGTGAGGGGACGAGCGCGTTCCCTCCACTCGAAAACGGAAGCTACGACCTAGGAGGAAGTCTCGCAAGATGAGCACGAGTCTGTCTGGCACACCGAACTGGTACAGCTTGTAAATCAAGCCGTTGTGCCAGACCTTGTCGAAGGCTTTTGCTACGTCTAGGAACAGTGCGGCTGTTCCTATAGGGCGGGGGCGATGGGCAAAGTGAGATAATATCAAAGAAACCTACATTTTAATTAAACAGCTGGTTGTTACATATATACCTTACTGGCCGTTCATTTGCCTTACCATCGAGTATTTGACTTAAGCTTGTATGGACAAATAATGTCAAGATTCAACGGATGGTAAGGCAAGTGAGTGAATAGTAAGATTTAGGAACCGGCCATGAGATACCAATTCGAGGCATTAGAGTCAACTGAGCAGAGAGCCAGAAAGTTGATAGAAAAGGACCACCTATTCGATGACAAAGTTCAGTCTCGAACAATTGACGCAGGGTTACCAGCCTATCAGTTTTCTATCGAATCGATTTTGGAGAGTGTGCATTGGAGCTTTTCAATCTTATTATGATTGGACATCCGCCTATACGAAAAAAGCGCTTCGCGTCCACAATAATTTATTTGCTAGGAAAGCGACAATACAAGGAAGGATGTAGAAATAATTCATACTTACATTTCTATGGTTCAATTCATAGACTCATAGATACAGAGACAACACTTTATTGTTCACCAAAACCAAAATTACAAAAATGTATATGTGCATTTCCTACAAATGAGGTCGGCAACTCAGCATAAAGCTGTGTTGGAATTTCCTACAGCACAACGCTGATTTTCAGTGCCGACCCCACCAGATTGATTAATATTTGACCCATCAAGACAGTAAATGTAACAAGTGACAGTAAATGAAGTAAGAAAATAACACAGTATATGAAATATAAAACAGATATGACAAACACGCGCACAGGCAATAAAAATAATCATTATCCTATATACTCGTAATAACAGAAGAGAAAATATATAAGTAAACAGAACTATAATAACTACAATACCAGTACGGTAATCAATGATCTTATTACTATAAATTGAATCAAATAAATAATTTAAAAACAAAAAGCAACAACAAATTCAACGGAAAAGCCATCAAATCCCTGGGAAGTTTGAGTTGCACGTCTTTCGGGTGACTAGAAGTTACTGCTGAAGTTTGTTATTCCCGAAAACAATAACCTTCAAGTCCCTTGTACCTAAATAGGTACTTTCTAGGTAAGCGTGCACCATCCTAGACCATGTCAGCAAAACATCGGGTGAAATCATGGTCAAACACGAAACTATACTGAATAAAATCTATTCTATCCGTGCAGGAACGGAGAAAGAATACAATTTCCTGCGGCCGGACGGCCTGTCGTAAGAGGCGACAAAACAACCCACAGCCAGGTGGTAGGGCATTTGCCCGACTGGATGGCTACCACCCCTGGTCTAAAGCATGTCGCCATAACAACCTTGAGTTGTGTTCCGGCATTAGTGACCAGGTTTCAGTCTCCGTTAAGAGAGCAGCAGCACATTTGTAGCACCTTTGATGTTGCAAATGTCCATAGGCGATGGTAACCGCTTTCCATTAAATGGGCCGTCTGCCTGTCTGCTGAACTCCTGCAATAAAAAAATAAAAACGAACCAACATGCAAAATGCTCTTGCAGAAGTTCTGATTGAGATATTGTATATAGCTTTGGCTTATATCCGAAATAATTCGACAAAGAAACAATATGCGAATCGTACACTTTTTAGAAAAACCGTTGAATGGCTACAAGTATAACAAAATACTAAAAAAACATAACATAGTGATATACTTGGACGATTTCCAATTTTTTACCCGCCAATCCAGCTTTTTACAATCATATATATTATGTCGGAACATCTGAATCTAAGATTGCAACATTTCAATTTCGCAATCTTTACTACTACATTTTCGTTTGATTTTGTGTATTTAAAAATATATTTGTGTCGATGACGTAAAAAGAAAGACAGTTTGTAACTAATTATTTTATACATGTTATATGCTGACCGAGAAATATTCACCGTTTCATACATTATTAAATATTAGAATAGACTAGAAAACACTTTATTGTTCACCATAATAAACAATTACAGAATAAATAATTACAATAATTTAACGGCAAAACAAAAGGCGGCCTTATCGCTTAAAGCGATTTCTTCCAGGCAACCTGACTGAGAGGATACTTTTAACAAATTATGTCTATGTATAATTAAATTAAAAGAAGTAAAATAAAAAAGGAAGAACAGTACAATGTGGACAGTAAACAGCTAAGTTAAGAAAGATGAATAGAAAAATATATATAATATTTTATTATAAACTAAGGTAATAGTTTTTGACAGAATTTTTAAATATGGCAAATAATTTAGCTTTTCTGACATCTACGGGTAAAGAGTTCCAAAAGCAGACAGCCTGCACATCGAAGGATTCGGAGTAAAATTTTGAAGAATGTGCAGGTGCCTTTAACAGGAGGTTATTAGAGGAGCGCAAATCGAAGGTGTGTGATCTATGAAATATGTGAAATATTGTGCAGTCTTCTGAATTACCGCAGAAAATCTGGAAATATCCTAGAGTTGGACAAGGACTATTCGCAAACTTAAGTAATCAAATATGCAAATGTTAAATATAGATTGCACTGATTGCTTATACCACAGCTGTTAGTTATTGTATATTAGTAGTACCATAAGGTTTTCATGTTAACTATAACCCTTTTGATAACTTTTTCGCTTTATGTCTTTTTTTTAGACTAGTTATCGGATAGAATCGGCGTAATTAAAATGGCATGTGGCCTTGTGATACGCCGGGCTTTTTAAAATACTTCTTAATTTATACCGATTATAATCTTAAGCACCGATTTACGTACTGTATTCAGAAATCCTCTCAAAGAATAATTTGCAATTTCAATTCTATTCAACAGATCTGTCTCAACCATAGGCTTTGTAAGGATTTTCTTAATAAAGTTTTTAGTCACTAGTAAGTTCTATGCACTTTAATCTTTCTCGCAATTACCTCGAATTTCCACCATTCTCTTAGCAAACACTACTTATAACACACATGGCACTAGATACGACTATATATAAGTATAGATATAAGGCCAACACTTCCTCACAACACCAGCATGTAACAGATACACTCTACATTAGTAAAAGTTTAGTATTAAAATTAGAATAAATTAATATAATAAGTTATTCTTAAGGTACACCAAAACAGAAAAATTACTACATATAATGTCACATACACTAACAAAAATAAACAATAAGCGTGTACGGAGTCTCAAATTTTTCATAGAAATTAAGTATTAAAAAAAAGGGTACGGAACTCGAGTCCGTAGAGATATATATAATAATAAAAAAAACCATTCTCTTAGCTTATGTATGCTTTTATACTGCATTCCATTGAAACAGTATCTTTATAGGTAGGTTTGCCGAATGATAAAACACGTATTCGTGCGTGACCTTAATATTATAATACATCTTTCACACACATAATACATTTGTAACGTTCTTGGTAACACATAATATTATAGTGCTTATTGTTCAACAGTTGTTATTCAAAGAATTTGTCCTTTATTCCATAGATTATTGTATGATTTATTTTGTTGTTTTAACTTTAGACGAATAATTTTGTTTGTATACTAGTAAAAATTTCTTTGTAGATATTCGTAAAGGATTGTTTATAATAATTCAATTAAGTCAAAGTACTCCTATCAAAAAGTAAAGCAATGTAACTGTTGCTAGAATTCTGCAACAATGTGACAAATAAAACAATTATTTGGTTCGAGAAGTGCACCATACGAGAAAGTCATAAGTAGTGTTTTAGTCTATAAATTGTTATGTTAAATATATTAAATAAGTAAAAGTGTAAATTAGAAAACATCTTTATTCTGAACACATAACTCAGATAGATGATGTACAAAAAGCACGGCGGATGTCTCCAACTCTCCTTTGCTAATCGCATTACCACACATTGCATTGCCCTGTAATAGATTTTTATAGAATAACATGCTTGATATGTGTACCTTCAAAACAGACATTGAAAAATTACCAATCTATACATATATTATTGAATATAAAGAAATATGTTTCTGGGGAATTTGTTGAGCTCTTTCTTCTTTAACAGCAAATGTCCATAGGCGACGGTAACCGCTTCCATCAGGTGGGCCGTCTGCCTGTCTGCTGAGCTCATGGAATAAAAATATAATAAATTAATAATTGTGTAGGAAGTAGCAGTATAATTACAACTCGATAAAATAATCTATGAGATTCGATATCGAATTAAAAAGTATATTAATTTTAATACAGTGCACTAATTCTATTTCGTCAGGTCTTCTCGCATAGGCAGCCCAACATACAGCGCGTGCTCTACTGACAGCTCGTTCGCAGAACAGGCACTGGCCGATACCAGCACACTGCTAGACAGAGACCCCAGGGGCGAGCATCTACCTTCGAGGCTATACAAGATGGCGGGCGAGTATTGGAAGTTAGTATTGACAAAATTTATTATATTAAAATTAACAAACAATATTATAAAGGCATAAAATAAAGAAACCTTATGTAAATAAATTAATTGATCAATTAAAATTACTAGATGTGCCGATTATTACTTTGGCTGACTAGCCGACTAGCCGATTAGTCGGTTGTAAAGAGGCCGACTAGTCGGCCGATTAGTCGGCCAAGCCGATCACGGTTTCGGGGATTTCGGTGACGCTTCGTTTATAGATGATTCGCGCGCAAGTCGCAACCATCGCATGGGTTTCTTGATTTTTGCTTTTGTACAGGCTAGGGCGGTGTTTTTGTGTACAAATATATTTTTTTTTAAGATAATACTGTTATTGTTCATTAAACTGAAAGAGCTCACTTAAAATTTAATAATGTCAAAAAGAAAGTACTAGTAAAGTATAGATTACAAAGTAAGAAGCCGGATAGTCGGCGCTCTGCCGAATAGTGCCGACTAGTCACCGATTACGATAGTGGCCGAATAGTCGGGTTTACCGACTAGTCGCCACATCTCTAAAAATTACGTTTGAACAGTTTTAAGCGCGACATTTTATTTGATTTGTTTTTTATTTCGTGATGACGAAAGACAAAGATATCAAGTGTTACAACTTAATAAATATTAGTTATATTGTATTTTACCTAAACTCACTCACCTCAATTAAGACTATGCGTAGAATATTGAGTCAGTTGCCCGCAATAGTGGGGCTTCATTCTGGCATTTTAATTTCTTGGTGTTACGAAGTATTCTAAGAATTGCGTTAATGTAAAAAATTCGTATTCTACTGAATCCACAATCTCTTCTCGATCATCACGTAGAATAATAGTAGAAAACAATGGTGTATTATCATTATCAGAAATAGCGTTAACCGAAATGAATTTAAAAAGCTACCAAAATCTTAAACATTTATTTCGCGAGTTTTCGCTTATAAATTTATAGAGTGGTGGGAATTAACAGAATACCGAAATCGGGAAAACCTACGATTGAGACGATACTGTCCGGCGATTTTGTCAAGATAGTAATAGAATTGGAACCCGTGAGCTGTTACCTCGTTGGATTGCCACACTGATTCGTTGTCCGAGAGAGACTCATGAGGATTCATCTAATACATGACAATTGACAATATAATTGGATTGAAAAAAACATCTTAAATTGAGCTTTTATTTTCTTACTAAACAAAATAACCAAAATACATTATTTTTTTCAAGAAAAACTTGTTTAAATAAACCTTTTTTTATATACATACTTGCTGATCCGGCAAACTTCGTACCGCCTCAGAATCAATAAATAAAAAATCTGAATGATAATTGCGGAATGTTTCAACTTTAGTAAAATATGTGGTCAAAACTTAACCGAAACGAACATCAAACGTTTGACATTCAAAACCAAAAGAATGAAAAAAAAATCAATTTTAAGTTTAATTTGATTTTTGAACGACTTTTAAATTTAATTGATTTCTAAACGACGCCGACGGGACGAACATCAAATGTTTGATAGGTAGGAATAGTTTCTAAGAGAAAGCGAAAATGTTCTTTTTCTTATATTCTAAGCATTTTTTTCATTCCTTTTAAACCTTCCCTGGACTTCCACAAATAATTCAAAACCAAAATTAGCCAAATCAGTTCAGCCGTTCTCGAGTTTTAGCGAGACTAACGAACAGCAATTGATTTTTATACATACATACATACATAACTTCACGCCAGTTCCCTTGCGGGGTAGGCACGAACAACAGAGCGTCATTCAGGCTTATTCTTACACAGCTCACTTGCTTCTTTGACATTCATAACTCTTGTCATGCACATTCGTCTGTTCTTAAGGCTCCTGACATCACCTTCTGCTAGTACACGATCAATTTGATCATGAAAGGTGTGTCGTGGCCTTCCACGACTTTTGCATCCATCAACTTTTGCATTGTATATCTGATTTTTATATATATAGATAATTAGATATATAAGTTTTATATTCTACTTATAATCCTTTTAATACGACAAGTAGAATACTAAGCCTTAACTGTTTCTGTATGTGTGCACACAAGGATTATTAATTATGACTAGCTACCTACGTATTTTGTGACAGTTACCGAAGTATATTATTTTTAGATCAGATTGAGGGTAAACTTTAAATTATGTGTCGAGTTTATAAAACGACATGTGTTATTTTAACTGACTTGTCGAAATCTTTTATTTTATGTGAATATTTTACGATTTAAATGCAATTACTTTTAATATTGACGAATTGTAATTAAAAATGTCGGATATAATAAGTGTTACGGAAGAAGAAGTGGAAGAATGTATAACACTCAGGTAACTAGATGACGAAACGTTCATTCACCTTTTATCAGCTCTACTTTTAGCATACGATAATGTTTCATTACTGTAATTGTTGTAAATCAAAACATTTTAGTAGGACAGACACGGGTATTGGATTTTGAAATAATAAATATATTGCCTACGGTTGTATTCGCTTTTATGTTGCTTTTTACGCTACCTTCCCGACGTTAAATGCCGTTTGTGTTGGAGATGTCTGCTTCGGTATTCTGGATCTGCTTTCCTTCCTTTTTTCCCTACTTCGCGTGCTCTACAGAATCTTTGATTGTGAGACCATATATTAGCACGGATATAACGAGCGTATATTGTGGAATGAGTTTTACCAGAGCTCTATGAATACAGTATCTCTCATTATAAGATTATTGAGATCTATTGTAGTATTCTAATGGCAGGTTCCTATATCTTAATATTCATTCAGTTTTCCTACCATCGGCATCGGTTGAATTTTGACCTTAAATGTATAAAGCGTATGGCAAATGAACGGTCGGTAAGATATAAGAACCGGGCCTAAACGTTTCCTGGTTTACTGCAATGCACGGGTCTCGGGGTTCGGTTCACGGCAAGGTAATTTTTGTAAACAAACTTCGTTATTTACTTTAGTCTTATTATTTGTGACTGCCCTTAAGTTTGTGTATTAGACAACTTATCTTTGTCTGTCGATAATTAAGATGCCTGAAATAGATTAGTACAAGGGAATATGACCGGTTATTGTAGCTGTTCGTTTTGTAATGGTTAATTGAAGTAAACAATAATGCACTGCGACATGGGGTCATTTAAGAAGGGCGTTATAATATTAATTCGAGACCAGCAACGAATTGGCATGATGTGATGACCACTTTCCATCAGCTGGGCTGTCTGCCTGTTTGCCAGCATTGGTAATAAAAAAAACACTAACGGTCTTATTTATAGAAAGGTGAAGTAAGTTTGAACGCTTCTTCAAGAACCATAAACTGGTTATCTATTTGTACAAATTTTCATGATTCGTTACATTACCAATGCTGTTAATAATGAATACAGGAACAGACTTACTTTTATGTTTGTATTATTAAGTCACATTTCTGAAGTACATAACCTAACCTGTGTTATATAATTTAAATATTTAACAATACTAAACGTAGGTGTTTAAAAGAAATACGGTTTGAGAGCGCAACAATAAAATTAGATGCAATGTTCTATATTTGCATCTCAATGAGTAGAATCTGAGTGTCCAAGCGCCAAGTCTAATGCTGTGGCTTGATATGCGTTAGTGTTAAAAATTTAGGCTGTGGCCGAATGTGTTTTATTTGAAACGTAAAAAAATAACGCCTTTAACGCATAGCCACTTAGTGTATAAATACGTTATCTGTAAACATTTAACGTCATTAACAATGTCACATCTCAAATAACGCCTTAAACCAATCTTCATATCTGCGTCAAACGAGCTAAATATTTAACATTATCCGAGATGAATCTCCACCTTAAGAGAACTTCGTATTTAGTGACTTAACAATGCTTTGATTTTGTGATTAAATATATGATTATGAAAGTGTTGTTTAAACCTAATAGTTAATTGCGGTTTTGTTATTATTAATATGGTGTCTGATTTTATAATGTCAAATGTTAAATATTGATGTCAATAATATTGAAATTATTTGTAGTCAATGCATCCAAAATAAACAACATAAATACCACCTACTTTTTTATGTGACTTGCGAGTGTGGGTGTGATTAAAAACAAAACAGCCGGATGTTCCAAACCAAATACTAACCGGATAGGAATAAATTGATAAAAAAATCCTTTTGTTCAGTATTTTTCGTATTTTTGTAACATATTTTGAAAATGTAAATTAAATAAGTACGCTTTAATCCGCTGAAGTGTAGGTATTCAGACTTATTTAGTATTTTTGCCTCTAAGGTGTAAAAAAAATATTAAAAAGGTAAAGGCTTTGTTATGATTTAGCGGGCTCACCAAGTTTCGAAGTTGCTCAGTTTTAGAGATGTCTTCACACCTTAAAGCTAAAACTTTAGTTGTTTCTTTGAGCTTCCAACGCTTTCTGCAATTATTCACCCAACGTCAGTGGCAGTTATATACAAGGATATAAAAATTATTAACGTATAAAATCCAATTTTAAATTTTGACGGTTAATGCCACACTTTCCGTTATTCTAAAGTCAACAAACACAAGATATTTATGAACCCTCTGTATATTACCTACTTCCACGGCAGCGAAGAGAGGGGAAATAAATGGGCAGCACGATTATTTAAATGTAACTTATTTGAACTTTTGGTACTCGCATTACCCACTTCAATGCTTGCTACCGTGGAATTTGGCATAAAAACGAGGGGTTATGGTTTAAAAAAATTGTGAATAAACTTTTTATTTATTGCTGAAGCACAGGAGACAGGCTGAAGGCCCAACTGTGTTAGAAAGTGGTTACCGTCGCCTATGGACATTAGCAATACCATCGGTGCTGCCGGCCTTGAAGGAGAAACCGGAACCTGTCCACTGATACTAGAATACATCTCAAAGTTGTTATGGCGGCATAGTCTAGACCAGGGCTGGTAGCCATCCAGTCAGGCGAATGGGCAAATGCCCTTCCACCTTGCTGTGGGTTGTTTTGTCGCCTCTTACGACAGGCCGCCCGGCTGCAGGAATTAGTATTCTTTTTTCGTTCCTGCACGGATAAAATTATAATTATAATATATTTTATAATGTTATTATATGTAATTATAATATTAGATAACAATAAGAAAGAAGACGGGGAGTTTTGGGCCTCAGACATATAATGAGTTAAGATATGGCTTAAAAAAGCGTTATATTTTTATATCACAGAATGGAAAACCATCAGCCTTAGATTTTATCTGGCAGACGAGAAATCTTAAAATATGGCCACAATAAAGTAGTAAAATAATGTATCGATTACCATAATCGATTTCAACAATTAATAATATGAAAACACACCACACGATTAATTCATTCAAAATCCACAACAATTACAAAGAATATTAATTAAAAACAAATTTTAAAATAATTCTCATCTTTCTAGTACAATCTGGGCGCAAGAATGTCTTAAAGCGTATCCATCTCTTTTAGTATGGACAAGGGTTCGCGATAAATAACATTCCCAGCGCAAGGGAATCTTTCTTAAGTGAAGACTGCAACCGAGATTTACTACGCATGAAAATATAGATATTAAAACTGATTTTCATTGACCCAGCTACTGACTTCAAATTCGAAGGAAGCCAGTGCTGATTTCATACTGGCATCGTGTAAATTGATTTAAAGTCAGTACAGCGCTTCCTAATCTGACTGACTTCAATATACCCGACCGGATATTGGAACGAAGTTCCTTATCGCAGGTTACTAGACGAAAATAGTGTTACCGAAGATAAAATACTGACCACTATATTATTTTGCAGTAATAAACTTTAATGCAATGTAATAAGATCTAAAATAATATACATTAGTGTAATAATATATGCTGTTTTGAAAAAAGAATGTCTTGTAATTGCCCTTTAGGACTATACAATTTCTACGATGGTCTTCGATGGACTTCGAAATTTCGTTCCAACCAGTGTCCCAGACACCTCATTAATTTATTGAAGGTAGTCCACTCCTCCTATCAGCTGCTGGATCAATGTAAATCAGCCTTTACCTTCCTGCTTATTAAATAACCGTTATCTATTTAATGTAATTTACTAATCGTAGTTTCTAACAATTTGCACAAGTGTCTAGACGTAGACTCGCTATCGTTCTACCTAAATGAATAATTTCAGTACGATTGTTGAGTTTAACGTATCCACCCGTGTAAACAGAATTTGTTAGTAAGAATGATAAGAAATAACATTTACACCAGCAAAAGACAGGCGTTTATACGCGAAAAGTGATGTGTACGATTCTATGTAAGTTTTTGTATGTACTATAGTTTAATGACTGGTGTGCTTTTTAGTCAGATCATTCTTATTGATTAGGATATGTGAAGAATTGTACTATTTGTTTTAAATTCTTATGTATTTTTTCGATGCGTTATTGTTTCAAGAACTTGCTGTCTCAGACACTGTTCGCGCGAAACTTTTAACTTTATACTGATATCTTTTGAACCCTACAAGATATCGTAATGGGACATACATGACAAAATAAAATTCCTCTTTTAAATCCTAAATTTTTTAATGGTCTCCTTTGAGTAGTTTTAGAATTTATCCTGGACAAACTTTTAGAGCCAATTAATATTTGCTTCTTGATGTAGGCTTTAGATTTACGCCATATATAGCATTTATGTTCCTATACTTTCCTAATTCCGAGCATAGAAGACTAATGACGAATTTCTAATCTTTGCAGGTATAAAAAAAAATTGGTTATAGGTAAAATGGTAACAATACTTATAAAATTTTAGTTAGAAAAACGTTTATTTTATGTAATAGCGACGTACATTACTTATATGTGGTAGAAAGGTAGCATATTTAAATAAAGTTTGCATTCAGTTTTTTGTTGTGCCGCAATTATATCCGATTTTCAGTGCAAACCTCACTTTTAGCGTAGTACCAAAACAACCCAAAAATTTACATTTATTTTACTAAGCAATTTTATAATGAATTCGTTAATTAATAATAATATATTACCTACTGGCACACGCAATGAAAATATTTTGATAATTACGATTAAAATAAATAAACCAAAAACTACCTTAAAATGTCTAAAAAAAATCACTAGTGAGATAAATTAATGGAATAATAGAAAAACACGGCTTAAATCCTCACAATCTTTTACAGCAAATATCCAAAAACGGACTACACATACTCGCGGCTATCGAAGGACCGCGTGGAATTGGCCCCGGGTCAAGTGGCAATGCCAAACATGTCCCGGAGATCGCTATCCCAGTTCCGTATCCAGGGGCCTTCCACCAGCGCGGACGAGATCGATCGCCTAGCTGCCACGGCGTCATGGACCAGCACAACTGTGCGGAAGCGATATACTGTAAGTTTGAATTAATTTGTCCACCTTTACTCATCGGCGTAAGAGAAAGATTTGTTAGAGAGAGAGAGAGGGAGGGAGAGGTAGAGAGAGAGGGGGAGAGGTAGAGAGAGGGGGAGAGGGAGGGAGAGGTAGAGAGAGAGAGAGGGAGAGAGAGAGATTTATTACACACTAAAATATACAATTACAAAAACAGACGACCATATTTACAAAATTTTTAGGCAATACAACAGGCGGCCTTATCGCTCAAAGCGATCTCTTCCAGGCAACCTAAATGAAAGAAATTTGAATCAGGCGATTTAGGTGGTGCAGGAAAAAAAATACAATAGATACATAAATACTCAAACTAATTTAAGAAATAAATATACAAATACATAGTCATATATATACAATAATACATTTCAAAATACATAAGTTATTATAATAAACTAGCTGCCCCGGCAAACTTCGTACCGCCTCAGAATCAATAAAACGTTGATTTCTGAAGGACGGGACAACATCAAACGTTTGACATTCAAAACCAAAAAAATGAAAAAAAAACTTTACTTTTAAATTTAATTTGATTTCTGAATTACTTTTAAATTTAATTCATTTCTTAACTACGGGACGAACATCAAATGTTTGTCAGGTAGGAATAGTTTCTAAGGGAAAGCGAAATTGTTGTTTTTACTATATTCCAAGCATTTTTTCATATTTACTCAACTTTTAAACCTTCACTGGACTTCTACAAATAATTCAAAACCAAAATTAACCAAATCAGTCCAGCCGTTCTCGAGTTCTAGCGAGACTAACGAACAGCAATTGACTTTTATATATATAGATATATTGGCATGATTATATTGTGTTAATCAGACATAGCTATATATGGACAAATAGTGTTTGCTGTGTAAATTTCTAAATGTTGGTAAGGATTTGGCCGCTCTGACAGCAAGAGGCAGCATATTCCAAAGTTTGACAGTAAAGTTTGATTTATTACTACGACATAAGGGTAGCAATGATATCGATCTCATCATCGGCTCGACTCGGACACACTCCGATACCTGCCGACGGTTTATCGGCGGTTTGCCGATTTGCTGATCTGTTTACTATCCAAAAAAGTGATCTTTACAGGAGAGCCAAAAAACGTTCTTTTAAGTATGAATATTAAGCAGTATTATTACATGTATTACTACAATGCCTTCCTAATGGATATTTCTGTTACTTTTAAACTAGGATTAGCGTAACGTGTATTTCCATGTTTTACCATAGATGGCATTAAAAAGTCATTTTGAAAAAAAAAATAGTGTCAGTATTAGATTTAAGCGTGTGAATATATGCATGACAACGGCCGGTCGACTTAATGCGAGTAGTGTGGGTGATTGATACACACTCTTTAGCCTATATATGCAGTTTTAATAATCACTGAGTTTTGTGGGAACTAGAAAGGTGATTTTCTAGAATATTATATTATTGTTTAAAAATGAATAATATTTGTGTGAAGGACATTATAGAATTGTGTGTTTCTGTAGATAATCTTAACTGTTTGGGTAATGTGCCTTTTGGAGACGCCATAAATAAATTATTCGGTCATATGTAAAAAAAAAGTTATTCATATAACGAGTTTAAATGATCATATTTTTATGTCTAAGATTACCTTCAATATATTCAAGAGCACATTATGATGAGATTACTTTGTTTGACTTGATACCGCTATGTTTACATTGCACAAGCACATGCAGGCTGTTTATAGTAATCTAGTCTCATACTAGTATAATGCCAGTCTAGTGTATCGCAAATTACTCAGGAGTATTTGTTATGCCAATAAACTTCATGAATTATATAAGTAAAGGATTTATTAAATATAATTTAAAACTGAGGGCATGATTACTTTTGTCATAGTATTTTCTACATTTGTATCTCGTCGTACGATTTGCAGTTGTTGATAAAAAATTATTTTAAAAATCGTAAAACCCTAAACAAGATTAAATCGAATAATGAATTATGGTCAGTGGCGTAGCGAGGGGGGGGGGGGGGCAAGGGTGGCATCATGCCCCGGGCGCTACTCACAATACTCACAAAGGGGCGCCAAATGGTTACACATATGATATTATATGGTTTTCGAATGGGGGCGCTAAAAAGGTATTGTGCCCCGGGCGCGAGGTGAGCTCGCTACGCCACTGATTATGGTCATTATCATATTTAGTATTGGTTTTTAATAAACTTCAATTTTATTAATATGAATGAACTAAAAAATATTTAACTTATTCAAAAACAAATTGTAATACATATTTAAATGGACTGTACTAACTTAAAAAACCCCCATATACATAATTAAATATTTAAAATAAACTAACTTATAAATAAATTAAAATAATGTAAATTACAAACAATATATGGTTACACATACATTGATTACATTAATACTATTTTATTTGTATTATAATAATATAAGTAAGTAAGTATAATAAATAACTAATTATAATACTTCTTATTTTTACAAAGAGTCTCGTATACATGCAGCTCAGGAGGTGGGCATTAAAAATCAGTGCTGTGTCGGACTACGTTTCGGCACAGCAATATACCGAGTGCCAACCTCATTTCAGAAGCGGCGGCATACAATTTCTGCATGTTTTGTTTAAAATTGTTTTTCTTGTGTATGTCGCATTTGGAAATTAGTATATTCTTTCTTTCTTTTCTCTTTCTATTGCGATGCTGGCAAACCTGCAGACGGGGGGTCCCACTTAATCGAAAGTGGTTACCATTTCCTATAGATATTCGCAACGCCAGGGGCAATGCCAACGCGTGGCCAGCTTTAGGATAGGATAGAGGCATAGAGGACTTGGTATAAAAAGGATAAGAGAGGAATGCGATAGTGTAATGGAATAGGGGGATGGACTTTATAACCCTCCAATCCAATTTCGACGTACGGTTATTCCATGGAAGAAGAATAACACCAGCCCACAAAAATCGCATCTGTGGTCAGTTTGGTCCATAAACCCTCAAAATGTTACGGGCGTTTGGACGAAACTGATCCCAAATTGGATCTTTTGGTCCGTACACCTTCAAAATTGTATGGCCCCCCGAGATTCGGATTCAGCGCAACGAAATACATAAGAATAGATAGGTCTAGTCAAAACTTTTTTTTGTGGGCCAGTGAATTCTTCCATGGTTATACTCTTTATGCTGCTGGTATTCTTTGTTTTATAAGTTTATATTATCATATTTTAAGCATTTTTCTGATTGTACTTTCCAGAAGACAATAGATAGTTCTGACGACGAGACCGCGTATGTGCGTCCTAACGGCGGGTATCTGAAGGCCGACCAGCGCTGGTGGATCACCAGACTCCTCATGACGATAGTGACAGCCATCACGACTACCACCAGCGAGGCCTACCGGAGCGTAGTGGGACCACCGCAGCAGTATCGTTATGATGACAGAAAAAATACCGAAGGTACATACTTATTGAATATGGCTCGGTATTGTTTGAGTATCTAGGCAGTATCAAATATTCATGGATATGCAAAATTTTAAGATTCAGCCAAATTGTACGTCTACATGTATGCTAAAACATGGGAGTCCTTGTCACTTATTTGTCATTGTTTGACATTGACAGCTGGACTAGTATCCCGGACGGCGTCTGCGGCGGTTGCGCCTTTCTATTGGATATATACAGTGATGAAAAGCGTCGTGACAACTACCGTAACCACAATCACTGAAACTGTGAGTATCATACTTGTAAATTTTCATGTTGCCTCTTGCGTTGTCCTTTATAATATTTTAAATGAGATGTTTTTAATAATTATAATAGTTATCAGTGTCGGCAACCAAGGCTTGGAACCGGTTTAAAATTAACCGGTTTAAATTGGTTATAACCGGTTTTTGTCGACTATTTCGTTCGGAGTGTAAACATTGAAGAGAATGTTATATAAACCTGAATTAATCCTTTTATTCCGCTGGAAACGGAAGTATGATTCTATCTCAGTCAACATGTGTTTGCGTGCCACCGAAAATTTCCTGTATGACATACCTGCATTTTAAAACTGTGTGGTGAAAACCGTTCGAAACCAGTTTATTCAACAAAACCTCTTTAACGAACTTTTATTACCAAAAACCGGTTGATCGAGCTTAAAGTGAAAACAACCCCGGAAAGTCTGCATGTACTTCTTAGTCTGTAACCGGTTCGACTTTTTACCGGTTGTCAAGCCTCGTCGGCAACCGCCGACGGCCACGCTGAGGGTAAACGGCGGAAAAAAAAATTAACAATATAAAAAATTAAACGAGGCTAAAAGCCAAAAACTTCGTTTGTGATTGTTTATATAATTTTTGTGAGCATTTGATTAGTAACAAAACGCATATGCTCATACATCAGTCGCATTTTATTTATCGCTTTGTTTCTAACTGGAAAATGAAAGAGGCCTCGCAAAACTGTGTGCTACATTTGGTCAAGCACCGCCACTGATACTGACAGTTGTCTTAAGCCTGCGGTTTTATATATTTTTATTGGCAGGTATTTAATAGGAAACTAATCATATTAAAATAATAAATTTTAATGTTAAACATAATTTTTATCAGTGTAGGAACGGCGAAAGAATACAATTTCCTGCGGCCGGGCGGCCTGTCGTAAGAGGCGACAAAACAACCCACCGCCAGGTCTAGAGTATTCCGTAAGAGAGCAGTAGCTGCTCATTTGTAGCACCTTTGGTGTCGCAAATGTCCATAGGCGATGGTAACCATTTTCCATCAGATGGGCTGTCTGCTGAACTCGAGCAATAAAAAAAAATATATGAGTACAATTTGTTTATGTATATCGATTTGTAGAATAAAAATCTGGCATTTCAGATATCTCCAAACCATATAAACGAGAGGGAAAAGTTCACATCGCGCAGTTATCAAGCCAGCAGAGCGGCGGCGAAGCGGCGCTGGTGGCCGTGGCTGCTACTACTGCTGCTGCCTGCCTTCGGTTATGGTTGTAAGTATATTCTCAGTCATAGCTTTTAAATTTCTCAATATATAGGTTTAAATAAGATAACAAAAATTTATTTAGAATAGAATATTTTTATTGCACACAAGAAAGCAAATTACATCAGTATTAACAGTATTTTTATTAGTACAACTTGCAATCTTTTTGCTAGTAGCTATCTCTTTCAAACAATATTCTGGAGTTATTTTGTATATAGGAATAGGCAACATAGTTTACAATATTCGTAATTATATATCTTAATAGCAGATATAAATACACACATATAAACTATGTTAAGTTATTTAAATAAAATTTGATAGAGGAAATACAGACTTTTTATCCAACTTTCCTAGCCTACCTTCACGTGCAACACTAATTATTTTTGTATGTTCTACCATTGTACCGTATTTTATGAAAATCGGCTAATGCCCCAGTCAGTGTAGGAGATGTAAATATAGCAACATCAAATCCATTTTTACATTTGATTTAATGAATCGGCTGAGGAAATCATCGTATGTATATATATAATCAGCCAAGAAAGTATTTTTAACCGACTTCAAAAAAATGTTCTAAAAATTTGACATAGTTTGGCCCAGTAGTTTTCATTTTATGAACATTTATTTTATGAAAAAATATCCATTCCGTTCCATATGTACACCGATTACGCTGAGATTTATGATCCGATTTACGTGATTCTTGTTTAGTTTGATGCGGAATAGTTGCCATTTGGTCCCCTAAAAATTTAACATAGTTTGGCCCAGTAAATAAAGTTTACGTTTAAGTTAAATCAATCAATCAATATCTTTATTTGCAAGAATTTAGTTTATACAGGTATTATACAATTGTAGATGCACAGTACATTCTACCACATAGTGGTGTACAATATGAATTAAAAATTAAAATTAAATTTACATAAATATTGACGGCCTCTGTGGTTGAGAGGGCTAAGCCTTTGCCGGCCTACCTCACTGCAACGCAAAGGCTCCGGGTTCGGTTTCTGGTATAGTAAATTTCGGAAACGTATTTTCTCCGTTATTTACTATGGTCTGGGTGTCTGGGATCGGCCCCAGAGTAGTAATACGTTGTATATTACCCATAACACAAGCGTAACTTGCTTAATTTGGGGATATACAATATGTGTGTTTGTCTGCCGATTATTATTATTATATTCTAATCTAAAAAAATAACAATTAGGAATTAAGTAATCAACATTCCTTACAGCGCATTACACCTACGAAAACTGGGATCGCCTGGCTATGCCTAACTTTACGAATTTCCAACTCGATCTGTCCGAATTTAGAGCAATACAACTGCCTAAAATAAACCTACCCAATATAACGTTACCTGAATTATTGCCGAAAATAGACCTGACGTTACCCGACATCAACATCACGCTACCTGACCTCAGCGATAATTTACCTGAAATGAGGAAAACTTATACAGAGTACAAGGAGATAGTACAAAGCAGGGTTGACGACGCGTCCGACTATTTGAAAGTCGTCGCTGAGAGTTGTTTCGAAGAGATGCGAAGATTTTGGCGCGGGATCATTGGATGATTGTTGTTTGTTAATTTGTGTGTACAGCCCTTTATTCATAAATATGATTGTCAAATACAAGCAGTCGTGCCTTATAGATAAGGTCTCCAGGTTGAATTTTCAAAATATCCCCTATTTGATGATTTTTTTTTATTATGCCAAAAGTAACATGACATCCAGACCTTCGCTGTTGTTAAATACGTTTCAATGGTTGATTCGAATTTGTACATGCCAGAGACTATAGAAAATGTTTTGACTCCACGTTTTAAGCACGTGATCACGGCTGCTGAATAATGGCCTAAACGTCGAAATAAAAATCAAATTAAATGCCGCGCTTCAAAATGTTAAAACGTAGTTTTAATTATATGTGTATTAGTCGCTAAAATTTAAGGAAAAATCAATTTGAACACTGCTTCTAGTTAATTTCTATGATTTTTTAAAACAATAGTTTTTAATCTTGGTCCGATAATGATGTTATTAATTAAGCACGAATATACATTTTAGAAGAAGGGAGTGGGTAAGATAAGAATTTGGAAGATTGTAGGGAAAATTTTATAATCAAAATAATCTGAAAATGTACACTAATAAATTTTATCTATGATGTAGACTTCTATTTTTTAGGCATGTATGCAAAAATTTACAGTAGTACGAAGAGATTAGAGTAGATACCAATTTTATGACTGCCTCTAATGGTTGAGTGGGTTAAGTCTGCCGACTTACCTTACTGCAGCTCAGAGGCTCCGGGTTCGATCCTGGCATAGTAAATTTAGTAAACGAAATTTATGTTATTTCTTATGGTCTGGGTGTCTGGGATTGGCTTCCGAGTGAACCCGTTGTATAATATAATTGCTCATAACACAAGCGTAATTTTCTTAGCTTGGAGATATACAATGTGTGTGTTTGGCTGCTGATTATTATTATTATGTAGTATTGTCGGCAAATAATGGACTTGCGCAAACTCAGATTTAACTTGTCTTGAGCCGTAATTAACTTTTCAACATATTGCACTTTGAAATCCAGTTTTAAAAAGTTCATAGGAATTTTTATTTGTATTTTAATGTAGATGACATAAAGTAACCATGTTCATTAATAAAGGGCTTATGATAAGTTTACATTTAAAAACATAATAATTTTAACTTTTACCTTGACTTTGAGATCGTCTAATGCTCCTGCTACACCTGGGAAAATGTTTAGTGTTAGTGACTGAGCAAATACGTCTTACTTGTAGAATTAAATAATAATTATATATTAGCTACGTTAGCGTATATACATGAGTTATCTGTTAAACTTTGACGTCACTAACCATGTCGCATCTCAAATAACACGTGAAACCTTTGACTAAATCTGCGTGTCACAGTCACTAATACTAACATTATCCCTGGTGTAGCCGGGGGATTAGAATGTTTAAGAGCGGGTACGCACTGTGTCCGATCTGAAATCTGAAAACTGACCGCTCTCGGATATTGCTTTTCGCACTACTTCCAAACCAAATCCATCAAAATAAACTCCTTCGGCCTCACCTTTCGCCCCTCTGCCACTCAGCTGCAACAGTTCACAGTATTCCTACAAATAACACCTTGGCTACTTCAGTCCATCAAGAAAACTGGCCCACAAAAAATAAAAAGTGATGTGTACTTTTGGCCAGATTCTTATGTATTTCGATGCGCTGAATCCGAATCTAGGGACAGTTTGGTCCATACACCCTTAAAATTTTGAGTGTTTATGGATCAAACTGGCCCCAGATTCGGATTCAGCTCATCGAAATACATAAGAATAGATAGGTCTATTTAAAAGTACAGATTATTGTTTATTTTTTGTGGGCTAGTGTAATCTTCGAAATTTATTTTCTCGGATTCAGATCGGATACAGTGCGTAACTGTTCTTAATGTTTTCTTTATCTATTTTTTTAAGATCACATATGAAGAACATTTAATTGTTGCAGCTACTAGATCAGTGCACTGCAATTATAATATTTTTGCACATAAATAGTTGCATTATATACAAAATACATTGACCGTATTCTCTTTATCAATTGTCTTTAAATGTAAACATATGACTTATAATGTAAAGGTTTTCTTCATATTGAGTTAGGAGTAAGTTTGGAGGCTTCTTTCTTTAAGAAACTTAAAGAAGCCTACGAACTCAATATGAATAAGACCGTAAATATTTAAATTTGATAGTGTACTTAAAATAAGCGAAAATTTGCGTTAATTTTAAACGAAATATTTTTCAATACGTAAATGGTTTAATATTTTAATTATTGTAGAATTTGTTTTTGTCGGTGTTTAATTATGCTAGTTTTCGATTCAACTGTGAAAGAATGTGCAAATACTTTTAATCAAACAAAGCTTTAAAAATATATTTTATACAAAACGTTTCTCAATACATTTTCCACGACGAAAGTGTATTTTTAAGATTTTTAAATCAAATATAACACTATGATATTATCATCATACAAACCGTTAGAAAATCTTTGAGTTGAAAGGGATTTTGTGCCGTTTTTCACATCATATTTTAGCCTTCTTTCTGTCCGCAACTGACTATCGTTTTAAAATACGAGCCTAAACTGTGGTAGCTTGTATAATCAAAACGCTTTTAAAGATAGGTATTCCGAGCCATACTTTATGTGACAGCTCCCCCAGTAATGTGGCACTTTTTTTTCGTAAGTAAAGAACAAAAAATTTTTTTTTTAAAGAACACATTTCAGTTGAATTCTTTATTATATTTCACAGAAACCGTAATCAGTGGCAACATTCTGATTTTATCATTGCCTAAAAGTGGGCACGCAACATGAGAGTAGCTAAAGAGATCACGACACAAACGGTTTTGTTATATTACATAACTTTCTACCGACCAATGATTAAAGAAAGGCAAACACAGTGTGTCTATTACTTAGAACTCAATTTTATAAATAAAAAAGTTATATTAAAGTACTTGCGCTTTCTTGAAAATCTGGAATTAGGTTCGCTTAATTATAGAGTATATATAAATATTTAATGATGTTGTGTTTTATTTTTTTTTGTTTATGATTATGTGCCTATTTGCTTACTGTTTTTTTTTAATTAATAAATATCATTCCGCATTGAACAGATAATATTTAAAATGGAAATATATGTTTTTATTTTATTTTATAATTACGATTATTATTTATTTTGATTGAAGTACCTCGTGAAACATGACGTGGCCATAAAATGGAATTTTATTAGTTTATAAGTTGGATTTTTTGTTCTGAAATTTTTGAATTATTGTAATTGATTTCACATTAAACTATTAACCCCTAGTCATAAAATTCCATTAACGTTAATTTGAAATTTATTCTATGTTGTTTGGAAATTAATGTTATTTCGTGTTCAAATCAGTTCGCCTATATCTACCAAAGTCGTTCACAAAATTATTTAGTATTATAAATTAAAAATATAATTTTAAAACTTAATACACACAATTTTATTACTAGATTCGTAAGGAAGTTATGTGGTTTTTTTTTCTAAAAAATATCAATACTTATATTTAAAGCCAAAATTGTTTGACGACTTTTGTTGAACTTTGAAATACTCTGATATTATAGTTTAAAGTTGTAGAAATATCTGTAATATCAAAAATGTTTATGTTAACAAGCTAGCTTCTATAAATACCAAAATGTATTAACATCACAAAGTATGTACAAATAGTTTAATTTCAATTGAAGTTTGAGACTAACGGTATAACTTTCTTACCAACTAAGTATTTAAACGTAGCTTTGACAATTACATTATATTTTGACTTAATTTATTTATAAGCAATAAGTAATATACAGCTCAAATTCAATATTGTTTTCTCTTGTACCTGCATTTTTTGTCATATACTTAGTAATATTTTTGGATTTAAGTTTCCTGTGCTGTTTTTATTATAATATCTTGTGCATGGAGTGGTATAATTAGATCAATATCTATTTCATAATTTATCAATAGATGGTCAATTTTATTGAAGTCATAATGACAAATGTTATTAGTTTATCATGTTATTTATGTATTTCATAATGTGTCAATAGATGGACAATTTTATTGAAGCCATATTGACGAATATCATTAATTTATCATGACGCATTTTGAGTTCAAAAAGTTTACTGTCTATTGTACATTAATATAAGCTTTAAAGAAATGTCTTTTCAGTATTTCATGATGTAGTGAAATGTATTCATATATGTATTTATTTATATGTCAGATTATATTTGATTGAATTATATTATTATATTTTGTATACAATTTGTCTTTTTTTGTTCCCACATAATTCTTCCCTGTGGCAAACACAAACCTAGAAGAAAGTGAGCACTTGCTATATATTTGGGCCCTGTTAGTTTCTACTGAATGTTATAATTTCTTCTCAAGCCTGCTTACTTTGTTCAAGGTTAGTGTATGTGTTTATATTGTAAAACAAAAGGGAAGGATAGAGGAAAACATCACCTATAAGAAAGTGGACGTACTCTGTCGGACGCTACACTTTTTAGGTGAGTTTTTAATATATTTCTTAATATAACTTTTAAAACTCTGTCCTTCCCTATATTTATTTTATTTATACACAAACACAAGCGATTATGTGGGAAGGACAGAGATGGGACGACCATTCTAAAGTTTTATTCTGCTTTTCAGGTTATAATTACTCCGAATACATTCTACCCCAAGAACAAGCTGAAACATACAAACCACCTCCAGTAGTTCAAAACTCAGACTTGTCCAAACGCATGGCTGCTTTAGAAGACTGGGCTGTAAATGTTGACTCCAGACTGAGATATTTCAACAATAAGATATCTAAATTTGATAACATTGAAGCCCAGATTGAACAATATTCCATCAAACATATGCAACAGAATTTGATACAAATATTGACAACTGATAATACAGACGTCCTCGCTCTTAAACTGAAAGCATACTTTGATAAGCAATATATCAACAGTGAACAATTACAAACGATGAGTCAAGAAATCCATGAACGTTTACTAAACAGTTGGAAGCCAGATTTAGATGAAGATAAAATAAGAAGATCTGTTCAAGAATATTTAGCGGTGTATGAAAGGAGACAGATGGAAATTATTGCAGAGAAATTAAAGGAGTACGTAAGAGAGATTGAAGTGCATAAAAGTGATAGTGAAATTGATGTTGAGGCTGTGAAGCGGATTGTCGCTGGTATGTTGAATGTGTACGACGCCGATAAGACCGGTCTGGTGGATTATGCTTTAGAATCTGCAGGTAAATTATTATTTAGGTTTTTATTTTTTTATAGCAGGAGTTCAGCAGACAGGCAGACGGCCCACTTGATGGAAAGCGGTTACCATCGCCAACACCAAAGGTGATACAAATGCGCTGCTGCTCTCTTAAGGGAGACTGGAACCTGGTCACTAATGCCGGAACACAACTCAAGGTTGTTATGGCGGCATATTCTACACTAGAGCAAATAGCTTAGCACCTGGCTGTGGGTAGTTTTGTCGCCTCTTACGACAGGCCGCCCGGCCGCAGGAAATTGTATTCTTTCTCCGTTCCTGCACGGATAATCGGATTATTTGTTAGAAACATGGAGATACATGATGTTCACATAAATTCGACATTGTACATGTTTCACATTATAAAGGCATACAAATTCTTGTTCATATTTTATACTTAAACTAGCTGCGCCCCGTGGTCTCACCCGCGTGGTGATGGAAAATTGTTATATTTTGCATAATCTTTATAAATTATAGCCTATGTGTTAGTCTGATGTGTAAAGCTATATTATTGTAAAGTTTCATCAAAATCCACTCAGTACTTTTTGCGTGAAAGAGTAACAAGCATACAAACATTCTTACAAACTTTCGCGTTTATAATGTTAGTAGGATAACCAAATTATTTTCTTCATTATTTATTCATACATTATTAATTCTATATAACGTGGTTAAATATGTGATGAAATTAAATTAAATGAAAGATGAAAGTCAATTTCGAAAATAAATTTTTAGTTATCTGAGAGTGTTGTCTCCATTTGATCACAGAATTGTCTTTTGTATATTACCCATAGCACAAGCTTGATTAACCTGGGTACATCCCTAAGTAAGAGACAAGACAAAAGAAAACAACATATCGTCTGAGCGTGTCTGCCGATTATTATTTTTTGCTGTTTTTTACTGAAAATTATTTTTTAAATGTGAAATACCAAGGTCTATAAGTCTATAAGTAATAAAAATGTTGAACACTGTTTTTCAGGTGGTCAAGTGGTCTCGACGAAGTGTACGGAGTTATATCAGATAAAGACGAAGCAGTATTCGATCTTGGGGCTGCCGGTCTGGTGGGTGTACACTTCGCCGCGGTACGCCCTCACACCCGGGGCGATGCCGGCCGAATGCTGGGCGTTCCAGGGTTTCCCAGGATATTTGGGTAAGTCATATTCAATTTTTTTTTATATAGCATGAGTTCAGCAGACAGGTAGAAAGCGGTTAACCGTTGCTTATGGACATTTGTAACATAAAAGGTGCTACCAATGGGCAGCTTTTCTTCAAAGGGAGACTGGTAACTGGCCACTACTGCTGGAACACATGTCAAGGTTATTATGGAGGCATCTAGACCAGGGATGGTAGCTATCCATACGGGCAAATACGCTACCACCTGGCTGTGGGTTGTTTTGTCGCCTCGTACGACATGTCGCCCAGCTTCAGAAAATTTTATTCTTTGTACGTTCCTGCACGGATAATTCTACTGTGGTAATTTATTGTATAGTTTCTGGCACGGATCTTGAGCGATCGACGTAATAGTGGAAATCGCTTTGCGCATTGAGCGTCGCCAATATAATGCGTCAACATCGTAATGAAACCTGCACATCGAGATAACCGATGTGTCAAACTCGCCAATCCGCCTTAGACAAGTCTGTTCCCTTATAAAGGGAGGGAGGAGGCGGGACCGGTAATGGGACGTTTATGGGCTGTTATAATTTTTATTTAAATAATATCAATAACTAGCTGTGCCCGCGACGTCGTCCGCGTGGAATTTGCTTTCAAATTTTAAAACATTCTACATTGGTGCTCCGCTCCTATTGGTCTTAGCGTGATAATATATAGCCTTCCTCGATAAATGGGCTATCCAACACTGAAAGAATTTTTCAAATCAGACCAGTAGTTCCTGAGATTAGCGCGTTCAATCAAAAACAGTATATTAGTATATTTGGCTACAACACTAATACTTACATTTTAAATATCGCGATATCTTTTGAATGAAACGTTCGAATTGAATAATTCAAAAAGTTCTAGAAAGGTATTGAGTTCGTCTTGAATATGGAGTAATTTATTTTGATAAGGATTAATACAAAGGTACAAAATAAAGAGTTTTTGAAGCGACGGCATTTTAATTATTTAAAAATGTAAAAGAAAACACTTATTGTGAGATAACTACAATAGTTAGACATATGGTTACGCGATATTTTTTGTACATAATTATGTGTTCTGTAAAGTGGTAGTACATTGTTTTGTTCTATAATCAATAGTTTTCGCAGCGCACTCCGTGTAAGGATTTTTTCGGGTAATTTTTTTACACCTTGGGTTACATTATTGGACTTTTAGTAAGGATCCCAAATTTTTTTGAAATTATAATATAGCCTATTCCTCGACAAATGTACTATTCAAAACTGAAAGAATTTTTCAAATCGGACCAGCGGTTCCTAAGATTAGTGCGTTTAAACGCATAAACACACACAAACACAAACAATCAAACAAACTCTTCAGCTTTATAATATTAGTATAGATACTATGTGTTTGTACCGTTATTCGAAAAGGATAATAAATACCTCATACCTCGAAAAAAAGAGAAATTTCACTTGTGAGAAAAGGTGACCACTCAAGAATCGTGCCATTATACTATGTATAAATTATCTTCTAAATTGTATAAAATGTTGTTTTTATTAATAAAAAAATTATCTGATGTAGTTGTTCGCACCTACGCGATCATAGAAGTGACAGGATTCTCTTTGGAGCACATGTCGCGGCTGCTCGCTGTCGATGGTAAAATTGAATCAGCGCCGAAGAACTTCTCAGTGTATGTAAGTATGAAATTGAAGAACACTTTTTGAAGGTCATACAAATAAGTTAAAATTTAATTAACATTCATAACTCTTGTCATGCACGCTCGTCTTCGATGCCGAGGGTGAACATAGGATATTTTTTATCCTGGATAATGGGATAGATTTATGTAAAGGCTATCCCAAAAAGTAGGATAGGTTTTTTGTGATTTGCCATTTTCGACATTTTGGTTATTTAGGTCAATTTTATATACAATGTACTATTTGTTACTAACCACTCATTTGCTTTACTACTGCTCAAAATTTGACACCTATATAGATAAATAGAATTGAAGTGTCTGTTTCTCTGTTTTTAAGGCTCCTGACATCATAACAAACATGTTTATGTAATTTCCAGGGTCTACATAGTGAGGTTGACCCAGAACCTCATCTCTTTGGGGATTACATGTACGATGCAAATGGTACAGCGATCCAATATTTCCCAGTTAAATATCCAAAGATGACAAACATCGGTGGTGTTGACTACCCAGTTGCTTACGACACCATAGAGTTGAGGGTCGAAAGTAACCACGGCAACCCCACGTACACATGCGTCTACAGATTCAGGGTTCATGGCAACCCCTTGTCAGATATCCGGAGGGCGACGGAAGATAGTATAAAGGACAGTGAAACGTAGCATTTGATGCGTATACGCAGGAAAGTGATGGTAAAATTTAAATTGATATTTTTAAATGAGGAATCGGATTTTTGTGACGTTTAATATGTGCCAGTGACATCGTCGACTGTATTGACTATGGTGTGATTTTATCTTTTTTTTTTTTTTAATGGTCTTCTTTTTGATTGTAGTATAGGCTCGCGTTTGACCATGATCTCGTCTGATACTAGGCGAATATATGATCTAAGGTGGATACCTATTCAAATGGGACTTGAAGACAGTCTGTCGTCTTTTCGACATTGTTTTTTTGTTTGACGATATTATCACATTTTTTACGTAGCTATCAGTTTATTGCATCTCAATTGCAGAAATAGTTACTAGGTTAACATTAATATTATATTTTGCCTTAAGTATTTATTGAATTATTTTGCTATTAATTTGTAAATTAAACCTTAATCATATTCTATTTAATATAAGATTTTCGCGCAACTGACTTTAGCGTTTAACAGTTTAATTTTGTTACGAGTTACGGGACTCGAATTAAAATGCCGTTGGAATTACTATAGAATTTATTAAAACTATACAAACACGTATAACACAGGTACAAATATAACTGGACGCAACCAGTACAAACGTGATGCACGATTCAATAACACGCGTAAAGTCCGTCACTATATAGCTTATCGAATGTACACACGTCTTGCTCGTATCGTAATCGTCGCTTGACTAGCGATCTCTCCATTGGGCCATTGCTTTATACTGCACCTATACAATACGGCTGCCAGCCCGCGTAAATCGGATTTCTTAGAATCAGTTCGACACACCTGTATAATGACTGCCATAAAAGATTACAATACACAATAGACTGTTTTTCTAATCACTAATAAAAGAAATGGCTGACAAAAAGGTAATAAAATGTGTTTCAACAGACGCAGGTGTGATTTTGTCTTTTGTCGGCATTCGGCCGTAACAATATTGTTAGTATAGTTCTTGCAATTCATGAAAGCGTGCGGGCTTTAATGGTAAACACGTATTTGTGTCTGCGTGAGAGTAAAAGCGAATATAAGTGAACGGTTTACTCGAAACTTATTGCTTCGTCAGATATGCACACTATCGCAATAGATAGATACATAGAAACGTCTATATTGTTTATCACAAACACAAAGTAAATAATTTATAGTCATTTCGTGTACAGGCAGGAATAATGGGCGGGCCTTATCGCTTTAGAGAGTTCTCTTCCAAAATTAAAGAAATTTGTTAGCTAATCTGGTGATGTTGGTGGGGCGATTGAATACCTAAATACTTTTTTTATTGCACGAGTTCAGCAGCCAGGCAGTTGGAAAGCGGTTACCATCGCCTATGGCCACTTGCAACACCAAAGGTACTACAAATGCACTGCTACTCTCTAAAGGGTGACTGGAACCTAGCCACTAATACCGGAATACAACTCAAGGTTGCTATGGCGACTTACTTTAGACCAGGGGTGATAGCCATCCAGACGAGCAAATACCCTACCACCTGGCCGTGGGTTGTTTTATCGCCTCTTACGACAGGCCGCCTGGCCGCACGAAATTGTATGCTTTCTCCGTTCCTGCACGGATAAACTTATTAATAACTAATTTAAGAATTAAATATACAAATACATACATAGTCATATATATATACATACATACATAACTTCACGCCAGTTCCCTTGCGGGGTAGGCACGAACAACAGAGCGCCATTTAGGCCCATTCTTACACACATCACTTGCTTCTTTCTTTCTTTATATATACACATGTACAATATTTCAGAATACATAAGTTATTATAATAAATATATTATAGCATAATCATATAAAGAGTATGATGATAGTGGTTTGCAAATACATGTAAACACAACATGTATCGCGATGTGCCTTGCCTTCGTAATTTTGCAAAAACTATACGTTTAATTTGCAGTAATATGAATTGAAATAAAAATTATAGTCGACGATGTCGTTAATGGACTGTCATTAAAAACTTTAAAAATGATTTGAAACGTGTTACTCGTAATCGTGTGAACATTGAAGTGTTTTTAATAAAATTGTGTTCAAAATTGATTTGGAACATTCCTAGATTATAAATTAGTTTAAGAGTTGTGGCCTTATCGTTGAAATAATATATTGAAAGTACAAACGTTTATTAATGTGCTCTATTTAACAATGGCGCTTTGATTTGGTTGCTGAAGTTATTTGTGACATCACGATATATACATCGTTGTGATCACAAAATAGATGATTTTCACTAATATGTTCTAATTTGTCTATAGGTATATTAATTACTAAGGCTCATGTGCAATAGACATTCAACCGACGGTTAAAAAAAATAATCGCTGTTTAGGCGTATATTTTCAGCGATTATTTTATTTTAATCAGCAGTTAAATGTCTATATACACCAGCCTTAATCTCAGTTTCAGCCAGTTCCGGTTGATAAAGTTCAGCACTATTTTATATGCAAAGAAACTGGTGAAATTATTTTTTAAATTGCTACCTATTGTTAATAAATACTTTAAAATATCAATTAACTTTTTTACCACTCCAAGTACTTACTTAACTTCAAGATCTTTATTACTGAATCAAACCCCTAAAGTAGTCGTTTTGAATCACTTCTACTTTTCTATTTTCAGTAAACCAAGTTTGATAACAATTGAATTTTAATAACTTTATGTGAATTTAATTAATTAAGGCGTTATTTTGATATGATAACAAATCGTTAGCAAAGTTGAAACATACCTTTACTAAATTCTGCGTTCATTGGATTATAATTAAATAGAATACCGAAATATCGATGATGTGTTCAATAAATAACTTTTCAACACACTTGCTCATAAAGTGGCTCTATGGTCACCGCAATTAGGCACAGAATGACACCCATTATCAAACTGTGAGTAAAATACATTATAACTCACTAGTGAGTTATAGATTTTTTTTTTATTGTATTGGTTGAGTTGCTTTGTTCTTAAAAAAGTTTTTATTCAAAAAAAAAAGATCGTGTCCTATAGAACAAATAAATTAATGTTCCTATTGCTTGCTCATTTCATGCAACTTCTTATTTAAATAGATAATTTTAACTCGTACGTGTTTAATAAATAAAACTTTCACTCATATATAACGTTTTTTTTTATCTACTAAATAAAATGAGTTTTTGTTGTTATTTTATTCACAAGTGTGTTGAAAAACGTCGTATAATACACGTGTGTATTGATGATTACCGTCCTCGGCTCTCCTTAAGACCCTCGCCTACGGCTCGAGTCTCAATGGCGCCTCGGCGGTAATCACCAATGTTACACACTAGTACCATAATGTACTATTAACTGCCAATAAATTGGTGAAATAATCTCCTTGAAAATAATGTATCGCACAATGCCGTCACGATGCGCTTAGAGTTTCTGAATAGTTTCTACAGATATTTATAGCTATTTATAAGATGTTTTGATTAAGGTTTTTGATTGGTAATTTAGTTTGTAATGCATGATTTGAAAACGACTTTATAATGTTAAGAAGAGATACACTAAAATAAATTCTAAAAGAATGCTGTGACTGATTATAGCTTCAAGTAAATGTTGAAAGTTAGTCTTGTATAATCCGCGCCATACTTTATTACCTGCCCGGGTTAGCTTAGAAGGCTGCGCGATATTATTTTCTCTGTCACATCACAATTCATATCTTTTAACTTATTAACTTTGAAAGTTGATGTTATGTCAGTATTCCAAATCTATAACTCTTATCACGTAATTTTCATCCCTCTTTTGTTACGTTCCATTAGAAACTCACAACGACCGCGAGTTTTCCCGTGCCACTTGCTTGCCGGCGTTACAATCGTAAACCCAAGTGGAACGGCTATTCGACCTACCTCTTGACATGGGTCGTTGTGAGCGTTGTGTGATCGAAATTAATGACTTCATTAGTGACGTTTTCGCCACGACCACAATTACAGCGATCGCCTTGTGGAATGGCTAACGGAGCATTTTGGGCGTTGTGAGCTACTAATGGAACGCGCTGTTTATAACATGTCTTATCATCTTAATCTTCATTTTGTTTATTCTCTATCTCACTTTTCAAAGATCTCATGTTCATACTTTATTCTTTTTAATTCCTGTGTGTGAGAAATCTTATTGTGCAACCATTTGTTACTAAACTGGTGTAAAGCATTGCGCGGTTATACTTGTTTTTCTATCTTATACATTCTTGTGTCAACAAATGAGTCAAAGCCACTCTTGTTGGCCCAACTGCTAACCTCCAAAATGGCGCTGTTTACACGACAAAATATATAATATTTTGGTTATAAGTAAACAACAGTAGTATTCATTGTTTTTAACGAAGTATTGTGTTGATGATAAAAAACTTCATCTGTTTAGTGATATGTTTCTTCGAGCGGACAAAGAAACTCTCATTTCCCGTCAGTCAAAGGAATGCAATTTGTATTTGGCCCGAGTCTTTGCTTTAAATAAAGATGGACTTATCACAGTACTACTGTTTATTATATTAAATAAAATTAGAAAAATTGACGTTTTCAAATCAACTATTTTTAGATGTATAAAATGGAACACTGGTAAGTCATTAACAACGTTAATAAAATTAAGACCCCAATGAAAATAACAATATTAAATATACTGACTCCAGTGTTCGTTAATTTTAATATTATTTTAATATAGTTTTAATGAAGGAACTAGTCCATTTAGAAGTTAATGTTATGCCAATACCCAATTAGGTTTAACATGTCTCAAATATTTCAAATATTATTAATGTAGAGCAAAATCGAAATTCTTTCTATGGATCTTATCTTGTTAGATTAGTTCACTTATAATTATGTCTCTGCTCCATCTGCGTTAATGTTAGTGTTAGTGACTGTGTCCAGATGTGTCTAATTTATAGTGTTAAAAATAACGCGTTAACGATTAGTTATATTAGTAAGGTTCACCACCACAACCTGACTTGTCGCTTAATGTTTATTGTCATTAATAATGCATTTAAAATAACGCATTAAGGAGGTACGTAAATCGGTTTGTTATCTCGCTTGCGCATTAGCACATTTTTGAAGATATAATTTCCCAGAGATTACTTTGTATTCCACAAATCTTAACATTAACAATAAAATTTTCTTAAGTTTTCGCGACTTGTATACATAATAAAACAACGTTTTAACGGTTTTAAGCGCGGTAATTTTATTTGATTTTGGTTTTTCCGACGTTTCGGCCACTTTTCAGTGGGGAAAAACCAAAATCAAATAAAATTACCGCGCTTAAAACCGTTAAAACGTAATTTTATTATTAACAATAAAATTACGAATGTTTCATGAAAAATCATTTTGATTCAGACGAGGTTTCATACAGTATACTATTTTTTTTTTCATATATACAATCTATAATATTATAAATTTCTAAAAATGTGTCTGTGTATTGAAGCTATCTAAAAAAATCAACTAAAATACACTATATAAACGATGGAGAACACGATGCAATTTTTTTGAGATTTCTTGTCTGTTTGTAGGAGATGCACGTAACAACTGCTGGACCAATTTCGATGCGATATTCACTCATCGACAGAATATTGTTAGACTTAAAATCTGCGCTACTTTTTGTCTTAGGAATGCCGCGGTAACTTTTCTGGGTTATTATTTAAAAAGGTCAGATAAAATCCAATGTGATATTTTCAGTGATCGACAGAAAATTTTATGTAATAAAATGTGTGATATTTCTATCCCATAGCGAGTTGTCGTTGTTCGGTTGCACAAAAATTGGCTTATTCCAATACAGTTTTCACTAAAACGATAGCTTACATTCATTTTTAAATGCTGCGGTACTTAGTGTCCTGAAATCCCGCGGGAATTTCAAGTCAAGCGTGGTCGAAGTGCGAGCATATCCTAGTTAAAACTAAATTGAGAAACATTCGTTATTTTATTGTTAATATTTGTAGAATGCAGGATTGCCATAATTAAATTTTGTCAATTCATATCTTCAAAAATGTGTAGTAACGCACGAACGAGATAGCGAAATCCATTTAGGTAGCTCTTCAATATCAAAGAAACAACCTGAAACAAATAAGTCGTCATATATTGGTTGCCCCCATTTCAAAAACTAGTATCTAACTTACAAGTCTAAGGGAAGATTTATATTAGACCGTGCCGTGTCCGGGGCGTTCCGTGTACGTGGCCCGGACGGGGCACGAATTTGAAACGTTACAAACATTTTGTATCGCCCGTTTAGCACCCGGTGTAATATAAACGTGCAGCACGGAGTGGCTCCGCTCCGGCCCCGCCCCGGCCTGGACACGGCCCGGTCTAATATAAATCTTCCCTAAGGCTGCAAACGTGCCACCGACCACAGCCACCGCTGGCTGTCGCGCGCCACCGGACGGTCTAAAGTGGCGGTGGCGCGTTTTTTTTTATTGCAGGAGCTCAGCAGACAGCGATATTCACTCATCAGACACTTGATGGAAAGCGGTTACCATCGCCTATAGACATTTGCAACACCAAAGGTGCTACAAATGCGCTGCTGCTCTCTTAAGGGAGACTGGAACCTGATCATTCAAGGTTGTTATGGCGACATGCATAGACCAGGGATGGTAGCCATCCAGTTGGGCAAATGCCCTACCACCTGGCTGTGGGTTGTTTTGTCGCCTCTTACGACAGGCCGCCCGGCCGCAGGAAATTGTATTCTTTCTCCATTCCTGCACAGATATAAGTGTCCAGCGAGTCCCTACAAAATGTATGAAAAAGCGTTGGAACTACTTGGTGGCTGTGTTCGGTGGCCCGTTTATGCCCAGCCTAACAATTTTTGGATTTTTCTTAAGCCGATATTACATACGTTCACTTCTGTCTTTCAATTTCGATAGAAATGGGGCAAAATCAAATGTAAAAAAAAGAACTTAGTATTTTTATCATAGGTGACTTTTTTAACTGCATGTTTGAAGAGTTAGTGCATTATTGTATTGTTAAGCAGATAAAATTGACAATTATGAAAAAAGTTGTAAGGATCGAGTTTTTGTTTTTTTTTTAGATTTTTTGCACCATTTTTATCCAAATTGTAAGACGGAAACAAAAGTGTCTATCTTCAGCTTTATTAAAACAGTTTGCACCGTCATTAACTTGATTTGTAACTATATTTATTTTCATATAATATTTTTTAGAAAAAAAAAACAAGATTTTATATACTGAAAATTAAGTGTAAGAATGCCGAAAGAAATCCGGTCTAAAAATTTGTCGTGTCTTTGAAATGGGGCAACCGAAAAGTTATGTACGTAAAATGTCGTTAGTCGATATTGTTGATTACTAGCGAAAAAAGTGAAACTAACTATTAAAGTTTGTCATATTTGGTACTCTTTTTACATAATTTTAGTATATTTCTCTCAGAACAAACTTTGGGTTCCCTATTTTATAATCCCTTATAACTATGCCATTGTTGGCACCAAGTGATTGGCACCCTGTCAATTTATTTAAAATATTAAGACATCTTAATATGTTTTATTTTGTAGCCATACAATAATATTATAATTGTACAAATTTAAAATATATTAAGATTTCTTGATGTATTTTGAATAAATTCATAGGGTGCCAATAATTGTTGGGGCCAACAATAGTACATATTCCCCTATAATCCGTTTGAAATTTTAATTTCAAAACCATAAATTCTTTTCTGACCAAAGATATTCGAATCAGAAACACGAATTTTTAAATTATACTTTTTAAAAATCATTTTCGCCTCTCTACTACACGATAGATCACTTAAAATTAGTTTTAGATATTTTGCATATCCCTATACATTAGGAAGTTAGACTAACAATTAAGTTACCACTAACAACATTTGGACGTCCTGTAGGCTTGAAGTTTTACAGGCTATTTACTGTTGATCCAGGTCTACCTAAAACTCGATTTGGAACTTGTTCTTCATGATCTAGCAATATAGAAAAGATAAAGTCTAGTTTGCAATCGTAAACAAACGTTATTCGAAGAATAAAAACATAGATCCATAGATTAAACCTGGTAAAATAGCAGATTTCATTTAAATTTTGTTATTTGATTAAAACCACAGACAAAGACTTTAATAGGGGACCGGACTGTCAAATCGCCTGAGATAATTTTTATAAGCTTACAAAATGGCATAAGCTTAGCATTATAGATTTTATACGAGCGCCCCTACTTATATAGGTACAACTAAAACGAGACAAATTGTGCATTTATTCATTAATCATCAATTAAAGTTATTTCTGTCATGATATTTCAAAAGTAAAATGATAATATGGTATTTTACAATGTGTTGTTTTATATTTAAATAATTTTAGAATTAATCCACACGTCACACGAAACGTCTGTCCGGAAACCCGTCCGCGTCCCTATTGTATAATATAGAGGGCTAAAACACCATGTTAACATTTTTAAAACTTAAAATATCACGAAAGAAATCAATTTAATTAATGAGCTATTTGACTCGTTAAGTTGACGTAGTCTTACGTCATAACTTGCTATGTTCCTACAAAATCTACGCGGCTTCGGCGTTTTGTAGGATAATAAAAAGTATCTCAGTTGATTTGAATCACAACTATTCTATTTTGAAGTTCGTGTCAAGTGACATGGTGAAGGACAGGTTCGAAGTCATTTTTGTGAATAAATGACCAAAATATTCAGGCCTGTATTCTAGGCATTCAAGACCTGACATTTAAAATTATAATGGATAAAATTGACAGACGCTTCATGCGTTTAAAAAAAATATTTGGTATTATCATGTTTCTGTGAAAGAATATTCTAGAATACAGGCTAATATTCTTTCTTCTAAGCCAATAAAGATCAACGGTCTTATTCATATTTCGGTAGAGTAAGTTTGTAGGCTTCTTACTGTAACTCAATATGAATAAGACCGTAAAAGAACAACATGCAAGAAATGTTTTATTATCACAAGCTCCTACACATTATTTTATTAATTATGTACTATTATTTATTTAAAAGTTGCGTCTTTTCTAATAATAAAATCATGTTTTTGTAGTATACATTTTCTTGCTTTTTTTAGCTTGTTTGAGAAAATGAATGTTGTTTTCATACTTCGTGTAATTATCTCAATGGATTGATTTATAATAAAAAGACTGATCATAGCTTTCCAATTCGGTCATGATATATTGCAATAAGTTTATTTAAATTCAATATATGGCCTAATTTTATCGAATAGATGTCAGGATGTTAGAACAATGACATAAGCAGCTATATATAAATTACATCCATTGACATTTGTAAAACTATAAATACTTAACAACATTATAAAATATTTTCCTGTAAAATATGTGTGTAAAACAACATTTTAAAAAATAATTATCACGCTGTCAAGTTTTTAGGGCAAGTTTCAACTGTTTTTCATTTTATCGTGTAATTTTATCAAGATTATTTAATTTTGTGATGTTCAAATAAAAGTTTTATGAAACATAGAAGTTAGTTTTTTTTTATTTAATTTCTTCGATACCAGCCTGCTGTACGTTAACAGCGTGTGAACCGTGGAAGTTATTGAAATAAAAACGGCGATGATTTAAAATTCCTATTTTAAATCTGAAAATATTCATTGAAATATGTTCCATTCACCCGTTATAGGCTATTATCATCGATTTATATGACCGTTTTACAAGTAACCCAATACTTTTATATGTAGAATACAACAGATAGGCTTTCCTGTACCTTAGGGACAATGTTTACCATAGCCCGTTGACATTTGCAATATCCGAGGTATTTACATTTGTTACATAATTTATATTAATTTATTTATAGTTTACTTTTAATAGTCAATTATATTTTTTAAAGTTAGTAATTTTTATAATTTTCTGTTACAAATATAAAATAAATACAATAATTGTATTTTTAAGTAACCTATATTGTAGCAACGCTATCGTACTAGGGGCTGGGCGACAGGGGTAGTATACGTCATATAATAATTCTTGTTTATTAAGTTTCTTCAAATACTTGTTTTTTTAATTAACATTGATTGGATTTGTTATTGAAGATCAAAAAAAATAATTTTAGTTAATAGAAATTACTGTTAAGGAGCAGCCAGTTCATGTACGTAGCATCACTGCCTGTAATCCCTAGAATGGGCGCGGTTTTGTGCTTCAAACCGAGTAATATGGTCCATTCCATTTGCCTTAGCAATACAGTACATTGACCTGTCCGTCGTTTGATCAAACCTTTTTATTAGGTTATTTATTTAATTATTATACAAAAACATGGCAGACTATCTTGGATATAATTTATTTATATAAACTTTGATTACGTTTATATATTTTCAATACTTGAATCTTCAGATTCAGAGTTATCTGTGACATCTATAATAAATTTATTTGAGTTTGTTCTATTATAGTGTCAGTTCTACTCATTTTTTTGGTGACTTTCAGGTATCAGTTTTTCTATTTTTGTGGTGTTACGTGCCCTAAACCATCAGTGAATATTTTTTTTACGTCTTCTAATTTAAATGTGATTTTATTACGAGCTATATGACCCAATGGGGCTCACGATGGTCTGGAGGTAATCTTAGTACTGTAATTCGAAGGGCATTACAATGCTAAGATTCCTTCGTCATTTCGTCCATAAGAAATTGCTAATAATTATTTTTCACTGCCTTAACTTTTTTTATCAAGTGAGTCTTCGTATCCGAGGGCACGTAAGCTATTTGTTTAAAATCTAGCCACTCTTTAACTTTTTGTTTTCCCCAAGACATTGTTAGTTTTTTCTAATTGTTTGCTACAAAGTAAATTTAAATAAAAGTGATATTGCGATGGAACAGGCAGACTTGCAGTAGCTTAGTTTCAATTAATCCCTTTTATTTTTATTACACAGAAGCGGTTTTCAGGGAATTCTCAATGGTGTTTTTATTTTTATTACATGCAGGTGGCTTTCTAAAAAATCTTTTTGAATTTACATTGTAGGAGTTTAAAAAACCTTATTATTCATTCGTATGCAGGTAGGATTCGAAGAATTCCAATGGCCTTTTTTTTATTGCATGAGTTCAGCAGACAGGCAGACGGCCCACCTACATGGACATTTGCAACACCAAAGGCGTTACAAATGCGCTGCTGCTCTCTTGAGGGAGTCTGGAACCTGACCACTAATGACGGAACACAACTCAAGGTTGTTATGGCGGCATACTCTAGACCAGGGGTGGTAGCCATCCAGTCGGGCAAATACCCTACCACGTGGCCGAGCCGAGCCTTTAATTTCAAATATGAAAAAAGTAAAAGTAATTCTTCTTTCTTTAGTTGTTATTGATTTGTCTAAAACGGTATGACTATCTATGTAAGTCTAAGTATGCGATAAATGGTTCTCTTGCTAACTCCTGATACTTCCGAAGTTTTTTCTATAATTTTTCAGTTCGAAGGAAACAAATATTCAGGCCAGGTTGTTTTGGCATATTTATAATAATTTCTTGTTCCCCAACCGAAAGAGTGGTAGATTATTCTCTTTTTTTACTGGGGATGTAAGTGGTGCTCCAGAAGATGGGCCTGTTTGTAAATATGCAAGTTTAGCACATTGTGCAATGATGTAATTAATATATATTTTATAGTCATATGAAACATCTTAGTTACTGTCCATTAAAATTATTTTAAATGTGTACCAACCTGCAATGGGTTGTACTATTCTTCGACGAAATATCCGCTTACTTGAAGTGGCACAATGTTCTGAATATATATTTCCCATAATAATAACAAACAACAAAACAGTAACAAAAATATAACAAAAACAATAATATAACAGGTTTAATAATTAAAACTCCACAAGAACTAGGTATGCAAATTTAAGAAATTACTCGAGAACGTACACATGCAAGAGCTATCAGAACACGAATGAATAATATATAAATAAATAAAGTACGGGTACAAGACGATCCAAAGATGACGCATCCCTGGTGTCTATTAGAAAATTCTATGGCGTCTGTTGTAAACAATTTTTAGTACAAAGCAGCATACGTCCAAAACTCGCGTTTTTGTTTATTTTTACAAAAAAATAATAAATACATGTAGTAGTCATTGTTTGTTATAAGTCTCGTATTATTTTTATTTGAAATAAAACTATTATAAAGCTAAATAGTTCGTCGTTCCTGCTTATGAAATAAAATGTAAAATTACACACTTAACGCGGTGAAAAGTATTTTAAAAATTCCACAGTCAATAATATATAGAGCCACAAAATAAAACAAATATACAAATCATGTGTGTTCGTCTTAGGTAAAATTGCAATTTAAACCGATGTAATATTTTTCAAAATAAATTATTTTTGACTTACGTCATTTCGTTTTTTGGGAGAAACTGGGGTCGATGTACTGTATGCCCATCGCAAATGAAATGGACTATAGTGGTGGGATTAATTTACAATAATAGGTTGATATTTTTAAAAAATAATACTACACACCTTGTCAGTAAAATAATTTATCGATTGTGGCATATAGTAGATAGAGTAATTGTCAAATGAGATAGATACTTTTATAATCGTAAAAACGCTGAAGCCGCGTACATCTTACGAGCATAGCGAGTTCGACGTCCTAACTTCGAGTCAAATTAGCGTATTATAAGTACTAGTTGTATTTAATTATCAATAGGACCTAAACGTTTTTATTTCGTATGTATTCGATCGATATTTATTTCAGTTATATTCGATGAGAACTTACCGTTTCCAATATAAATTCATAAGTAGGTATATACCTATTGCTTATTATGACCACTGCAGATTGGTAGCGACAACTGATTGGATCATATATTGAAGACTATACAACTCTTGGTTAACAAACTATAATTTTAAAAGAAAGCTCTCAACCAACTGAGATAATTTTAGCGTTTGATTTAGCTATTTCTAGCAACGCTTACATACTAGAGTTCGTTCTATTTTCGAACATAGGTCAATGTCGGTTATTGCGCTCGAAATCGATCTGTACTTCTATAGATTTACATTACTCGTCTACTTATTGCAAGTAGAGTTCAGGCGTAATTAATAAATTGTAGGTAAGCATTTTCAACTATATAACATTTAATATAAAAACCAATGAATTGGTTTATTAAATTGTATAAGTATACTTTGTATGATAATCTTAAAATTAAAATAATTATACAAAGTTAATTTTTAAAATGTAATGACATGTGTGAAGAATCAATAAAAAGCAGATTAAATTTTTCGGATTTTTTTTTGTATTTTCATATTTTTTATAATTTATAAATGACCTAGTAAGAAAGTAGTCTTATCCGTTTCAGCACATACAATCATCATTCATTGAGATTACAAGATCCTTTGGCGAGTGCAGTACCGAGGCCGGCGGGCGAGGCGCGCCCGCGGCGCCGCGCTCCGTCCTGCCGTCACTATTACGTTTTAATTACAATAATATCTTACGTACAATTAAATTAACGGAGATTACAAGCCTGAGATGAGCAGCCGGCCGCGGGACCGGCCGCGCCGAGCGCCTAGGCGGCAACCGCCGGAGCCGGGGGCGCGCTTAGAAGCACTTCCTGTGCACGATTGAGGGGCCGGATTCGTCGTACTCTTGTTTCGAGATCCACATCTGCTGGAAGGTCGAGAGGGAGGCGAGGATCGAACCACCGATCCATACGGAGTACTTCCTCTCGGGGGGCGCGATGATTTTGATCTTCATCGTCGATGGAGCCAGGGCGGTGATTTCCTTCTGCATGCGGTCGGCGATGCCAGGGTACATCGTGGTACCACCAGACAGTACTGTGTTTGCGTACAAGTCCTTACGGATGTCGACATCGCACTTCATGATGGAGTTGTAAGTTGTTTCATGGATGCCGCACGCTTCCATACCCAAGAACGAGGGCTGGAATAGGGCCTCTGGACAACGGAAACGTTCGTTGCCAATGGTGATTACCTGACCATCAGGTAATTCATAGGATTTTTCTAGTGAGCTGCTAGAGGCAGCGGTGGCCATCTCCTGTTCGAAGTCCAGCGCGACGTAGCAAAGTTTCTCTTTGATGTCACGCACGATTTCACGCTCAGCGGTGGTTGTGAATGAGTAACCACGCTCGGTGAGGATCTTCATCAGGTAGTCTGTGAGGTCACGGCCGGCCAAGTCCAAACGAAGGATGGCGTGTGGCAGCGCGTAACCCTCATAGATGGGCACCGTGTGGGAGACACCGTCACCGGAGTCGAGCACGATACCGGTCGTACGACCGGAAGCGTACAGGGAGAGCACGGCCTGGATGGCCACATACATGGCGGGTGTGTTGAAGGTCTCGAACATGATCTGTGTCATCTTCTCTCTGCAAGGAAAAAAAACATCATCAGGCAAAGTTCATACACTGAGATTAACAGAATGCGGTAGATCAGCTTTGAGGACGGGCGCCTTACCTGTTGGCCTTGGGGTTGAGGGGAGCCTCTGTGAGTAATACGGGGTGTTCCTCGGGGGCGACACGCAGCTCGTTGTAGAAGGTGTGATGCCAAATTTTCTCCATGTCATCCCAGTTGGTGACGATGCCGTGTTCGATGGGGTATTTGAGCGTGAGGATACCTCTTTTGCTCTGGGCCTCGTCACCAACATAGGAGTCCTTCTGGCCCATGCCGACCATCACACCCTGGTGACGGGGTCTGCCCACGATTGAGGGGAACACGGCACGGGGCGCGTCGTCGCCCGCGAAGCCGGCCTTGCACATACCGGAGCCATTGTCAACCACCAACGCAGCAACTTCCTCGTCGCACATATTGAATTAGTCTGAAAAAGGGAAAATAGATTTTGTAATGACAAACATAAGTATTGGTCGATGATTATTATACAAGTCCGTATATAGGGAACAAGTGGGCAGATGGCCTAAGCGACTGTTTCTAATCATAAAGTGGGCGATGTAGTCAGTCACAAATCGAAACCAAATAAGGCTGGGTCTAATAAGAAACGGTGCGCCGTGAACGTGGCAGTGGCGCACCGGATGTGGTACGACCACATTTGCCGCCACAGACCGCTCTTACCGGCTGAGAAAGTCGATCACAAGATTAGGTACTTTCTAAATGGATTTTAAAACATCCGATTTCGATTAAGTTCAGCCACGCCCTACCGCAACGCGTTATCCCAGAGTCCCATACAACGTCACGCGACCCGGTTAAAACCCTAGAAACGTGTCACTAATCGCACACACTAATTTGATCACGCCACTCTATCACAAATAAACACAAAAAAGCTAACACTTGATTCAACTTACTTTTAATTAAATAGTCCTATTAAATAAATTAATTAATTTCTATTGTACAGCCTCGGTAATGCTGCACAACACCTCAACTCAAGCTCACTTCGTGGAATGTCGGCGAGCGTGGCAGCCTGAGTATATAAATGAGGCTGGTTATCGGGGCGCCCCTTCCCCGCCGCAGCCCAGTCTCAGCCAATCACAAAGTACGGCACAATACATGAATTTTCGTGACCATATATGGTATTCCGCTGCAGGGAGCATGCGCGAACACCCCGCGTTCCCCCGGACCCCCGGCGCGGATGATACAAGTGATGCGTCGATCGACTCTATTGATAACGGCAAGATACACAGAGAAGCTCACAGTTACTATACAGCAATGAAAGGGACGCTCTAGTTCCAACTTCAAGACATGCGATTTGTTTGCATACTATAAAATTACTATGATACGTACGCTATTCATGAAAGCTTACACTTTGGCATCGTGCCAACAACTCACTAAATTGCACTTACGATTTGCAATTACCGGCAGGTAACGTAACTGACTATCCCCGCAAAAGAAGGGTTAATTATGATAATTAAATCAAAATATTATCAGTATCAGTTGCTAATTTACTGCAATATTATTTGTATTCAGATTACTTCACTATTTATGGACTACAATAGAAATTTAAATTAAAACTTACCGCTAATAATTGTATGGAAAAACAATAAAATAACGCTGTTCACAAGCCGTGAGAGTAGTATGCCGGCCGGTATCTTTCTGTAGTTGCTTGCTTGCTCGCTCGTGGAGGTCGATTCGCTTCACTAGAATACGTTGTACGCCGGCGCCCCGCGACACAATGGACTCGCCCAACAGACCCCTGACTGCTAAATAATTGGCAAATTTGCCGACAATTCAACAACGATTGATATTGAAAATGATTTTAATATGCAGAAATTAAACCAACGTACTGACGATGTCAAGCAATTGTTAAAATTTGATAATAGAATGCTTTATTTTTCTGCAAAAAGGTTAGACTCGCCTATGTCAGTCAACCTCCCCACTTGGCGCAAGCAATGGCCTTTACCATATATGGGCATCGGTAAAACCTCGTAAAATCTCGTCTCTGATTGGTCCAAGATGGCAACGGACATTATACAGACAAGGAGCACACAGACACAAATATTAAACTTTTTGCCTGTAGTTGTGTCTAGTAATACCAAACCCATTCAATGGTACGTATCGTCTGTTGCAAGAAAATAACCCGGCAAGAAATGGAGGCTTTACAATGGATACATCGTTGTTGGAATATCTGGCCTCTAAATTGAACAGACTTACAATTTTAAACGTTTTGTTTCACCGCGTGCTTTATCACGTGAATTGTCGTGAAGTAGTTAGTGCCTGTATACCTTGTGATGTATCTTGTTGCCGTTAAAATACAATTGTACACAAGAACAGTAATATCTATTAGGAGAATAAATTCATAAGAGCTGTTTAGAAATGAATAGAAAGCCTTTTGAAGATTCTATAAGTACAAAATTAGTCAATACTTTTACTTTGCCTCAACTATTGGAATATCAAATTAAACAAATTATACATGAGCATTTGACAAACAGCATCATCACCTTTAATCCGGCGACTTCTACATAATCATAACTTTCGCTTTTATGTTACGAGACTATTGAATAAATAACTATAAAAACAATATTTAATAGGCTTTACATAGAAGCAAGGTGTCTCTTTAGCTGAATTAATATTATTTTAGCCAAAATCGTTTTTTTTCTACTTTAGCACTAATTTCCGCGAAAATAATATAAATTATTTGTTTTGTATTATTATGCCTTTCGTAATAAACAGGTATTCTATAATTTCCTGAATAGTGTCCCTGGTCTGATATTAGATTAATACATTTTAGGATTGCCTATCCTTGATACGAAATTACATAACGTATCTTAACTTTTTATAAAAATACCTAGGTATAGAACTTATACAATCATTTTAGGATATAGGTAGTCGCATTTTTCGTAAAATTTGTTAGATATCTGGTCTGGGTGTCTGATATTGGCCTCAGAGATGTTCATTGTGCATCCATCGTACATCTATTATAGGTATCCATATTGTAACATGATTAACTTGGGAATATACATAAGTGTGTTATTTTGTTCATTATAGGTACCTACTGGAATACATGAGAGTCCGCATAAAACAATAATGTGTAGGTACGTAATCATAATAAATAATTGATAAGGGCGTTACTTACCTAAGTAGGTAATATAGTAAATGCTAATATTTTCTTAAGTTTTCGTGACTTGTATACATAATACAACTACGTTTTAACGGTTTTAAGCGCGGTAAATGGTATCACACCATTGATACTAATATATAATTATGATAAATGTTATTATATTTTTATAATAATATTTTCATGTTTTTGATGATTTTTTCATGACTAAATATTTCAAATGGTTTTTTCCTCTATGGAGCCATGGGCGTGGATCAAAAATTCTGTATATTAATAAATCTATTTAGCTTGGATCATTTCAGTAGTACAAGATAATTATATTAATAGGGTCATTTAAGAAGGGCGTATAAAATTTCTTCGAGGCCGGTAACGCATTTGCAGCGCGTCTGGTGTTGCAAACGTCCGTTGGTGACCACTATCCATCAGTAGAGCCGTCTCCCTGTTTACCAGCTTTTGGCAATAAAAACAAATTGTGTGTGTGTGTGCACTTCACACGCAGTAAAAGTGAAACTTCAGTGAATATTCTCACCAATAATCCTTCTCTAACTTTTAATAATATAAATATAATTCCTTTAACCTACATCTGTCAACATATTATAATTCAAAATAAACTTATCACTTTCAATTTTTCACTTTTTTAGTCTAATAAATATTATTATTAGTTTTATTTCGATCCAAATTGGCCCTATGTTAAAACATCGATCTTATTGCCTCCCTAATCTGTGACGCAGCACAATGTAAAACTCGTATCTCATTCTCTCGCAGGCTTAGTCCTATAGATTTATTATTATGTGTTTATATCGTTTTAGTGTCGCATTTTCGTTTCATCAAGTTTCAAATCCCACCGATTCTAAAGAACTTTCACTTCAAGAACATAAACCGACGACTTGGAAAGATGGTTCCTGTTCCCATAATAGGTTCAATTTTATAGCGGTAAATTATGATGCAAAAATAAGTTTTGGTTTTCCGCATTATAAGGGAGAAGTATGTCTCTTGTTTTTGCCAAATATTCGTCAGTCGGCCATATGTACCTACATATTAATTAAGTAATGCTGATCGTACCTGTAACACAAAAATTAAGCATATCTAAGAATAGATTATAAGTTAATAAAAAAATAGGTTATTAAAATTATAGCAATAAATCTAACAGACACCTATTCGTCAGGCTCTCATACCGTTAGGCAAGCTTAACCCTTGGCCCCAACAGAGTGACGATAACAAATAGTATAGGATAACACCCGCTAAATAATCTGTCTGACTCACGTCGACCTGCGCATGCGTACTACGACGCTGAGTCAATACCGGCCTGCGGTGTCCACTAATTTACTTCTTTGTAATATGTACATATATTGCACATGAATCATCTTAAAGAATTCTTAAAAAATTTGTATAGACAAAATACAGTTCGAAAATTGTTTAGGAAGAGAATTTAATAATTCTAAACATCTATACTATTGTTGAGACCCCCTTCAATGATTCGTATCATATTCTCATTTCCAAACGTTAAGAAATATAATATTTATTTTTATTTTAATAAATAACACACACATAATAAAAAATATTAAGATTTCTTAATAATTCTTTTATAGAATTACCGTTAGTACTCCACCCAAAGATTGGGGTGGGGTATCAATCTTCGAATCAAAAACGTTCAAAAAGGGTTTCTCCTTTTTATGGAAAGTATAGTACTGACAGCAGCAAAACCTAAATATAAATCCCCGTCCCATCTAAGCCAATTCTCGAAGTTAATATAACCTAATAAGTTTTACAGAACAACCTTAGACCAAGAACAACGTTACAATTTTTAACAAACCAATATCCTACAATAATTTGACAAAATACTTCGTTTTGAAAATAATGTTTCTGTAAATATAATTTCTTATATATTAAATGCCGTAATAATTCAATTAAATTAGGAGTAAGGCATTGTATTATTGCCATAAAGCTATTTTCATAAAGAACCCATTACCAAAGATAATGGCCATGATAAAATTGTTTGGACGCAACTACGACCTTTAGTTTATGGGTTAGCAATTTGAAAGTAGAATAGATATTGTTATCGTTCTTCTTTGAAGTATTATTTATGGTTTTGCACGATTTTTACATTTAATCAAAGTTAATTCTTGAACACAATTATATTAAAAAAAGTGAGATGGTATAATGGGTAATATACCCGCTACTTTGGGTTGAAATTCTGACCAAGGGTTATTAGGGCATTTCTGGGTAAAAAAATGTACTGTCACTGTTCACTGTTGTACTGTTCACACAATATATACTTTTCTTTTCTTATCCAAGGCGGATTGGGGGCTTTCACTCATTATTTATCTCAATGAGTAGGTGTCGTCATGTTTTCTTCCACGAGTAACATCACTGTGGCTATCGGAACAATATGCATATTAAGTCAGAAGATAGTTCTAAGTTCCCCGATCAGGATTCAAATCCAAGTCATTCATTTGAGTAAGACGCGAGTGTAAGCACTAAGCTATCACAACTTCAATTGTTATTATATAGAATTATAGATGAACGTATAACACTAACATTTACAAAAAATATTACCATGAACTTGACTATAGGTAAGTCAGAAGCTAAAGAATACTTATTTACAAATAAAACTATTAGTAAAGTAGGAAAGTGAATCCCAGGCCGCTATTAAGAGGCAACGTTACCAAAAGGCTGCCTGAGTCACCTAGTTGATGGCAACGCTATTTTGCTTTTATTTTTTTAAACATATTCGTTTACCGAAAAAAGTCACCCATTTGGTCGCATGAAACATCTTGACAATATTTTCAAGCTTAAAATAATAGATAAAATACATCGAATGACCAATATTTATCAAACTAATCGTCCAATTGTTAAAACAAGACGCATGATAAAACATGACACATCGATGTTAAAGCAAAGTTAGTAATTTTGTTAACTTTGTGAGTCACTTCTATAATTATGTATGTACAGTACATGGTACATACTGGACAGATAATAGGGTAGTAAGTGATAAATAACTATTTGTGTTATGAAATTTTTCAACTAATATTTATTCTATACTGACAGAAGATACATTTGGACATATAACCTAACTTAAAAATATAATTAAATAAAAAAAAAATGTAAAAATAATCATTATTTTTCAATATAAGGCGATGTAATAATAATAATAATTGTTTTTCAATATACCGCGATGGAAAAACAATACTAATTATTTTTCAAGACACTAAGTACGGTGCAAAAATTATTTATAATTTTTTAATGATACCCCACACGACCATGTCAGAAAAAGTGTTTTATGTACACCGTTAAGTAGTTCTTTTCTTCTTTATATGTTTAATCATAATGAACTAAATTTGTGTCGTCTATTAATGTGACATCTATTAAAAATAACCGAAAGTAAAGGCCCATTACGGTTTCAAAGATTTTCACATAAAGAAAACATAATTTTTTAAAGTGGATTAAGCCGTTTTCTGCTGAGCGATGAGTGACTCAAATATATGATGTCAAATAATAACCGCTACCTCTCCCTCCCAAACTGTCCAAAAGGTACAGTCATAAAAATCGAATTATTTTTATTGATTTACTCATAAATTGTAATTATATTATTATTCTTCCTTTCACTCTAAGCCGAGAACAATAACCCTTAGAAATAATTTGTCTCAAAGACAAAAATAACAGGTTTAAAAGAAATATATCACATTAAATTTTAATATAAAACGTGTAAAACGAAATGAATCAACGAAGGAAACTGTTTGTCGCTTAGAATCTTAACGTAGGGCCATTGTATTGTAAATGTGTCTGGTTGAAGAATACATAATGAGTATTATTCCATGGGTGACTCATTAAAATATTCATATAAATGTTTGGACAGCCTTGGGTGGATACACGACGGCATGACACTAGTATGGAATATGGAAGCATTTGAACGTGAACTCTGTCTCACGAAAGAAGTCGCGCAGATGCGGCGGTACGGTGTCATGCAATGGAATGTTAGAGAGATAAAATAATTTCAGAAAGATTAAATAGTATAATAATATAATGTAACATTAACAAATACTTAATAAAAGCAACATAACAACGTAGGTGGTCTGGTCTGTATTAGTTCCATTTTTCGCCGCGGGACTTTTTTTTCGTAAGACCCACTCGAACGATTATCGGAGCTACTGTGTAAACCCAATACTGAACGGTTCTTTTCTGACTTTCAATTTGGAAGAATCAACCAGAGTTAGCTATATAAAAAAATACCATTATGTCCTGTCAGTTCTGTGCCTTTCAACCGCATTAATTTTATTTGGTTACCCATCTAATAACACAGGAAAAATTCTAATAATAATGCAGAGATAATTTTTTATTGGACTATTGCAATCCGAGTTTTCTGTCTTCAAGTCGTCAAGTGCCATCAAAGTTTTTCGAGTGTCTTTTGCCGTGCAGTTTTATTTTCAAAAAATGTACAATAAGTATTGATTGAAAGTGAAATATGAATCTCAACTATTTGGCATCAGTCCAATGCTCAAAGACCTACAATTTGGCTGAGACTTTTGCTTGATAATTATTCTAAAACTTACATACATACATGCACAACTTCACGCCAGTTCCCTTGCGGGGTAGGCACGAACAACAGAGTGCCATTTAGGCTTATTCTTACACACCTCACTTGCTTCTTTGATATTCTAAAACTAGAACATGGATATGTCACATTGGCTACATACACAATTCATACAATCATATTTTAAAAAGTCTAACGGTCTTATTCACTATGCGTTATCAACTAGAGTACCTTTGTAAGTAGGTGTCTTTAAAAACATTAAAGAAGCCTACAAACTTACTCAATTAATATATGAATAAGACAGTTAATATTCAAATTTGTTAATTTAACAAACATCTAGCTCTAGGCTATGTAGTAGAGAGCCAGACAATTTGAAATTTAATTTCGCTTTACATTATATGTGAAGAGAATTTAAAATTTGACGATCCAATAGCAAAAGTTCGCAAACGTTCTGTGCAAACAATTCAACAATGCTTGAATTGCTTGCTTTGATTCGTATTTATACGTCAGACGCCTGCATCTGGGGTCGTTGCACTCACAAATTCGAAAACTTAAAACTGTAAGAGCCTAGCAAGTTATCTCGTTAGAATTGCAAAAAGTTTTAATACTAATATTATGTAAAACTAGATTGTTAGATTAAATTATATGTGGATTCATTGTATTTGAATTCTTGAGAAAAAAGAATAAAAAAAGTTAGAATAAGCACCTACATAATATTTTTCGTTGCTTCAAGCTGGCAAACAGCTATCAGGTATTTAACCAATGTGGTAAATTGTGGTTTTTGTCGCCTATGAACATAGTTAAAGCGTTGCTGGCTTCTAAAAAGAGAGGGACTAAAACCTGGTAACTAATTCCGAAACACAACGCAAGGTTATATTGGCTGTGGTAGCTATCCCGATTGGCAAATGCCTACCACCTGGTAAATGCCCTGCAGGTTGGCAAATATTGAAATAATTAAATTTTAATAATTTTTCTGTCTGTTGGTTTTGTATTATAATTTTAGAAGCTTAGATCATATAAACGTCGGTAATATATACCTTCCTCCTTAGTCTATTTTTCGCTATCGGAGACGATTAGTGGCAATATATAGTGCGTCGCACACGAAGTCGCTGTGGTGGGTATCAGAGACCTAATTCTGCTATTACTATCTCCTCAAAATCGCCAGAAGCTATCGCTTCAATCGTAGGTTTGCCTGATTTCGGTATTCTGTTAATTCCAATGGCGTGCCCGTGGTACGCCACTTTATAAATATTTGTAAGTGAAAACTCGCGAAATAAATGTTTACAATTTTTGGTAGCCTTTCAATATTCATTTCGGCTAACGCCTTTTGTGCTTTTTATTCCATCGCGACGATATCGAGAAAGTATTGTTTGTGGATTTAGTAGAATACGAATTTTTGACAATATTGCAATGGAATCGTACTTTGAATATTTTCGCAAGGCCGAGATATTGAAATAGCGGAATTGGGCCCTTGGTCGGACCAACGCATCGGACTATGGCCTAGGGATTTTTTACTATTTTCCAGTGACATTTAGTATTTCTAAATTGTCACCTTGTTTTCTGGCTATGTGTCCGTCCGAAGTACTCCAAGACTTGACGGAGGCAGATGGATGATAGCCTCGTTGTTATTTTTATATTATTAAGGAGATAGATACACTACATAGCATAAAGCATGTGATTTGTAAAAAATATTGATTAATGTTATTGTGTGATTTTTTTATTCTTGTTACTCTGTAGTTTATCATCAGAGTTATTAAATAATCTTGACGGAAATATAACACTTTCATTATGTATAATGCTACGTTATATAAGGCTGAAGGTAAATCTTACCTACTGCATGTTATTTTTGTAACTAGAAAATATGTTTTATGAAATATTTAGTTTTAATGTCCTTATTGGGACATCAAACTGGCAGTCTGTTGTCATTTTAAATTTCCGTATTGGCCGCGGTCACAAGGTTTAGCGTCTTTAAAAACAAATTATAATACATACCTTAAACATCGATCTAGTGTTAGGAGACTAAACTGTATGAACTTACAAATTAGGGATGATCTTCATACATGTAACTGAGGGATAAAAAAAAGAAAGTAAGAAAGAAGGAAGATCTTTATATAATATAAAATTTACTTATAAGTAAGAAATAATACATCAAGGAAATGAAGTGCTAAATCTAAATTAGTCCAGGCTCAGCGTGATATTGGTTGCATCAACAGGCGATGGTCTACCGTTAGAACCATCATTTAGCATACATAGTCCTGTGTGCTTTATTATGTACCTACATTATTTTTTATTTTAGAAAATCATTTTAATATATTACACCTATCCGTGCAGGAACGGAGAAAGAATACAATTTCCTGCGGCTGGGCGGCCAGTCGTAAGAAGCGACTTAACAACCCACAGCCAGGTGGTAGGGCATTTGCCCGACTGGATGGCTACCACACCTGGTCTAAAGTATGTCGCCATAACAACCTTGAGTTGTGTTCCGGTATTAGTGACCAGGTTCCAGTCTCCCTTAATAGAGCAGCAGCGCATTTGATGCAACTTTGGTGTTGCAAATTTCCATAGGCGATGGTAACCGCTACCCATCAAGTGGGCCGTCTGCGTGTCTGCTGATCTCCTGCAATAAAAAAACACCTATTCTTAACTCAATTATCAAACTAAGAAATAGTATCTAAAGTTAACAGTTAAAGTTTAACATTTAAACAACAATTTAACTAAAAGCTTATTCAATTTTATTTACGAAAAAAGGGAAGGTATATCCAGATGTCAGATCTTGAAAATTGCTGATAATGTTTTATGGTGTATTTCTTATTCAAGTCAAATGGAGAGATGTGCTCTTACCAAGTAATAAAAGATCACTTTTGATTTATGAAGTGAAAAATACAAGATATTATTACAGTTTAAAAATGTTATTTCAACGACAATATAATATAATTAAATTAGTTAACAAAAACTGTTCATTACTTTTTGAGATGTGGTGTGTAATCTATTCAATGTTTTTTGAAAGATTTTATAGTAAATGATACAAGAATTAGATGTTATTATTATTGTAGAACAATAATAACTTATGATCAGATTTCATGTGTGATCGCATCACACTTTTGTGCGGTCTTGCGGAGTGGCCTACATGTTATAAATAAAGCTACCCTACTCCGTTCTATCATAATGCAGTTTAAATAAAAACCACTATTATTTCAAGGGTAAATACACTGATCTATTTGTTTTTACTTGTATCCGATATATGTATATAATAAAATCATGTATATGTAAATCCTCTAGCTTTTATGTCACATTATTCAGGAATAAAGGCTCGTATGGAATAAGGGAGCGGCAGTCAAATCAATTTACAGAACGTTGCAGCCTCATCATAGATTTTGTACGAGCGTGTCAACTTTGACATCATTAGTAATAATTATTTGAAAGTAATTATAAATAGCAAAAAGCGGTGCTTTAGAAGGGCTCGCGAATTTTTCTGCCTAGTAACAGCAGTTGATATTACATATGCACTATTGGTTTTATAATTTTCGATACAGGGCGTTAGGAATAGGTACAATAAATTCTAATTAATAAAAAAATGTACATCCTATTTTTTATGTGTATAAAATAATATTTTTATGATAGATCTAGAAATAAATTGAAATTACTATGTCAAAGCCCAAATCTGAAAGTGACATAGTTTCTAAGTAAACTGTACCGACGTTTATATGATCTAAGACTGTACCATAAAAATGTATAGATTTTGGGATAGTGTTAGGGCTCGCTTCACTCGCCCTGATTATTTCCATCATGAGAATTTAAAAGTTAGATGGCAAGATGTTATTATAACGCCTGTGCTTTTACACTAATTTAGAATTAATTATAATAATAATTGTCCGCATGCCTATTTGTATAGCTTTATGCTTCCGATAGTTACCTACGTATCATAGCTGACCAAAGCTTGCTATGACCAGAAATATGATATATGGCGATTGGCGTCACATACTATTATACTAAGAGCATACAGCTGCTTATGTGTTTAATATAATAACAACGGGTTGAGCGTATTTTTGGGGCTATAGTGACAGGGCATGTATCAGTAATATTGTACTTAGAGCCTTGTAAAAGACAAAAAGCATTTATTGTTTTTTGTTTTTCCTAGATTACACACTTTATAGCGGTGAAAAAAATATGTTAATTTTGATCATATTTCTGAGGAAAATACTATATAGTTTGCTTCAATATCTAATTCTAATATTCTTATTACTGTTAAATGTACGTCGATAAAATTAATAACAGAAGCAGAATAATATAAAAAATTAAATATAATTAATAATTATCTTTTGTTTTCTGTCACTTGGCCAATTTGGAAGTAAATTTTAAGAAGTAAGACTAGACTAAATTAAAGTCGTGGCAATCCTTGAATATCAAAGTAATCGCACACATCAAAGAAAATATAGCATATCACCCTTCTTAAAACCGATCTCGGTGAAGCAGAGTAATTACCATCATCAAGGTCGCGATATCTAGCAGTTACAGAACGACTAAGAAGAAGAGTCATCAGTCAATGAATATAACAGCTTATGAATCTGAACTCATTTATATACGGCTTTGGCGTGCCTCATAAGTTATTTATAAAAGTTAGAAGCACACAAACGTTTGAGCATGTTTTGCTCTAAAATAGGCTGTCCCTGTACCAGCTGACACCGAGATCCATAAATATTTCATTTATAAAAAAAATGTAAGCAAAAAAAGGGATGACGAAACCCCTTTCGTATTTTTTATAAACCTGTTAGTTCTGATGGTAGATGCATAAGATGGGCTATGAACCAGTTTTTACATAGTAACAAGTTCTATGCAATGTTTGTGACTGTCTTATTCATATTGAGTTAGAGTAAATTTGTAGGCTTCTTTAAGGTTTTTAAAGAAGTCTTCAATCTTACACGAACTCAATATGAATAAGACTCGTAATAAATGTTTATATTCATTACAAATAGGTAGGTACTTTTAGAATCGGTTTCACTATGATTACTCGAGAGGTGATTTCCTGTAATTATCTAGGTTTATTTCAAAAATTTATAAATTATGTGGCTTCGATCTACCGCAAAAACTCCGTTTGTTTGCATACATCAAAGACCTACTACTATTTTATTAAGCTTAGATGAGGAGATTATAAAGACTTGGTATTTGCCTGGTTATAACTTTGCTTGAATATGTATATGTAAATAAACTAACTAAACTGTAATATTTATGAATACACTACTTAGGCTAGTTTAACATATCATCCTGCCAGGACACACGGACGTGGTCTAGGTTCTACTTTCCCATAGCCCTGGCATAAGACGAAGGAAAGAATACCGAGGCGTTGTAGTATCCCTAACTTGGGTGGCCATAGTATTAATACGGGGTTACTAGTGCCACCCTAATGTGGCGAACCCACATGTCCTCGCCGTTTTTCCCCTGCGGGGGTTAGTCCTTAAACAGATTTCCCCTCGTAAGAAAAATAAAGTTTCACATACCATGGCAAGCCATATTTAAAAGGAATAAGAACATAATATCTATTGCCAGTCATGTTTTTTAAATGTACTAACTAGACTTTTAACAATCGAAACGTTGAAGTGAATTCTTGCAACGTTGCGTCGTTGCCAAGTTGAAGACAAATTCAATTTCTCCTCAGCGTATTTAAGACCACTGTATCTTGACATTAGGATCATACAAAATTTAACCTTATCTTTTATATACTATGAGTATTCTCGTCTTGATGGTATATTGGTATGGACTCGTCGCATGATTAGAGAAGCCAAAAATTTATTGCTGATGCAGGACAGGACAATGTTATTAATTGCGATAAACAAACAATAAATTATTTTTAAAGATACAGAATTAGGAAGTAATTGAATATGACTTTTAATAGGAAATACGAAACTATGTATACATAGACATACAAATACTACAAATGCGAAAGTAACTGTGTTTGTTGCGAGTACCTTTTAAAAAAAAAATGGTTGACCGTATTGAAAGAAAGAAAAAAGAATTGAATACACTGCGAGGCATTATACGTTAGGAAAAAAATATAACACGCTAAATACGTAATAAACAGTGTGTCTCGTGATAGTATCATATGGGTGCAGTACAGCAGATTAGTTATTGATAAATTGTGTCCTAGGGAAGGATGTAGGCTACATTTTGTTTTAAAAAACAAACTTGCAGCTATGAAATAGTCGATAAAAATTTATATAGGCAACCTATAATTCAATGGGGTAATACGTTTTTGCAATATTATCGCTTAACAGGGATAAAAAACTGAATTAAAATTATTAGATGTTCTTTATGCACTTTTTATGTACAGTATAAAAATTATTACTGAAATTGTAGATCGGGAATGTTCCGGGGTAATTTTTTTAATAATCATCAGACAAATACAAACGTATATACAAGCCAAGCAAATTGAGCTTGTATTATCGGTAATAATATACTACCGACAACTCTGTGGGACATCGCAGATAGCCAGATGATAATAAATAACGGAAAGTTCATCTACGAAATTTATCATGCCAATATTGCACCTAGAACCTGATTCCACTCCGAACTGTTCTACACAGTGACTCTATAAAATTTTATGAATTACACAAAGTTTTCAGCTGCAAGATAGGTCTTAGATTTTAATGGCCGGTAGGCCAGCTATTAAGATATTGTGAACTGAAAATTGTCACATAAGAACTGACAGAGAGAAGCCATCATTAAGAAGTATATTTTGCATTTTTTTTTTAGTTTTTCAGGCGGAGGAAATGCTGTTTACGCACAATACCGGGTCCTTTGCAAGGGATTAGACCATAGTCGATCATGGAGGCATTCCCAGAAGGGGCAATCCAAACAATAATCAACCGGCTTGTGTGGAGACTCGAGCCCAAAATGGCTAATACCCACTAAAACCACCCTCCTCCGATGCCCCGCGCTTATGGCAGGAAAGGCATGAGACTTAGAACGTAGTTACGCCCACGCCGATCCTAGCGCAATAAGTGCCTGAGAAAGCCCCTGGAAGAGCTAACTCACTTCGACGACAAGGGTAAAGACTCCTCTGCTCCCTTGATACATGAGGGCCCCTGAAGCGGTAATGATCATCGCTCTGCAGTATGGCATGCACCAGGCTGCCAAGCGAATCAATCGGACCTACTATTGTCTCGAGTTCAAACCTCTGTGGTGCCCAGGCTGCGCACTCGACTAGCGTATGAAATTCCGTGTCAAGCGCGCCACACTGGTGGCATTGGGATGAAGGCTGACAGCCCGCAATCTGAAGGTCAGAGTCCCGCGTTTCCGCGAGAGTCATCGCAACAGCTGCGGTCGAGTCGCTTCCACCGTATCAACGCCGGCCACAGGGTTTTCCAACTCTACTGACCAAGATTAGCAGAACCGCGCTGGGCGGAGCAGAGCTCGACACTGGCAGTCGTTGTTGGAAGGGAGGGGTGTTTGCGGAGGAGGTTTGGGAGGAAGCGGAAGGAATACAAGGATTTGGAGTGGATAGGTGGGACACCACTGTCACGGAGTGAAGGGGGGAATGTGATAGTGGCCGTTAAGGGCCCCGGAACGCATCCCTTGTACCGCTTCCTGGACGGAGACGAGTCCAGGGCGGCACCCCCTGGGGGAAAGTATATTTTGCATGCGTCAACTGAGGCTAAGTGTGTAGATGTAGACTCTGTCCACAGAATCTTATACTAATATATAAAGCTGAAGAGTTTGTTTGTTTGTTAGCTGGAACGCGCTAATCTCAGGAACTACTGGTCTGATTTGAAATTTTCTTTCGGTGTTAGATAGCCCATTTATCGATGAAGGCTATAGGCTATATATCGTACCCTTAAAATTATATAGACCGAATTAAAAATTTTGAGTCATTGAATTTAAATATCTATTACGTAAAAAATAAGGTACAAAATTAAATAACTTGATATTTTTAATTAGGTCTCTATAATTCTAAGGGTGCGATATCATCACGCTAAGACCAATAGGAGCGGAGCACCAAAGAATAATGTTTCAAAATCGGGTGGTTTTTTTAACTTACTTTTTTTAACTATTCCACGCGGACGAAGTCGCGGGCAGAAGCTAGTACATTAATATAATGGAGAACTCTGTCTCACGGTTTAAGTTCTGCGGCTAAAAATGGAACTAAACACACAGATCAGCTTAGCCACGTTATGCTAATACTATTAAATCGGAATCTTTCTAAAATTATATATGTTATCTATAGTTATTTCTAACATTCCGATCCGCCGGCGCTATGATCGCGGAAGCGCGATCATAGCGCTGCATCTGCGGGACTCAACCGTGAGACAGAGTCATAGATAATAATACACTTGAATAGAGTCTAGAGACACATCATTCATAAGACCACCTACTACGTAGCACACTTACTGCAATGTAAAATGAATAAATAATTATTCATTATTTCCGTGATGTAAATACTGCATACAAAATTACACATATTAGGAATGATCGGATTGTATAATTGCATTAACAACCTGTCATTAATGGTGACCCCGGGGTGATGTGAACAGGCAACCTTCTGTTTCAATTATTTTAAGACGGTCCGCGAAAATTAAAACGCATACTCACAAGATACTAGGGAGGGGCGTGCGCGGGATCGATCGCCCGCTCTGCCCTTGACCCCTGCGTTGCCAGGGTCATATAGTCCTGTACTCAGCACTCACATGAACAAGAATGTATGTGTTGCCCACTAGGCTCACTACAAACTCTGACACGCGATGATGAATTTGAAAATGGCTGTAGCGAATTACTCATAAATTAATAATAAGTAATAAAATAAAAATATACTAATGTACTGCGATCACTCTCTGCGTGCACGAACATACCCCGATTTGAATGATAATTAATTTTATCTTTTTATTTTAACCTCCCATCTATTTTTATAAAAGTATTGCTGATGAGTTTCTTGTCCCGCTTCTTCTCTTCAAACTACAACATGTTGCGAAGCACTGGTAAATTATATTAGACTTCCATAAAGTAAAAAAAAAGCTATAAACAAAAATATAAATTAAATATTTAAAGTGAATGAGTTGGGGTACGCTAAATAATAACTATGACATTACCCATTGACACTTACACCCATGTCTTCCGTGACCACGGCTACTGAAAAGTAGCCGAAACGTCGGAATAAAAATCAAATAAAATATCGCGCTTAAAACCGTTAAAAAGTAGTTTTATTAAACATAAACTATGTTCCCAAAATGCGGCCAGCATTTTGGGGACTCCTCACTGACAGCGATCTTGACTTACAATTTGATTTTTTTATTGATATTTTTACTTCTAAATATGTTTATAATAGTATTTAATTACACACAGACGCACATACACATATGTATCTTAGTATTATTGCTGAATGCTAACTAGTGTTTAGGGAACGTTCCGCGAGGCAACAGGCAGCGATATAGGACTCGTAATTATCTTGAAAGTTTCGATTTGAAAGCAGGCTTAGCTTTTACTTTCGTCTTTTATTGATGTGTCTTTGTGTCATTCAATTTAACATGTTTTTTTAGGAGTTGAATCGTAAATTTTTATAAATAACATCATGCACCCTGGGTTTTCAAGCAGATTGTCCAGACGCAACCGGGATTTAACACTGAGGTGATTTTATTGAATAACTTTGTGTTTCATCAAGTCTTATTACGTAAATAATAAGTGACTAATTTTTTAGAATTCCGTATCCATCTTGACTAAAAATAAATCTTTATGAAATCGTGACTGTCGTAACCGAACATAAAGTATAGACTTGTCAACATATCCAAACCTTCGATTAGTATACCAAACATTGATGTAGCATTATTGCTACATCAATAATACCAAATATATTAACAGATGTTTTAACTAATCTACGCTCTCTCTACTTTCCGCCATTTTGTGTGAACCAGCGTGCAAAGATATCTCAATAAAACAAGGGATTCATTAATTTTCCTTTTAAACACAGAAGTCACGTAAGTACCTTGATCAGTCTTTGTCATTATCATTTTTCTTGGATACTACTGGGTTTGTATCTATATATTAATACGTGAAGCAAAAACTTTGTACACCTTTTTACGAAAATTGCGCGGATGGAGTATGAAATTTCGCACACTTACAGTTTATATCGAGGTGCGCAGAATAATATTTTGTTAAAATTATGCATAAAAAATACATTAAATCAATAAAAAAACATTACATACACACTATCATGTATTTGACACACACACGCATAGCTATATACTTATTTGATTATTGTTAAAGTAAAATTAACAGTGTAGCCTTGGCGAAATCTGTGCTTATAGAAGTATATAGTCTTTGACATTAATTATTATGGTCGAATTTCGACCACGGGCGACCACTAGTAAAATGAAATACATATTATATTATGTAATCTATATGCAGGGTTGGGCAGTATTTGAAATACTTGTAATTGAAATACGTAATTGAAATACAAATACGTATTTTGTATTTGTATTTCAATTACTTGTTAAAAATGTAATTTGTAATTAGTATTTCAAATACCTGACGCTGAGGTATTTTGTAATTAGTATTTCAAATACTTATGGTTGCAAAATACATTTCACAAAATACATTTAGCTACCTTATTGATGGGTGTGTTCTTCAGAAAATAGCGCTCGATAGCTTTCATAAGTTTCATAAGAAAATGGTGACCGCTAAATATTAGGTAAGTTCTGCAGTACTGGCCATTTAAAAGAAATATTTTTGTTTCGCTAAGATATATAATTTCAAATTAATTTTACTTTGAAAACATGAAATTCTTTTTTTAAAATTAGTCATTTGTTTATTGATAAGTGTTATGTTTTCTTCGCATTTGAATCTTTTTCATCATCATGGATAGTTAAAAATTCGAGTAATTATGGAATAAGAGTACCGTCGTGGCAGCAACGCGGCAAGAGCGACAAGCAACATCAACAACCTTTATAAGCGAACACTACAATGAACGTACAACTTGTTATTGGTTTTCCCGCTTCCATTCTGGAAATTTCGACTTTTCTTTATAGCTGGAGCACAACAGACAGGCTGACGGCCCACCTGATGGAAAGCGGTTACTGTCGCTTATGGACATTTGCAACACCAGAGATTTCACCAACCCGCTGCCAGCCTCGAAGAAATTTTATGACACCCTTTTTGAAGAACTCCATATCGTAGCGCTGTGGAAAAACCTCGGCTGGGAGCTCATTCCAAATCCCCACGGTATGCAGGAAAAAGGTTCTACAGAACCGTTGCGTACATGAGCGAAACGGCTTAAGGAAGTGGGGCTGAAATCCCAACACATGGTGAGCGGTTCGGTGGTAGAAAGAGGACGAATACACCATTCTATACAGTTCTTCCGAATACACTCCGTTATACAGTCAGTAGAATACGTAGAGAGAGCGAAGTCTCTCATAAGGCCAAGCGTATCTAGACCACCTGTGAGTATGGGATCATCAACAACGTGAACAGCTCGACGTTGAATACTGTCTAGGGGATCGAGTTGGTAGCCAGGTGCTCCAGCTCAAAAGTGTGAGCAGTACTCCATATGCGGGCTCACCTGGGTTTTACAAAGCACAAAGCGTTGCCGCGGTGTGAAGTACTGCTTGGACCGGTTTAACATTCCCAGCTTCTTAGAGGCAAGTTTTGCCTTGCCTTCAAGATGGCTCCTCAACATCGTTCGCGATGTCGACACTGAGGATCCCAATACTCTTGGAGGTGGTAAGGGGAGTTCCTTGGAACTGAAGCGATTGCTCGAATGGAGTTTTTTTGGCAGATAATACGCAGATCTATGTCTTCTTGGGGTTGAAATGGACAAGGTTTTGTCTCCCTCATTCAGAGACTCTTTCTAAGGAATACTCTACTCAGATACAAGTCTAACCCAACTTTCCTCCACAAATGATCGAGGGACGTTTGCACGACCAGAGTACTGCGCATCGCCTGTGCTGGCTCCGCATTGGAATGAATGTTGCGAATAGACAACATATCAATGATATGTAAGATGAACAACGTTGGCGATAGCACACAACCCTGGGGCACACCAGCGTTGATGGGCTTGAAACTTGAGCAACAACCGTCGACAACGACTTGAATGCTGCGCTCATTAAAAGAGGTGGATAGCCAGGTGCAAGGCCCTTCGGGTATTTCATACGATGGCCGCTCCGATAGAAGAGCCCTGTGCCAGACCCGGTCGAAGGCCTTAGCAATATCTAGAATTCTAGACTAACTGCCAGTGCTTCCTCTTTGCTCTCAATGGCTTCAGCCCAACGGTGGGTTAGGTAAACCAAGAGATCTTGAGCTGAGCGACTGTGGCGGAAGCCGTATTGCCGATCGTTTAGCAGCTGGTAGGTAATCTTCGACGTAACACAGGAGCTGCGCGTTGATAATGCGCTCCATCACTATCATGTATTTGACACACACACGCATAGCTATATACTTATTTGATTATTGTTAAAGTAAAATTAACAGTGTAGCCTTGGCGAAATCTGTGCTTATAGAAGTATATAGTCTTTGACATTAATTATTATGGTCGAATTTCGACCACAGGCGACCACTAGTAAAATGAAATACATATTATATTATGTAATCTATATGCCACTACACAAATTTGTAGTGAAATCGTGAAAAATAAATATTAGGGGTGGCTGCCATGCTCGTAACATTATGGGTTTAATTTTTTTCATGTCAGTGCTTTTCGTCCTTTTAATACCTTTTTATCCTACCTTGGGCAAATAATAAAACATCTCTACGGAACCCGAAGATTTGAGTGGAGTTGAGTACTTACATCATTTATTTAAGATCTCCGCAGATTAATAACAAAAACAATATTCGTCGCCTATGCAGAACTGTCAAAAAAATATACCACCAATAATATCTTAGACCAAAAAACATTCTTTAATGTTCAAAAATATCTAATTAGCTCCGGTCTGTAGTGTCCAGTTAATCAAGTTATTATATTTTATTACAAGAAATGTGTAATATTTTTTTTGTGTAAAGTTCATCGAACTAACATTACTCATATATGTAATTAGAAAACGTTAACGGAGTTGAAACAAAATTAATTTGGATTAATGTTGCACCTGTGAAAGTATTAAATATTCTATTCTTTTGTATTTTGTAATTTGGCAATCATAGATAGATAGATAACAATTTATTGGTCATCAAATATACAATTTCAAAAATACACAATTACAATACTGTCATGGTAGGAACAATAGGCGGTCTTATCGCTTAAAGCAATCTCTTCCAGGCAACCTAACTTAAGGAATAGGTAGGTGGTGCAGATTATTAGGTTAGGTATATCATAAACAAACATACTTAAACTACATATTTTATAAATTAAATACACATAAACATATATCATATTACACACATAATAATTATTGTATGTTTCTTATTTTTAAGATAGATAGATAACACTTTATTGTACACCATTACAGAAAACACAGAAAAACTTAGAGCTTAAAAATATTCTAAATGTGCACAATGGGCGGTCTTATCGCTAAGAAGCGATCTCTTCCAGACAATCCGTGGCAGGAATAAAACAGATTATATTGGTCAAAGGTGGTATACATAAATATTAGAGGATATGCAGTTACTTACATATATATATTTGCATAACCCAAATATGAACCTTATACAAACATTTTGGAGGCGCTCAAGCATATTAAGTTGCTCTTGAGTCAAATCAATATAGCTTGCGTCAGCATAATCAAGAATGGGAAGTAGTAAGGACTCTGCAAGCTTAACTTTGGTGGCTATGGGCAGGAAGCTTTTCAACCTCCCGAGGGATTTCGAAGAGAGGAAGAGACGTCGACTCAATTCGGTTATGTGGGGTCGCCAAGATAGCTCCCTATCAAATATGACTCGTAGATTTTTTTATTTTTTCACTAACCGGATGTTTAAAGTTATACTTGTGTTGTAATTTATTTAAATAAAAAAAAATGTATTCCAATCAATAACAAAAGACTGGCCTATGTTTTTTAGCTGTAAATATGTTTATAATACTTTTTGTTATTTAAGTTTTTTAATGTATTTTATAGTCTAGTTTAATCTTTAAGGTAGACTAGTTCATAATTTTATTGTATTAAAAGTTGTAAATGTATTGTCAAATGTATAAACTTGAACAAATTGTAAAAAAACCAAAATATTGTAAATTAAACCGTACTAAAAATAAAAATGGCACCTTACGGAAGATGGTGACCTAGACTCGGTATTCTACTTATAGCCTTGAGGAACTATGGATAGAATACAATATAACTAAGTTAAGTTTATTGTATTAATTTATAAATTCATTATAATAAAAATATAAGTTTTTATTCAAACTAACCTCTTAGGTTATGGTTAAGGTTAAAACCTTACTAAAAATAGTAAGGCTTACTCGGAAAAACTGTTTTCATCCCTCAGAAGCAGCCTCTTCTAAACTTAATTTTTCTCGATTTACTATACACCACTGTGTATGTAATAAATAACATATGGGAGAAACCTTTCTGTCAAATTTCATCAATATAGCACAGGAGTTTCTGCGAAATATGACTATGCCATATAAAAACAGACGCTTAGACAGATGATCATGTCAAATATGGGTGTGCATTACACGCACACTTCACAAGTAAACCAAGACGCACAAAAAGCCTAAAAATTAATAACCTAGGTACAGAAAGGAAAACAGCACACATGGCACTAGTTAAGATAATATATATAAGTATAGACATAAGGCACACACTGCACATGCACTTCCTCACAACACCAGCATGTAACAGATACACTCTACATTAGTATAAGTTTAGTATTAAAATTAGAATAAATTAATATAATAAGTTATTCTTAAGGTACACCACAACATAACAATCACTAAATTAATGTCACACACAGTAACAAAAATAAACAATAAGCGTGTATGAACTCTAAAAACTTTCACAGAAATTAAGTTGTAAAAAAAGGTACGGAACTCGAGTCCGTAGAGTTGTTAAAAAAAATGTATATGGGTTCCGTCATTGCCTGAGTAACTACGGAGCCCAAAAAATGTACAACAATCCCATTGGGGACACTGGGGGCTATCCGTCTTCCAATCGCTGCAACATCAAATTCAAATGTTTTATTTAAACTAAATTCCAATACATAACTAGGATATCAATAGATTTGTTGTTTCTACCTGTGTCCCTTTTTGGTATCGCTGGCAGATAGTGTTTACACATACTTTACGGCTTAGGGGAAGGTACCAGAGAGTATGTGAAGCTTCCAGCGGTCGACTTGTGTTAGAGCCTTCAATGAAAAGGAACAAGTTGAGAGATACCAACCGCCAAATTACCTGCTTAACCTAGCACAGTTCCTGTACGCCTTGGTGAGGCAGCAAGGGACCTGCCTTAGGTATTTCGTCTCTGTTTCTACACATGTATACCGATGACTGCGTTCCAATGTAATCAGCAGAAAACAGACATAACATCGTATCCGGAGTATTGTAGCTCGTTTGCGTGGCCGAAGCTTATTTTTTAGATAGTAAACAAAACGTAAACTAAAATTAGACAAAACACGTTGCCAGGAGTAGTTGCAACGCGTGTGACGTCACGCACGCACCAGACAGATCGCCGCGGGTGTGTCTCGCCTAATTATAAACGAAATCGCACGTATTAATAGATTTTGTACGTTATTCTAGGTCAGTCTTACTATTTCAGGGGAGGGCGTCATTAGTAGTATGTAGCCGAATCCTTGTTAAATAACTTAAGTAATGTTGTTGTTAAAAACACTAAAGAATTCCACTTTTCACGGCGTTTTCTACCACTTAAGCCGTGGATAACAAAAGCACTTGTTAAATCATTAGAACAAGAGATAAACTACACAAGCAGGTAAAAAATAATTCTCTGGATGCATTTTTAATGACGCCCAGCGAAGTGGGCACGGGTCAACTAGTCTTGTATAAAAATAAAAAATATAATTATCTATTTAAAGTTCAATCTCTTTTTTCAAAAATTTTCGCTGTTGTTTGTTTTAACTCGGTGCATGATTATTTGAATTGGAACAATAAATGAGGGTGCGTGACATTTATATTGAATTTAATTATTTAACTTTATTTGTTTACTAGTTGTGCCTGCGACGTCGTCCGCCTAGAATTTGCTTTCAAAACCCCCGATTTTGAAACATTCTTCATTGGTGCTCCGCTCCTGTTGGTCTTAGCGCTAATCTCAGGAACTACTGGTCTTATTTGAAATTTTTTTCAGTTTTAGATAGTCCATTTATTGAGGAAGGTTATTTTTGAGAGCTTCCGCTGCGTGCGCTGCGTAAACGGTTTAAGTTTCGCAAAAATCACGTGTCTCAAAAAAAGTCCGCGACAGCATATGTCTGTCTTTTAAGGTTGGCTCACTATAACCTTTTTTATGCTAATTAAATTTGTTCTAAAATAATGCATTATTTGCGAAGATGTTTTTATAAACATGATATTAATCCTTATCCAAATAAATACGTTATTCATCACAAGTATTTAATTTAAAACAAAATTGCCATTTACATAATTCGATTTCAATGAATATCTTAGGAGATATCGCAGTTTTAAAATAACATCGCAGCAAAATAATGATTAAGTACTTCGCTCGCATTTATGATGTGCAAGGCCGGCGGGCAGTCATGACCTTCTACATTCTACATAAACAAATTAAAGTTAGCGTTAGCCCAAATTAACTATTCCACGCGACCGAAGTCGCGGGCAGAAGCTAGTCTTATATAACTGCATAAGGCAGTGTAATATTTGTAAGCCCTATGGATAATGGCATGTGGACTTATATATTCTTGAATTTATTTGTACACTTCTTAAATTATTATGTATAATTTAAGACCTACTACTATACAAATAAATTTTCATTTCATTACAGGATCGTGGGACAATAGCTTAGCCGATGACGCAACGCAGCGACCATGAGATGTGATGTGACTCCCCTCGCATCAGTGCACAGCGGAAGTTTGACTATGTGCTTCAACAGTTTTATTGCCCGTAAAATACCGTCATTGAGATATAACATGTCTTATATGATCTAAGCATACCGTTAAATGTTTATAAATATTGCAAAGATGTTAATTAATTAAATCCGGTATTATATAATGATATGTAAATAATTAATGTATTCAGTGGTGACGGTGAAATTGATGAGTAAATATAATAAACAAAACGTAAGAAATTAAATTTTAATAGATTATTATATAGTTAAATCATAAAAAAATTTTAGTGTACACAACCCTGCCTTTTGTTCCCCCTTCTCACTAGACTCATAGGTTTGCTGGAAGAAAACTCTTTTAGGGTTAAGCTCGCCTTTGTACATCACCACTATAAGTTTGTATGTATTTTTTGGGTAAAATAAAGAATAAAGGATTATTAATATTAACTAAATATATATGGTAGAAATGATACTATTGTGGTAGTGAACTGATAGTCACTGCGGGCTACGTTATAAGTAAATTAGTTTACCGTTTTGCAAAATGACATGAATCTTTCTGACAATGTAAGATTGCTACGCCATCAGCGAGTCGGATTCGTGTATGTAGGATTCCTCTACAAAATACAGATATACTGACAGGCATGATAATATTTACTTGTTTAGCAAGGCCAAAATAACTAAGGAACCAAAAACTACTCCATATCTCCAAAATTGTACAACAAATTTTGATCAATTTTAGTTGAAATTATTTTTAAATTTCTACCACCTTGAATTTTTCTAAATGTGTCATTACAGTTCACTACAGTTTCATTGCGAAATAGGAAAACCAATAAATATTCGTTAAATCGTCACCTTTACCGAAAACTATTTTTTTTATTTTATGGCTTGGTTTCTACACCTTTAAGCCAAATCTGTTTTGGATTACCAAATACTATGTGTGGACAGACACACATAGGTTGCACCTAGTATTCGGTATTCGAATGATTTCTAATTTTTCTAGACGGTTCGTTTTTGTCTTTTGATTTGGAAGAATCAAAGTGATTCATATAAACATAAACTTGAAATGTTCAATATCATTGAATAACGTCGTGTCCTGTCAGTTCTGTGCCTTGCAAACGAATTCATTAACTTGGTCGATACGTCAATATCAGCATTATGTACCTATCATAAACTAAATGCCGTGACTATTTTATGCCTTCATACATATACCTACTTGTATTGATAATGATATTTAGCATTTTTCAAAGTATGTCGACATTTTGCAATCGTAAAGATAAATGCAATCTATATTGTAAAATACTTGTACTAAATATTGGTCAATAAATAATATATTATTAAATAGATTAAAACTCCTAGTGTTGTAAACCAATAAAATTCTTAAGTAATCAAAATTACCTATATTATGATTTCGTATAAATTGAGCTTGTAAACTTGTATGATACAATTTAGAAGAATAGAAGGAATACACATATTGTGCTCCCCACATGACTGGGAAAAGTGAAAGGAAAGAGAGAGGTTCATAATGAATAAGAAAGTAAATTCTACTTAATTTTTAATATATGTTGGAAATTCGTCATTTCGTCAATTAGGTAATAAATGCCTTTCTATTACGTTCATCATAATTATAATTCAAACAAAATGTTATATTTATACATTAATTTGATACTGTATAAGGTAAAAGGTGCGGTTTTCCATTTAATTCTCTGATGACTAAATGAAATGGAATGGCTGCTACGTAGACGCCTCACCCATAATGATGGGTGAGCCGAATGTGGCTACCGTTCATAATAATTATTAATAATATTAAGTTCGTTCACCTTTTCTAAATTAATTAACTAATTGCTTTAGTTTTAACTTTAAAATTATAAGAGGAACAATGTTATGCTCCAAAAGATGAGTGATGGATCGCTCCAAATTATCTCCAGTTGCAATGGCCATGTTCCGTTATATACAGTATGAAATCCGAGTATGTATATGTAAATCGGAGCGGTCACTGACTAGATACCGCTGTAGTTATACGAGAACCGTATTGTATTATTATGTATATTGTGGTAGCTCTACGGTACTCGGTATAATCCATTTAAGCATAGAGTAAGGAAGTTTAAGGAAGAAGAAAAAAAAGATACTTATACCGGTATATAAATTATCTTTTATTATAAATTGTTTGGGTTAGTAACTTTTTATAAATAAATAAAAATCTTTGTCAAAAACACGGAAACAACAACATTCCGCTCATTTTTTTTTTACGTAATATGCATATTACGATACCTTACGATCTATTTAAAATACTGTACTTAAATACAAAAATCACAAGCGTAACTTGAGCCGCCCATTCAGGGGACTGGTGTAGGGCATCATAACTTAGGAAAAGTCTTACTTGGGGGCTTAGAAGCACTTCCTGTGCACAATTGAGGGGCCAGACTCGTCGTATTCTTGTTTTGAGATCCACATCTGCTGGAAGGTCGAGAGGGAGGCGAGGATCGAGCCACCGATCCATACGGAGTACTTCCTCTCTGGGGGCGCGATGATCTTGATCTTCATCGTTGATGGGGCCAGGGCGGTGATCTCCTTCTGCATGCGGTCGGCGATGCCAGGGTACATCGTGGTACCACCAGACAGTACTGTGTTTGCGTACAAGTCCTTACGGATGTCGACATCGCACTTCATGATGGAGTTGTAAGTTGTCTCGTGGATGCCGTTAGCTTCCATACCCAAGAACGAGGGCTGGAAGAGGGCCTCAGGGCAACGGAAACGTTCGTTTCCGATGGTGATAACCTGTCCGTCGGGAAGTTCATAGGACTTCTCGAGTGAACTGCTGGAGGCAGCGGTGGCCATTTCCTGTTCGAAGTCCAACGCGACATAGCAGAGTTTCTCCTTAATGTCACGCACGATTTCACGCTCAGCGGTGGTTGTGAATGAGTAACCACGCTCGGTGAGGATCTTCATCAGGTAGTCTGTGAGGTCACGGCCGGCCAAGTCCAAACGAAGGATGGCGTGTGGCAGCGCGTAACCCTCATAGATGGGCACCGTGTGGGAGACACCGTCACCGGAGTCGAGCACGATACCGGTCGTACGACCGGAAGCGTACAGGGAGAGCACGGCCTGGATGGCCACATACATGGCGGGTGTGTTGAAGGTCTCGAACATGATCTGTGTCATCTTCTCTCTGCAAGGAAAAAAAACATCATCAGGCAAAGTTCATACACTGAGATTAACAGAATGCGGTAAATCAGCTTTGAGGACGGGCGCCTTACCTGTTGGCCTTGGGGTTGAGGGGAGCCTCTGTGAGCAAGACCGGGTGTTCCTCAGGGGCGACACGTAGCTCATTGTAGAAGGTGTGATGCCAGATTTTCTCCATGTCATCCCAGTTGGTGACGATGCCGTGTTCGATGGGGTATTTGAGCGTGAGGATACCTCTTTTGCTCTGGGCCTCGTCACCAACATAGGAGTCCTTCTGGCCCATGCCGACCATCACACCTTGGTGGCGGGGCCTGCCCACGATTGAGGGGAACACGGCACGGGGCGCGTCGTCGCCCGCGAAGCCGGCCTTGCACATACCGGAGCCATTGTCAACCACCAACGCAGCAACTTCCTCGTCGCACATATTGAATTAGGCTGAAAACAAATAAAATGTATAGATATCGTCTATTCAAGTTACTTACGTGGATATGCCCTTTCATGAAAAAATATAATTACTATGTTTTTTTATGCAATGACAACCCTAACTAGTGACGTGTAACTGCAATCTAAGCGACTCGTATGTAATTTAACTAAGGTACCACAATAGTCCAATAGATCAACACTATTTTCCACAAAACTGCGACTGGTTACAAAAATGTCCCACAATAAAATTCCTACAGCAAGTTCACATGACATAAAAGCCTTTTATAATTTCACTTCACTATATTATGTAACGAGGATGAATGTAGGTTATGTAATGAATGCTCTTATCAAAATCCACACATAGAAATTTTTAATCACAAAACTAAAATGATTTCATTTAAAATCAATTAATTCCCAATTAAATTCGTATAAAACGTAGAAAAAGTAAACTTACAGTTATTAAAGTTTTATAAAATAAAAATGACTAGGTACGACTCCGCGCTGCTTCAAGCACACTTCACAAATGAGAACCGGCTTGGGAGGATAAACTATATAAAACGCTGTTATCAGAGTTCACACACTATAGGTACCATTTTATATTCACCAATCACGGGCTGCCTCAGTTTTTGTTACCATATATGGTAACGTTACTCTATCCACAAACATCAAATTGATAACAAGTCAATACCTTGATAAGACATTGCGTGCGCGTTATCACTCACGTGGCATTTAAATTAGTATGTCTGCAGTACTAAAAACTTCATTTCTAGAGAACACATTACTTCTTCAAATTGTAAAGAAATGATTCATAATTATTTCTGATTTAGTAAACGTTTTTATGTTTTAAAATCCGTATCTGTACTGAGAATTAAAAAATTAAAGGGATCATACAGGATAAATAAACTTAAGTTTGCTGATAGATATTTATTTGAATAATATTTTTGGGGTTCCGTAGCCATTTTGGTAAAAATGGAACTATTATGTAATTGCCATATCCGTCTGTGCTTGTTATGTCGGTAATTTTTTTCAGAAACCAGAAGTTTCGTTCTACATGAATGAAATTTTACAGAATGGTGAAGTCTCTGTTGCCGCAAAAGGCTGAAAGTGGAGTGCAGACAAAACAAGTTTTCGTTGGTAAATAATTGGATAAACTGATCAATAATTTACCAAAATAATTATCATATTTACTAAATGAGACGTAAGGTGTTTTTTAAAATTTTCCTATAGTTATTTGAAGTTAAGAAAAAATTAACACATTAATAGCGGCACTGATTTGGCTGTACTTTGTATACCATCAGTACGGGGCATTTTAGACCTTGTACTAAAACTATCATGGTGGCGGCACGAGGCCTATTGGGCCCCGTAATCTTTTAAAAACTAAAATCCTTTTTTGTCTTATATATAAAATAGTTTGTGGATTTTTGTTTTCTGTCGTGCAGTACTAGGTCAAGGTAACCCCGTATTAAGGTAGGTATACCAGGAAACTGATATAATAGCATATCTAAAATATATATATTAATCTTTTTTCTACACTGAACCAGATTGAAGTTACGCTCTTCGCACCACAGAGAATTCTGTTTTTCTTAGCCGTACTGCAAGTGAGACACTTTCGGGGCGATTTAGACCCCGTTTAGCAGTAAACATGTTAACCATATCACCTCCAAATTATTGACATGAAACCATTTTCCTTCTTCAATTTTTATCAAAAAATTGTAAAAAAATGTCTAAGTATTTAGAAAAAAGAGATAAATAATTTGGTTTTATTTCTTTTTTAAATATTTGCTGCTTTATTTTATTCGCATTAAAAAATAACGCATCTGAAAAGCGACCGCGTTTATGGAATCCCTGCTATCGCCAGAAAAATCTTCGAGAACGTTGCCATTCCATGTTTCGCACATGGAATTCGCACATCGTGAAAAAGTGGTGATGGCCCCCAGAAGTAACTAAGGGTTGAATTTTTTTTCATTGTATATTATCGTGTAGTCAGTGTACCCAGATCTCCCAAATTATGAAAATTGTTTCTTCTATAACTATTAAAGTATGAAGTAGAAATTTCTAAAAAAAATCAAGATCCTGGAAATTAAAAAATACTTTTACAGAAATTTGTTTTAATTAATATCCGTAGAGTAGTTTTTGACATATGAGTATTTTCGATGGAGCGCTTGTTTTGGTTCCGTGGTAAACAGTTGACATTTGTCACGACTACGGAACCCTCGGTTGTTCGCGGACTGCGAAGTATTTAGAAAAGTTTTAATTACAATTTTTTTTAATATATTATACTTTGTTTACTTTTTCTGTATGTGTTAATTAGAGAGTGCTAATAGTAACACCAGCACTGGTAACATGCAACAGGTTCTACTTCCCTGTAACTAAATATCTGATTTTGAATACAATAATTAGGAAAACTTAACATTGGTGTACTTGTTTTGGTAATCTCAAGAAGATAAATATTTTTACATACATAAATACTCTAGAATTGAAGGTTAGTTTTGTAATAGACAGGGCCGAATTTAAAGGCTGGCCCGTTGGCTTTTAATAAAATAGAGGCACAGAATAATTTATAAAAAAATAAAAGATATTATTCAGTCATTTAAAATTTATTTTGAGCTAATGTTTTAGCGAATGTATATAACAGTTATATAACAGTGTTCAGTGAATAATGTAAGATTTGCCACCTCTTTTTATTTTCACTTTTATTCAAATTTTTCTAAATTTACCTTTTTTTCAGACAGAAATAATCTTTTTATTTTAAAAATTCTAAGGTTTGTCTAATTTCAGAACAACACTCAATCGTTAAAACACACTTGTTAGTACCTAGACCTGGTGAAAATAAAATGCTACACGCATGTAAGTACTGCGCGCTTATTGAATAGCGCCTCATTACGGTGTAAACCGATTAGGATATGATTTCAATTTTAATTTCCTGTGGGTTATCCCAAATCCCAATATTTTTACTCACAAATCGTAATTTTCACGTATAAATTATTAAGTATATTTAAAATCGATAAAATGGCATAGGTAAACGCTTACATAAATGACATTAACGGGTCAAAAGTCACCTTGTAATTTGAAATTCTGCCATTATAAAATATGTGGGTCTTACTGTGGGTGCTATCCCGGGGTCTCGATCCTCTTTCGGCCTCCTGTAATTCGGCTCTGGAATATACAATCTAGTTTATATATTTTGCACAACAAATAAGTATTGCCATACAGCGTGGCAATGCAGCCAGCCTTCTGGGCACGCTCCCCGTTGGCAATGATCTGCTACATAATGTATTTTAGTTATAATGTCTTTGGTTTTTTATATCTAGTTTTACTACTCCACTGTAAAATTATATTTTGCTGGGAATTTGAAGGACGATGTGTATGCTGTGCAGTTAAATAAATTTAAAAAAATGTAAAAATCTTTCTGGCCTACTATTGTTAGTACTTAGTAGAATATTGACTGTTTTAATGAAGAATGATGTATTTGTGTACTGTTTAGTGAAATACAACTTTTCAGATTGCAACAAGAATTCCTTACCCACAAGTTCTTCATTCAGTTGAGGTTATAAAGGATCCGTCTTTCGCGTAATTGCTTAAATATTATTCAAAAACCTTAATATTAAATACTATCACATACCGGCTAGATCCATAAATCGCGCGAAGCCATATTTTCAAACAAGAAAAAAACTGTAAAATTTTGAAAGATTTTATTCCAGTGCCCAATGCTTTCTCTCTGAATCGGCAGTTTTGCGCTAATTGCTGCAAGCCGCTGACATTAACCTAAAAATCCTTAATTAGTTTAGAATTAGCCTACCGTCGACTAAATAATTGCGTTAACGGTTTGAATATATTCTTGTTTTAATTATGAGAAGATCAGAAAGCATCACTAACGGACGTGAAAGACCGGCGAGTAAGAAAGTATTGCATTTTTAATGTTTTCTTTCATATATAAAATGCATTTTGAACCGTTACTTGGTGAGAAGAGACGTTTAAATCAAGATAAGGTATTTTATCCGACAATAAGAATTTTAATCATTCATGATTCATACAAATATCTTGTTTATGAAAGTAACTTTGTATGATGATTTTTGGAACGAACCGATTGTGATGAAATTTTTGGGACTTTACTCCCTAAGAATCGATTTTGCTTTAAACGTTCAAAAAGCATTAATTTTTTATACAATTTCGAACTTTAGTGGAATACAATAAGTAGTAGTAGAATTTGCCACAAAGGCAGGCAAGGGAATCTTCGTCCATACAGCCAATTCTGATATTGTACAAATCTCCATATAGATAGCTCAGTTGAATTGTAGGCTACAACTGACGCCATTCAACGGAGTTCTTGTGAAAATTCGAAATGTGTGCACATTTGACTACACAGTTCACATTTCTCATAAAACACATAATTACTACTCAAAAACTACCAGTATCCTATAACTATTGTTCATTTTAGAGTGATTTTACAATTTTTTGAAAATAAAACTGCACAGCACAACATCTACTTTCAATTTACGCCAAAAACACGAATAAAGTTAGATCTAATCTATCCATTAGTGCATACTCAAAGACAATCGTATTTAAGGAATAAACTCCAGTCGTGCTTCAGAGCTGACACACACTTATTGCATGAGTCAACAGACAGGCAGAGGGTCAACTGATAGAAAACGGTTAATCGTCGCCTATGGACACCAAATTTTTTATACATTACTAGCTGCGCCCCGCGGTCTCACCCACGTGGTTATAGAAAATCGTTATATTTTGGATAATTCACACTATATCTTTATAAATTATAGCCTATGTGTTATTCTGATGTGTAAGCTATATTATTGTAAAGTTGCATCAAAATCCATTCACTAGCTTTTGCGTGAAAGAGTAACAAACATACATACATCCATATATTCTTACAAACTTGCCCGTTTATAATATAGTAGGATGTGCTTTCAATGAAAACAGGGATGAACATGTCCACAACGATTAGCTAAATTGAAATAGACGTCACGTCGACTGGATCTCCTTATCATTTTACAAAGTATTGGAGGTATATAGTTCTATGCATAACATAGTTTATTGTGAAATATGATGAATTTGTACTTAATGTTTATAGCGGTCAAAAACAGGAAAACTTATAATCATCCTGTTCAAGCTGCTCTTAATGTATTCGTTTGGAATAAAATATTCTAAAATTATAACCAATGCTGGCAAATGGACTGCATAAAGGACATTTTATACTGAATCGGATCAGTTCCGAGTGTTTTTCAAACATATTTCATTTTCGAACGTCTTTTGCTTATTTTTATTCATATTTAAGGACTTTTTAAACATTGCTTAAACATGTAAAATTCATCATCATCCGAGTGTTAAATCCCGGTTGCGTTCGGAGCGTCCACTCCGACGCCCAGGATCCGCTTAAATGTAAAATTCTATAGGAGTAAATAATTATGAATATAAAATTTTAATATATATAAATTACGTGTCACGTTGTTTGTCCGCGATGGACTCCTAAACTACTTGACCGATTTTAATCAAATTTGCACACCGTGGGCAGTTTGATCCGACTTGAAAGATAGAATAGCTTACATTTGGACCCGGTAGGTGGCGCTGGAATCGGGTTCTAAATTTTATTTCTTCAGGGCAGAACAACGTCTGCCGGGACAGCTAGTATACTATAAATAAAACTATTCTAAGTTAGTTTTACTTATACTAACTACTATAAGTAAAACTAACTTAAACGTATACAACATAAAAGAAAATCCAAACTGAAATCCGTGAAGCCCCATCAGACTGCTGTCACTGGGCAGTGCTCCTTTTCTTTTTTCAGCTCTAGGGGGATTTGCGCATATCCTCAGGCCCCGGGGGAAGCCACCAACGGGTATGTGGGACTCCCGGCTGCCCCTGTTGCACACAAGCTTCATATTAGAGCTTGCAAGCATCGACCGCCAGACACCTCAATGCAAGCCGACAAGGACGGGTGTCCCTGGGACTAGAACACTCTATGGTACTGGGTGTGGCTCGCCGAGAAGTTCCCTCTACATTATCGGAAGGAGATGAAGAAGGCCGGCAGCATTTTACAATAATGTTCTTATATAGACTTTGTTCTTGTATTTCAGAGTAAATATTTCTTCTTTCTCTCTAAAATTTTAAAGAATTGTTCGAGTAGATCGGACGAAGCGAACAAGGCGCCGAAAGGCGTTTTAGAGTAAACCCTAGTTGTATTGTGTTCAGCTATTCAATACTAGATTTTGTTTAACAAAGTCTGGTTGAAAATAAAGTAGTGCTAAAATTAAAACACAAACCATGTATCCTTGAGTTTACAAATTTACAACAAGCTCATAATACATGTAGGAGTATCGAGTTTATCCAAATATGGTGTTTACGACATTCACATTCCATAAAGTTTAGTAACAGATGTTCCAGTTTAGTATTGTTTATAATTCATTGTATTTGAGCATGAGTTAATTCGAATATTCCAAGTAAATATTGCCTTTTTCCTTTTTGTCAAGCAACTTAGTAAAACATTAGTAGTTGAAGGGAATATGACAGAATTGATTAACATTGAGAAAATAGGCAATATACAGGTGGAATTTTTTAAAGTCACCTGGAGGGAAAGTACTCTAAATAATAGAGATAGCAAATTTTACTCCAAAGAAACATTTCTTTATTTTTGAAAAGAAATAAAACTGCATTCAAAGATTTTCGAAAATTCTCTTGATTCACCCGGGAATCGAACCGACTAAAATCTGTAACAGTTACAACCTGTAATTTTATTGCATCGATCGTTAGGGTCAATCACAAGGATGAAATCTCTCTAACATACTTGGTAAATTTAATGAAAGGAAAACCATGAAATTATAGGATTTATTTATTTTTATTATATTAAAAAGAGATCAAATAGCAGCCACTAATAGTGGCCAGATTCGAAAGATCCATTGAGCTATACTTCTGTGTAATATAATTCTAATTACAGCCCATCAACACCCCACTGCTGGGCTTGGGCCTGCTACTATTGGGGAATGGACAGTAAGTATGCTTGCCATGCTTGCCCAAGGCGACTTGGCGGGTTTGACACATCGGTTATCTCGATGTGCATGTTTCATCACAATGTTTTTCTTCACCATTGTTAGCATGTGGTAGTTGTAACAATATACACATTGGGTCAGAAAACCGCATAACTGGTGCATGCGCTCCGGCCAGGATTCGATCCCGCGCCCTTTGAGTTTGGGACGCATGCGCTAGACATTACACTACCACGAATATATAATTATATTATTGTATATATTGTATTACTGCGTATTTATTGGACTGTGTTGTTTAGAAATAAATAAATTATCGGATGAGCTAGAAACTTAATTTAAAATTAAATTTAGTAATCCTCCAGAGAAAGTAAATCTATATTTAACACACACTGTAAACAAAATTAATATATCTGTAGTTTCGAAGAAAGTACGAAAGTATTAAATAAACAAATCAATAAATTCTGCGTCGCGTCGCGCACACCCTCCGTTATTGCCATAAATAGATATACATACACAACATTAGTTTTGCAGTCTGCGTGTATCGATTTTCCACACCCTCGGTGCATACAGATGGGGGATGCAGTGACTCATCCCTCCAGCCCTCGAAATTTTAGAAATTGTTCCGGCGAAATAATGCGGGGTGTTTATGGGAAATCCATGATTAAACGCAGATCAGAATGGGTGATTTGAGAATTCACTTTTGGAAGGAAGTTGACTCGTATTGATTACCGATTTGAATTTCATCAGATATTGTTTTATGTATTTGACCTGAATGTAAAATAACAATGACAAGTATTCACATTGACACAGATAATTAAGACTTAATAAATATTAATAAATTGATTTCTTTACTGCAGAAGACAAATTATTTAGTATTCAATAGTCGTTATATTGTGTAGAGTGTAGAATGTCATAAAGATTAATAACATTATCCATTATTTTTGATTATAACAAGACACATTCAAATGTTGTTTATGAAGTATAACTATTATTTATTAGACGTTAACAAATTAATTACCGGTTCCTAATCTTATTAACCGCTCATTCGCCTTCCACGACTTCTGCATCCATCCACTTTTGCATTGTATATCTGTTTATTCATTCTTTCATCATGCATTCTTTCCACATGCCCGAACCACCGGAGCATTCCTTTCCTTACCTTCACCCCGACACTCTCTTTCAGACCAACTCTCTTTCTTACTTCGGTATTACGAACGCGGTCCGCAAGCGTCACTCCGCAGATTTTGCGCAGTGCTCGCATCTCGACCGCGTTTACTCTACTTTCATGCTCTTTCTTCCATACCCAACTCTCGCTTCCATACGTGAGCGTAGGTACCAGCACCGCGTTGTGTACGGCGAGCTGGGCCTTCTGGCTGAGGTTCTTAGCGCCTAGAAGTTTACCTAACGCTCCATTCACACTATTCCCCAAATTCACTCTTCTTTCTATATCAGCGGTGTACCTTCCATCCCTGCTAAAAGCACATCCAAGATATACAAACTCATTCACTTGCTCCAGCATAACATCATCGACCATTATCCTTGCATTCGTTCTGGTTTCTTCTCTTTCAAACACCATAACCTTTGTTTTCTTCGCATTCAAATGTAAGCCTCTCGCCTGACAGTCATCTTTCATCATTGTGACTAGTGTTTGCAGTTCTGATGGCGATTCGGCTAAAAGCACGGCATCATCCGCATAAAGCAAGGTGCTTACAACTAGGTCACTCATCCGCACCCCAACATCCATCAATCTTATTCTCTGGAGACAATCGTCCAGGTATAGGATGAACAGCAAATTAGACGTATTATTTATTAGACGTTAACAAATTAATTACCGGTTCCTAATCTTATTAACCGCTCATTCGCCTTACCATTTATAATTGGACACAAGATCCACACAAGTGATGTCAAATTTCTACAGATGGTAAGGCAAATAAATTAATGTAATGAAATTAAATATACAATTAGAAATTGCTACCCAGGGAACGCATATATAAATGTTCAATAAAACAGTACGTGACAATTCAAGTGGAACGCGACCTAAGTGAAACAGTTAAATCTTAAATCTGCGAGAGTTTTTGGCGGGAACTGAAAGTAGACACTGTGCTGTGCAGTTTCATTTTGTAAAAATGTGTAAAATTACTCTAAAATGAACATTAGTTTTAGGATATTGTATTGATTGTTTTTGAGTAGTAATTATGTGTTTTGTGAGAAATGTGAACTGTATAGTCAAATGTGGCCTTTTGAGTTGTCACAAGAACTCCGTTGAATGGCACTAGCTGATTACGTACAGTTCAGGTGTGCTACACATAGGCTTAGGAAAATGAAGAAACTATATTGTAAACTAAGATCTGGCTTAAAGGCCTAGCTGCCAAGCCGTAAACTTAAATAAAATAAAATAAATCTGCGAATGACGGTGGATACAAAAACAGTCTTTGATAAGGGATTAATTAGCGTTAAATAACAGTTTATAATATTATTTAAATAGGACTTTATGTGATTGACTTTGAATGTCGTTTCTTTGTCTTTTCAGAGAAACACACCTTTTTATTCCGTAAATTCCTAAAGTAATAAAGAGTTGTCTTATATGAATATTGAGATATAGGAACCAACCATAAGAACACCGTTCATGAAATCATGACATTTGGTAATATATGTATGTATGGAGTTACGCAGAGGAATCTTATTAGAAACTTCTGCAATCATGTCTAGCACATACATAGAAGATAAACTACAAGAGAGACGCTGGTATGGTCAAGTTTATAGAAACGAGCTTGATATGTGGGGAACAAATATTATATAGGTACTAGGATATGCCCGTTACCCGTTCGTCCATGCTTGATTTGAAATTCCCGCGGCATTCCCGGTACACGCAGCATTTAAAAAAGTATGTAAATTTATCTTTTTAGTGAAAACTGTGTTGGAATATGCTAATTTTTATAAAATCCCCACTAGAATCCCGGGACAAATACAATTAGCGAAGATTTTAAGTCTAAGAATTTGCTGTCGATCAGCGAAAACCGCATTAAAATCGACCCAGTAGTTTTGACGTGATTTCCGAACAAACAGACAAACCGATAAACAAACAGACAAGAAATCTGTATTTTTTTTTATCGTTTCACCATAGTTTATGTAGTGTGGAATACACTACAAGTTGTTTTTTTTTAACAACTTCAATGTACAGACACGGCATTTTAGAATTTTATAATATTATAGATAGCACATATTTTATATAGCCACGCCGCCTTCGCCAGGTAAATCTATCTATAACTAAAATATATGCTGAAACATTTACTACTACTTCTACTTCTATAATCGGTAAAATGCAAAAACTGTCGACATTAAAGTTAATAAATGTAACAAAAGCATTAAAGTAATTTAACTAAGTTTAAACCTCCTTAATCAAAAACTAAAATTCTCTTACATACATTGTTATTGCTTACTTGAATTGTTTTTAAGTACATCATTTAAATGCAGTAATGCTACAATAAACTCCCCTTTGACTACTGATTATGCTCTTATAACTTTTACTTTTGTTGTGTCCTGGAATTTTTCATTGTAATAACGTACAAATGCCTTTTTAAGTTTCAACACATGTAAAATGTTTGTATCTTCAAGGATTTTTATAACAAACGATGCTCAAACATTCCAATAAACTGCTCTCAAAACTCAGTCGCCTAGTTGTCGTACAACTAATACTGACAAATAACGAAGAAGGGTTAGGCCCCAAAGAGAAAGGGAGTGATCTTTATCGGTCATCTATCTAGTATAAGACGGTGTTACGACATTAACAAACCTAGAACCAGAGGCTTTCATAAATCATGACTCATAACACGATATTCACAGAACGCTGAGGTTTCTGAGTCATCAAGACTAAACCGGGTGACAAGCAATTTAATCAATACAAGATCTTCCGCTGTAGAGACGTCACGAGTTGTGACGCTATACTTCGAATTGGGAACTGACAATTTTCTCACCACCTAGTAGGCTGTATTCCTTGTAAATCGTTATTATTTATCTCTAAGTAAATTAATTATTATATTAGAGCTTGTTTCTTAGCAAGCAATTTGCTTTAAATATCTATAACTGCAGATGTGGATTCTTTAATCTCTTTAAAGTCTTAAATAAATATCCAGACAAGCACAATAAAGGTCCAGTTTTTTTTATTATATTTACCAGATAAAATTTATCTATCGACTGTATTTATTATATCTGACTGAATATAAAACAATTGAACAATCATCATTATTATTATTCATACAACTGTCATTTTTATTTTGTATTTTATCCTTTTAATAATTTTTATGTGGTAATTGAAACATCAGCCCTTAGATATAAATAAATGCGAAAATAACTGTTTTTTTTGTTATCACAGACCACTTTACAGCCGATCTTGAAACCCAGAACATAGTAAATAACGGAATTTCCTTTATGAAATTTACTATGCCAGAATCGATCCCCGAACGTCTGCGTTCCAGTAAGTTCGGCTGCAAAAATAGCCTACTCAACCGCAGAGGATATCATCAATTTTTATATACCCACAGATAAAATAAACATACACTGACAGGACAGTCTGCAAGTTTAACTATTCTCCGTTCACTCATGGTAACTTGACACAGGGCTACCAACAATCAAAAATATTAATATCTAAAGCTAGAGTCAAAAACACCTAAACTCGCGATAATTAAGTATTAGAAAAATCAACAAAAAATAACAATAATTTGCGTTTTATGATAATCTATATTTATAACTTATTCTATAACGAGATATTAAGTGATGTTAATTTTTAGAATTTGGTACCCTGCGCGTCAGGTTATCGTGAACGACGAATAGTACGATTTAAAACTTCTAGAAGCTATTGACATTATTGAAATTGTTAGTAAAATGTATGTTTTACAGAAAATAATTCTAACGAACACATTGATTGATTTATATGGAATTAAGGAAAACGTTATGTTGGCATTAAAATAAAGCTTGGATTCGCAATTTACAGGAAAAGAACTACGGGACGGAAATAGGGATGAGTCATATGTATTGATTTCTCGGGCGGTGACATATTAATTATTCATATTTTTTCCTCCGACTGATCATTCTTTTGTGTAGCACAATTGCGTGAGGGATAGCAGTCTAATGGACGTAATCCGGTCTCCCTTCTAAGTTGTTTCCTCAATGCTGAGGATCGTGACTTTGATGGCAGTGAACAATTCCTGTCATCCACAGAGATTGTTTCAGAGCAGGGTGCAAGGCCGAGTTTATTGAAATGTCGAGCGGGACAGCAATCTGGTCATCTATTTGGAGATCTATCGCGCGGTCTCTTGCTTTCAACTTTCCTAGTGACCACAAGTCTTTCTATATTATCTGGGTTATTTCAGGCTATTTGGCCAAAGTAGTTCAGTATACGTTGTCGCCATACTATAGGTAACCTCTGGTGATGTTCCAATCTCGAGCTCTTCCAGTATGGAGGCATTCGTTCGGCGATTTGTCCACGCAATCCGTAGATGGAGAATGAAATCAAATGTAGAAAGAATAGCAATTCCCATATACACGATAACATACATACATACATACATAACTTCACGCCAGTTCCCTTGCGGGGTAGGCACGAACGACAGAGCGCCATTTAGGCCCATTCTTACACACCTCACTTGCTTCTTTGATATTCATAACTCTTGTCATGCACACTCGTCTGTGCATGACAAGATACACGTATACACGATAACATAGGCGAAAATACTACATACAGCTTACCACGTTTATTACAGTTCAACTATGTGTAATTAAATTTTTTACTGATAATTTCCAAAACTGTCACATCTTAAGAAAACGCGTCGATTTCTTATATTGTAATATTTAAAACAATGTGTCCCTAGATGTGTGTGTGTTTCCCTAGAGCTTAAACATCTTGGGCATCCTATTGTCTAAGAACATGATATAATATTAAATTTTGGTTTAAGGTTATTATATTCATCTTATTATGAAATACTTCCTTACTACTACTAAAGCAGAACTCTTTACCGTCGTCAGTTTTTCCCGACACATGCAATCTAGGTGTTTTCAAGTCTCGCGTGAACAGGTATCTTCTAAGTAAGCGTGCTTCACCTGAGACTGCATTTCTAGTAACATCAGGCGCAATGTCTGTCAAAAGTGAACCTATTCAAAATAAAGAAAACTTCCCTTTTGTAGGCCTTAGATAAATAATGAATTGTCATGAAATTTTATATTAAAAAAACAATTGAACAAATGTGAAAACGACCGAAGTTTGAAAGCACAACTGAATGAAAATTGTTTGTTGGTAAACAATATGATATGTAAATTGAATACATTCGAAAATGTAAACAGAACCTTCGAACAGGTAAAGTTCTAGAAAAAATGCTGAGCAAAATTGACTAATTTGCAAAATACAGTCGTCCTAGGTTACGTAAACTATACTTATAACTTACTATATTAGTATGTATGTAGCTGTGTATTCAAATGATTCTCAAGAATGTTGTAATCTACTATAAATGACGTCATCTCAGCTGATATCAATAGGTGTTTTTGTTATCGGTTTCTCATAATTCTTTAGACGAATATGATTCAATACTTTATTCATATTATTAGTTAAGTGTGTATATTCAATGATCTGAGTGCTTTATGGATATTCACCTACAGAAGTCGGTTACCTAGGCTCAGTATCCTGTTAAGCGATTTTTCGGCTAATCTGATAAATGAAAAATCGGCCCTAAGTTCAATAAATTATTATACATATAATTAATGAAGTGTAGATTATAATTTTAAAATCTCTCCATTGTATATAGACTGTATTCACTATATTTTATTTTCATGTTGGCAGAAGTGATAGATTTTTACTGTGTTCGATTCATTTTATTATATGTAAAATTTGTGCAGTTTGCTCAAGTTTCTTATACTCTAAAATTATTGGAGGGATCCTGGATTCTAAAAATGTCAGTTTAGTTTATGAAGTGTATTTAAGCCGTAAGGTTAGATTCTAGATCAGCCAGTTCGGTGGCGGAAACGGCTAAATGACTCAAGCGGCGCAAATATGCAACCCTTAGTGAGAGTTATATGTTTGTGCCGTTTGCTGTTGAGGCAATTGGACCGTGGGGTTCTGAGGCCATCAGCCTCTCTCAAAATTTATCAAAACGGCTCATTGAATCTTCAGGTGATCAGAAGGCTGGTGCCTACCTCGGGCAACGGATCAGTATGGCGAGTAGCCAGTTTATCGACGCTGACAAGTATACATCGGGCCCTAACAAAGTCCGATAAAACCTGCCATGCAGCTCCTTGCTCTTCCATAGGTTGATGTGCTCGGAGGCGTTCAGTATTGCCAGATTGCATCAATTCTCTTTAGCCAACGAGAGCGTGATAAGCGTCTACTGCCACAACATCTCTATGCAAGCCCACGTCCATCTTAAGGAAATATTCCCTGAGATTGTTCACCTCGCGATTGTACAGAGCCTTGGCATTCAGAAAGCCTCGGCCTCTACACCTTCGCGAGATGTACAATTTCATTACTGATTAACCTGGTTGATGCTTACGATGTTTTGTCACTAAGCACCGGACCCTTCGAACTAGGGCGTCCAACTCTGTTTGAGTCCACCTGACTATGCCAACACAGACATAACCCAACTGCTGTAGGCTCTGACCTTATTGCCACCTGAGAGAAGCCTGTTTAAAACCTTCCTCAGGCGGCAAAAGAATCGGTCGTTTACCGTCTGTTTTACATCTGCGTCGGCTATACCTAAGGACTAACATACCCAGGTACTTGTATGTCTCTGTTTCGGAGACGAGTATTATTTATTATTATTATTTTCTCACGCTGGGGGAATGCACTTGCGCACTATTACCGGACGCGGGAAGAGGTTACCGGAGGGCGTGTGGGATTCCCAAAGGCCGGGCCTTCATTCTGTCTATGTACGAAGCATGTACGTACATGTTCCCGACTCAGCATTTTAGGTGAACGCATACGCAACCTCGATGAAGGCCGTTCATACTGATGGTAAAAGCAATCTTTGCACGTATTCACCTAAAATACTGAGACGGGAAATGTACGTACTTGCTTCGTACAGTCTATAAAATTTACATTAACGCGACCGCAACTGCGTGCAAAAGCTAGTGTACAAAGATTAATAAAGCACGTCGATCTCGCAACGGTCTTCACTACAACCTTTACAAATAATCAACAATTCACAAGGTCGAGGCGAACTGCGCGCGCGCAAGTTCATTGCACACTTGTTTCAATGTATGTTGTAGCTATTATCGGCGCTCGTACACCTTGGACTTGTGTTTAAAATAATTCGTGTTATTACAAAATTACTAGAACTTTGCCACAGCTTGGCTTGCGAAATTTTTGAATGTTTATCCTACAGGAGTTCTTGAAGAATCTTCTGTTTAGGCTCTAGGATAACATAAGGAGGGTAACATAACTTTTTTTACATTTAAAAATGTTAAAGTATAATGTTATCAGGGTGTAAAATTACGGGCCAGTTTCTTAGAACTAAAGGCATTTTTTTTTTTCGAGAAACACCATAGTCAAGTTTTTCTCCGGCAGTTGAAGTTTTCTACAGCATTATTAATAAATTAGATGGATGATATTTTAAAACAGAAGAACAACAGACTATCCAGATATTGACAATTGATTAACCGTATATAGCTATAGGTGTTATTATTATTTTGTTATTGCATGAGTTCAGCAGCCAGGCAGCGGCCCACCTGATGAAAAGCGGTTATCATCGCTTATGGACATGTGCAACAACACAGGCGTTACAAATGCGCTGCTGCTCTCTTAAGGAAGACTGGAACCTGGCCACTGATCCCGGAACACAACTCAAGGTAGTTATGGCGGCATACTCTAGGTTTCTAGACCAAGGGTGGTAGCCATCTAGACTGGCAAATACCCTACCACCTGGCTGGGGGTTATTTTGTCGCCTCTTACGACAGCCCGCCCGGCCGCAGGAGATTGTATTCTTTCTCCGTTCCTGCACGGATAAAAGTGTTGTGCCGTTTGTAGAAGTGAAATAGACAGCTGGTCTATGATAAAAGACAGAGGAGGCTCCATAGATAAAAGCACACGTATATAAAAAGAAAAAGATAGTGACTTTTTATGTTTGCTTGTCTTATGTCCTCGTTTATGGACTTAGTATGAAACAGTTTTGACGTGGTACAGCAATACTGGGATCAATATCTTCATTACAGCTCTTAAAGCCGGCTCGACCGGTGTGAAACCATGCTGTCACACAATATCGGCGTAACATAATTGTCCTTGAGCATATCCATATCCAATCATAATAATATTGATATTATATTCATCAAAATAATCATCATCAAAATATTGAGTTATCGATCCATATCCTATCTCTCTTACTTTGCCATTCTGTCTATTCCATTCCAAAGGCTCGCAACGCGTAGACATCGCCCCTAGCATTGTGAACTTCTATAGCTGACGGTAACTTCCACTTTCTTATATGTGGGCTATCTGCCTTCTTACCAGCTTTAGACAACAAAAAAGAGCAATTTTCTTCACATTTGTGTAGGTGCTAAAGTAAAGATGCATTAAAACGCAAGAGAAATACTTATAGGCTTGTTATAATTTCGGAAACTGTTTACCTAAGTAAAGCCGCTAGAAAGTTCTACTATCCGTGCAGGAACGGAGAAAGAATACAATCTGCTGTGGCCAGGCGGCCTGTCGTATCGTAGGGGGCGACAAAACAACCCACAACCAGGTGGTAGGGTATTTGCCCGCCTAGATGGACACAACCCCTAGTCTAAAGTACACCGCCATAATAACCTTGAGTTGTGTTCCGGCATTAATGGCCAGCTTCCAGTCTCCCTTTAGAAAGCGGCAGTACATTGGTAGCACCGTTGATGTTACAAATGTCCATCTATAGGTGATGATAACCGCTTTCGATCAAGTGAGCTGTCTGATTGTCTGAACTCATGCAATAAAAAATAAAAAACACCTAGGTACCTATATAATTATGATAAGAAATAATGATTCTTTTTAACGTCAATTAAAGTTCTATTTTAAATTACCTTCGCCGTTCTGCTTTAAGAAGCGGTTAGCCGCATGTCGTTAATAAGGTTGATGGGAGACCTTAAAAGGTCTAGCCTTTGCGCTTGCGCACTGAATCGACGCTTGCCATTTTTGGAGTACCGCAAGACTTGGTATGCGAGACCATGTTCGGAGTTACATAACCTTTAATAGAGTCAATGTATGTATACGTCTTAAGTTGGTAATGTTCTCTTACTTAAGGAGTAGTGCATGCATTTGATTTTGCCTCGCCGCAAAAGAGTCCATTTGATACTAAGAAGGGTCTGAATTTGCTAAGCCTACTGCCTCGTTCAGCGAATACGTAAAAATTGTGCCCCTCGTTAATTTGGGGGTAAATTCGGAAACAAGGGGGTAAAACAGCAGACAACTAAATTATTCGTTCGTCCGTTCTTTTGGGACGTTAAGTATAAACAGCGTACTATATACGATACCGATGACTAATTATGTGAAGATAACGATATCTATACGATAATTATAAATGACTGTTTTAAAAGAGAGAGCATGAAAGTAGAGTAAACGCGGTCGAGATGCGAGCACTGCGCAAAATCTGCGGAGTGACGCTCGCGGACCGCGTTCGTAATACCGAAGTAAGAAAGAGAGTTGGACTGAAAGAGAGTGTCGGGGTGAAGGTAAGGAAAGGAATGCTCCGGTGGTTCGGGCATGTGGAAATAATGACTAAACAGATATACAATGCAAAAGTGGATGGATGCAGAAGTCGTGGAAGGTCACGACACACCTTCCATGATCAAATTGATCGTGTACTAGCAGAAGGTGATGTCAGAAGCTTTAAGAACAGACGAGCGTGCATGACAAGAGTTATGAATGTCAAAGAAACAAGTGAGGTGTGTACCCCGCAAGGGAACTGGAGTGAAGTTATGTATGTATGTACTGTTTTAAAAAAAATATCTCTCTCGGTCTGCCAGACAGTGTGTCCGAATAGACTCCGAAGCTGCTCAACGCGTTTCAATAACAATATTAGGATCTAAAACAGCACCATTATCCTAAATTTTCACGTTTTCCTTTCGATATGTATCCTGCTAGGTTCACTTCAGAAGATATAATTATAAAGCCTGGTTGCGCCGACGTAATATCCTTATTAAATTCTTCGTAGCCTCCTCCTATATAATATCGATCCTCTGCATAACTTTAACTAACCGAAAGTAGGAGCAGGTGTTTTACAAACACTCAAAAACATCTGGCGGAAGGAAGGAAGACAGATAGCAGTGTCAAGGCGAGCACGATTACCGGCGCGGGCGCATAAACAACTTGCCCTTGCATTTGCGACTTTAACACCGAATTTGGCGATAAAATTGTCTGTAGTTCGTGGTAAGACATGATCAATTATGGGCAAGTATCAATTTTATATTAATCACAAGTTTGTTGTCGTGGTACAACAGAAGTATAATAATTAATTTATTGTAGATCAGGCAGTTCGGCGGCGGAAACAATGAGATCAGATCAATGAGAGTTATATGTTTGTGCTGTTGAAACCCTTGGAGCGTGGGGTCCTGAGGCCATGAGCTTCTAGCAACATTTATCAAAACGTCTCATTGACTCTTCAAGTGATCAGAGGGCTGGTGCCTACCTCGAGCAATGGATCAGTATGGTGATCCATCGAGGAAACGTAGCCAGCCTTCTGGGCACCTTATAAGGTATACCCATAGAAGACTGTGATCTCGGCTCAGTATTCTATTTATAGCCTTGAGAGACTATGGGTAGAATACAATAAGAAAAAGTTAAGTTTTCTTTTATTGCATTAGATTATAAAGTCATTGTATTATTATATGTATAACCTTACTAGAGTTTACCCCGCGGATGCGCCACGGGTCAACCTCTAGTGCGTGCTTGTTGTTTAAAGAGCAGGCGTTATACAGGTTAGATAGTACTAAATTTTTATATTAGTGCTATTTGCACCCGGAAAATTAATTTCATTAATTTCATTCATCTCCCGGCATGAAAAGTATTTATATCTCATACTTTCGGTATTAAAACTTCATTTAAACAAAATTACAGCAAAAACGATCCAGTATTCCTAGTAGTTCTCCGTGAAAGCTTAACAGAAAGACATATCGAGATATTATCGCATTTTTATAGAAAATAATTTTTTATATCTATAAACTTGAGAAATGATTGGTCTCAACCAAAATTTCATCCTCTATTTCAAACCGTCCTAGTTTTATTTATCTATCCCCCGTCTATGAAAACTACATAAATAAGAAATATGACAATAATGACAAAAAGGACAAAAGGACAAAAAAGGACAAAGAGGACAAAGATGACCAAAATAACCAAAATGACGAAAATGGCAAATCACAAAAACCGATCCTACTTTTTGGGATAAGCTTGACATAAATCTATCCCAAAATCTATCCCATAAACCGGGATAAAAAGTATCCCTTGTCTACCCTCGATATTAAAATTACATATATACCGAATTTCAGCCAAATCGGTCCAATAGTTTTTCCGTAAAAACATAACAAACAAACAAACAAATATATTTTTATCCCGGAAACTATCCCATTTTTCGGGATAAAAAGTATTTTATGTTCATTCTCGGCATCGAAAATATATATAAACTGTGTTTCAGCCAAATCAGTCCAGTAGTTTTTCCGTGAAAACGGAACGGACAGATGGACAGACAGACAGACAGACAGACTGACAAATAGAGTTACTTTCGCATTTATAATATTAATAGGGATTAATAGGGATGTTTCAAGCACGTAAAGATGTTAATAAATAGTATAATATGTAATAGTGTAAGAATATGTAATGGAAAAGAATACATATAGGTAGTACTAGCTTTTAAGAGTGTTGAAGAAGAGAAAAGTAAATAAAAATAAAGATACGCACCCATTTCCCTAAAGTATTAAAAGAAAAAGCACAATAAGACCTCTGTCTTAGCCTATGACGAAGGCGGTGGCGAATAAAAAAAACTAGGTAAAGAAAAGAAATCTTATAGGGAAATTAGATAGCTGACACACATCGTAACAATTTCATTACCTTTATTCCGGTAACTTAAAGTCTCTCAGATCCTCGGAAAATTTGTTACTTAAAACTCCTCTGCATACAACTAGGTTATGTGGCAAATTTCTTCGAGGCCGGCAGCGCGTTGGTGACACCTCTGGTGTTGCAAACGTCTATAGGCGACGGTAACCGCTTTCCATCAGGTGGGCCGTCTGCCTGTCTGCTGTACTCCAGCGATAAAAAAAAAAAAATTCTTCACAGTCCAAGCAGTTCGCCTTTGGAACGCGCTGACTGTTAATATCAAGCTAACCAAATCACTGCCTATTTTTAATAGACTTGTGAAGGATTATTATAGCTCAAATAACCCAATTTAAGGATGCAGCACCAGTTATTATCGTCTTTTCCTAGTTTTATATTTATTTATGTAAGTGTATTTTATAAAGAAAGAAAGAATGCATGATGAAAGAATGAATAAACAGATATACAATGCAAAAGTGGGATGGATGCAGAAGTCGTGGAAGGCCACGACACACCTTCCATGATCAAATTGATCATGTAGTAGCAGAAGGTGATGTCAGGAGCCTTAAGAACAGACGAGCGTACATGACAAGAGTTATGAATGTCAAAGAAGCAAGTGAGGTGTGTAAGAATAAGCCTAAATGGCGCTCTGTTGTTCGTGCCTACCCCGCAAGGGAACTGGCGTGAAGTTATGTATGTATTTTATAATATTTTATTCACATACTAGCGGCCCCGGCAGACGTTGTCCTGCTCTGAAAAAATAAAAATCTAGGACCCAAACCCAGTGCCATCTACCTGTTCCAATTGCGAATCTAAACCATCCGGGAACCCACTCAAACAGACAAAAACAAAATCATCAAAATCGCTCCAGGTGATTAGGAGGATTCTAGAACCCGATCTTAGCGTCACCTACCGGTTCCAACGGGATAAAAAGTATCCTATGTCCGTCTCCTGGTTCTAAGCTACCTCCCCACCAATTTTTAGCCAAATCGATACAGCCGTTCTTGAGTTATAAAGAGTGTAACTAACACGACTTTCTTTTATATATATAGATATATCGTATTAGTATATTATTCATATTTTTATTAATGTATGTATATTATATCATGTAAGTATATATTTATAAGATACTGCTTCGGTAGTGAACATAATGCAACATACCTCTGTTCTTATCAAATTCTTTGTCCATCCAAAGGTTGTCTGGAAGAAAACGCTAATAGCGATAAAGACCGCCTATTGTATTGTAAAATTCTATTTCTGTTAACGGTATCTTTAAAACACAATAAAGCATTCATTCATTCATTCATTCATCGTTACATAGTATAAAACAAAGTCGCTTTCCATGTCTGTCTGTGTTATATATGCAACTCCTCTAAACCACGCAACGGATTTTTAAGCGGTTTTAACCATTAGTTAAGTATTTTTTATAGATATAAGGAATGTAAAGAACCATAACTTAAATAGAGCTAATTAATTTTATTTGATAATCATTCCGATGTTTCAGCCACTTTTCATTAGCCGTGATCATGGAAGACAAAGAATAAAAATAAAATACCGCGCTTAAAACCGTTAAAATGTAGTTTTATTACGTGTAAACGAACGAACGAAGACTTAAAAAAAAAACAATATAGAGGTAGTACTCTCTAGGGTTAAAAGAAACTCTAATGTTCAATAAGTTAATTTTTTTTTATATACTAGCACGTGCCAGCTCTCCAACCCGATGGACTGACGGCCTGCGCAAAGTCGCCGGTAGGCGCCGGATAAGGAAGGCGGAGGACCGGGAGTGGCGTCGACTTGGGTAGGCCTACGGCCAGCAGTGGACTGTGATTGACTGACGACGACGATGTTATGCCAGCACAATTTCGTCGCTTTGTCATGATGACCGCGTGTTTGTGAGTGAATTGCAACGGCGACAACAAAAAAACGTGATCACTGCGCTATCTTCTTGGCTTTATTCATTTATTCCACGGAAACAACTTCATTTATCGGAATGAAAAGTATTCTAAATATTAACGCGGGATATAAGCTAGCTTTGTGTCGAGTTCCAATTCAATTCGTTCAGTAGATTTTACTTTATGCTCTAACCCTAGATCATGTCACCGGGTTGTCTGGAAGAGATCGCCATAAGCGATAAGGCCGCCCATTGTTCTAATGGAAATGTATTTATATTAAATATCTAGGTTTAAGTTATGGTGAATAATAAAGAGTTTTCTTTCATTCATTCATATCACATATCGAGCCTTAACGCCATTTTATTGTAATACGACATTTGTAGTAATTTGTACCTAAGTATATTTTTTGTTGCAAACGATATTTTAAACTATCATTTTGTTCCAAAACTTTCAGTTCTTAATTCAGTAGGGTCTAATGTAACTAAAACTGAAAGTGTTAAAACAAAATAATTGTTTAAAATACCTTTTATAACAAAAAATGTATTTATGTCCAAATGACGCGTACGATAAAATGGCGGTAAAGGCTTGATATTATACTTTTATGGCTCTAACAAACAAATAATTCTAAACGTTGTATTTTTGGAATCTGCTGGCTCGAATTAGCCATCAATTGCTTTTTCTCTTTTTTAAATTCATTCGAGATATTACTGGTCCAGAAAGAACAAAGTTCCACTTTATTTTGATACTTGTCACATGGAGCTGCAAACGCGGCTGCTTTAGGCTCCATGATCCATATTCAGCGAGTTCCATTAGTAGCTCACAACGCTCAAAATGCTCCGTTAGCCATTCCACAAGGCCACCGCGGTCATTGTGGTCGTGGCGAAAACGTCACTAATGACGTCATCATTTTCGATCACACAACGACCCATGTCAAGAGGTGGGTCGAATAACCGTTCCACTTGGGTTTACGATTCTAACGCCGGCAAGCTAGTAGAACGGGAAAAATCGCGGTCGTGAATGTGGTCGTTGTGAGTCTCTAATGGAACGTAGCCTTTGAATCCGCCCCGCCACCGCTCCGCTCACCGCTTTGTTTGGAAAATCGACAAACACAAACAATGCAAAAGGACAACCAGTACATCAGTATCAAAACAGAGAGGAAATAAACAAGCCTTAATTAAAATTCCTGAGTCATATTGATAGCGCTTTAAAATATACCTGGTTTTCCTGTCAACACTTAAATATGTAAATACTAGAATAACATATACAGCGGTGTTAACAAATGTAATGGTATTTTACAAAGTTAATGAATGTAAAGTTCTGGTGATGTAGAGAAGGATGTAAGGAGAAGAACAAATGTAGCATGGCTGAAGTGGAGAAAGGTAACCGGTCAAACTAAAGGTTCTGATCTCTTCTCTATTCTTTCACCTCCTCCCAATCATTTGGGGTCAGCAAAATATGTCTTTTCCTTCCACACTCCTCTATTCTGATATACATCCTCTGTCACACTGGCACCACGACTGAGTCTGTGACCGACTCCGAGGAGTCAGCATCCGAGATCACTTTGGAAGAGATCGAATGGTCGATAAGAAGTCTGAAAAATGGAAAGGCAGTAGGAATCGATAGTGTGTCTGCTGAGATGATCAAATATGGTGGAACCTGCGTCCGGGACGCTTTCCTGTCCTTATGCAACTTGTGCTGGAGGACGGGAAAGGTTCCCAAGGACTGGAGGCGCGCTGTCATCGTGCCCTTGTATAAAGGCAAGGGGTCACGTATGGAGTGCGCCAGCTACAGGGCCATCAGTTTGATCAGCACAGCATCTAAAGTGTATGCGAAGATTATTGAAAAGAGAATGAGAGTTGTATCCGATGGATTACTGTGGGATGCACAAGGTGGTTTCAGAAATGGACGGGGATGTATGGATCAAGTTTTCTCTCTCCGCAATATCGTAGAGAAGCAGCTGGCTATGGGCCGGAAGGTTTTCTGCGGTTTTGTGGATCTAGAGAAAGCATTTGACAGGGTTGTGCGGAAGGACCTCTGGGACATATTGCCCGGATATGGGATTAATGGCCAATTGATGCGTGCTGTGCAGTCCACTTACGAGGGCTGTATGGCATGCGTGCGAGTGGAAGGCAGCCTGTCGCCCTGGTTTGACGTCAATATTGGCGTCCGCCAGGGCTGCGTGCTGTCGGCTTTGCTGTTCATCCTATATCTGGACGATTGTCTCCAGAGAATAAGATTGATGGATGTTGGGGTGCGGATGAGTGATCTAGTTGTAAGCACCTTGCTTTATGCGGATGATGCCGTGCTTTTAGCCGAATCGCCATCAGAACTGCAAACACTAGTCACAATGATGAAAGATGACTGTCAGGCGAGAGGCTTACATTTGAATGCGAAGAAAACAAAGGTTATGGTGTTTGAAAGAGAAGAAACCAGAACGAATGCAAGGATAATGGTCGATGATGTTATGCTGGAGCAAGTGAATGAGTTTGTATATCTTGGATGTGCTTTTAGCAGGGATGGAAGGTACACCGCTGATATAGAAAGAAGAGTGAATTTGGGGAATAGTTTAAATGGAGCGTTAGGTAAACTTCTAGGCGCTAAGAACCTCAGCCAGAAGGCCCAGCTCGCCGTACACAACGCGGTGCTGGTACCTACGCTCACGTATGGAAGCGAGAGTTGGGTATGGAAGAAAGAGCATGAAAGTAGAGTAAACGCGGTCGAGATGCGAGCACTGCGCAAAATCTGCGGAGTGACGCTCGCGGACCGCGTTCGTAATACCGAAGTAAGAAAGAGAGTTGGTCTGAAAGAGAGTGTCGGGGTGAAGGTAAGGAAAGGAATGCTCCGGTGGTTCGGGCATGTGGAAAGAATGCATGATGAAAGAATGACTAAACAGATATACAATGCAAAAGTGGATGGATGCAGAAGTCGTGGAAGGCCACGACACACCTTCCATGATCAAATTGATCGTGTACTAGCAGAAGGTGATGTCAGGAGCCTTAAGAACAGACGAGCTTGCATGACAAGAGTTATGAATGTCAAAGAGGCAAGTGAGGTGTGTAAGAATAAGCCTAAATGGCACTCTGTTGTTCGTGCCTACCCCGCAAGGGAACTGGCGTGAAGTTATGTATGTATGTATGTATCCTTCATACAATCCATCCATCTCTTTATTGGTCTTCCTTTACATTTTTACCTGTTAATCATGCAGTTTAACGTTCTTTTTGTCACGTGACTTTTATTCCTCCTCATTACATTGCCCACACCACATTAATCTTCTTCCTCTCAATTTTACAGTCACGGGCGCAACTTTCAAAGATCCCTTTATGTTACACATTTCCCACCTTAACCATTGCTGTAACATCACACATCGATCACAACATTCTCATTTCACCTGAGTGAAGACGTTTGTGGTCTTTCATTTTAGTGGCCCAATATTCGGAGCCGTATAACACGACCGGTATGACAGATTTTGTTATAAATTGAAATGTTAAATAAAATGAAACTAACGAATAACAGAAAATTCGGTTTTCATCGACAAATTGGACTTTTTTCTATTGTCACCCCCCTCTTTTTTGGCATCGTCGGATAGTGTTCGTCGAGAGCTATCCGTCGACACCACTCTCGTCTCCGTGCGCCTAACAGCGCCTTCAATAATCGCATCCCAAATTCCCAAATTTCATAAATTCCCGTTTTTCCCCCTTAATTCCCGTTTTTCCAAGGGCGACCCCTGGTCCGCGACCACTGTACTATAGGCCTCCTCAAGACCTACAGTTTGGTGTGCGCCACGTATCGATCCGATCCAAATTCGGCCTGTTATCACTTGAAAACAGACCGATTTGGGGTAATTCAGACTAACAAAATAGGAACAGCGAGCCCCGAGCTCTCAGAGTGAAGCCGGCTAAAGGGAGCCGATTTTAGAATACGAAGCCTATCGCACCGCAGTACCTTACGAGAACTTAGTATTAAACAATCGATTATTACAGATAAAGGTGGAGTGGTTTCCAGTAGACACATTACTACTAACCATACAGACGCAAACCACTAAAGTGGTAGACCTTTAATTGGTCTCTAGACCACGTCACGTCTCGTAACGTCTCCGCTCAGCAGAGATGAGAGTATTAAGATAGAATATTCATCTTAATTAACATTACTCCTTTGGGAATCTATTATAATGTTACTATGGACTTTTAATAAATCAGTTCCGACAGTTCGTATAATCTTTCAATCTATATTCCTCGGGAACCAAATAAATTCATTTTGCTTCGACATAGATACAACACTAACTTCTAAAGTACCTAATTATATACAAAGTAATTATGATAAACAAAATTAAATATTATAAGAATGAGTAGTTATCAATAATAGGTACCCGATGTTGACTTATCAAAAATATATTTTCCTTGTGGAGATTGCAGACGAAATCCTGTTAGACCGACTTTTTAGAACAACGGACCCCAACCCACTAAATGGTGAGTGGTTGGTATATAAATATCTGCGATTAGGGAGCCGATATGTTTCATAACTTGGAGAGACTGAATACATATTGTTTACGCTCTTTTTGGCTCTTCAAAAATAGGAATAAGAATTGGTTAAAAGTCTTTGTTACCACGTCATTAAAATATTTAAAAAATATTCCGTCCGTTTTACAAAAGTCAAAAGAAACCTACTATTGATTTTTCGTACCCTAGTACACGTAAATCCTTCTAAAAAGAGTTAAATGAGAGTGGCCCTGTATCCATATATGTCTTCTTACCTGGTGCCCAGTCCTGCCGTAAACAGCGGCCTCCGGCTACGGACGAGCTGTTTTAGAGGTATCCCATGTTGTAGCTCTGTAGGAAATCGCAGAAGGAAGCTCATTATACAGCTTGCAGACGTATAGCATCAAGGTGCGAGTACTGCATACAAGGACGACTGCACCTGTCGACGAAATGTGGATGAACCCCCAGTCGCCGGTGAGTGGTATGCTGGCAGAATGGGGACGTCATCACCAAAACAAACAATATAATTGATGACACGTGTTACTATAATTTTTAACATCATTTTCATAGAAAAAGCGGTTGCAAAATACCCTACTAAGTATTATTTAACTTTTAAAATATTATGATAATACATACATAACTTCACGCCAGTTCCCTTGCGGGTTAGGCACGAGCAACAGAGCGCCCTTAAGGCTTATTCTTACACACCTCACTTGCTTCTTTGACATTCATAACTCTTGTCATGCACGCTCGTCTGTTCTTAAGGCTCCTGACATCACCTTCTGCTAGTACACGATTAATTTGATCATGGAAGGTGTGTCGTGGCCTTCCACGACTTCTTAATTATGATAAGAATTTTAATATTGGTTTAAACAATAATAATTAATACCTTATTTGACTCGTTTAAGTTTTGCTATTTTTGTACAAAATCTAAACGGGCCCATCTACTATCCTGCATGGCAGTCCGCCTCGTAATGCAAGATTGTAAATGTAGTTGCAGCCGGCATCGTGTCCGACAACACATAGCAGGATGCCTCTTAAGTCGAGCAAGCTCCTTCCACCGCAGGAATGCCATGCAGGATAGTGAAAAGGCCTCTTGGAGATAAGATGATAAGAAGTGTTTCAATTAACTGGAGTGTCAATTACCCTATTAAGTATCAGAGTAAGTACTGCAATATAAATAAAACGTTTATTAAAGAACTACTACTGTTTTTGTTATATCCACTACCAGACAACGCTTCATAAATGATTAAGAAAAGGTGAAAGGAAAGCGAAACAGTCTCTAAATGATAATTCATTAATAATGTAACTCATAATTAAAGATATATTAGGTGTGTGACTGTTAAAGTTATAATAAAAGAAAAAAATGTAGGTACAATTATAGTAATACTATAGAAAGTCCTCGACGGGGATCTTACCTTTATAATATATCTAATTATATTGTACATGTGTATGTCACTGAGCCCGGAATGGTTCAGATTTACAATTGCAACCGGCTGGTGGAGCTGGAGTCAAGTTATAAACTTTTATTTATTCAAAACAGGACAACGTCCGTCAGGTTTGGAAACCGGTGAAAAAAGTCGAACCGGTTACAGCCTAAATACATAGGAACTTTTCTTTTCACACATTTCTCACGTTAACCTAAATCAACCGGTTTATGGTAACAAAAGTTCGTTCGGTTTTGTTGAATAAACCGGTTTTGAAGGATTTCGACCGAACGAACTTTCAAAGCGCAACCATGTGGTACAATACGTTATCAGTCGCACACAATCACATGATAAGAAAGATATAATGGTACTTTCTTTTCTCGCGGAATAGACCAGTTAAATCAGATTTATATAACACTCTACGGTATACACTCCAAATGAAATAGTTGACAAAAACCGGTTATAATCGATAAAACCAATTAATTTTAAAACGATTTCAAACCTTGCTGCCGGGCCCGTTAATACAATATAAAATCCATAAAGTAGATAAGTATTAAGAAGAACGAAAGGAGACGTGTTAAATGTTAGAAGTATTAGATAATAGTTTTATTTTATTTCCTTATACCTACTTCTGAAATAGAAGAAAGTTATATTTGATCAAATGCACTCCATTCCTTGGTCAGCGTTACCTTAATGTTATAAAGATAAGATAAAAACATTCTGCAACATGAAGCAAAATGCTTAGCAACTAAATGATCTCATTGTCTGATAATCTTAGTCCTTGACTTCATTCTGCATAACTGCATAAATTAGTTTCGTATACGTAAAAAGTGGAATGTTTAATTCAAAATACGTAAGTAACTTACTTACTTAGTGTCGTGGTAGCGTAATGGCTAGTGCACGCGTCCCAAACTCAGAGGGCGCGGGTTCGATCCTGGCCGGAACGCATGCACCACTTAGTCAGTTTTCTGATCTAATGTGCATATTGTTACAATTACCACGTGCTAATAACGGTGAAGGAAAACATCGTGATGCAACCTGCACATCGAGATAACCGATGTGTCAAACCTGCCAAGCCGCCTTGGACAAGCGTGGCGGGTATACGTCCGTTCCCCCTATAATGGGAGGCCCAAGCCCAGCAGTGGGACATTTATGGGCTGATATTATTATTATTATAAGTAACTTACTTACTACAAGTATATATGCCAAGAGGCAGTTTTAGAACAAATTTAGTTAAGTAGTAAGTTACCTAACTTGCAATACCTGGCGTGTTAAGTTCTCGTCGTTGTTTAGACAGAATATTTCCAGTAAGTGATAAATTATCGATTAGGTAACTGTTGAAACAAATGGATTCCAGGTTACCATCGCCGTCGGAGGGAAGCGTTCCCAAAACACTAGCCCCATTTCCACGCTGTATGGGAATGCTAATGGTTGTCCAAAATACAGGCCAGCCCTTTAGTTACGCGAGACTTCTTCCAATCTTATTGAATGGTCTCGATAGAGTTGATATCAGGCTTAGAAATCTTCTACATAATCGAGCTTCATATTAGAACGCATTGTCGCTTAACATAAGGTGTGATGTATGTTAAATGCGATTCAGTAATATTCTTAAAGGAAAAGATTCTTAAAGAAGCCTGCATACTTATTCTACCTCAATATGAATAAGATCATTAGCATATAGTATCGGGCCAAATTAGAAATTGATTTATAATTAAGTATCAAGATGAGAGATAGGTAGATCAAAGGAGTTCTTACTCTTCGTTACTGTTTCATCACGAGAGCTTAGCCACGTCATGCGCCAGACCTCCTAGCTCAATCTAGTAAAATTTTACAGTAGCCACAAAAAGTACTTATCCTTTTTCATATTCTGAAAGTACGCTTGGATTTGCCTGATCACAGGGATGAAAACAGTACTTTCATCCCTGGGAAACAATTTTCCCTGCTGTCAAAAAGATTAAAAACTGTGCGAAACTTAGATTTATACTTATATTTTTCTTATTTTATACTTATAAATTACTTTTCACTAAATTATTATTTAACTTACATAAATTTGAGGTAAATATTTGCTATTCTCAGTGAAAAAAATTCTATGTTACCACAAACTGAAAGAGGAATTTACTTGACATTTCATATGTGACGTATTAAATGAGTTCATCAGATTTAGATATGGATTAAAGAGAAGTACCTAGTTGTTTCTATCAGTTTTTATTTACTTTTATATTCGAAATGAAAAGCAAAGTGTTAACCTCAACCTCGCGTGGAAGGCCCATACAAGCACTTGAACTATTTGCGCCCTCGCTACGCTCGTGTGCCAAACCATCTCATGCCTAAATAGGTCACTTTCACCTGTCGTGTACGATCTACTATTTCATCTTTGATACAAGTGAAATTCTGGGCAAAGGAAAGCATAATTTTGTTGGATCGAAATATAAATAAGAGAAATCTGTAGTAAAGAAAACTTTACTACTGTGTGACAGAGAATTTTTATATGGAGAATCACTAAAAGAACAAGTTGGTCAAAAATTGACTTAATATCTTAATTATCGTGATATAAGTTAGTTCCGCCGAAATCAGAACACACATCTTATCTTTTCTGCTTTGATAAATCTACTTGAACTGCTAAACATGTTTTCTCGTCTGTATCTCTAATAATAGATTGAATCATTTCGGACAGTATGTGGTTGCACTTTTCGACCTGTTTCGCCCATACACCATTCCATATCTTCTGGAAACACCACCGGTGCGAACGAAACATTTTGTCTCCGTGTTGTTTTTACGTACGGCAGAGCCGTGGAATGCAAGTACTAGACTCCGAGTTTCCCGAAAAGTACAATCGAGGTGTCTACAAGTCTCGTGTAAACAGATATTTTGGAAGTAAGCGTGTTCCATCTTGGCCCGCATCACTAATATTAGGCGTGATAATGGTTAAACGCGAACCTACCTATTTATCATAAAAAATTAAGTTAATATTTCCAAGATTGTCAATTTTAATTACAAAACAAGAGATATTTTTATATGGCTGTTACACGAGCTGAACCTATAGATAATTTAATGTAGCGATGATTGAACGTCGTCGTGCAACAGGATATAAAGCCAATGATCTCACATAACCATATGGCTAAATTTAGCACGAAAACAATGTAGACTTCCTAAACATTAGTGTCTTTGGCCCCTGAAACGTCCGTTAACTTTTAAATTCAAATCATCGACGCCACCAACGGATTTGACTAACGGATATGCCAAACAGGCCTTTACCATTGTCGTGAGATGGATAAAGCGATTACATTTGGTTGGTAAGTTCTCGACTGTTTGTCACTTTAGGTTACTGATAAGTTTGGGACCGGATTAATATGTAAATACATAACAATAATAATAAATATTTTCAGTGATAAGTTTTTATTTCAGTTTACTTATGGCAGGTTCCTATATTTCACCGACCATGCATTTGCCTTAATATCGGTTAAAATTTAATTTGAAGCTCTATACAAATAATGTTAAAACTCAAGATATGGTAAGGCAAGTGAATAAATAGTAAGACATAGGAATCGGCCATTAGTGAGTTCAGATAAATAGCGACTAGTTATAATATAAAAATATTTATTTATGTCGGTTTTTTCATTCCTTGCGTCATCGTTGAAATTTTAAAGATTTACTCTGATGAAGTTACTATTTAGCCGAGTGTAAAGTACAATTGTGATTTTAGGTACGCTAGGCTCAGATGTACTTAATTCAGGTATACTAGTGTTTTCCATACGGCTTGTTCTGCGCAAATTTTACTTGCATATCGAGTTGATTCTAACCTATTGTTACGAGTTTAGAGGGACTCGAATTAAAAATGCCGTTAGAATTACTATAGAGTTTATTAGAACTATACAAACACGTATAACACAGGTACAAATATAACCGAACACAACAACTACAAACGTAATGCAGAAGGTCGTAATTCAATAAAACGTGCAAGGTCCGTCACTATTAGATTCCCGATTGTACATCCGTCACTCCTTGATCGTAGTTGTCGCTGAACTGCCCCCTCTCTCCATCAAGTCGTCGTTTTACCTCACAAATACAAATGTGCCCGTATCGTAGTCGACGTAATCCGCAACACCTGGATAATGATAAACGATTACAATAGAACATAGGCTGTTCTCTAGAAACGTATGCCAATAAATAAGTAAACAAAAGAAGACGATCATAAAAGAATTACAATTAGTTCAAATGCCGACAGGTAATAAATTGTGTTTTTTTGCTAGTAGATATGCAGGTGGCATTTATTTTTGTCGGAACCTAAGTTGCAACACTATTTTCATATGTGAATGGTTTCTATTTTCATTTTTCTTACCAACAGTACTATCACTTTTCACAAAAATAGTTTCAATACTAAGATCGTAAAAATACGGTTTAATTGAATAAAAGTGATGCAAATTTACACTTTACCAGGACTTTGAATTAACTGTCTATTTATAGCATAATAACAAGATACACTGGAAAACAGTCAATATAGGTAGTTTGACAAGTAATTAAAGGAAAATGAAACAATTGAAATTCATATTGTTTTAGGTACTGTTATAATAAATTATTACATCATGAAATTACCTGAAATTATAATTTTTGAGAACTTTAAGGTCATATTGTTTTTGCACGTTAGTCATAGTCATGGCGGTCATCATAATTATGAAGAATTTTATTACTAACGTGAAATTTGGTTTAGAACCTGATAAAGAAAAATATTAAAACGAATTTTAGGAATTGCTGATAACAAATAAAGTATTTTTGATAACAACCTTCAATTATGTAAATGGATCTATGACAGTATTTTTAATGCCTAAATTTATGTGCACATAATCATTTGTTAATTTAAAGGCTAAACCTAACTTTTTCTTATTTTATTAACTGAATAAAATGTAACTCAACGAGTTTCAAAGCATTAAAGTAATGTGATTTATTGGATTGTATAAATTTAAAATATGAATTTACTAAATTATAAAATCCTTTGCCATGCAGTCCGTGGTTGTGCGCAGGCTTTTATTCTTTAAAATTCAAAATTCCTGCAAAATTGAAAAATAAAACGTGGGCAAAACCGAACGGAAAGATTGAGTACCTAGTTAACAGTATAATAAAATATACAGGCGATGAAAAGAAGATGAATAACATTTTCTCACGGACACTTTGATTCCAAACATTCTATCGAGCGAGAACACTTGGTATATGTAGTAATTCCTACATCACGTCTCGCGGTTCCGATGCGGTGACCTTGAATGGAGTCAGGAGACTGCGTGTTTAAATTCATTACGTTATTTATTATCAAACCCAACGTCATGGAATTACATCACCGCAACGCACGAATCGGCGTATCGATGAAAACATCATTCGTATTTTTAGAAAATTATTTAAACGTCAATATCACCCAAAAGAACCTCTACAAAATCTGTAGTACAAATTCTGGGGTTTCTTTAACAAATGGTAAAAATGGAACATTTATATAGAGATAATAATAATAACACTATCTTAATGAACTGTAACTTCTGTATGTCGATGATATTTCTTGACAACTCTCGGCCATTGTGAATAAAATATGGAAGGAAGATGTTTTCTTCTAAATTATAAAAAGAAAAAAGAAATGACGTGACGCTATCTAGGCTACGTTCCTTTAGGGACTCACAACGACCACGTTCACGACCGCGAGTTTTCCCGTTCCACTTGCTTCTTGGCGTAACAATCGTAAACCCAAGTGGAACGGCTATTCGACCCACCTATTGACATGGGTCGTTCTGAGCGTTGTGTGATCGAAAATGATGACGTCATTAGTGAAGTTTTCGCCACGACCACAACGATCGCGGTCGCCTTGTGGTACGGTTAACTGAGCGTTTTAGGCGTTATGAACTACTAATGGAATGCCCTGTAGTCATATAAGTATATACTTATTATTATTTATTTAGGTTTATGGCTTGGCAGCTAGGCCTTTAAGCCAGATCTTAGATTCAATGTAGTTTCTTCATTTTCTTAAACTTATGTGTAGCTCAGCTGAACTGTAGGTTATCAGCTAGTGCCATTCAACGGACTTCTTGTGACAACTCAAAAGGCCACATTTGCCTTTACAGTTCACATTTCTCACAAAAACACACAATTACTACTCAAAAAACTATCAACATCCTACGACTATTGTTCATTTTAGACTAAATTTACACATTTTTACAAAATAAAACTGCACAGCCCAACATTTCCTTTCAGTTCCCGCCAAAAACTCCTCTAGTCATATACGATTTATAAGGTTTACAGAGTTCTCCTCTCCTATAATATTGAAGTACCTACTCTGTGCTTTTTTTAGTTTTTATTGCAGGAGTTCAGCAGACAGGCAGACGGCCCACTTAATGGAAAGCGGTTACCATCGCCTATAGACATTTACAACACCAAAGGTGCTACAAATGCGCTGCTGCTCTCTTAAGGGGGAGACTGGAACCTGGTCACTAATACCGGAACACAACACAAGGTTGTTATGGCGACATACTTTAGACCAGGGGTGGTAGCCATCCAGTCGGGCAAATGCCCTACCACCTGGCTGTGGGTTGTTTTTTCGCCTCTTACGACAGGCCGCCCGGCCACAGGAAATTGTATTCTTTCTCCGTTCCTGCACGGATAAAACGTGCTTCTGGCACGTTGCCATCCCTTGTGAATCTTCAAATCAATACTTAGCTTTTGTTTACCTATGACATACATATTTTAGTGGCACAGTTTATCATATACTAAAATCTGTTATGGCATTCAGCCAGCGGTATATTTTTCAGTTCCAAAAATACCTACTTGTAGTAGTAGTAGAATTCACCACAAAGACAGGCAAGAGAATGTTAGTCAATACAGCCAATTCTAATGTCTTATATATCTTATAAATCTTCATATAGGTAGTAGCGCAGTTGAATTACAGGCTACCAACGACGCCATTCGAGGGAGTTCTTGAGAAAACTTGAAAGGCTACATTTAACTATACACTTCACATTTCTTACAAAAATATTAAATTACTACTCAAAACTATCAATATCCTACAATTATTGTTCATTTTAGAGTAATTTTAGACATTTTCAGAAAATAAAACTGCAAATCACAACGTCCTCTTTCAGTTCCCTTAAAACTCTATAGCTATTTGCCTGATATACTTCTTGCGAAACTGGCGAGTTAAGTCACAGATCATATAGGCTACTTTCCATTAAGGACTCACAACGACCACGTTCACGACTGCGATTTTTCCCGTTCTACTTGCTTGCCAGCGTTACAATCGTAAACCCATGTGGAACAGGTATTCGACCCACCTCTTGACATAGGTTGTTGTGTGATCGAAAATGATGACGTCATTAGTGACGTTTTCGCTAGGACTACAACGACCGCGGTCACCTTATGGAACGGCTAACAGAGCATTTTGGGCGTTGTGAGCTACAAATGGAACGCCCTGATAGTATAATGTCAACATCGTTAGGATAGTAATTTTAATTTAATGATTACAAGGAAGACAAGTTAACTAACTACTGAAAGCAAATGTAAATCGGGCATATCAGTGATAAAAACTTAAGACAACTATAAAACGAAAGATTTCTCGATAAACATTCGAGATATTTTTGAAACACCTGTATTTTTCTTGTTGAACGCCTGTCACTTGAAGAAAGGTGATAAATATTTTTTTAATTTAACGCGGGCACGGAACAAGGCGTTTTTACAATACGAATGCGACATTGCACGCAATATCTGATCATGCAACTCATTCAACGATCTTGTTACCTATTAACCCAAATGACGAGTAAAAAACGTGAAGTATTCCAATAATAATGAATTTAATTGATGTCGACAGCTTTTTTCTTCTAAATAATATTCATCATTCTTTATGAGTAGAAAGGTATAATTGAGAGAACTACATAGCTCTAAGCTTCGTAGTTGCCGTTTGGAACGGTAAATTAATAATTTTTTTGGCATTTATTTGTGCTAAATGTTCATAACGTCGAAATAATTGTTTTTCTTCTCAAATAATCATTAATACAATGATACAAAATTATTAAATGATTTTATTGTATAAATATTGTTTTTTGTGTGTGACTAATTAGTTCTTCTTTTTAAATATGGCTCTTGAGTTCTTGTAGAATGTAGTAGTAGCTCGAAAATGCATATTTTAGTGAAATTTTAAAAGCAAACACACAATTCATGGTTGAAAACAAATAATGTCCAGCAACTATTGCTCATTTTAAACGATATTTTTTATTCAAACTATGTCTTCGAAACAACCTAAGCTAACTATAAAAGTGCGTCATCACGTGGTTTTTCCACCAAATCGTTCGTCCCCCTCAGGGACAATGGACGGCGTGGAGCCCTCCCCATCGTTGTTAGAGGGTTTGCTGTCGTTTTTACGACAGCAATTCCCTCAAGCTCTCGACCAATTTTTGAGGACTCCGGAGTCCCAATCAATGGTGTCCGTTATTTCGGAACTTAATTCCGAGAAACCTGTGTCCCGCGAGTCACACGTGCAAAGGGCCCCCGCGCAGGCCCCCCTCCCCGCACCCGCATCTGCCGCGACCATCGCACCTGCCGCGACTAGCGCACGCCCCGCAACCCCCGCCGCCGCGCTTACCGCGGTCCACCTGCGCTCTGCCGTAGCGCCCGCGCCCCCCGCGTCCATACCCGCCGCGTTACCAGTGCGCCCGCCGCCCGCACCCCCGCTCAACGATGCCCATCGTGTGGCACCAAAGTCGCGCGCCTCGTTTTCTCGCGGTTCCGCATCGACAAAACCGCGTTCGAGCTCTGCGAGTTCGACGACATCGCGTTCACGTTCGCCCATCCATCGCGTAATCGATTCTCGTCGAGAAATCGACTTATCCTCTGAAGGTCCGCAAAACCTCAGGGATGCCCCTCTTCCACCGGCCGATGAAATTACCCCTATGGATGTCGCGCCTCCCGCGAACATCCCCTTAGACCGCGAAGACGATGACGGTTTTATAACCGTTAATCGTACTAAAAAACGTAAGACCCAGAGGGAGGTCCCCCCCAACCCCGCCCCAACAGCGGGCACAACACCGACAGCGGCACCTTCCAGCCGCCCTGGGCCACCTTCACAACGCCCGCCGCCACCCCTGACCATCCGCGAGAAAGCCCATTGGCTTCAACTCGCTAAAGAACTGCCAGGTAAGGCAATCTCCATAAAAGAAGCCCGTGATACTCAACACGGCATCAAAGTTATGGTCACGTCTTCAAGTGACCACCGCGCCCTAACTACTTTATTATGTGACCGTAAAATCGGTTACTACACTTACGCCCTGCCAGAAGAAAAACGCCTTCGGGCTGTAATCCGCGGACTTCCTCAGGAAATTGAAAGTTCCTATATTCTAGAGGACCTTAAGTCCCAAGCCCTACCAGTGCACGAAGTGCACCGTATGCACAGAGGCGACGCCACAAAGTCCCCTCTAAACCTAGTATTGGTTGTCCTCGACCTCTCCCCAGAGGGGAAAAAGATCTTCGAACTTGAGAAGGTCTGTGGCCTCTCTGGCCTTCGTGTGGAACGTCCACACGAAAAACATACACTGCGGCAGTGTCATCGCTGCCAACTTTATGGGCACTCTGCCCTACATTGTCAATCCCGTCCCAGGTGCGTCAAGTGCCTGGGCGACCACGGGACCTCGGAGTGCACTCGCACCCGGGACTCCCCGGAGCCACCGAGCTGCATCCTCTGCGGCCAAGCGGGTCACCCCGCTAACTACAGAGGCTGCCCTGCCGCCCCCCGACCCAAACGTAAGGTCGGAAAGGGCAATGCCCAAAAAGGCACTAGAAAAGTGCCGAACAAACCCGCATTCGTGGCGGCCCCCCCCCCAGTGGTAAACCACTGGACGGGTCTTCCCACGACGGAAGCGTTCCCTCCGCTAAGGACGCGTGCCCCAGTTATGGCCGGCCTACCCTCGGCCACCCCCGCCCCCGCCCTCGCCCCCATTTCTAAGGGACCTTCAGGGCCATCGGCCCACCACTCTATAGCGGAGGACTTAGCTTTGGCGACTAAATTCGCCAAGAACTTGCCCTTCGACCTGCAAGAGGTCCAACTCTTGGCTCGGAAACTGAGGCAAGTTTCAGAGTCAACACAACCCTCCCTCCGGGATCAACTCGTGATCGAAATGGATCACGCGTACCTCCTCCAAATACTTAGATCGTTGTAACTAAACAACCTAGTCAAATTATTGTTACCGGTAACAAATGGCGCATGTAGGTAGAAATAAACCACGCTCATTGACTCTGGCGACTTATAACGCCAATGGCCTTCGAAACCAGCGCGACTTGGTCCATGACTTCCTGGTTACCAATCAAGTAGATATACTACTAGTACAGGAGACCTTCCTGAAACCGAGTAATAGAGATCCAAAGATCTCTAACTATCGGATCACTAGACATGACAGGGTAGGCCGTGGTGGCGGCACCCTGATCTATTTCAGAAGATCCCTACACTGCATGCCTGTAGTCACCCCCCCACTAGAAGGTATGGAGGTATCCGCCTGCAGACTAGCAATGACTGGCCACCAACCTCTAGTCATAGTTTCAGCATACCTCGCATGCCAAAAAACCCTCATTAAGAAAGACCTAGAAACCCTATTCAACTTAGGCCCGGCTGTTATTATAGCCGGAGATCTGAATTGCAAACACGAGCAGTGGAATTGCAATACCACTAACCCCAATGGCAGAGCCCTAATAAATATATCAGACAATCTTTTGTTTGATATACTAACTCCCATGACCCCCACAAGATACCCCCCCAACCGCGACTGGGGGACCCCAAACACTCTCGACCTAGCATTACTGAGGGGCGTAACCCTTCAGTTCCATTCGATCGAAACGATGGACGATATCGACTCGGACCATCGTCCGGTTATCCTCAGATTAGGACCACAGACAGACCAGACATCTGAAACTAGGACCTCTGTGGATTGGTTGAGACTTGAGACCCTCCTCAAGGCAACCAGCTCACAAGACCTGGACCGCATCCCGGACCACATCGTGTCCCGCCAAGACACGGAGACGGCAATCGAGGCCCTCACCAGCCACCTTCAATCCGCAGTGCGGAACTCGTCCAGGCAGGTGCCAGTGGAGGATGACCGCCACTTATGCCTGCCGGACGAGGTGAGGGTACTGCTGAGGGAAAAGAGAGCCGCCTCCAGAGCTCACGACAGATATCCTACCGAGGATAACAGAGTCCGACTCCGCGAACTAGAGCGCGAGGTCAAACTACGTATCCGGGAAGTCAGGGAACAACGTTGGGACAGAACGTTGAGGGATATCGAACCAACTCACCAGGCGTACTGGAAGCTGGCTAGAGCTCTCAAATCAGACACCCTTACTGTCATACCCGCGCTAGAAAGAGCCGACAACACCGAGGCGTTCGATGACGAGGAGAAGGCCGAGTGCCTTGCTCAGAGTCTAGAGCTTCAATGCTCCCCCACTACGCAAAACGTCGACCAGTCACACCTGACGGAGGTAGACTCCGAGGTCGAACGTAGATCCTCCTTACCAGCGGAAACCACACTCGACACGGTCACGGTCGAAGAAGTGCAAGATCTGATCAAGTCTCTCAAACCGCGAAAGGCCCCAGGGACCGATGGCATCAACAATCGCGTTTTAAAACTCCTACCCGCCCATCTAATTATAATTCTAGTGAGCATCTTCAATGCCGCCATAACAAACTGCTCCTTTCCCGCGATCTGGAAGGAAGCAGATGTCATCGGTATTCACAAGCCGGGAAAACCGGCTAATAAACCGTCCAGCTACCGTCCAATCAGCCTACTGAGCGCACTCAGCAAGCTTTACGAGAGGGTCATCCTCTCTCGACTTAGAGATTTTGCCTTCAGCAAACATCTAATACCCGATGAGCAATTTGGCTTCCGTGCCAGACACTCATGCGTCCAACAGGTGCACCGCATCACGGAGCACATATTATCTCACTTTGCCCATCGCCCCCGCCCTATAGGAACAGCCGCACTGTTTCTAGACGTAGCAAAAGCCTTCGACAAGGTCTGGCACAACGGCTTGATTTACAAGCTGTACCAGTTCGGTATGCCAGACAGACTCGTGCTCATCTTGCGAGACTTCCTCCTAGGTCGTAGCTTCCGTTTTCGAGTGGAGGGAACGCGCTCGTCCCCTCACCCACTCACAGCCGGTGTACCACAGGGCTCGGCCCTGTCGCCACTACTCTTCACGCTGTACACCAGCGACATCCCAAAAACTCCAGATGTGGAGTTGGCCCTCTTTGCGGATGACACCGCACTCTATACATCAGATCAAAACCGACAAATGGCTTGCGTCCGGCTGCAGGCAGCTGTCACAGAACTAGGCGAATGGTTTCGCAAATGGAGGATAGAGGTAAACCCGGAGAAAAGCGCAGCAATGTTCTTTTCCCCGGGCACGCTTCGCTCCCCCAAACGCGCTAGCCTTCGCCTAAAAACCATTTCGCTCTATGACCAACAAATCCCTCAGACACAAGCTTACTCTGTATAAAACATGCATCCTCCCGATCATGACATACGCGAGTGTGATATTCGGCCATGTCAAGCCTGCCCTTTTAGATAAACTGCAAATCGTGCAGAATAAATTCATGCGCAGAGCCGTCGGTGCTCCCCTCTATATGCGTAACGTCGACCTCCACCGCGATCTGGAGCTTCCCTCCATCAAAAACTACATTACGTCGCTCTCGCGTAAGTATTTCGATCTCGCGCCGCACCATCGAAATCCGCTCGTCGTGTCCGCGTCCGATTATAAGCCTCGTCGAAAGGCTCTTGTGCGACGACCGCGTAACGTCCTGACGGACAGAGTCGACGTTATTACGAAACGGCTGGCCCGGATCAGTCCGCCCACGGTTAGAACAGTAGGCTGGCAGGCACCGACAGACAGACACAGACGGCGGCGTCTCAGACGCCGCCACACAAGATCTCTCCACGTCCCCGCGAGGGACGCTAGGAGACATAGCTCACCCCACAGGATAGACTAGGCGTGTTGCTGGGAAGTTTCTTTCGCCGTTTCTTCTCTCCCAGCCATAACACGTTGCGAAACGGCAGTAAGATAGCGTAGGCCACCGCAAACCACCGATCCCGGCCCGCCGTGATCCTTCCCTTCGGGCTTTATATTACCCGTCGCCCGTTCTCAATTAGTATTTTGTGTCGCCCTATGGTGGGCATCATTAAATTCATTCCCCATTCATGGCAACAGTCTAGCCGAGGTAAAACTCCTTAGGGAGCTCCCTCGAGCAAGTTGCCCTCCTGGGCTCGAGCGCCTTCGCTTCGCGAAGGCACTCGCCCCAAAGACCCCGGTAAAGTTGTAAGGTCTTCGGACCAACAACATAAAGTCAAGTCCAATAAAAAAAAAAAAAACGAACAACAGAGCGCCATTTAGGCCCATTCTTACACACCTCACTTGCTTCTTTGACATTCATAACTCTTGTCATGCACGCTCGTCTGTTCTTAAGGCTCCTGACATCACCCTCCGCTAGTACACGATCAATTTGATCATGGAAGGTGTGTCGTGGCCTTCCACGACTTCTGCATCCATCCACTTTTGCATTGTATATCTGTTTAGTCATTCTTTCATCATATATTTTTTTATCGTATTATATTATAAATTTCATTAATGGTGTTCCTTTACAAACGCCATACGCTGCGTATGGCGCATGGCGTGTCACTGTTCGCGACCGACAATGTTTATTATGAAATCATGAAATGAAAAATGCACTACAGTGGTTTATCTCAGACGTTTCGCGGCGCATATACCTCGGGCGTCTTCGGCGGCCCACTATCACTATAGTTGTACTATAAATAAGCATTCGTTGATTGCGTACAGCCTCACCTGTACTCCGCCTACGGCGTTTGTATAGGTAGTTTTTAATAACATTGTAACTATGCCAGCCCCATCAAGTCTTAAACATGTAGTTTAATAGAAATATAACATTTAATTTGATAAATGATTTCGTCATTTATATTGAAAAAGCTGTAATAGTGAGAAGCCATGACAGAATGATCTAGAATGCCCTGAAATCTGAGCTATAATCTAGGTAAATTTTGTGTATCTAATATTTTATATAAGCCACCTAAATCAGGGTCATCCATCAAATAACCCATTTCCACTCTATTAACCTCACAATAGTACTTTTATGAAGGTAATTTATCACGGGCACTTTGTTGATGTTCAGTAGTCGTTATCTTAAAATGTAGGCCAGGTTAGCTATCCGCTCACGCCCTTTTTCAGGATTCTATAGCCCACGCCCTTTTTTTAGGATTCTATAGCCATTTTAGCATAGAGGTATTATATGATCTAAGGCGGGAGGTGAATTTCATATGAATTTAACGGCTCTTAATAAAATAAATAATTAACTCAAAATTCATGACTTTGGAGATTACATTATAAAATGTATGAACTTATCAGCTATAGGTAGAGATAAATAAACTAGAAGTATCCGTTTGTAATGTCAAAATAACAGCTTTTTACTAAATACATATGAAAGTATATCGTTACTTATATCAAAAATACAATTTTTTAAATTGTTGTTTTTCTATCTGGATGTTCCGGCTAATTTCTGAAACGGCTGGACCAATTTTGACGGGACTTTCAGTGGTAGATAAGTGATGTTTTAAAGTAATAGTAAGTTAGGCTACTTTTGAAGTGAAACTTCTTTAGAATCGTTGGGATTTGAAACTCGATGGAACGAAAAATAGGTCCAATTTGGACCGAACTAAAGTTAGAGAAGAATTATCTGTGAGTAAGTATATTCTCTGAAGTCTCACTTCTACTGCGTGTGTACTTCACACACACACGAATTTATATCTACTTTTTTTACGGTTCCGGGAGAAAAAATCCACGCGGATGAAGTCGTGGGTACAACTAGTAAATAATAGAGTTTCGTCTGAAAGACCGTCGTTTCTCTTTTTTCGGTTCCCCTGGAATGCTAGACTTTTTTCGAAAAATGAGGTAAGATAATAAAAAAAACACATACATAACTTCACGCCAGTTCCCTTGCGGGGTAGGCACGTACAACAGAGCGCCATTCAGGCTTATTCTTACACACCTCACTTGCTTCTTTGACATTCATAACTCTTGTCATGCACGCTCGTCTGTTCTTAAGGCTTCTGACATCACCTTCTGCTAGTACACGATCAATTTGATCATGGAAGGTGTGTCGCGGCCTTCCACGACTTCTGTATCCATCCACTTTTGCATTGTATATCTGTTTAGTCATTCTTTCATCATGCATTCTTTCCACGTGCCCGAACCACCGGAGCATTCCTTTCCTTACCTTCACCTCGATACTCTCTTTCAGACCAACTCTCATCAACCAACATCAACACTAAAAAAAACCACATGTTATAAAAAATAAAAATACTACTTTTCAGTTGAATTCTTCATTATATTTCACAGGAAATGTAACCAGTGGCAAAATTTGGGTATTTTACCATTGCCCAACTGTGGGCACGCAATATGAGTAAAATAAATCCAATCATAAAATATATCATCAAGTAACATAAACTTTATTTATTTTACGTGAATATAAATCTTTAGAGATTCATCTAAAGGTAAAGACCGTTCCACAACTTGATATAAATTTCATTTATAATTTATTACAAACGAAAAAGCAACTCGTCAAAACTTTAAACGATTATTCCCAAAAAAAAAACGCAAATTTTGAGATATTACATTTTTATGTTTTATTAAGCGTGCGATGTGTATTACAGTCTAACGTTTAGTTCAATTAAAAATTCAATGAAATGTTTCAAGAGTTTGTGTTATGCTCAGGTTTCAACAGCGATAATGCTATGGTAGTTGACTGTGGCCAAATGCGTTTTGTTTATAGGATTAAAAACAACGAATCTGTCAATTAAGCGTGCTCCACCTTAGACTGCATTTCCACTTGACGTCAGGTGCAATGTCAGTCAAACGCGAACCTATTCAATATAAGAACCGGCTGATTTAGACGTGTTTGGTAAATGGGATGCGGCCAACGTGTCTACGCAAGTCGCATCCCACACCAAAGGCTTGCCACGCTGCCAGGGAATTAGAGTCATTCCGTCGGGACGCCTACCATCGTCACGTGCAATACCGTTCGGCTCCAATAAAGCCGGCACGTTAGCGGTGGCAAGCGCCCTCCGTAAGACATCATTCAAGGCAGCGTGGCGCGACCATCTGCCGGCACTGCGGCGGCAAGAAAGACCGTGGTATCCCGGGCCGATTACCTCTGTTCCACAGACGCATGTGTGTGGTGCACATATGCGAGAACCCAAGCGCAGATTTATAGCCAAAGAAAAGGAAGTATTATCCATTAATGTTCCTATGTTTGGGGAGGGGATAGCTTGGAGCCAGAAACCAGACTCTTTGCGGGAAACGGCAAGGATGCGGGCACGTCCTGTAGAGTTATTGGATCCAGCAGCTGTCTGAAAGTTCAGAATTTAAAATTTTAGTAAGTACATCTTTGATGCGGTCATCTAGTGGTTTTATAAGATTAGAAAATTTCCAAAGCGGGGCGCATCGTAAGACATATATTAATTTTGGTACAAACAGACAATGTCGTATAATGTTATATGCAATTTGAGAGTGAATATCGAAAAGTTTAGAGCATGATAGATCAAATTTGGCTGATTGCTCAGATAGATAATTTGGTAATAATAATTAATAACAATATTGCATCACAACTTAAGCGATACCCCATCGCTCGCTACATCTGCGTGAATCGGTCAATAACTATTACATTATACCAGATGAAACAGGGCCTTACGAAAGTTGCATCGATTTCAAAAATTGAAAACTGCCGTCGCCGTCGTGGTCAAGGTTGCTGTTGTCTATAACCATAATCACGTACGCAGAGCAAGTATACTTCAGACTAATGACAAGGAACCTGTCATCCTATTTTCGCAATTGTTTTTCTCACGTATAACGTCTCTATAGAAAATCACCTCTATACCCTCTACGCTCTACGACACGGATCGCATATCAGGGGCGTAGCTACCGCCGTATCAGCCATGTCAATGATACGGGGCCCCCAGGCTACAGGGGTCCCGAAAGCGTGGAAGCAAAAATTCCTAAAATGTTATTCACAATCTTTTACAGTTTAAAGTTTTGAGAATAACGGCTGGGCCAACAAATACGGCTATCAGACTTGTTATTATTGTCTATAGAGGCAGAAAATCTAGAAAAACTGAAATCGTCTTCAGCTTTGGATGATTTGATAAATAAGTTTGCAGAAAAAACGGCGAGAAAAGTGTATTTGATTTAAAGTATTCGTCTAACTTAGCACCTAGGATAATAACTTATAATCTTTATAAAATTATTCTGTGCGTGTGTATGTGACGGAACTCCTCCTAAACGGCTGGACTAATTTCGATGATTTTTTTTGTGTGTGTCCAGGTGGATTCGAGAATGGTTTAGATTTACAATTGGACCCGGTAGGTGGCGCTGCAATATGGTTCTAATTTTTTCTTCAGGGCAGGACAACGTCTGCCGGGACAGCTAGTCAGTATAATTTTATCTTAATTCAACTCGAGCATTTTTTATTTCTTTTATAATAAAACTTTACCCTTCCTTTGGGCCCCCAATACATACTTATACAGGGCCCGTCTAAGGCAAGCTACGCCACTTTATAAGTGATATAAATAATGGCATAGGATTACTTCTTATATCCCTGCTACACTGAGGACAATGTCAGTGTTAGTGATTGTCATGCAGATGCAAGAGTTTAATGCGTAACAGTAATAGATAATTCATGTATTGCACTAATATAGCTATTCATTAATGGCGTTGTTTTTAATGCTATCAGTAAGGCGCATTTGGTAGTGCTAACCGCACGTGGAGCATGGGCATCAGACACATTAGTCTCATGACAAGGCACATGTCATCCTATTTTCGCAACTACATATTTAGTTACATTATAGTAGTGTATATGAATGAATGAAAACACTTTATTGTTCACCAAAATTAAAACTACGTTCTTAAAAACTAGATGCAATAAATGTTGAACAAAGGGCGGCCTTATCGCTTAAAGTGATCTCTTCCAGGCAACCCCCTAAACTAAGGAAAATATTAAATCATGACAGTGGCGGTGAAGACAATAAATAATATAAAACTTTCAAAATATATGAAATAAGTAAATAAAAATCTTTATTTTATACTATTGTTACGGACTCGAATTAAAATAAATGCCGTTGGAATTACTATAGAGTTTATTAGAACTGTACAAACACGTATAAAACAGGTACAAATAAAACTGGATGCAACCAGTTCACACTGTATAAACTGCACGATTTATTTAAACGCGAAAAGTCCGTCACTATATCGCTAGATGAAAGTACTACCCACGTCTTACTCGTATCGTAGTCGTCGCTTGACTGCCCCACCCCTCCGTTCGGGCATTGTTTTGTACTAAACTAGATAATAGAACAAAGGATCATGTTCGCCGAGTTAATCCCGCACACGTGGCAAGCTTCGACGGCCATAAACTAGTACAATAACAATAGGCTATTATCTAATTGCAAATTTTAAACACAAAAGAACTCTAAATGCGGAGGGTAATAAAACTCTACTTTATGGCAGGCCGGTGTGCATCGTGGAATTTTGGCCAAGTTGTAACACTATATAAACACAGTACATATCATAATACATACAGAATAAGCACTTATACCTGAGAGGACCAAAAATAATTAAAAACCATGATTTTAAAAGAGGATACTGACTTAGCTTGTTTGATGTTGAGTGGCAGTGAGTTCCATAAACGGACAGCCTGTACTGTGAAGGAGTTGTCAACGAAGAAAGAAGTGTGTACAGGTGTCATTAAGGAGAGATTATTACTAGAGCGCAAGTAACGGGAATGAGAAAGATGTAGGAAATCAAGACGTTCCTTTAAATAAGGAGGAGTACGAGGATCAAAAAGGATGTTGTACAAAAGAGAGAGCAAATGAACATTCCGGCGAAGATGAATAGGTAACCATTTAAGCTTCTTACGATATTCGGAAACGTGGTTATATTTGCGCAACCCAAATATGAACCGAATACAGACATTTTGGGGTCGATCGAACTTGTTCAGTTTTTTTTTCAGGCGGGGGAAATGCATTTCGCACATACCGGGTCCTTTGCTAGGGATTAGACCATAGTCGATCATGGAGGCATTCCACTGAGGGCAATCCAAACAGTAATCGACCGGCTTGTGTGGAGACTCGAACCGATGGACAAATGCCCAGGGGCTAATACCCCACTAAAACCACTCTCCTCCCATGTGCCCCGCGCTTATGGCAGGAAGAGCGTGAGACTCGTAGTTACGCCCACGCTGATCCTAGCGCATCAGTGCTTGAGAATGCCCAGGGAAGCAGTGGAAACTCACTTCGTCAACAGGGGTGAAGACTCCTCTGCTCCCTAGATGCTAGAGGGCCCCTGCAACGGTATTTCAAGGAGGGAAGTCATGCGCATATCTGCGCTTCCGGGCTCCCGGCTGACGCCGGTGCCCAGGAGGCGCATGAGTACGCGCAACTCCACTTCTCGCCCTAGACAGTGTGTGTGACCCGCTCCAGTCAGTGTTCGGCATCTACCGCGCTGTGTGGCGCAGTTTAATCCGATCCCCGACCAGCGGTGTCACTCTCTTAAAGAGTACATCCCAAATGTTGTATCATCCTCCCGTCAAGGACAACACGCCATTACCGTGACCAGAGTGTTATAACACCCACTAGTACACCCAACCGGCTGGGGTCATCTGAATGTACGTCGACTTAGACCAGCTCGACGCCAACTGGCTCTAACTGAGACGACTGACCTCCTTGTTGAGTTGTTCTTGTGTTAAGTTGAGATAACTGGTGTCAGCATAATCAAGTATGTGTAGTAACAGAGATTGAGCAAGCATGTATATGAGTTATCTGTCAATGTTTAACGTCATTAAGAATGTCGCATCTCAAATAATACAACAAGCCCGTAGCTACATGACTAAATCTGCTAAACACAGTCATTAAATACTAACATTATGCCAGGTGTAGCACGGACATAAACGCTGAAGGCAACCATAAGGTAGTCGACGTTGTTTTTAAACTTAATGGCCTGAAAACAAGTCACTAGAGCAAATTGTCGAGGTCTGAAGGTGTGGTGTTCACATCAGATGTTACCATATAAGGCGAATGCCACATTACATGTACTGGAGCGGTTAAGCGTTCATGCGCCGTTGCGCTCTTTGAGCACCCGTCAGGCATATCCGAAAGATAGTTAACTCCGAAATTATCTTGTCGGTATCCCAAGTCTAAAAAACTCGTCTATTTTTTTATTTGCTATATTATTAGGTATATTTTTAGTCCACATAGTCGTGTCGGGCATCCTTAACGGGTTTTTAAAATCATAATGATATTTTTTAATTACTTTTTTTAAATATAAGTTCATAGATTAGCTAGTATTCGCTTTCAAAGTTTTAAGCGCCCCCCCATTCACTATCCTGTGTGGCAGTCCGCTTAGCAGACCACCGCATAATGCACGATTATAAATGTTGTTGCAGTCTGTATTGTGTCCTCGCCCGTGGCCTGGTTTATTGCTAGGCCGAGTTTCAGGCGATCAGGACGTGGGAAACCACGTCCATGGTCCAAACTTGGTCGAGAGAGTTGGATAATCCTGTAGCTGCGGCTAATTTCTGCGAGACTGTCATGTCTCAAAAGGAGTTCGCTTAACGAGAAAGGGAGAGAGGTGCGCATGCGCCTCGCGGGTACCGACGTCAGTCGGGATCCCGGAGGCGCAGACATGCGAAAGATCTCCTACCGTAATACCGCTGCAGGGACCCTCTAGCATCTAGGGAGCAGAGGAGTCTTCACCCCTGTTGACGAAGTGAGTTTGCACTGCTTCTCTGGGCATTCTCAAGCACTGATGCGCTAGGATCAGCGTGGGCGTAACTACGTTCTAAGTCTCACGCTCTTCCTGCCATAAGCGCGGGGCACATGGGAGGAGGGTGGTTTTAGTGGAGTATTGAGTCTTCGAGTCTCCACACAAGCCGGCGATTTGACTCTGGTGCGCCCATTCATGGGTGGCACGGCACCTCTCGTCGCTTTGGTTTAGTCCCTAGTAAAGGACCCGGTAGTGTGCGAAACGCATTTCCCCGCCTCAAAAAAAAAAGTGCATTGCGTCCGGCAACACAGAGCAGAATGCCTCTTAAGTCCTGCAAGCTACGCCCACTGCAGCACTGCCATGTAGGATAGTGAATGAGCTGCTTTAGATTCTTCTAAAGTTCTTAGAACCTTCAAAAGTTAGAGGAATACACATCTGTGTCGTTGCTAACGCATTGCCGGCCCTGAAGAAATATTTAACATAGCATTAATTTTTTTTAAGTAAAATGTAAGGTGTCTTGCAAAGCCTAAGTATTACATAAAAAATATGTAATGTACGTATATTCTACATTTATGTATATCTATAGTGCAAAGTATCGTCTGTTCGTCTTCAACAAAAACGTCCTTTGCGTACAAAATAAGCGGGCTGTTGCATTTTTTCTTAGCACAGGATGCTCGGCTATCGCCTCATCCGGTTGTTGTTAGTATGCAAACTACGGCCGCAGTACGGCGGCGTATATGTGTCCATCGTACGCTCACACGCTCTCGTCATATTGAATTTTACAAGATTCTTCAGAGTTATTCTAAATATCGCAAAAAAAAAATAATTTGCTTCCTGTACTCCATGTAACGTCGCGTCGGCGTTGCCACGTTTTTAACGAGTAGTCGTACCTAGTATAATTCACTACCATGGCTGGAAAGGGAATTTGAAGTCTTCGTATAGCTCAGCCGAATTATAGATGACTTCGGCTGACGTCAATCAACGAAGTTCTGGTGACAAATCTTAAAACCAGATTTGACTATGGTCCATTCCATTTGCCTTGGCAATACAGCACATTAACCTTACCGTCGGTCGACCAGGAGTGACAAACTTTTACTTGGCGTTTTATTTAATTATTGTTTAAAAACATGGAAGGTTATCTTGAATATAACTAATTTATAGAAATTTTATTACATTCATATATTTTCAATACCTAAATCTTCAGATTCAGAGTTATCTATGACTTCTACAACAAATTTATCCGAAGTTTGATGTATTACATTGTCAATTCTACTCATTTTTCTTCTTCTTTGATGCCGTGCTGGATACAAATTCGAAGAATTCTTGTTAATGATTTTTAATATCAAATATGAAAAGAGTAAAAGTAATAATTTTGTTTATTTTATACTATTTGATATATGTCGACTATACTAGAATGTATTCAAACCCTTACCCTGTTGAAAACACCCTTTTATTTTAAATAATGACATAATAACGGTAATCTACGTTATCCTATCATATCCTATATATCCTAGTAACTTAAAGAAAAAGTAATTAAGGAGCATCATTTTGATACTTCAAGATCTGAATGTCGATACCCCAACGACTATTTACATTGATTTTTAGACCCTTAAAAACTTACATAATAATGGAGGCCAACCTAACAGTTACTTTTACATGATATCATCACTACAGCACTCTGTAGCAAGCAGTATACAGCAGTACATGTCATAGCATATAATTACTCTAAGTATCATAAATTGTATATTGATTCTACTATGGTTGCTAATGCATAGAACTTTTGTGGCAGAAACAGCGGACCTCAAAATTTGGTCGAATTATATCTAACTAATGTTGAATAATTAATTTAGTTAATTACAGGTTGGCGATCGTGGTCCAAAGAATAGATAGGTTGGGCTTGAAGGTCTCCCCGCGAAAACGGAGGCCGTCATGTTCCAAAGGCAGTTTCCTAATTCCCCCGCGAACTTGACCGTTACAGTTCAAGGGGTGAACATTCGCGTAGGCCCCCACATGAAATATCTAGGGCTAATTCTCGACGGGAAATGGCTGTTTAAAGTGCAAATTGAGCAGCTAGTTCCCAAACTCGTGAGGTCCGCAGGCGCCCTCTCTCGGCTTCTTCCCAACGTGGGGGGATCGGGGAGGACGACTAGGAAACTCTACTCGGGCATCCTTAGGAGTTTCGCCTTGTACGGTGCACCCTTTTGGTCCACTGCACTCCACCGCCACAATAGGACTCTGTTGTGCCGTGCACAGCGGGTCCTGGCGGTGAGGACTATTCGTGGATACCGTACAGTGCCGTGGACGGCGTCGACACTCTTGACAGGCGATCCGCCCTGGCTTCTCCAGGCGGACGTTCTTGCCAAAGTTCGGCGCTCCCGACAGGATGCCCTCGCATGTGGCCTGGTCTACTGCCAGACCGAGCTTGAGGCGATCAGGACGCGAGAAACCGCGACCAAGATCCAATCTTGGTCAGTAGAGTTGGAAAACCCTGTGGCTGGCATTGATACGGTGGAAGCGGTGCGCCCTCACCTGTTGCGATGGCTCTCGCGGAAACGCGGGACCCTGACCTTGAGGATGACGCAGATATTTACCGGGCATGGGTGAATAAATGAATGAATGAATGGGTGCTTCGATAAGTATCTGAATCATATCGTGGGCTGCCCGCCTTCACCCCAATGTCGCCAGTGTGGCGTATAAGACACGGCTTTTCATACGCTAGTCGAGTGCGCAGCATGGGCACCACAGAGTTTTGAACTCGAGACAATAGTAGGTCCGATCGATTCGCTCGGCAGTCTGGTGCAAGCCGTGGTGCAGAGCAATGATCATTGGGTGGGTACGTCCAATTTCTGCGAGGCTGTAATGTCTCAAAAGGAGACAGCAGAAGGAGATTGGGAGAGAGGTACAAGTGCGCACCATGCGCCCCACGGGTACTAACGTCAGTCGGGGTCCCGGAGGCGCAGATATGCGCATGACTTCCCTCCTTGAAAATACCGCTGCAGGGGCCCTGTAGCATCTAGGGAGCGGAGGAGTCTTCACCCCTGTTGACAAAGTGAGTTTGCACTGCTTCCCGGGGCATTCCTCAAGCACTGATGCGCTAGGATCAGCGTGGGCGTAACTACGTTCTAAGCCTCACGCTCTTCCTGCCATAAGCGCGGGGCACATGGGAGGAGGTTTTAGTGGAGTATTGAGTACTCGAGTCTCCACACAAGCCGGTCGATTAGTGTTTGGATTGCCCCGTTGCAGGGCTGGGCAAAATACATGGTTTCCTTTAATTGAAATACAAATTACAAAATACTGTCTCGCATGTATTTAAAATACGAAATACAAAATACTTTTAAGTCGGGTATTTAAAATATAAAATACAAAATACAGCATTTCAACTATATGTATTTAAAATACAAAATACAAATTACAAAATACAAAATACCGTCAGGTGTTAGGTTATGTAAATAAAATACTCACAAAAATCAAATAATAATCATTATTAGGTCCCTTGCCTGTGAAATTGCCGTTTTTTCTGAAATAAGTAAACCTAATTTTATTATATTTTTTTATTCTAATCTCCACGGCCTTGAAGATAGGGATATTTCCATCTTGTAGGTACGCGTAGATTTTGGTGGTTCCACCCGAATCTATGCGTGCGTATATCGGTCCCATGGCAGGGAATGCACAAAGACTAAAACAGCTTGCTTTTTTGAACTCGTTCATGAGGTGATCGACAAAGTTTTTGGGCAGTATCCTTTAGCAGAGGTAGTCATAATCGAAATTTTAATGCTCATTACGCTGAGTGGTTGGGTTCCTCGAGAATTGATCTGTCAGGAACTACTGCCTACGATTTTGCTCTCGCCCATGGATTCACTCAGCTGTCCAAGGAAACTTTTGTCGGGCGTCTCTTCCACCTCTGCGCACAGTGGACGACCGTCTGGTACACGCCGCCAAAGATAAAGTCAATCTTCTGGGTGAAATCTTTGCGGCCAATTCAACTCTTGAGACATAGGAGAAACTCCACCTACAATCCCTGTGTGAGTCTAGAATGTTGGAGGTGCGCTTTACTCAAAAAGCAGTCCGATGTGCTCTCTTCTCCCTCGACGTCAAAAAGTCTTCTGGCCCTGATGGCATTTCTGCCATTGTGCTGCAGACGTGTTTAGCTGAGCTGTCCCCAGCCAGTCCTTGCCCGACGTTTCACTCTCTCTTACTACAAGGGTTGTGTCCTCGCTTCGTGGAAGATTGCCCACGTGCACCTTGTCCCCAAAAAAGGGTACGTAACAGACACGTCGAATAGGCCTATAGCAATAACCTTTTTACTCTCAATAGTGATGGAGCGCATTATCAACGCGCAGCTCCTGTGTTACGTCGAAGATTACCAGCTGCTAAACGATCGGCAATACGGCTTCCGCCACAGTCGCTCAGCTCAAGATCTCTTGGTTTACCTAACCCACCGTTGGGCTGAAGCCATTGAGAGCAAAGAGGAAGCACTGGCAGTTAGTCTAGAATTCTAGATATTGCTAAGGCCTTCGACCGGGTCTGGCACAGGGCTCTTCTATCGGAGCGGCCATCGTATGAAATACCCGAAGGGCCTTGCACCTGGCTATCCATCTCTTTTGATGAGCGCAGCATTCAAGTCGTTGTCGACGGTTGTTGCTCAAGTTTCAAGCCCATTAACGCTGGTGTGCCCCAGGGTTGTGTGCTATCGCCAACGTTGTTCATCTTACATATCATTGATATGTTGTCTATTCGCAACATTCATTCCAATGCGGATGCCAGCACAGGCGATGCGCAGTACTCTGGTCGTGCAAACGTCCCTCGATCATTTGTGGAGGAAAGTTGGGTTAGACTTGTATCTGAGTAGAGTATTCCTTAGAGAGAGTCTCTGAATGAGGGAGACAAAACCTTGTCCATTTCAACCCCAAGAAGACATAGGTCTGCGTATTATCTGCCAAAAAAACTCCATTCGAGCAATCGCTTCAGTTCCAAGGAACTCCCCTTACCACCTCCAAGAGTATTGGGATCCTCAGTGTTGACATCGCGAACGATGTTGAGGAGCCATCTTGAAGGCAAGGCAAAACTTGCCTCTAAGAAGCTGGGAATGTTAAACCGGTCCAAGCAGTACTTCACACCGCGGCAACGCTTTGTGCTTTGTAAAACCCAGGTGAGCCCGCATATGGAGTACTGCTCACACTTTTGGGCTGGAGCACCTGGCTACCAACTCGATCCCCTAGACAGTATTCAACGTCGAGCTGTTCACGTTGTTGATGATCCCATACTCACAGGTGGTCTAGATACGCTTGGCCTTATGAGAGACTTCGCTCTCTCTACGTATTCTACTGACTGTATAACGGAGTGTATTCGGAAGAACTGTATAGAATGGTGTATTCGTCCTCTTTCTACCACCGAACCGCTCACCATGTGTTGGGATTTCACCCCCACTTCCTTAAGCCGTTTCGCTCATGTACGCAACGGTTCTGTAGAACCTTTTTCCTGCATACCGTGGGGATTTGGAATGAGCTCCCAGCCGAGGTTTTTCCACAGCGCTACGATATGGAGTTCTTCAAAAAGGGTGTCATAAAATTTCTTCGAGGCTGGCAGCGGGTTGATGAAATCTCTGGTGTTGCAAATGTCCATAAGCGACAGTAACCGCTTTCCATCAGGTGGGCCGCCAGCCTGTCTGTTGTGCTCCAGCTATAAAGAAAGGTCGAAATTTCCAGAATGGAAGCGGGAAAACCAGTAACAAGTGGTACGTTCATTGTAGTATTCGCTCATAAAGGTTGTTGATGTTGCTTGTCGCTCTTGCCGCGTTGCTGCCACGACGGTACTCTTATTCCATAATTACTCGAATTTTTAACTATCCATGATGATGAAAAAGATTCAAATGCGAAGAAAACATAACACTTATCAATAAACATGACTAATTAAAAAAAAAAGAATTTCATGTTTTCAAAGTAAAATTAATTTGAAATTATATATCTTAGCGAAACAAAAATATTTCTTTTAAATGGCCAGTACTGCAGAACTTACCTAATATTTAGCGGTCACCATTTTCTTATGAAACTTATGAAAGCTATCGAGCGCTATTTTCTGAAGAACACACCCATCAATAAGGTAGCTAAATGTATTTTGTGAAATGTATTTTGCAACCATAAGTATTTGAAATACTAATTACAAAATACCTCAGCGTCAGGTATTTGAAATACTAATTACAAATTACATTTTGAACAAGTAATTGAAATACAAATACAAAATACGTATTTGTATTTCAATTACGTATTTCAATTACAAGTATTTCAAATACTGCCCAACCCTGCCCCGTTGGAAATGCCTCCATAATCGGCTATGGTCTAATCCCTAGCAAAGGACCCGGTACTGTGCGAAATGCATTTCCCCCACCTTATAAAAAAAAATTGTATCAATTTGTCCCCTGCACAATAGAGAGGGATAGCTAACGGCCGCGGGTATCAGTTGCAAATGTTGCAGTAAAATGTCTTTAGCTTTAGCACTTCATTATTATTCCGATAGTAGATGGCTTGCTGCTATCGACATCTATTATATTTTCAGTGAAACTACGTAATATTTGATTGAAAAGCGCCATCTACAAAGAATCTATGTGTACAACAGTAATCTCTTTAATACCTACTTAAAGATACATAATGTTTTGTACTAATTGGTTAATCAATGTTGTTGTTAATATAAAGGAAAACGTGATAATATATTAATAGTGTTGAATTATTTTATTATAATTTATCGCTATAATACAACCTGTATGGCTTTTTACATAATGGCAAACCAGAACAAATATTTAAAAAAAGCAATGATCAGCTGTTTGACAATTTGCCATGATATATTTATTCCAATTCAGCACCGGGAACAGTTGATATCTAGAACATTGTTTTTCGTTTTCTCTTTTGCACTCTTATAGCTTTGTCTATATATTCTCTCTCTGTCTATATTTTTAAAATTTTCATTTAAGCAACAATTAATAATTTAGTCACATGTTGGAATCTGTCAAATGACATTTATTTTCATTCAGTACACAATTTCAAGTTAATAAATTAGCAACGTAAATTAAATCTATTTCAAAATCCTACTTCAAAAACAAATGACTTTTGGGAAAATCGAATCTTTAAATTGGAATACCTTTATCGGCAGTAATGGGCATCTTATTTTTAGAGCTATGACAGAAAATAGGTGGGTGTTTGAATTAGACTTGAATTGGTAATGTTTTGATTTTCTAATTTGTTTTTATTAATGATTTCTAAACTATTATTTCCCCAGAAAGCGATCCAGGGAAGATGATACCTGCGAATTTATGCCATTATCGAAAAGAATTAATAATCTTCATATTGTCAGTCCTGTACCATCTCAAGAATCAATTCACCTTAATGGTATAACAGAAAATGGAATTTCTTCATCAAGTTCGTCGTCAGAGTGTACAAGTCGTCCAAGTTATGACCCTGGAATTAACTCCTCTCAAAGCATTTATTATTATGATAACAAATTGTTATTTGAACTGCATTTAGAGAGGATACAAAGATCTGGTCATCAGTTTCCATTTTAGTTAGTTATAAAGTGATTACTATTAGTTGATAAAGCCTGTGTGTAATGAGTGGTATGCTACATATGTGAGAAAAATAAATTATTTAGTAATTATTCATTTAATATGTAATTTTGAAATAAAATATGATGACTACATACTATTTTAAGTTTTTTAATTTGATTTTTGGTAGGTAAACGTCAAAGTGTCAACCAATCATAAAATTTTCGTACGCCGCGCCACCTTACGATAAATAATTGATAACTTCTAAACAGTATGGCGGATTTCATCATTTCATTGTCGTAAATGTTATAAGAGAAGGGGCGTTGTTATTGACGCAAATGTAATAAAAATATGAAGTTTTTATCAGTTAAATTAAACTAGAGAAAGCTTCAGTCCTTGTGCTATGAGAAGGGAAAATATATCAAAAGGTATGTTTTTATAGAGTATCGTTGTTTACTGCGTGAATATCCGTGACCTTATTTCTAAAGCGGTACTCTGCGGTACCGTTATACGGGGCGCGTGGCCACCTGAGCGCCGGCGAGAGAGTGCCGCGTACACCCCTCCTCTCGCGATTTTCCTGGCGGTGGAGGAAAGAGTCGGGAGCGGGAGTGATTTGGTCACGGCATATGGAGGGGATCCCGCATCTTGGTGGGGATGCGACGCGTCCGCGTGATGGACGCTCCGCCGACAGAAAGGTACTGGTAGGGGTGAACAACCTTCGATTTCTGTCTGGTTCCGCCCACGTCTATTCGGCCACCCTTTAATTTCGTATAGTTTATTTTTCTCGCGATTTCTTTTGTAATTGCGTAACAAAAAATAGATCTCGGCCATATTTGACAGTGACCCCTTTGTCTACATAAAGAAGGATAAATCCTAATTAAGACATTTATGCTGGTTTAATAAATGTACTTTTGAGGTTGATAGTAAAATAAGATCATAGAAATAAATGCTATAGGTATCTAAGAATGTGCTAAAAGTTAAATTTAAAACAAGGTCATTGACATACATAGCATTATGACCTTGTTTTTCTTCATAGAAAGGCATTGTAATTGAATGGATGAATATATAGATACAATTTTAAAACAACTATGAGAATTATACTATAAAAAGAAAATGGTTAGTTTTAATTAATCATCAGCACATATAATAAATAAGTAGGAATCAACATATATTGGTTTGCCAATGTATGTACTTAACATGAGATTACTCAACTGTCTGGTTTGCTACACCAGTGAACCACAAGTGCACCTTAGCATGTGTCTTGTGAAAGTACACCAAAGAGAAAGTGAGGATCATGCTAGAGAAACATGCACACACACAAATTCTCAGCCAGTATGTATAACTAACTCGTTGGTTGACTATCGGGCCTGCATAAAAAACTTTCTTTAACCCACTTTCTTGCATGTGGCCGTTTGCGTTCATCTTTCGCCTCTCACCATAGTTGAATTAATTTTAGTGCTGTGCCGCGTGTGGTGGTCGGCAGTGGTATGTGCCCTACCATCGTGCTCCCAGTTGTCCCGTGAGCCGTGCCGCCGCGGTGGTGGGACATTGGGACGTGGGGATACGCGCCTCGATGTGCACAAGTGGGCCAGTGCTTTTTGATTTCGTTTTTCTCCCGCTTCGGCGGATTAGTGGAGGGTGACCATGTGTGACATGCAGAAAATGCCAACAGCTGAAGATGCCTCTTGGTATGAGGATAAAAGTTCAAAAATCTTTGTTTCTTTTTTAAAACTTATAACTTTATTAATCCTATTAATAGGAGAATAAACAAACAAAATATTTTTTTTTTCATGTATTTCTACTTATAAAATTAATTAAAATAGTAAAAAAATTTAGTAATCATATACAATAGTTTGTCATATAAAATGGACTAAATAAAAATGAAAATGTTAGAAAATCACGTATGTACATTTCCTAGCAAGAATGTGTGTAATTTTGTTTCAGCTTTCACTGTTGTGCAATACAATGAATATTTCCACAAATATGGAGTCAAACAACTTTCTCATTGTGCACAAGTTTTCACTTGCTAATCTGATACATTCGCAAGGCCTTTATAAATCTTTGTATATTGTCATAATTATTTATGCATATTTATTTCTAATGATTATACCATACACAGTTTGTATTTATTCCTACTTATATAATAATTATCATTTAAAATACTAAAAGAAATAAACATACTACAAACCATATAAAATATATTTTATGATTACAAAAAATATTACAATAGAATAAGAATTCCTATATTTTCAATAAACCACTGACACCCTACATAATGGTTTTAAAGTTAACTATAATAAAAGCCATGAAGTTAATGTATAATATTTATTAAAGAGAGGATTCTTTTACTTTTATTTTCTACTTTGTCTTTGAAAACCTTCTTTTATACTCCTTATTGACTATAGTAATTCATTTAGTTAAGATATCCTACATAAAAACTGCTAGGTGTCTACCAGCCTATTTGAAAAAACAAACAACTTTCACTGATAATAAAAAAACATCCTAGTATTGAATCCTTGTTGTCGGTTAATCTTCCATTTTCCTCCGTCACTGCTATTTGTTCAGGATTCATTGTCATATGAAAATAAGAGTTTCCACTTTACTGCAAACATCTTAAAAATTACTATGCGATTCAAATGAGAATAGGATCGACTTTGCGCCATATTGTGACCTCATAGCAGTATTAGTGGTATTAACCTTTCTGGTGGTTCGGGCATGTGGAAAGAATGCATGATGAAAGAATGACTAAACAGATATACAATGCAAAAGTGGATGGATGCAGAAGTCGTGGAAGGCCATGACACACCTTCCATGATGAAATTGATCGTGTACTAGCAGAAGGTGATGTCAGGAGCCTTAAGAACAGACAAGCATGCATGACAAGAGCTATGAATGTCAAAGAAGCAAGTGAGGTAGGGTAGTTGTGTAAGAATAAGCCTGAATGGCACTCTGTTGTTCGTGCCTACCCTGCAAGGGAACTGATGTGAAGTTATGTGTGTATGTATGTAACCTTTCATTGATCCATTTTTACTACTAATTTAACCTTTTTATTTAAATTGATGTAAGACTATTATTACTGATATGCAAATAAGTTTTTTGCAAACTATACTTTTCAAGTGACATTTGACAGATAGAGGTTATTGACATTCCTATTCTTATTTGGATCACATTATAAAGCACTATATATCAGAAAGATTGGCGTACATGTACCTAAAATTGTTATAAATAACCAATATTATTCTTCTTTCTATCTTATAAGTTATAGTCACAAATATTTACTAATATCATGTGATCATCCTTAACAAACTGTTAGGGAAAGTTGGAAAAACCTTAATAACTAAGAAGAATAGAGGGATCAATGAAAGCACTAAAATTAAACTAACCTACTTCAAATCAGTTGAAAGTGTATCTATTTAGCCAGGGTCTAATACATTTAAGTCTACACAAAGAGAAATCTTAATCTTGATTATGTTCTTTTAAAAATCCTGGTAATCCAATACCTTAAAAAAATACCTTTTATTCTTTCCCGAAGAAAGTCATAATACTGAATACTTTAAATGTAATCTAATATATGTTTTGCTTTTTTATCATAGTATAGGTTCACATTTGACCATGATCTCGCCTGGTACTAGGTGAAAATATGGTCTAAGATGGAGCCCGCTTACCTAGAATGTACCTATAGGCCTTTACCTGTCTAGCTCATTGGAGTCACAGTATGATTCCTGGCATAGTATCTTTGTAAATGAACTTTCCCCTATTTACTGTCTGATTATCTGAGATCAGCCCCAGAGTTGTCCATTACATATTACCAATAACATAAGTGTATCTTACTTTTCTCTACTTCACCCAATTAATGTTCACTGCTGGACGTAGGCCTCCTTAAATCTGCACCACATGTATGTACCGGTCTCCCGCCTGCCTTATCCAGCCCCTACAGGCGACCTTACGCAAGTCGTCGGTCCACTGGGCTGGAGGGCCACCTACACTATACGACCGAGACGCGGTCTCCAATCTAGGACACGATTGCTCCATCATCCGTCCGTCCTGTAACAGATGTGACCAGACCACTGCCACTTCAACTTGCTAATTTTGTAAGCTATGTCGGTTACCTTGATTCTCTTACGGATATCTTCATTTCGGATTCTATCCATATGAGAAACACCCAACATAGCTCACTCCATACCCTGCTGAACGACTTTAAATTTGTATATTACTTAGCTTGTGGATAAACAGCATGGGAGTTTTTCAACCAATTATATTATGATGAATCAACATTAGATGGTTCATTTCTGTCTTTCAATTTGTATGAACTATTGATCCATATATAAACATAAACTTGAATCATTCATTCATTCATTCATTGAATACTATCATGTCCTTTTAGTTCTGTACTTTTCAACCAAATTGATTACATGATCTGTCTAGTATTAGCATCACCTGTTATCAAATGTTAATGGTGTCAGATACATGTCAAGACACTAGTATGTTAAAACTCAAACTTAGTTCCTCAAATGCACCAGGAAGTATGTCCATTTGTCCAGTAATGAAAAAGTTCTCGTTGACGACCCAGTTCATGGAAAGTGGTTACCGTCGCCTTCAGATGATTTCAACATCAATGACGAAGCCAATGTGTTGCCAGCCTTTAGGATGGGATAAAGAGGATGACAGAGGGATCAGACAGGAGGAATGGGATAGGGCAAGTGAATAAGGGAAGGGGGCAGAAAGTGACTCACTCACGAAACATGATCAAGTCAGGGATAACCATTTCACGCCGATATTCTGTGGGTATCACGCCGATAGATCCGCAGGCCCTAAAAGCTGTACTCAAAAATAATGATTCCAGCATGTAGCACGTAGCATAATGCGCCTGGACAGTATTATAATGTACAATTTTATCTATTTCAGTGACGAAGACAGCGATATGAATTTCGCCACGTTCTCGGCGGTCGGATCGCCTGGCGCCCACTTTGTAACGACCGGAGGCCAGCTGCCTGTCGCCAAGTTGCAGCAGAACGTACAGAACAATGGGACCTTGTCACAGGTATATGCAACAAATTACCTAAAAACATGTAAACAAGTAGTCTGATGAGAACTGAAAACACCAAGTAAATGTGTAATATTCGCAAAAAAATAACATGCAGTGTTAGTCGAGATCCATTCGACTGATGATGGTTAAATTAAAATTCGTATTAAATCGGTCTCGGTCAAATCAAGATTGAATTAATATTGAGCCGAAATGGTGTACCGACTACCAAAATTGCTAAAAGGGACTATTGTCGATTTGAGTCAAGACTCGGGGCCTTGACCAAATTTATTGGAATGCCATTAGTATATGATTTTAAGTCCAGTATACATAATTAGGTATGCTTATAATGGTTACATTTTAACACCATACAAGTCTATGTGGTGTTACATGAATGGATAAGGTGAGAAATTAGTACATAAGGAGTTCTTTGAAAGTTGCACCCGAGACTGAAATATTGAGAAGAAGAAAACTGAGGTGGTATGGGCATGTAATGAGGAAGGATGAAAGTCACGTGACAAAAATAATTTTAAACAGAAAGATTGTTTGGTACAAATGTAAAGGTAGACCAAAGATAAATAGATGGCTTGCGTGAAGGGTGACATGATGATTTGTGATGTGACAGAGAACACATGCCAGAATAGAGGAGTACGGAAGAAAAAGATCAAAAATCAAAAAAAAATCAAAATCGGCAGACAAACACACACATTGTATATCCCCAAATTAAGCAAGTTACGCTTGTGTTATGGGTAATATACAACGGATTACTCTGGGGCCGATCCCAGACACCCAGACCATAGTAAATAAGGGAGAAAATACGTTTCCGAAATTTACTATACCAGGAATCGAACCCGGAGCCTCTGCGTTGCAGTGAGGTAGGCCGGCAAAGACTTAGCCCGCTCAACCACAGAGGCCGTCAAAGATAATTATTGTGCCGAACCCAAATAATTCGGAGAAGTTAAAAGAACAGATAGAATGCTTAAGATTTACGCGATTTTGAATTTATTACTGATTTAAGTATAAAAAATATTTTTAAATTATAAAAGTTTGATTTAATGTTTTAATTAATTCTGTTAATGGCCGGTTCCTGTATCTTACTATTCATTCACTTTCCCTACATCGGTTGAATTTTGACATTAGACGTATGTAGCTATGTCAAAGTTTAACCAATGATAAGGCAAGTGAACGTTCGGTAAGATATAGGAACCAGGCCAAAAATAAGAACAGACTGGTGACGAGTTAGGGTTTTCCATTTTACGTCATTATTAGTTTACTTCATCTATGTTTTGAAACCTTCAAGAAATAACTGCGTTTTTGTCAAATCAATTTTTCGACACCGTCGTCGTCAGCCATTCACAGTCCACCGCTGGACGGAGACCTTCCCAAGTCGGCGCCAATTATTCGCGAATTTCCGACATGCATTAGATAATTACATGTATAACCTGGCCACAACGTCTAGAACATTAATTAAATTTTTTGCCTTCTATTGTATATTCTATCTTATGTCAGTGGATTAATAATTCATCGCCTCACAAAAAATAAGAAACAATAGTTTTGACCAGATCCATCTTTTCTTATGTATGGTGTATGAATCAAACTGATCACAGATTTGGATTCAGCGCATCAAAACACGTATGAATAGATGATGGGCTCTGGTCAAAAGTAAAGACCACTTTTTATTATTTGGGGTGCAGTGTAATAATGCTAATAAATAATTGTTAAACAAACACATTGTATATCTCCAAATTAAGCTTGTGTTATGGGAAATAATACAACGGACCACTCTGGAGCTGATGCCAAACACCCAGACCGTAGTAAACGACGGAAAATTCGTTTACAAAATTTACCATTGCCAAGAATCGACCCGGAGCCTCTGCGTGCTAATGAGGTCGGCTGGCAAAGGCTTAGCCCGCTCAACCACCAAGTAGTCGAACATGGATAATTTAAACGTGAATTTTATCGTTGATACGAGTCAAAAATTCGCTAAAAATATCTAAATACGGATATCCGTATTGGTATTTTCATATAACAATTACCAAGTTTCACATGAGCAGTGATCATTAAAGTTTACCAAGGATGTCTAGCGGAATTTGAAATCAAAATCTTTTTGTTATAATTCGACGATATTTACCAAAGAATCGCTGACATGACAGGTTTGTAATAGCGCTTAGCTTTTTTAACCAAATAATTTTTCTATTAATCAATTACTAGGTTCTATAAAGTTTTGGCTAAGAAATATGGAGGGTAGAGCTCAGATGTAACATTTCTGTGTTGAAAAAGTGTCCGCGTAAACGCAGATAATGAGGGTGGCGCTTACTGTAGCATAGGAACATTTTTAAAGGAAGCGCCAAAAGTAATTAAATTGAGGTAGAAAATAAACGAGGATCGAAAGAATTCCGCTTTGTTTTTTATTATTAAACATTTATAATAATTAAATCAACACGTATTCTCACAGCATTATATTTACTAAATTATTTTAGACAACTTAAATAGGCGACTTATTCTATTTCTATTTTCTATTCATTTTACGGCACTTTAACAAATTTTAATTCATATCGTAGTTTATCGTATGCTAGCTCTATTGTGGTAGATATTTGAACCTCTATTTTCAGCACAATGCTAGACACTTTTTCAAGTTCCCCTCCATATATGATGTTACTCTTTATCTCTACCCTCCATATTAAGAAATTAATAGCCATTATTATTAAAGTAAATAACCAACTTGATACGTGGTCTACGTACGACGCAATACTAAAAGTTACAAATAAGTACCAAAATTACTCTTGTCATAATTTTTGGGTTGCTAGAGTTCAGATGGTGTGTGAAAGTGGCGCCCTTATTATTTTCTACTCTGGCCACCCTGTAGATGGTACCTATAACTGGTTGCAAGTGTTCTCGTACTGATTTAGATAATGCTTCAAAGCTGCAAACATACAAGCAGGAAGTGAAAGTTAAGACTATAAAAGAATAATTTGGTGTTACATAAAACTAAAACAAAGGAATGAAACGCATAATTAAATTAATAATTATTATGATATGAGTATTACTCGTCGTTTGTTGCAAAACGTCAAGCATAGATATTGTTAATTAGCCCCTTTTAAATTGACTTGCAATTTAGGTATTATTACAGTAACAGTCCGCGTCACATATATTAAGTGCAACACTATATACGTGTTGCACATAATATATGCGACGCAGATTGATTTTATTACTATAATTTCTTACGTTTACTTCTTACTACACAGCCACCCGGTTCCGGGATAAAACTGTCATTATTGTTTGCTAATTTATATAGTACTAGCTGTGTCATGTTCGGGCTTCATCTGCGATAATGTTATAGTTATTGCGTGTGCTAGAAAGTTAAACATTGTTTAAAATAACGCTCTTAATGAATAACTACGCTAGTGTATATGCATAAGTTATCCAATTATCGAGTTACCAATATTTAACGTCATTAACAATCAATATCGCATCACAAGTAACGCATTGAATCCATCGCTACTTCTGTGTGAAACGGTCAATAACTATAACGTTATCCGAGATGAAGCAGTAGCATAAGCTAAATCAGCGTAAGGACATTGCTCAATCTGTTAGGAGAGTTTGGCTTCATACAAAATTGCATAAGCCTTTATGATTCTTTCACTATTTTGAAGAAAATTTAAGCAATTATCATATACATTAAAAATATTTACATCTTTGGACCAGATTTAAGAGACATATTACATTATACTTTTCCAAAACAATGTTTCTTAAAAAACATAAATTGAAAGTTATAACTTTCAAAACTAGATGGCGCTGTTCCTTATTAACTAGAGTGGTTTGCTGTAATCCGCTTCGTTGAATTTAACCTATTTTGTTTGTATAAGTTTTCTTTTGTGGCCATAGTGGCGGCGTTATAAGTGTTAGTATATCAACCATGTATGTTTCATTTCTGAAGGTATATAACTACATAACTGAGTTCAACAATTACCATAGTTTTCGGGTTTTGAATATTGAACTAAAGAGTAAAGATGTCAGTCAATATTTTTTTTTATTTTTTTTTTTATTGCAGGAGTTCAGCAGACAGGCAGATGGCCCACTAGATGGAAAGCGGTTACCATCGCCTATGGACATTTGCAACAACAAAGGTGCTACAAATGCGCTGCTGCTCTCTTAAGGGAGACTGGAACCTCAAAAACTCAAGATAATCAAAAACTCAAGATATGACCCTTCAATGTTGATAGTGCAAAACAAAAGTTTGTTTATGTAATTGTGATTTCTATGCTGGGTTACAAATAATTATATAATTTTTGTTATAATAACATAAAAAATAATATAAGATTTTAGAAACACATTTGGCTAAGGTTCAATCGATTTTAGAGTGGGCCCAAAATGGGCATTGTCCATTCGCCCGCGTTACAAAGACGACGTTTCTGAGTGAGTGAATTGCAAAGGCAGGTCCAAACCAACGCGATCGCAGCTCCATCTTTTTGAATGTATTCGTCAGTTCCACGGAAACGACGTTATTTATTGAGATAAAAGTATCCGAGTGTTGACCCGCGGTATATGCTAGCTCTGAGTCGAGTTTCCTTTAAATCCGTTGAGTACTTTTCTAGTGAGGCTCTAACACCGAGATGGACTGATATTATTATTTAATTTCTGTCCGTCTCTTTTTAGAGCCTTACTTGAAACTTATGTTTTCGGAATCTGCTGGTCCAAATTAGCCCTCTGATGTTTTTGATATTAAGCAAACTGGGTTTTTTATTTTTTAAATTTTACAAACTCGGCTGCTCTACAAATTTATTATATTACTAGGATATGCCCGCGACTACGTCCACGCTTGACTTGAAATTTCCGCGGGATTCCTGGGATATAAAGTAGCGCAGAGCTTAAGTATAAGAATTAGATGTTGATCGGCAAAAACAGCATCCAAATCAGTCCAGTAGTTTTTACGTGAATCCCGAACAAACGGTTATATAGTCTATTCCAGTTGTTTTTTTTATAGCTTTAATGTACAGGCGCGGCATTTTTAGAATCTTTTAATATTACACATATCTAGACAAACAATTCGCAACAAGTTTTCGACAAATAACTGGTTCTATATTTTATTATTCATTCCTGTTTTACTAGCTTACTACTAGTTAAAACTAAACATAAATTCCATTCAAGTAAAGTCAATTTTGTAGCAATGGTAAGGTAAACAACTTACTGAAAAATTGTAGACGAAGAAGATTAATGTTGTATGGGAAGGTCATGAGAAGGGATTAAAGTAACGTGAAAAAAAGAATGTTGAACTGGAGGATTGATGGGTACAAATGTAAGAATGGAATCAGAAAGAGATGGATGGATTGTGTGATGGTGACACGATAATTTGCGGTATGACACAGGACATATGTCAGAATAGAGGATTTGGAAGAGAAATATAATAATAATATTATAAACACGAAAATTTGTCAATATGGATGTATGTTTGTTACTCTTTCACGCAAAAACTAATGAATGGATTTTGATGAAATTTTACAATAATATAGCTTACACATCAGAATAATACATAAGATATAATTTATAAAGATATAGAGTGAAATATCCAAAATATAACGATTTCCCATCACCACGCAGGTGAGACGGCGGAGCGGAGCTGGTATAATAATATATTGTGCCGACCCTACAAGTTACAATAAATTCTAATACTTTTTTAATATAGAAGAACAACCGTCAAAATAATATTTGATAAATATAAACGTTTTAAATATCATTATAAAAATAGTTTTAATTTTCAAAGAATGATTAACGCGTTAGACGATTCCTTTTACTTGTAACTTAACTACTTATGACCTCGTAAGTGGGTACGCTCGTATAAAATCTATGACGGTGCGAGACGTTGTAAGTTTATAAAAAGCATTTCAGTTGATTTTATGACGGCCTCTATGGTTGAGCGGGTTAAGCCTTTGCCGGCCTAACTCACTGTAATGAAGAGGCTCCGGGTTCGATTTCTGTTATAGAAAATTTCTTGAGACTTGGCAAAGTGTTATTGGTTTCAGGTAGTGGGTATGGTTGGCGGTGTGACGATGGGCGACGGCGGGGTTCAGTACATGCGGTCCCTGGATGGGGGCGCAACGCTGCAGGCTGCGCCCCAACTCATCTCTATACCTATCGCTCTGCCTGGGTCCAAACCTGGTGAGAAATATTAATAAATATTGTTACAAATTTGTAGGATGTAAATTCGGAAATGCCGTTGGAATTATTACAAAGTTTATTAGAAGTACACACATGTACTTCACAGTTCTTACAAGTATAGCCGAATAGAACAAAACCAAAGGGTAGGGCAGAAAATCGTAATCACATAAATCTCACAAAGTGTAATAATAACATACTCGCTCCGAAATTGCAGTAGGTAACGCCTCGTTCGCAGTCAGAACACGACCGCTATTTCCCGACTGAACGGTACCCTTATCCATTTGCAAATTAGACATGGTCCCCTAGTAGCATGCTGCCCCCTGGTTCTTGAAATCTTTAAGTGGTCAGCTAAATAGCTTCCAAGAATCCGAATGAAATACCAACAGAGGAAAGGTTTTATGAGGTCTTACGGCGACATGAGCAAAGAGATTAGCGCGAACAATAGATCACTCAATTTCAAAATGGTGATAAAACCACCTGCAAGGGCCCTAGCCGGCCGGCTTCAATGTATACAGGAGTATTTATTGAAAGTTATTTAAAATGTTTTTTATGAGCACTTCGGACTCTAGGAAGTGATATACTGCGATATAGTTTGACGATGTCTCTGGTTGAGTGGGCGGTCTTGGCCGGCGTAGCTACCTGGAATGCAGAGGTTACAGGGTCTATTCCTGGCATAGTAAATTTCGTAAATGAACTGCCCGTTATTCCTTGTTTTATTTATTGCATAGGTTCAGCAGACAGGCAGACGGTCCACCTTAAATTGGTTGTCATCGCCTATGGACATTGGTAACATCAAATGTGCTACCAATGTGCTGACGCTCTCTAAAGGGGGATTGGAACCTGGCCAATAATGCCGGAACACAACTAAATGTTCCGAGTGTCTGGGATTTGCTCCAGAGTGTTCTGTTGTATATTCGTACGGCAAGCATGAATCTTTTAAAGATTTTAAATAAATTCATGTGATGTTAGGAATTTCTTTATGACGGTTGCCATATTTATTAGACATCTTTAGTAGAACAACAGTTGTGTATGCTTTTAGTAACATTCCTTATCTCAGATTTTTATGGGAATATCCGGAATTAATGTACGTTCAAAAAACCATATGCTACTGGATATTTTATTTGATTTTAATTATTTTTCAAACATCTTTGACCTTTTGCTATCCATACAATGTATAAGGTCACACGAATTTCATGATTTTTTGACCTCGCCCCCGTCTTTGTCACAGCTGGTCACATTCGTGAGACTCCTCCCTCACTAGTGTGATATCACATATTTTGCAATTTTACATCAAGAAATTATTAAATGAATATAGCAGTTCCTTAATTAGTTTTATTTCCATTTATATTATCTATATATATAAAAGAAAGTTGTGTTAGTTACACTATTTATAACTCAAGAACGGCTGTACCGACTTGGCTGAAAATTGGGAGGTAGCTTAGAACCAGGAGACGGACATAGGATAGAACTTTTTGTCCCGTTGGAACCGGTAGGTGGCGCTGAGATCGGGTTCTAGAATCCTCCTAATGACCTGGAGCGATTTTGATGATTTTGTTTTTGTGTGTTTGAGTGGGTTGTGGGTCCCCGGATGGTTTTAATCCACATTTGGAACCGGTAGGTGGCGCTGGGATCGGGTTCTAGATTTTATTTTTTCAGAGCAGGACAACGTCTGCCGGGGCCGCTAGTTTTTTTATAATTTAAACACTATGCTCATACAGATAGTTAGAAATATTTTAAAGTTTTTCGTTAATAGTTCAAATTTAGATAGATAGATAGATAACACTTTATTGCTCACCAAATATACAATATCAAAAATACACAATTACAATATGGTCATGGTAGAAACAATAGGCGGCCTTATCGTTTAAAGCAATTTAGGGTTTTAAAGCTTAAATATATTAGATTTTGAAATGTGACATCACGAAATTTAGGCCCCGCCCATCCCTTGTCACACAACACGTCACACCTCGTCGACTCCCTCGTCTACCTTAACGTGTGACGCGGTTCATGGATGGCCCCTTGCCTACATTTTGTTTATGTAATTATTATGTACACAGGTGATCCCCAGCAAACGGTGCAAATCCAGGTGCTGAACCCGAGCCTTTTGCAAGCGCAGCAACAGCCAAAGTATCAAATGCAAATACCCATTCAAGGTTTCCAACAAGGTAATAAGCTACTCATCTATATATTTTAGATATCCCACTAAGAGGCTCGCGTCTCCCAGTTTTAGGATTACAGACGGTATTAACATCACACTTATAGAGAAGGGAAAGGCATGAATGATGAATGAACAATAAGTTGTTAGGACATAAGAAGTATTTTTAAGCCTGTAAATATATATTATAGGTGCCGCAGTATTAACGTTGGCGTATTCGCCTGAAACGAGCGAAGCCAGTGGAGTACAACTAGTCGGGCAGGGGGGCTTGGGAGAAGGTAACATTAATATAATAAGACTATAATTGATTATATTTTAATCGTTAATTAGATTAAAGATGTATTAGAAAATAAGATTTGTTTTAAAAAAGAGAGAAAAAGAAAAGAAAAACATGAAAAAGATTATCCCCCCCACTTATAATCTCGTGTGTTTTAGAATAAGATAAAATAACAAGAAATGAAAAGAAAAGGCTCTGTTTTGAACTATGACGGAGGAGTTTATGAAATATTAAAAAAAATCGTCAATTAAAATGATTCCTATTGCGATTTTTAAGAAGATAACGAGTTATTTCAACGTCAGCTCTTTCTCGTGGTTTTAGAATTTAATATACCCTGCCATATTATTATAAATTTATTTATTTTGTTTTCTTAAGTTTTTGTGACTAGTATATATAATTAAAATATTTTTTTTACGGTTTTAAACGCGGCATTTTATATGATTTTTATTTCGACATTGCAGCCATTTTTCAATAGCCATGTTGACGGTAGACAAAGATGTCGAGTGTCAATGAGTAATGTTAAAGTTATCATTTTCATTTTTGTTAATGATTGTTATTTATCTGTTGGAACTTATTCTAATTTACCACCGCTTCGCAACATGTTATTGTTTATTTCGGTCTTAAAGTTCTTTTCGTCCTTCTTTCTAAATATAAGTTTTGATGTGGACAGGCCTCCAGGTGCTTTCGACGATGCCACAGGAGATGCAAATGCTGCAACAGTCACAAACGCAAAACGATAAGGAACAAATGCAGAATAACATGCATCAGGTAACACCGGAGACATATCTTTAATTACGCAGGTTATTATTGTTGCAAATCAGTGTTGCTAGTTCAGAATAATTCCGGGTTTTTTTTTGCAGGAGTTCAGCAGACAGGCAGACGGCCCACTTGATGGAAAGCGGTTACCATCACCTATGGACATTTGCAACACCAAAGGCGCTACGAATGCGCTACTATTCTCTTAACGGGACTGGAACCTGGTCACTAATGCCGGAACACGACTCAAAGTTGTTATGGCGACATATTGTAGACCAGGGGAATACAGTGTAATAAACATAGTATAATGTTTGCGAAGAAAATTTAGTGCAATTAAATGACGAATTAAGAAGAAAACAATTGTTTTTTTATAGTTAAAGCATTTAATAAAACCATAGTAAAAACTGACGTGACGCTAATAGCAGAATTGGTAATCGGAATTTAAAATTGAATGTTTAAATAACGCGCGCTGATTGGTTGTTGTATTGGCACTAGAGCCTCTAGCGGCGAGTATTATTATTAAAAATCAATAAAAAATATAACGCCCAGGGCATGCGATCGTTTGAGTTAAGTGCAAACACGCCTGTATATTGTTGGATAAACTCCTGAGCGCATTATTTTCTCACCAAAGTTAGGTCGTCGTGTCCGCGTCCGGTTGCCTCGGCGAAAGGCTGTTTTGCGGCGACCGCGTATCGTTCTCACGTTATTACGAAAGAGCAGGGCCCCAAGTCTAACCATGACAGCTGGACAAATATCCCTAGTCTCTAAAATTCACATTAAATCAGTCTCAGTCAGGTCAATAATGAATCAATATTGAGCCGATATGGTTTATAGACTACCAAAACCGTCAAAAGTTAGGATTCCAATTCGATTTGATGCATAATTTGAGTTACAGTAACCCCACGTCCTTGCGAGGGATGCCAGGGGACATAGCCACAAGATAGACTAGGCGTATTACTGGGGAGTTTCTTTCGCCGTATCTTCTCTCACAGCCATAACACGTTGCAAAATTCTTCCCCTCTGGCTTGATATTACCCGTCGCCCGTTGTCAATTAGTCCATTGTTGTCGCCCTTTAGCTAACATCATTAGATTCAACCCCTTGTCATGGCAACAGTCCAGCTGAGGTAAAGCTCTCTCGAGCAGGTTGCCCCCAATAAAGCTGTAAAGTCTTCGGACCAACAGCATAAAGTCGAGTCCATACAAAAAAAGTGCTGTTTACCTCATTACCAAACCATGTGCCGCAACGGGTGGCCCTTGTCTGCACTTACAATACGGCCTACTTGCTGACGGAGTAGGCAGGAGTGCAGGCATTACCTTTTGAGTCCTGCTCTTACCGAGACCTTATTTATGGGACCCTACTTCTGAATGAAAGACCCACCGCTATAACATTTATTTCGCGGTAACTTAAAGAATATTATAATTAATTACATTTAAAACATAAGCAAATCAAATTATACTATTTTATACATAACTTATATATGAACTATAGCCGTCTCACTCTAACACTACTTCTTTCTTATATTTAACAGCTATTGCCGAACTTTCCCGAATACTATAAGACCAAGCTAGTAGACGAATGGCACATGTGCATTTGACCGTGTCAAGTACCGATAGCAAAAAAAAATCTAAAAATACCAATATTATATGGTCATTAATTTTAATTTGTTCGTCTAATTATATGTTTCACTACTAATACTAATTTAAGAGTCAGTAACTGGTTTTTGAAATATTCTTCTAATTTTATTTTTGAAATTAATAAAGAAAAGAATATTTGAATATTTACAAGGGATAGTTAAAATAGGACAAATAATAACAAGATAACAATTAGAAAAACTTAATATTCAACAAAAAGATTAATATAACAAAACAACTAAATACAGAAATGACGACTGTAACACGTTCGGACTTATCGAAGCTGCGAACGGTACTAGGAGATACGCAGTATTCGGGCGGGGAGACCTCATTCCACGCTTCTGTCAACATAGCTTGGTTAAGTAGTAGTACATACGAATGTTCTATCTCTCGCCTTGACGGCTGAGCGAGTTTCACACATTTAATATTCTCGTCGTCAAACCTAAACTATTTAAATGCACGCTCTTTTTTTATGTATTTGAAATTATTGTGATACATGTCAAATACCCAATTTGAAACTTTCTCGTATTCTTTTCAGGTGTTTATCACGCCAAATAACCAACACATAATAATCAACAATCTGAACCAAGGCAACAAAAGTTTGAACAACAATAACAATGAGGAGGATGACGATGTGGTCATCAAAGAGGAGTGCGACGATAACACCAATGATGATGTTAGTACTGCTTTTTTATTGCTGGCAAACAGCTTGGAACCGGCTTAAAAATAATAGTTTAGAACCGGTTTTTGGTAACTATTTTATTCAGAGTTAAAGAATGTGTTATATAAACCTGAAATAACCGGTCTATTCTCCGAGAAGAGGAAATATCATTCTATCTCTTTCAACATGTGTTTCTTTCTATCTTTTTTGTTTGTATGAGACTGAAATCTTTCTGTGCGACAAAATCGTTCGAAATTTTTTAGAAAGTGGTTTATTCAACAAAACCTTCTTAATGAAATTTTGACATGATATGACTTGTTACTTTTTTTTATCTTTTCTCACTTTTATTCTATTTTTTTATTCTTTTTCTCCCATTTCTGTTTTTGGTATTTTATTCCTTTCATTAAAAAAAAAAACCACTTCACGACCGCGATTTTTTCTATTCCACTTGCTTGCGCACATAAAAATCATAAACTCTAGTGACAAAATACACAAATGTGGTTTGGAAATCGCGCCTTTCTCAATGTCAATCGATAGGTAATGCTCTGTGGTTAACGCCCACTTCGACTCACCTCTTGACATAGGTCGTTGTGAGCGCTGTGTGATCGAAAATGATGACGTCATTAGTGACGTTTTCAACACGTCCATAACGACCGTGGTCGCCATGTGGAGCATTTTGAGCGTTGTGAGATACTAACGGAACGCGTCCTAAAATGAATCCTGTGACTTTGTCTATATCTCTGACGACGTGTGCACAAAATTCAGTGATGGTCATTGATCATGAAACATTCAAACTCACATTCACCTTTATAATAGGATATATTAATTAGGATTTGGATATATTTCAGGAAAGTTCACAAGGCACTGAAGCGAGTGAGACCAGTCCGTGGCAGATCAGCAGTAACCAGCAGGACCTGGTGAAGTACCTTAGCCAGTTACCACCGCAGGTATGTTTGCGGACACCTAATTATAAATTCAATGTGAATGTATATTCAAATGAATTAAGCCATATATCTAATAAAACTACGTTTTAACGGTTTTAAGCGCGGTAATTTTATTCGATTTTGGTTTTTCCGACGTTTCGGCCACTTTTCAGAAAAACCAAAATCAAATAAAATTACCGCGCTTAAAACCGTTAAAACGTAGTTTTATTAAGTATACAAGTCGCGAAAACTTAAGAAAATATTATAAGCCATATATCATTTTAATTCTGTATAATCCAAAAAAATAGGCATTATTGTCTGTTATTATTTATTGTTTATGTTTTAATAGAAAATTAAAATAATTCCCAACAAGGTTTTTCTAAACAGAATTTCTGTTTCTTCTTCTGGTCTGGGTGTCTGGGAGCAACCCCAGTGTTCTCAGTTTTCCATTATGCTTGTGTTACAAACACAAGTGTACAGTTATACACAACTAATAACTCCTCCTAATGTACTTGCATAGTAGACAAATTTTAGTAGCATGCGACAGTGTGCGAATCTTGTAAACGGAAAACAGCTAAGAATGCATAGCAAGATCAACACGGCCATTTCCGCTTACGAATAAAATGCAACATAGATTACTTATATGTCGGAAATCGGGCTGCACTGTTCTTACTTACTTACTTAACTCGGGTATGTTATGTGTGTGTCTGTCTGTCGATTATTTAGTTTGTATTATTTCCTATTACATTTCAGCAAGCTCAGACTTTGCCAGTGTCATTACAACAGTTCCTGAAACTGAATCCAACGGAGGCAAAGAAAGCTGAAGTATATAATATAGAGATCGAAGTGCCGCCCGCCGAAGAAAAGAGAGAGGAACCCGTCATAAATGCTGTGATAAACGAAGGTGAAAGTCGTAAAGTTTATTTTAATGCATGAATTCCGCAGACAGGCAATCGGCCCACCTGATGGAAAGTGGTCACCATCGCCTAGTTGGCAGTGCCATAGATAGTCTTTTATGCGCCTTATGCGAGCTTCTATACCTGCGCCCTTGTTTTTTTTTTTTAGATATTATAGGTACCCTGGCTAGAGCAATGCTATTGTATAAGCCTACTTTATTTCATTCAGGGTGATAAAATACCGCACAAGGACCTTGGTGTTGGTGGACCGATTATCTAATATTTTGGCAGAAAATTCTATTTTTTTAAAGATGAAAGAGAAGAAAGAAGAGACGAAATGAGCGCCATGTTTTGTCTTATTTAACGACGTTTTTGATGATACTGGCATGTAACGTACGTATGTGTTGGAATCAAGCACTAGGGGCGCAGCGGGAATTTATCAACAGCAAACCGAAAACAATAATCCTGCCTGGTCTGACCATTTTTGCGCCCCCCAGAATCTGCGCCTTGTGCCTGGGCACCGATGATAACAATGTGATGGCGCTCTCTAAAGGGCGCCTGGATATTCATATCGAACGTGGCATTCTAGATGGCACTGTCCGCATCAAGAAGAAGAAGAAGTACAAGAAGAAGCCGCCGAAGCCGGCGCGGCCGCGGCCCGGCTCGGTGGTGATCGCGACGGCGTCGGACGGCACGCCCATCTTCTGCTGCCCCGAGTGCCAGATGGCCTACCCGGACAAGGAGCAGCTGGAGATCCACCTCGTCGTGCACAAGATCGAGCGCAGGTTCATCTGCGGAATATGTGGGGCCGGGTCAGTGTAGCTTTTTGCTTTCTTATTTTCAAGTGAAACTTCTATATAGACGGGGGGTTATTAGTTATTAGGACTTTTTCTGTCACCAACAAGCGTTACGGCCCCGTGGAGGGGGTACAAGGTATATCGCGTGGTGAGAGGTGGCATAATTTTAGAGTAGACTATGGATTTTTTTTTGGTTCCAGATTGAATTCAGTTTTTTTGTTCGATAAAATAAAATATGTTTCATTAAAAAAGCGTTCATTAAAATGTACCTAACGTAACCAAATCATAAATTGCAGTAAATTTGAGAAAAATCGAAATGTGTGCTTGAACTTGAAATTTTACAGGCAGATTGTTATTGTACTTGTCCAATTTGAAAATCTGCCTGTAAAACTTCAAATTAAATTTTTCTTGTGATTCACTTTCTACTTGTCCATAGCGATTCGTTTTTCCATTTGTCTGTTAAAATTTCACTTCTACTATGTTTTATGTCCCAGTACACATTTTATTTAGCCTACCCTAGTGGTAGGCTAAATAATAAATAATATGTTCATTTTAATTATCTAATTTTTATTTATGGTTATCATTTACTCTATGGGAGCCTATCTAATATATCAAATTTACTAATATGTCTAACTCTTTATCAAGACTTAGCAACTTAATATATTAAACTTACACAATTGTCACTGTAAAAATCTTTTTTCTTTGAAATAAGTATAAATATGGGTAAAACAGAAATATAACTATATTTCTGTTTTACCCATATTTATACTGTTTCAAATACAACAATAATAATAATATTTAGTAAAGCCTACCATAGCTTTTGTGTCATATTTCTCTCTCCTTTCGAAGGTTGTCTGGAAGAGATCGCTAACAGTGATAAGACCACTATTTGTACCTATTTGACCTATTTCTAAGCTGTTTATGTATTACCTTAATTTGATTGTACAATTAAGTATATTCTATTCTATAAATATGAGGAATATATATTGAAAACTTTTCTAAAGCGTGTAGATATTGATTATAATGAATTTAAAAATGAAAAAATACAGACTCTACTACAACTCGACACAACTAGTTAGAAACTTGACACAGAACAGGCGAATACAGGTAAAAAGATATTGCTGCGATTGCTCTTTTTTTTGGTGACGCCATTTTAATTCACTGACAGATGTGTAGTCATGGCAATACGAATGTTGTTTCGCCAACTTTACTAGTCTATCTATCTATATATATATATAAATCAATTGCTGTTCGTTAGTCTCGCTAAAACTCGAGAACGGCTGGACTGATTTGGCTAATTTTGGTTTTGAATTATTTGTGGAAGTCCAGGGAAGGTTTAAAAGGTGAGTAAATATGAAAAAAATGTTTTGAATATAGTAAAAACAATAATTTCGCTTCCCCTTAGAAACTATTCCTACCTGACAAACATTTGATGTTCGTCCCGTCGTTCAGAAATCAAATTAAATTTAAAAGTGAAGATTTTTTTTCATTTTTTTTTTGTTTTGTATGTCAAAATTTTGATGTTCGTCCCGTCGTTCAGAAATCAACTTTTTTTATTTATTGATTCTGAGGCAGTACGATGTTTGCCTGGTCATCTAGTAATAATATAAAATACTAAAAATGTCGTGTCTGTACTTTGTGTCCCTGGGATCCCGCGGGAATTTCAAGGCAACCGTGGACAAAATCGCGGGCATATTCTAGTAAGAAATAGAGTAAATCATGCGCCGGTGTGTCTCTCTCCATACAGTTTGAAACGCAAGGAGCACTTGGAGAGGCACAAGCTGGGCCACAACCCCGAGAGGCCGTACGTGTGCAGCGTCTGCCACAAGGGCTTCAAGCGGCGCGAGCACCTCAACCTCCACACGGTGATACACACTGGGGTCAAGACGGAGATGTGCACAGAGTGCGGGAAAGGTACGCTCCAAAACCTGTATTACAAAGAGAGAGAAATATTTTATTCAGAATAAAAACTAAGTTGAATTAAATAGAAAAACAATAGAAACAAAATAAGTCCTAAACTGGACCGAGTCTCAGCATAGTGCTAGCCAACAAGGACCAGCACTGTCCTTCCGTCTGGGACCAGAAAGTGACGTCACGATGGACAATACAACACATAAATAACTATAACTATGATAAATGAATTGCAGACTAAATAATAATGTGATAAAGCAATAATTTAAATAACACATACCTGTATAAAATCATGTTAAAAGTTCTTGATGGAATGTTTAAGGGTGCTGTTTTGTTATTGAGTTTAAGTTTAAAAAAAAATGTATAATAGTCTTTTTAAATAATCGCTAGGCAAATGCATGTGTTAGATAATTATAATAAACAAAAGGACGCGAGTTAAGGGATTATAGGCAGAAGAAAACATACATTTTCTTCATTGTATTTGGGTAATCATTTATGAATATTTTGATATTAGTACAGTTATTTGGTTCGATTTAAAGACGTTACCTGAAAAGTTTTCTGGGAGTTTTTAAACGAAAAACATGGTTTGGTTTGTGAAAATTGTGTAAATTAATAATAGTTTGCGGCACTCATATGACAAAACTATTAATTTTATAAAAAAAAATGACATAAACTGTACTTTAATTTTGTAATAATTGTTTTTATCGTAAAATGAGTCGGAAAGGAAATTTGACAAAAAACTGCTATTGACTGCCATTTTTCTGTAATTAAAATTTATTTTAATGACGAAATTTTTAAACTAAAACGATGATAGTAAGATATTTCAATGCACGTATTTTTATATGTATTTTGTTTTGGGATTTATTGTATAATAACAGCCCATAAACGTCCCACTGCGGGGTTCGGGCCTCCCATATCTAAAGCGATTTGGCAGGTTTGACACATCACTTATCTCGATGTTTGCCTTCACAGTTAGCACATGGTAATTTTCAGAATATGCACATGGTCAGAGAACGGCCTAAGCGGTGCATGCTTTCCGGCCGGGATTCGAATCCTCGCCTTTGAGTTTGGGACGCGTGCCTAGGGCATTACGCTACCGCGGCTTTATTGTGGGACGTGTGGCCTGCAGGTTTCTATCGCAAGGACCACCTGCGCAAGCACACGCGCTCGCACGAGGTGAAGCGGCTGCGCGACGAGGCGGCCGGCGAGGGGCAGCACCTCGCCCTCAACAAGAGCGCGCAGATGCTCGGCCAGCAGCAGCAGCAGCAGCCGCAGCCCAGCATCACCACCACCACCAACGCCAACACTCTATTGCCCGAGATCACTATACATGTGAGTACACTTTGCAAAACCGCTCACTAAAATTGATTTTCAACAAAAGCAACACATACTACTACTTTTTAGTGTAATAAAAACCAAAAAATAAATATTTAGCATTTAAATTTGAGATGCTGTAGAAAGAAATCGGTTAAATATTTACTTTTTGTTTTTAATGTGAAGTCGGTTTGTTTTTTGTAAAAAAAAATATTCTTTACTTTTTAGATTCGCAAATACTTAAATAGCTTTAGAAATTATATATTAAGCATCTATAGAAATTGTCCAACTGGCACATGTATACAAATTTGCCATCTCACTCTTCCATGTATATGCTCTTCACTAATCAGATCTTGACTTGGTGACCATGGCACCACCTCTGGAGTATACTTTTTTGAATAAAAATAATTTGGAAATCGGTTCACAATTGACAAAGAAATCGCGTAACACACGTACAAAAAAAAAAGCATACAAACGAATTTAGAACCGCCTTCTTTCGAAAGTCGGTTAATAAGAAAGATATAGTTATTTCTTACTCCTTCAGCTCATTTTGCTCAATAGAGGCACAGTAGAAATCCGAACAACGACTCTCGTTCTTTCAAGAACCGAAAGAGCTAGAGCAAGCCATGTTTTGACGTGCAAGACGAAATTTTAATTCATATTCCCACTTTGTAAACAAAAAAAATTGATCTTGCATCAAACAAAATAAAGATGACTATGCAGTTTTTTTAATTGTTTTATATCAACAGAGAATACATAAATATATCCTGAAGTAATTTGTCAACATTATTTTTATAGTCACAAAGATCTATTTGCACTGTAAGTATTGTGCATAGTGTTAAAACTGAGATGATCGAGCGGTGACCCGATTTAACCGGCGACCAGGTTGAGCCATTGAGCTATGTTTACTGAATGCATGAGAGATAAGTTTTAAAATGCGATGTTGCTCATTTTTATCTCTCATTTGCGAGCTACTCAAGTCTACATATGAGTACAGAATATGTTTTAGTTGTCAGAATACTACTATTATTTGTGTTCAATAGCTTGACACATAAGATTATAGGTTGATGTACTGAGTGTGTTCCACTAGGAAATCATAATGCTCAAAACACTCCTTGAGATGATCCACATGGCACAATAAAGAAGGCCACAGAAAAATTACTTTTGGAATTCGAAAAGATTCATACAAAGAAGGGCCTAAAGAGGTCATTTTCACAAATTCATATGATGAACATGACAAATTCAAAATAAAGTGGATTTTTATGCTGTCTTACAATTACCAGTATATCAAGACACAATGTTGTCAATTTCTCTAAACGATTCCCCAATAGCGACCGCTTTAGCCCCTAAGATTGATTTGATTTAATTGTTTGACCTGACAGGTGCCGACGAGTGCAAACATGCACATGCCGATCCAAATAAACATACCCCAGCACGTGGTGTCGTCGTTGGCCGCTGCGCAGCAACAGCAGGCGGCTGCGCAGGCGCAGGCCTCCGCTCACACCGACACGCACTCGCAGCTCGAGGCGTTGCTCGCGAACCACACGTGACCCAATGGATAGCCACAGAACCAACACCGACACGGTGTCAACGTGAAACAGGAACCCGACGAATGGGCCATCTGGACTCCATAGTGAAGTGAAGTTCTAAATATTTCTAAGTATCTGTTTATTATTATGTGAATGTTAATCAGTGGAAACATTGTCTCCAATGTTTTGGGTGCTTTATGTGAGGTTTGTGTAATAAGTGATGGTTTAAGCACACATACATATCAAGTGCTAGAATAAAAGTTGTTTTATGGCCCGTTCTTATATCTTACTGACCATTTCATTCGCGTTAGTATCGGTTAAAATTTGACATAAGCTCCATACAAGTAATGTCAAAATTCAACCAATGATAAGACAAGTGAATACAAGGTACAGGAATCAGCCATCACACAACATTTTTTTTTTACTATAGTGCATCTCGTATGGTGAGAATTGCAGATGGATTATATTGCGTCAATAAATTTAATCTGGAGACTGTACAGCTCATGAAGTACTGATGTAAGTATTCACCTTAAAAATAAATATCAGATTTTATTTAGGATCTTTTTTCACAAATAAAAACTTAAATTCATCACCATGCTTTAACATTCTCATTTACGAATGTGATTTTTTTTATATAAACAAAAGAATTACTTAAATTGCATCGTAATTATTGTTTAACTGGTTTTATACAATAACTTTATGCAGTAAAACATAATATATTTTTTATCATATAAAGTTATTTTAATAAAATGTGATGAATTCTTTGCGATTCCTTTTTTAATACATTATGGCAGTTATTAATTTTATGTTACTACTCCATCTGGCATAATGTTATTTGTTAGTGACTGTTTCACATAGATGTAGCGATGGACTTAATGCATTATTTGTGATACGACATTGTTATTAATTGTTAATGATGTTAAATATTAACCGATAACGTATGTACATACAGTAATTTAGTTAATCGTTAATTGTGTTACTTTAACACTATAAATAATTGGCCACAGTCAATAACTCTAGCACTATCCGAGATTAGAATTTTTAATTTTTCGTTATTATTTTTATTGTAACGAAATTAATTTAGAAAAGGAATTTGTTTATTTAAATAGTTGTTAGAGTTCATCAAAATCAGTAAACCATTTTGAAAGAAATATTAAATGCTTTTATTGTGTTACATTTTATACATCGCATTTTAGGCATGTATTGTATAATGTTATTCATATATGCAAATGGATGCTTGGTACGATAATCGGCTACATTAGAATATCTGATGGCTATGTGGCACCTTATAAATTGGATTTTTTTTAGACATGAACAGATTATAATATCGAGTATCTTTTTGCAGATGAGTATTGGTCTAGAATATGAGTGATAAATATAACAACTTTCAGTGTTACTGTTGTTGTAACACTTTCAAATTATACAATTTTAATAGTAATAAGAAACAATTTGTATTATGTTGTATAGACTAAGGCTTTGTGGAAACTGGCCACCGATCACAGCTAGGGGTGGTGGCCACACCCGAATAAAAGTGTCGGCGGCGCGTGGCCACCACTATGCGGCGAGGTGTATCAAAAAGCGTGTGAACTGCTTGTAGCTTGTCACCGGTGGCTGCTTGCGGGTGTCCGTTTGCGTCCAGCCTAAATCAACACTATCTATGTATGATATGATAGGCTTCTATACCTATCTATTCATTTATCTTGCCGTTGGTAGAAAATTGACATGCATGAGTTTACGTGAAACAAGGTGAACAAACGAAATCTAGAGTAAAACTCGTGAAGTTGGCATGTATAATTCTTAGAAATGTCGAACATAATTTATATTTAAAAGTGATCATCATTATCCTAGCGTTAAATCCCGGTTGCGTTCGGAGCGTTCGCATCAACGCCCAGGGTCCGCTTTCCTACTTTTTCTACTCCACTTCGCGCGGTCTTAAATAAGCCAATAAATAATAATAAATTTCCAGGTGATGGGGATTTGCTCGACTGGATGGCTACCACCCCTAGTCTAGAGTATGCCGCCATAACAACCTTGTGTTGTGTTCCGGCATTAGTGACCAGGTTCCAGTCTCCCTTAAGAGAGCAGCAGCGCATTTGTAGCAGCACCTTTGGTGTAGCAAATGTTCATAGGCGATGGTAACCGCTTTCCATCAAGTGGGCCGTCTGCCTGTCTGCTGAACTCATGCAGTAAAAAAAAACGGCACTTATAGTAATTCCGATATTCTTTTTCTTTAAAGTAGATTTTTTTTATTTTTAAATTTATTTCTTTCGATTTATTTACATATAGTGTCGATGGTTTAATAGACTGCATTATATGGCTCACAGAACATTACGTCACCCACAACAATGAAGTACGACAAATATATCATTTGTTACATGTGGACCTTAGTGTCAAGAAATATGTAACTTGATAGACGTGCAAACGTCAAAAGTAAAATAAACATTTGGAAACAGTAAAAGAAAAGGTTGACTAGAATAGTTTGTTTAGATAGTGTGAAAATAAAACTAGAAGTAACTTATGATATTTCATGCTCTATGGTTCTTTTGAATTTTAGACAGACGTAATATTTTGAATTTTTGATCAAATCAAATTTTATGAAGCCTTCTTTTATAATAAATATTTTTATAACTTTTTTTAGCTTGAAATAGTTTTTGATCCAACTAAATAATCTAATGTGTACATAGTGTATCTTACTTACATTGTAAATATCATTGCTGTGATATTTATACCATTTGTCCAATGCTTCTGTTTTTTTTTGCACTCGCGTTTTCATAGATAAATTATGACTTTGCAAGTAGATGAAGTGTAGTTTGTCTATGCTATTTTTCCGCTAATTGTGATATGTATTTCCGGCGCTGACTGTTTTATAAGAATAATCTGTGGCAATTTTGAAACAAATGTGGAGAGCCATTTTGGAACAATAACAAACCTATTTACTTACTGATTTGTAAATGTCTAGTTGAAATCTGGGAAAAAGTTTTTTTTAAGAAAGGTAATGTTGTTTCTCTCGAGATTAATAGCAGAAAACTGCACAGTAGTCGAATTTGTATGAAAAATTGTATACTGAGAAGATATTGATTGTTAACTAAGAGACACAGTAGTTTGAGATGTACTATGGGTATACCTAATTATCAATTACAATGGTTAATAAAAACACTAAATTTTGTACTATAAGGTATATATCTTGTGTACTTTAATACAAGAGTTTAGCTATTTAAAATGTATCAACATTTGTCTTCATCAATTACACATATAAGATGTACATTCTCCAGAATATCCAATATGACTTACTGTATTATTCGGAAAACTCACTAATCATAAAAATCACTCAAAACACTGAGCCTGCCGTGGAATTGTCCTTTGTTTATTTATCGGTAAACTTACTCACTGCATTCATCAGTCGAGTGAGGTATACTCACTTTAGTGAGTTTTGTGTTAAATGAGTGAGTTTCTGAAATTCTACATAAAACATTGTTTAAAATATTGCCACAAATATCCTTTTTTTTTTACCTAAATTATAATAAAATAATTTATAAATTAAGGCATGTATTTTCCGCCACTTGATATTAATATTGTCAGCTTTAAAATAGATGTAAATTGATTTACGAATTATATTTTTGTACTTAGATTTAAGTTTTTTTATATGTATGTTGCGTAGAATATTACGGTGTGTTTGTATGTACGTACGATGAACGTTCATTGTGTGGTGCTTTGTGGGATGTCTTCATCGTCTACTCTATTGGTGGTGTTTAATAGGTTTTAGTTCATCAATATTGTGATATAGGAACTCTGCACTCGATATTGTCTCGCTTGTGGGTAGTACCGCATGCTGCATATCAACCGAGCTATCCTATCAATTATTGAGAATGAACTAAGCTTAAAATAATACCTCTCTGATTCTTTTCTGATTTTTAATTGCCTGAACTAAAATGACAGCTGCGATCGACTTATCCATAAGTGAGTTGTGTGAGTTAAATCGACATCTCACCACTGTAAGTTCCTAGAGAATTTTTATACGATTTTAACTCACAGTGGTGAGTTGCTCCAAGTATGCAACATAACGAAAGGTCGATTGCAGCTGTCATTTTAGTCCAGGTAATTACAAATCGGAGTATGTTATGTCAAACTTTGAGAAATTATGATGTCTCCGTTATGTGTTTTAAAAGGTGCTGATTAATCTAAAGTATAGAGTAGATGATAAAGATATCGTTTTGGTACACAGTTTCCCAATTTTTTTTATTGCCTTTCTCTTTGTACATTCAGCGTCATATAGTTTGTGACAGTTGAAAAGATCAAACAATCGGGAATATTCAAAATAAACAGTAACATTGATACAAACAAAGTAATCTAATTGTTCAGACCATCCTTCTTACCCGAATATATCGAAGAACGATTTCATATACATCATCAGTTCATTTTAATCGTCGTTATTATTCTGACAAGCACAACGCCACTTGTTTTTAAACAGCCAAAATATTCAAAAATAGACATATGACGCTGACTGTACATAAATTGTAATTTTGCAAAGTTTCCTAGCTTCGAATGTAGCCAGTTTTAAGTACTGTAATTAAAATCTCACGAGTCGAATTCATGATTGTTGTTGAACAATTTAATGATGTTTCGGTCGATAACTTTACATGTTTGTGCACTGTCCTTTAGACGATTTAGGATTTAGAAACATTTTGTTGAAGACATTTTGGAAGAAGCTTTATCAAAAGACGGTAAGGTATCTTTCCTACACCGTTACGAAAGAATATTTGTGAGTCTTCAAATATACTTGTTTTTTAATAGTAAAAAAATCTTAGTAGTTAATTGCTGTGTAAGAGATGGTTTTTTTAATACAAAAGTGTTACTGCGCCATCTGCAGATATTTAGAGATCTATTAAGTCTGACGTGGACTATTGTTAAAAATAACACTTTGTACTACAATGAACTGATTTATTCTATAGCAGTTTTATTAGGTAAACCTATGGCTGCATCTATCTATCTTTTTAAATAAAAAGTAGTGATTTTTTTTTCAAATAACTACATTATTTGAGAATGTTCTAGCTTCAACAGAATGGTTCAATCTGCTTAGGAAGACGAAAGAAATCACATATTTTGTAATATATTTGCAATGGTAATTAGTAATTGCATATAAGACACTAATAAATAGATAAGTAAATTGGATAAGTTGTAAATTTATGATAAACTTTTTGTATGAAACCTATTTATTAAGAAGACAGGAGTAATGAGATTAAAAAAATAAATTACTGATTTTTGAGAACATGCAATTTTATTTCTTCGAAACTTGAAAGCGTATATATTAATTAGGTAGTAAGTATTATGTGTATATACAATAAAAACAGACCAATAGGAAACGTAACTATGAACGAAACGAGCTCCCTACACCTACGTGCCTAGATGGCGCCACTAGGTACTTTTCCTCTCACTTTTGTCATTTAAGTAGTATTTGAGATATTTTTCGATAAATCAACCTTGAAAGTACCAGAAGTTTCTTCTCAATTATCTATTGACTTTATAAAATAACATCAAAGCCATGAAAAGGAATGACATAGGGCGCCATCTGTTAAACACTTCTTTAAATCTATTAATATAATAGGACTGTAAATGTCTAAACAATGAAAATTGCAAAACATCTATTATATTAATGTAAAAAAAAAGTGGGTGTCATGTTTTACATAAAAGTAAAACAATTAGTTCACAATAGAGAAGATTGGAGGAGGCTCCACCGACAAGAGCACAGCTCTTAAATGATAGATAGATATTAATGTACTCTGTGAATATCACAAAAACAAGCAAAAGAGAAAAATGACGTAAGATAAATGAACATCAATATTATTCTAAATTCAAATTATACATTAGTGACCAGTCCTGAGAGTATTATCTATGGTCCTAATAAACGTATTACATTACTATCACAATACATCCATGTATTAACCATAATAAAAACTTTTTGGAAGCTTACTCTATTGACATGGTCTAAAGTTGGAGATTCCAACACCATTTAGTTGTTTAGGATTGATTATTTATTCAGGGTTCTGTATTTTACCAGAAGATCGTCGTTCCTTTTATTCTTCCACGATTTATTTTACTCATACACCCATTAATTTAGAAAAAGATATGTAGATAAACAGGAGTTTCGGTAATAGCAAAATTATAATTGGTTTGATATTCGCCCACACTAATATGTTTCTTTATTCCTTCTCGGTCTTGAGTATGCATCTTTATAGTAAATATTACCATGCTCTCACACAATATCGATGTGAAACTGTGAGACTTGAGCTATTCATGTTTCAGTTGATGAGTGAGAGATCCGATGGCCTGCTCCTCCTTCCCCCTATACCATCCTCTCTATTGCATTCCTCCTGTTTGATCTCTCTGTCCCGCTTTATATTCCATCACTATTATCCCATCACAAAGTCTGGCAACGTGTCGGTAACCACTTTCTTTTAGATGGGCCGTCTACCTGTTTTCCAGATACGCCATAATAAAATGAGCGCATTTGTTTGAAGGAACTTTAAATTATTACTTATTACTTTGTGCTTAAGAGCCTGTACCTTCCTAATATTTCATTTGCGATAATGTTACAGGTATAGGCCGTCTCACGCTGATGTGGAATTGGCCGGGTGTGATGCGATACTGTTTTTAATTGTTAACGTCTATAAATATTGACGGACACCGTATGTATATATATACATCGATGTGGCTAATCGATAAATCGTATCGTATCGAAAAATATTGGACAAAAAAATTATTATTTTTAACGCGTTCATAAGACGAATGCGCTCACAGTCAAATCTTTAACATTATCGCCTGTACTGCCCTACCATTATAACCAGCCTTTACCGCGATATGATCGTAAGCGACATTTGGACATAAGCATGAAAAAAGAATACTATAGTATATTTTTTGTTGCAAAATCTATTTTAAACCTACACCCCCTTCCCTTAAGTACGTGGCATTAGTCCAGTGGCCTTGACAGGTCGCGCGTGTCTCGACAGTCGGCGTACCCCCGTGCCCACTCCTCGGCAACATCGGCATTCGGCACCCTCTTCATATTATCGGGGGTCTACCGCGCAACCGCCGTTCACCGCGCAACATGCCCGCGCATACCGCCATTCCACACCTTCCGTATTTCATCAACTGCGACCCATTAAAACGTAATGAAAACTCAATCAAGCATCGAAACGAAGGTAATCTTTTACTTATCTATCAATTTGTCAAAGTCCTCGGATTGTGGAGCGTCGAAATCCGCGTTCAAAAGGCGATGGTGTGAGAGCGCGGCCCGGTAAAAATAAAGCGTTAGAAACGATTGGGGTGAGGCAGAATGGCGGGGGTTGAGTTAGCGCCCACATTAGAGCCCCTCCCTTATTACTTTTCTGGTTCCACCTGCACTCGTGCTCTCGCCGTCGACCGCTGAGCCATGTCCGCGTTTACAGGTTTGAAAGATGAATTTCGCACCTTTCAACGGGCACATACCGACCGCGGCGGCGATACCCACTATCCACCAGTTCGCCGCAAAATTTGGATATGAAGGCTCTGGCAGCACCTCTGGAGGGGTGCTCCAGGAGACTAGATACCAGTCTGGTAGCAGTGGGGTGCAGTTTGCAGTGGCCCCGGCATCGGGCAGTGTGACAGTGGACGGAGTCAAGTTCCGTCAGGCCGAAAGCGTTGTGGTCGTAAGCAGTGCCCAGCCCGGCTCCGTGACGCTAGCCGGCCTAGCACCTTTACACACCGGTAAGTTGCGTGAACCAAATCTCTTAAGGATTTATTGTAAATGGACTATTATACTAGTTTTTTTTTGTCCTTGTAAATCTATGTATGTACCTACCTATAAACAATGATGCCACCCGTGGTCGGAAGGCTGGTTCATATTTCGTGCAACGAACCAGCATTGCTATAGAGCTCGGCAATGTAGCCAGCCTTCTGGGCACGCTTCCCTCTGGCAGCGATTTGTTACATATTAATTTATTACTTATAAGTTAGTTATTGTATTTTTTTAAGTTACTTTAATCCCTTTAAATATTATACTATCTCTGAACTATATTAAAGTAACTTATTATCTTTTGGTAAAAATGATGGAGTATGAACTTTCATTTTTTTTTTAAATAAACTTATTTTTTAAACAATAGTCGAAGTGGGTACTTTGTCTATTGTTTAGAAAATAAAAGTTTGTGCGCTCATTCATGGTAAAGGTGAAATTTAATTTTTATTTTAAGGTAAGGTAGAATTAGGGTGACTTTTTCTGCTCCCATATTCTTCGTCTAAGAAAAACATGTGATGGAATTATTCTTTAAAGTCGAGCATATTAATTTATAATATAGGTAAATATGTAGTTCTAAATGTGTAGATACATGAATATTGACTTTGATCTAACCATTGCTTTAATTTGAGGTCCTACCTTATTTTAGTTAGGTTGCCTGAACAAGATAGCCCTAAGGAATAAGTCTGCCTGCCTGGCCTTACTGCTTTACCAAGAAAGTATTGTAACCACCAAATTTTGTTTTTTTTTTTATGAGCGATACAGTATTATCTATTAATTCATATTACTGTATTCTTTCTGTAGTAAACACGGGTGTAAAATACCAAACAATATCCGCGACATCGTCGGTCAACCTGGGGAACATCGCGTATGGGGGGCAGACGAGTTACGTACAGGCAGAGAGCATCCACCAGCTCAAGGCTGAACAGCGGACCGACAAGCGGGAGTACAGGGACGAACTGCACCATGACATCATGGCTACTATGATGCAACAGCATCAGGGTGAGGGTTTTAACTTATTGCACTACTCTTTGTACATTTTGCTTGAGAAATCTTAAAGTATCCTATACACCACACATATAATGATGTGTGTATGTATATATATATATATATATATATATATATATATATATATATATATATATATATATAATATTAATATGTGTTATTGTTTATTCTTCATTTTAGGTATATGTATTTGTATGAATTTGTTATGAATGTCAAAGAAGCAAGTGAGGTGTGTAAGAATAAGCCTAAATGGCGCTCTGTTGTTCGTGCCTACCCCGCAAGGGAACTGGCGTGAAGTTATGTATGTATGTATGTATGTATTTGTTGGAATCAACCTCTTTAGTTAATTTACTTTTTTTTTATTTTGACACTGTCAACATTTATTTGTTTTTTTCCTTTTTTTACTCTATATTCTTCCTTATATTGTACCGTATCGTTGTCTAATAAATATTAATATTATAAGTAAATTATCGTATTACTTCACGTCCAAGTTAAAATATGTACAGTCTACGTGCTCTCCACAGTATTGTGTGATTATTATGTATCCTATTTATATATGTATTTAATTTGCACACCACCGTTATATTGTCTGGAAGAGATCTATCTAAAGCGATAAGGCCGCCCATTGCTCCTACTTTTACTGTTTAATGTGACTACTGTAATGTTTATTTTTTGTGTATGTAGTAAATAATAAATTGTGTTCTATCCTATTCTATTCTATACTATAACTCTACCAAACTTCATTAAATATGGATCGTTACAAAGATTTTAAACAGGAAATATGTAAACAAACATTAAAACAAATTTATTTGTAGCTTTATATGTATGATGTATGTATGTACTACATTTAAATATGTACTTATTATTATTCTACAACTAGCTGTACTTCGTTAGCGTGGAACTTTATATACCTACGTACCTTCTGAACCTTGCACGATATAGCAATAGACTCAAGCATTATAACCCTAGTTTCATTGATATCTGTTGAGCCGTTTAGTAGCTTATTCGATAGACAGACTAACATAGAAAATTAATAAAAACAGTAATGTAATATTAAGTTTAATTTATAAGTAAATTTTAGGACTTATTTAGAAATCAAAGATAGATATTTCAATTTTATTGGTAGGTAAACTTTAAATTAATGTAGGCGAAATGTGAAAGTTAATTTAGTGAAATATATATATTTAATCGTATATTTTTTACAATCAGTTTAATAATAAAATGTTAATAATTCTCTAGTCACGCAAGCGACTCCACTACAACAAGGCACTCAACAGCTGTTAGTGGTTTTGCATGAGCCCAAAGAAGCAGCGGCTTTAGCGCGGGCCATCAAGCAGGAAGTGAGACCGGAGCGTGCTGCCGCAACTGCCCCCGCTGAGTTTATAAGTAAGTATGACCACAGTTTAACAATCTACCAACTGCGGTATGACGCAAGGCAAATAACACCGGCTGGGCGTAACTATGTTCTAAATCTCAGCCTTTTCAACACAAACAAAAGCGCAGGGTCGACAGGGAGGAGGGGGTTTTTAGTGGGTATTAGGGTTGCTCGCTCGTGCAGCAACGCTCGGAGTCTTCCACACTATTCTGTGACGTCGATCGCGGACGGAGCACTGCCAAGAGCATATTATTGCTGCAGAGTTATCGCCCCCGACCGACGCGTGTCGTTTCCCTAGCAACGACCCAGTTTGTGCGTAAATCGGTTAAGCATTTTCCCTCGCCTCAAAAAAAAAGGCAAATAACACGCGTCAGTCGCGTCACAGACTTGGTTATGTCTGAATAATAGAAGTGAAATTTTAGAGAATTACTCACAGATATTATATATTATTATCAGTTTTATTTGGTCCAAATTGGACCTATGTTTAATCAGCGGTCTTATTGACTCTCTAATCTGTGCTGCACAATATAAAACTCGTCTCTTTCCCTCGGAGGCTTAGTCCTATAGATTTATGTGTTTATCTCTTTGTGGTGACGTTTTTTCGTTTCATCGAGTTTCAAATCACAATGATTCTAAAGAATATTCACTTCAAATTTTCAAAACAAACGCCAACGAAGCCGCCCGGCTGCTTGTATTGTTTAAAATAACGGTGTTTCTTCGTCTTGTATTTATTGTTCAGACCATGCTTAGTTATATTGCTTTTTGGACTTCCGTAACCATATTGTCTGTATATAGATAGATATAACAGCCATTTTTCTTTAAAACTATGAGGTCTCGCTTGACTATCTGGTGCAATGAAGTTAAAATAAAATTCGAGACGACCAGTATTGATTATACATGGAATCGAAGAATAAAATTCCGTCCACAATGCATGTAGAGTATTATTGAAGAGTTCTTTAAAATTATAGCTATGTTTCTTAGTGGTTTTTTCTCAAAGATTTTTGTTGCTGAAGTTGTGAACAGTATCCTCCTTGTAAGTTTTGAACTACACGGCAGATAATTCTGGAAAAATTCCAAGTGGTAGAGTGAGGAAAATACATTAATTGAAAACTGGTTTGTATAAATTCTGTTAAGTAGTTTTTAAGGAATAAAATATTTTGATTTCAACGTGCGTAAACTGCCGTGGCCAATTTTTAAATAATAATAATAATTTATTTATTCAAAGCAAACACAGTCCAATACACACAATGCACAAAGAAACATACAGTAATACGTAATATAAATATAATTTTACTTTAACTGATCAGTAATTAATGACTAAGATTGATCAGGTTCTTTTGACAAATAACCAATTTCGTGGACAGTTCAAAATGTCCACGTTGAATGTGCTTTAATAAAATTTGGCCATTGATACTAACAGATGCTTGTATATGTTGCCAGGCATAGGTGACGTCACAGACTCAACAACGTGGCAGACGCTTGGAGGGGGCGTTGCGGACTATCTGTCCGCTTTACCGCTTCCTTTACACCACTTACTAAAATATTCGACGCCAGCTCCCAACATCACTGATGGGAAGAAGGAAGATCAGCCCACCATCGTGACAGCTGTTAATGCGAACGTCCTCCCATCTATGACTAATATTGCCACGGTGAGAAATACTCTAAATTCTTTATTGGCTACGTTCCATTAGAGACTCACAACGATCACGTTCACGACCGCCATTTTTCCCGTTCCACTTGCTTGCCGGCGTTACAGTCGTAAACCCAAGTGAAACGGTTATTCGACCCGTCTCTTGACATGGGTCGTTATGAGTGATGGTGTGATGACGTCATTAGTGACGTTTTGGCCACGACCACAACGACCGCGGCCGCTTTGCGGAACGGCTAACACAGAGTTTTAGGCGTTGTGAGCTACTAATGGAAGGCGTTAATTGTGTTATAATACAAGAGGTGGTTTCCCCCAGCTATTACGTGGGTCAAACCCTGGCGAGTAGCTCTATTTTACTTACGTAAAAACTTAATTAGGTTTTTATACATATAAAAATTTAATAAAAAATGATCGAACTGATGGTGAAAACCGCTTTAAAATTCATTGCGTAGTTTAGCAGGAGTTAGCGGATATACAGACAGAAAGACGCGTAAAGCGGCTTTGTTTTTTAGTATTTTTAAATTATTATTTACATCGTTTTATCATAATAAAAAAATAGAAATACTGTTGGAAATGTCCAAATTAATTTTAAAATTTGTTCCTCCCTATTGTCCAAAATGAGTGCTAATATTAATGATGTCTATGTGAATTTAAATGAAACTATATCATAATTATTGTTTTTTAAAAACTAAAATAAACTAAGTTATAAAGTACAAGCGATTATAGACGGTGTAACAAATTGCTGCCAAATGAGAGCGTGCCCAGAAGGCTGGCTGCATTGCCGCGCTGCATGGCGACGCTTATCTGTTGCTTATTTAAAAAAATATTTTAACATATCGAATAAATTTGAGCTATTTAACGCCATTATTTTCGTGGGCTTTTGATGACGTCATAGTTCATTCTCAGGACGCGTTATCTTGTGGCTCACAATGCACAAAATGCTCTTTCAACTCTGCCGACCGACCACGGATGTTATGGTCGCCGGGAAAATGTCGCTAGGACGTAATTATTGTCGATCACGCAGCGTTCACAACGATCCATGTCCAGAGGTGGGTCGAAATGGGCGATAACCATAGAGCATTAATATCTCTATCGATATATTAACAAAGGCGTGATTTTTAACAACCATACAGCAACAAATGACATTTGTGTATTTATTTGTTAATAACGTCAACTCTATAATCCGTTCCACTTAATTTTTTGGACGTTGTGAGCTCCGAGATAAAAGCGCCCTTTGCTGACAATCTGACAATATCAAAATGAAAAATAACGTCTTAAATTTTAACAACACATGAAAAATGACGTCACGTTTCCATATGATCAATAGCGTTGTGTTTGCCGTTTTTAAATATCCCGCGTATGATTAACACTTTTTATTAATTGAAATATGTAAATTAAAGGAATGAAATAAAAAAATCAAATTAGACATGTAATTCTACAGCAATAAAGACAACGTATAAAAAAAATGTCTCATATTTGAATAACATCCATATTCCCTGAGTGGCGGGTACAGTAAGTAATAAATATTGTAGTGGCCTTTTTTTGTACCAAATAATAACTTTATTGTAGTATGGTACTGTAATATATATTGCGAAGCCGCCAAACACGCATACGGCCACCCAATGGAAAATGGTTAGCTACGCCTGTATAAGTTTGTATCGAAGGCGAAGCTAAAGCATTGTCCCCCTTTAAGATGAGATAAATGGAACCGGAGATATGGTATAAAGGAGAAGGCATAGAGGGATCAGACAGGAGGAATGGTATAGAGGTGATGAGATACAGGTGATAGGATAGGGGCAAAGAGAAGTGTACCATCGGAACTATCACTTATCGTACGAAACATTATTAGCTCGAGTGAACCGTTTTTTCCAGGTACCAGCAAACGCAGTCAACAGCGTTGTGGTGCAAACAGCAACAATTGTTAATCAAACATTAAACACGAGCACGAATATAGTCGCAATAAACAAGAAAAAGAAGAAGAAAAAGTTGCTTAAAGAGAAGAAACCCAGACCGAAACCTGGAGAGATACGGCTCACTACTGCACTAGGTACAATAATCTTTGTAAGCTTATAGTTAATCACGATTTGTGACTTAAGAATACCCTTTTTGATGCATACATACATACATAACTTCACGCCAGTTCCCTTGCGGGGTAGGCACGAACAACAGAGCGCCATTGACGCAAGGTAAATAATGCTTTATTTAAATTAAAAAAAGTAAAAATGTACAAAAGTTTTACTTTATTTTAACTAAATTAGTCACGAATTTACGAAAACTTATTAAAGTTAAGATGAAAGTTATTAAAACTCAATTAATAACTGATTTGATGTAACATAAAGGGCCATTTACATGGAGAGAGTTTCTTGCCTCAAAAATACAATTATCGATAAGAAAAAAATATGATGTTGTAAACTAAACATATATCGTACATGGAAGGGCGATAATCGCCTGGTCATTGAATATTAACCTTTCTACGTAAACAAAATTTGAAAACAAGAATCGTATTTCAAGTTCAGCTAGTCACTAGCCACCAGTCGCAAGCATAGCACTATATATAAAAGCCGCAAGCATGGGCGTAGTCCGCGATGGTGTTTTAGTTATCTCTGCACTTCTAAGACAAGAATTAATTAAACGAAAGCGAAAAACAGATGTTTTGATGATGCATTGAGTGCAGCATTTTTTGCATCACAGTTATATAATGTTTATGCTCTTTATTTCATAAATACTCGTAACTTCTATAAAGTTCAGTGAATTTAATATTGTTAGCAGATATAAATTTACTTATATGATATTTGTGTGATTTTGAAGAAAAATACCGTGATAATCACCGAGCTCGAATGGCAACTTTCGCATTCAAATCGGTCAAACTGATTTGTGCGATACTCGCATGAACTTGAAAAAATGTCATACCAGATCTAGTTTAGACAAGTCGAGATGTCGTAGGCAAATCTGAATGCGATAAGTGTCGTAGGTCGTAGTGTAAACAAAACTCTTGATGATAATTACCTCACAATTAGCGTATAATATACTCGTAGGGGGGATTTTTTTTTCGTTGCTTGTAAACATGTCGATGCGAGAGTATCGCCTACGAAAATAGTATACGATTTCTCGCCCCAAAACGTGCGATAAACTATCTCCACGTAAATGACCCTTTAGTTTTAAATATAAAGTGAGAAAGCGTGAGAAGACTGTGGTGCACTCTAGTGTTGTAGACTTCAGTACCCTTTTATTGATCGATTTTCATTCCAGGACCTTCAATAGTTCTACTCATACTTGGGTGAAAGCACCTTTATTACCTGTTGGCTAGTTCACTCACAAAATTTTCCTCAACTGCAGCACCATTACTCGTATGTTTTTACTGTTACAGATGGCAGCACCTTATACTGCTGTCCCGAATGTCACATGGCGTATCCTGAGCGTGGTCTGTTGGAGCAACATTTAGTCGGACACACCATGGAGAGGCGGTAATATTATTTATTTTATCTAGTTACAATGGCATAATATTAGGTCTTTACATATGAAATTGGCGTTTTGTAAGGGAGGAACATAAAGTCGATATTTTTAAAATATAATATATTATTTAAACAAAATATGTACCATTGCTATCTATGCACTTCTGCCATATCATAGGTAGTCCATTGATCCCTTTACTAAAAAAATCCATTCGGACCGGAATCAATAAAATCTTTGAAGGCGCTTTGGACAGCCCCATCGGAGTTGAATTTTTTCCCTTGTAAGAAGTTATCCAAATTTCGAAAAAAATGGTAATCTGTTGGAGCAAGGTCCGGGGAGTACGGTGGATGTCTTAGACATTGCAATTGAAGCTCCTCTAATTTGGTAGCCGTCTGTTGTGCAGTGTGTGACTAGCGTTGTCCTGAAGCAGCAGTGGCCTAGAGCGATTGACCAGCCTCGGTTGTTTAGCAGCTAGCTTTTCCATCATGGTTTGCAGTTGCTGACAATAGACATCCATCGTAATCGTCTGGCCAGATTTAAGAAAGCTGTAGTGAACGACACCGGCACTAGTCCACCAAACGCTCACAAGTAATTTTTTTTGAGTCAATTTTCGCTTGGGGCAGGATTTGGCTGGTTCGCCAGGGTTCAGCCATTGCGATGAGCATTTCCGATAATCGTACAGGATCCACTTTTTATCACAGATCACATTTTCTAAGAACTTTCCGTCAGTGCGTTTAAGATCTATTAGAACTCGCATCGATCTTAATAGCAGTCCGTATGATACCTAATCAATGCCATAACAGCGGCTCTGATATTACCTTCCCCGCACTGAAAAGAAAGAATTTGGGGCGCTACACTGAATGAAAAACCCGTAAAAGATCCTCCAGATCCCCTTACGCACTTAACATACATAAATATATACCTTAGTATTATATGTATGTGCTCTTACTTTGATTTTCCCCAAAGGAATCTTCTTCCATAGTTAACTAGGATTTGTCTGCGACTTCGTCCACACTAGACTTAAAAATCCCGCGGGATTCCCGGGACAAAAAGTATCGCAGCATTTTATTACGTTAAATTTGCTATCGATTAGTAAAAAATCACATTGGAATTGGATTTTTTTTAAATCTGGCCATTTTAAATCATTCTCGGAAAAATGCTCGCGGGTTACCCAGGATAAATAGTAACACAGAGTTTAAGTCTAAAAAATAACTGTTGACCAGCGAAAACCGCATCAAAATCGGCCCAGAAGTTTTTACTTGACTCTCGAACTCACAGATAAAACGACAAACAGACAAGAAATCTAAAAAAAATGCATCGTGTTTCGTCGTTTATATAGTCTATTCTAGTAGTTTCTTTTAATAGCTTCAATGTACAGACATGGCATATTTAGAATTTTATAATATTATAGATTACTTATAGAAAAGTTTGTCGTCAGCCGACCATTGACCACAGCTTAAAGTTTGCATCAAAATTATATCACGGTCCTTCCCTTTTTTCATCCAGCTTCTACCGGCCAACTAGCTCATATCGTCTCTCCACAGAGTTGAAGAGCGTCTCGTCTGTTCAATCAGTCTTCGGTCCTGCGACAAATGTTATTGACCCACTGTCATTTCAGTTTACTAATTTTGCCAGCTATGTCGGTAATCATGGTTCCCATAAAAAAAACATGTTTCTGATTTTACCCCTAATATAGTTCGCGCCACTTTCAATTTGTGAACCAGTTCCATCATTCATGTCTCTGCTTTATACGTTATGACGGCTAGAATGTACTGTTTGAAGACTTTTCGTTTCAAGCAAGCGGAATGTAGCCATGGTAGCTTAGTGGTTAACGCACTCACGTCTCAAACCATGCGGGTTCGCAGTCTGGCTGGAAAACTGTATTTTGCTACAATTAGCATGTGCTGGCGGTGAAGGAAAACATCGTGATGAAAACTGCGCATGCCGAGAACCGATGCGTCAAATCTGCCACGCCGCCTTAGACAAGCGTTGTGGGTATACTGATCGTTCCCTTAAAATTGGGCCAAGCAGTGGGATCTTTGTGAGTATGTATTATTTTATAAATATAGATAGATAGATAATTCTTTATTGTAAACCAAAGCATAAAGAAACAGAAGTAGAAAAGGATAAAAAATGGTACAAAGGGGCGGCCTTATCTCTAAGAAGCGATCTCTTCCAGGCTAGCGTTGGCAGGGATTGATACTTTTAATACTGACGGTGGTGCAGTTAATAAATAATGATGAATGATAAATAAACATAGCACGTATAAGTACAAAAACAGAATAAAAAATATATACACATACGTGTGTGTATATGTATACACATACATATACACACACGAATATATATATATATATAAAGATTGTAACTGTATTGTGGTCAGATTCATCTGCGACATATGCAACGCGGCGCTGAAGCGCAAGGACCACCTGACTCGGCACAAACAGTCGCACAACCCGGAACGGCCGCACGTGTGTTCCGTCTGCCTGAAGGCATTTAAGCGGAAGGAGCAGCTCACTTTACACTTCGTCATACACTCCGGCGAGAAGAGGCACGTTTGCAACGAATGCGGCAAAGGTAACATTGCCTTATGTAAATACGCATGAGATTTCATTAAACTTCACATAGAAATTTGGAACACAAAAGTATAATATACGTTTCTTGGTAAAAATTGCTTAGTCCAAAATTGATTGTGCGAGTCTCATCAGGACTATACTTGTATATTCCCCTCAATCTTTACGGCCTAGAAAATTACTACACTCACCTTTGACACGTATAGTTTCACGTCGTCATACGTTCTTTATCTGAATATTTAGCGAATTCAATAAATTGACGAAATTGGATCATGTGGATATTAACTTATTTGCGGATAGTCCAGCATCTATAAATGCAAAATTCCTGCTCGATAATTATATATATTTTTAGTTTATAATTCTCCTTTTACCTATTTTAAACGTTCATTTCTATGTTCTGCTATCTGTGGAGGCTTATCAATGGCTTCTGCTTGTTTATATATATACACACACACAACAGGTTCGATTTTTGTTTATAATACGCAAATTTTTCATTAGATAGACTTGTTCTTGCAAGTGAAATAAGTGAAGAGCTAAATAATAATGACTCCTACCGCTTATATGTTATTTTAAAAATACAAGATTGTTCTAGACCTTTATAGAAATATATTAAATATTAAAAATACTCAGTAAAATATAAGATAAAAGAACGAAGAGAAAATGAAGAATGCTGTGTACTGTGTAATCTGAGATCTGGCTTAAAGGCTTAGCTGCCAAGCCATAAAATTGACAAAAATAATTGTATGTTACAGGTTTCTATCGCAAGGATCATCTGCGCAAGCACACGCGTTCGCACATAGCGCGGCGCGTGAAGGCAGAGCTGTCGCAGCAGGGGGCTTCGACGTCGCCGCCGTTGGGCCGACCGGTGCCTGCGCCCGCGCCGCCCTCGGCCATCGCTCACGCGCCGGCCTCCTGACCTCAGCATGACGACAAGAACGACTTGCTCACTCTCATTGCAGCTACCAAGGAAGCGTTCTAAACGTCGTCAGACACATGCCACGTGGTAGTCAAGAAATGCCATCTTACGGCTCGATTCACAACTGTGATGGCATTTGACAAGGAAGAATAAGAGTATTCTCACTATCGTATCGCTCTAGTTCCGACTCGATATGGCGTTGGTACCGATTGCTCGAAAATAATATTTGACTGAAGCAACACATTAGTACCTAGTAGAGGTGTACGAATATCGTTCGAATCGAACATTCTTTTCGAAACTCCAATCGAATAATTTGAATTTTCGAATTATCGAAATTCGACGAATAATTCGTATAATTCGAACAATTCACGAATTATCGAAATATCACTGGATTTTCTATTGTTTCCAATTTGAATTCCATTACATGTGTATAACAAACTCTGAATTCGAAATACTCGAAAATTTGCGAATAATATAATAACTCGCGAATCATCTGGAAAAAAGTCGAATTATTCGAAATTTTTGAAATATTCGAATCGAGTTTCGAATCGAATATTATAATATCTGTTTCGGGTCGAATAATTCGTCAGATCAAATTATTCGCATATTCCTAATTAGTAGTAAAGTAATTAGTAGTAACAGAGCTAAGAAGATTTGATCGGAGCGAGATTGAACCGAGAACGTCATCATAGTATGTACGGAGTCTAAAGCTGGAAGAGTTTCAGAGCGCACGATGTCTTGAAAGACTAGCGGGCTAACAGAAGCATATGGTGGCCACTACATTGTTTTAACCTATAACTTACAATAATGCACATAGAAAGTTGAATTGCACTGCTCCTGATAAAACGATGTCGAAAAAGACAGAAACTTTAATAAATAAATTAAAAAAGACAAGTAAAGTGAGAGTGGGATGAACTGTCGCACGATTGTTGGCGATTTGTAACTAGCGCGGGCCATAATATATGTTGAGTGTAACCCTTTAATTACAAAGATTATTTCTATTTGAACAGCAGTAAGCATTGGCGAAGGAAATAGGCATCGCAAGTATGCCATGTTCGAATACTCGAGCTGCCTGTCTCCCTGTTTGCTGCCGTAGATATAGACATTAATGTAAATTATATAGTTGCAACTTCGCCCGCAGTAATTTACACGTATTTTTTAAAATAAGTAACAAGTTTGTTTTCCAATATTTATTGTACATACTTGCAGTCTCTAAATGTAGAATATCCAACTTTCCTCAACCGTGAAATCGGTTAATAAAAGTAAATTAATAAAAAAAAGTTACAGCAAGTTTGTTATAAACAGTTACCTGATAAAGTAGAATTAGTTATGATCTCCGTGGTATAATAATAGTGATGTAAAATATTATATTTGTAAATATAAAAATGTTAAGGCTAAAATTTCAGCCTAAAATTATTGCGATATGTTTTGCTGTGATGAATAAAAATAAAGATACTTAATTATGTTGAAAAATTTATTGTGAATAATCTCTGGAAGAGTTTTAATGAAATATATTGACAAAGACATTGTAAGACTTGACGGCCAAATGTAGAATATAGGCTTATCTAGTTTATGAACGATGAACTATTGGGAAATGATTCCGTACAAGAAAGAAGTGTACTAAAAGAAACTTTTCACATTATCAAATGATAATCGATTTATGAGTTCATTCGGTTAGCTCTCAGTGCGCCAGTCTTGTGTAGTTCTAGTTTATGAGCGATGAACTACTAGCAACCGTGTTTGATTGCTAACAAAAAAGATCGCTCTAAGGACTGTATAATAGTACTATTAAGGCGAAATTAAAGATATTCGGTCTTATTCATAGCGTCTCAGAGTAAATTTGAACGTTTCTTTACGGTACTTAAAACTAACTCTATGGCTAAGACCGATTGAATATAGAAGATGAACTAGTTCAGTGTCCGAATTGTATTAGAAAAGAGCGCTCACTTGGATGACCAAGAATGCACAAGACTAGTAGTATGATTGAGATATTCGCCGTCTATGAGTTTTTGGCGGGAACCAAAAGGAGATGTTGTGCTGTGCAGTTTTATTTTCTAGAAATGTGTAAAATTACTCTAAAATGAACAATAGTTGTAGGATATTGATAGTTTTTGAGTAGTAATGATGTGTTTTGTGAGAAATGAGAACTGTATAATCAAATGTGGCCTTTTGAGTTGTCACAAAAACTCCGTTGAATGGCACCAGCTGATAACCTACAGTTCAGCTGTGCTACACATAGGCTTAAGAAAATGAAGAAACTATATTGTAAACTAAGATCTGGCTTAAAGGCCTAGCTGCCAAGCCATAAACCGAAATAAATTCGCCGTCTATCTATGAGTAAAAGTTTCCTAATCTCTACTTGGGTTATTCTTCCGCGCCCAACTGCACGCGTCATTGGCTGCGTCTTTTTAAAAATAAAGCTTTATAAGAATCTTAATGTTTCAATTGCTTTGATGATAACAATAATGAGCGCTAATTAGTTACTTGTAGTCAAACATGAATGATCTATCTAGTTTAAAAAAAAAACCTGGTTGCGGCCAATGATGCAGGTTGGAGTTAATTCTTCGTCTAGTTCTTACAACGTCTTTGAAACGATATTTTATTGTTTGTTTTTTAAAGGATTGTTTAATATTTGTAATTTCGTCTAGTTAAGGAGAAAGGATTATTAAGATTCAGTAGAATGTTCTAAGATTAGTAACTGAAAATAAATAAATAATGCAAAGGCATTCGAAAACTAAAACCACTATTAGTGTACTCGTTGAATGCCCATAAACTGTATTTTAGTTTTCAAAATGTATACATATAAAAAATTAGATAACTTTTCAAATTGTTTGTTCAAAAGTCTTCGAATATATTTATGTACAATCGACAAAGGTGGCGATGCATCACGGAAAAGTTTGAAGTTACAAACAGAGCGCCCAATTCTGCTATTACTAGCTCCTCAAAATAGCCGGACACTATCGTCTCAATCGTAGGTTTGCCTGGTGTCGGTATTCTCTTAATTCCAATTACGGGCCCGTGGCACGTCACTCTATAAATATTTATAAGCGAAAACTCACGAAACAAATGTTTAAAATTATGATAGCTTTTTAATATTCATTTCGGTTAATGGTAATACTTTTTTTCTATTATTCTGCTTCGACGATATTGTGAATTTAGTAGAATACGAATTTATTACACTATCGCAATGGAATATTACTTTGAAGATTTTCCCAACGCCAAGTTGTTAAAATAGCAGAATTGGGCCCAAGATTCGATAACAGAGTGTGAATACGCACTGACAATAACGAAATCAGTTTCAAGGGGACGGTGGGGGAATTGTAACTTTGTTCGAAAATACAGTTAAATAATTTATTTTAAATAACTTCTGTAGACGTTTCATAGACATGCTTATTGTAATAAAAAGCACCTCAAATAGATTTCGTAGGTCGAATTAGTAGTACATACTCAAAGTTGTTTTAGTTTTTAAATGACCCTTGTTCACGTTAATGTAAAATAGCCATAGCAATAAATTAAATTCAGTACTTAGTGATCTCTTAAAGCATATTTTTATAGTGAACATTAAATGCTCTTTCCACGTATAATCTTCTAGATGTTTTGATATACTTTTTTTCTATATAAATCTCAAATATCTTTGGAATAAAGTACAAAATGGTATTTAGTTTATTATGATACTGTTTTTTGTTTCTATTTAAATATTACTCCCTGACCTTATTTCCGTAATAACAGAACCGCATGCTAAAGATTAAAGTATTTCTGTAATAATTTCTAGTCGAATAGCAAGGTCGCTACTTACCAATATTTAGCTCCTGTATCATACCGACCGTCCATTTGCCTTAATATCCATTAAAACTTGACATAAGCTCCATACAAATAATGTCAAAATTCAAGCGATGATAAAGGCAAGTGTATGAATAGTAAGCTATAAGAACCGGACTTAAAACAGACCTAGTAAAGCAGCTTCTCGATTGCGGAAACGACGACCAGACAAAACGGAACTCAAAACTTAATTTACACATTCGTGTTGTTTGCCGTTAATGAATTCCGTCGTAAGTCGTCCTAGTCCAGTCACGTTCCGTTGTAGGTCTTCCTAGTCCAGTCCAGTTCCGTTATAGGTCTTTTTAGTCCAGTCTAGTCTATACCCGTTTTCTCATCTATACCAAGCAAATCTATCAAGTATTACGTACACAGATTATGCACCAAGAAATCAGAAAGCAGCCTTAATCGATTTACCAAATATAAGTTCAAATATGGGTTTATAAAAACATAGTTCTGTTGGTTTTAAATATAGATAGAATATGTATAGAACACTTCTTTAGTATGTAAAAAAAAGCAGTGAGCAAAAAGTTTCAGATAGGTCTTGATCTCTTCTATATTACCAAGATAGTTAAGAGGCCATTCATAAATTGACGTTAACGTTAAGCGAGGGGGGGGGGGTTCTGAAGGGGATCGACGAAATGTGACAGGGGGTGGACATTTCAAAATGTAATATATTTAAACTAATTATGGAACTGCCGTTTTAATTTAATAATTTCTTGATGTAAAATTACAAAATATGTGATATCACAGTAGGGAGGGAGGAGTTTCAAGAATGTGACCAGCTGTGACAAAGACGGGTCAAAAATTATGAAATTCGTGTGACGTAATTTGTGGATGGCCCCTAACTTGTTGATTATTGACATAAGTTTTTTTATTGGGCGACTGCCGTTCAAGCCTAGAATACTGAACAGACAAATGGAAAATTTTCGTTTTGAAGGTAAGTCTCACTTGGAACTGTTGAGCTACAGAAATATGCTGACCGTAGTGTCTTAATAGATTACTATTACGCCCACGCAAAGACCTACCAAGTGTACTACATAATATATTACACAAATTAAAAAAAAATAGTTCACTTGTGTTGATGCTTTTGATCATCAAAATACTAGCCGTATACTTTAATCTCGGAGACATTAAAGGATAGGGGGCTCCTTCTATACTTTAATTTTGTCCGATATGCTGACACAAAAATACTTAGAAAAAAAACCCACGCAAGTACGAGTGCAAAATACTTTATTTGTACTTTTCTAATAAACTTATAAGTAAAATCACAAGTTATTTACGTGTAAAGACGAAATCGAGGAACTTCATAGAAAATTACAATATTTAAATCTTACCAAGATTATTTAAACAGTGCACAGATAATTTACAAATGTTTTCTTTAGTTTTTTAAATTACATAATGCAAAAAATATACAAAAAAAAATCGGTTTGCTTAACGGCGGGTTATCCTAATTGCAGTTTGCGAACTCAATTTTAAAAAGTACCATACTAAACTAAAAAGAAATATGTCACAGACGAAAAGTAAATAAATTGAAAGTTTTTCTTTTACAAATATGGCTTTGCGCGATTACTGTATCTAGCCAGTGTCAAGTATTCATGAACATTCAAGCTTTAGACTATTCTCCAAGCAGTTGGTTCCACATTAAAATATCATGATATTTATATACTTACCTAATTTTAATTATAATACAGTTTTGAAACAATAAAAAAAATAAGCTATGTAATTTGTCAATGTACGCATAATCAAGAGATTTTTAATATATATATGAGAAAAAGTGTCTTATGCTGATATTAGACGGATCAACCGAATTGAAAAAGGCACGGAACTGTAAGGACATGACAGAATTCAACGGATAATGAATGATTCAAGTTGTATATTTACATGGATCACTTTGGTTGATTCATTCAAATTGAAAGACAGAAATGAACCGTATACTATGAGCTTTAATTGATTTGACTGTAATCCCAATTCACATCGTTCTAAATTCAAATAACTTTTCTCACTAAACAAGTATAAGTGTCAATTTATTCACGGATTTTTAGCAATGAAGACGCACTTTTTGAGCTAATCAAGTGAGAAATGGTTTACGTTAGTTAGTTTTTATTATGTAGTGTAAGTAAATATATTACGCCAGTCTTAAAAACCTAAGTAAAAAATAATTTCAGACCTTCATAGAGAAATCGTCACAAATCTTATTTCTAATGATTAAAACGTAAGAACAAAGGCCTTACTTATAATCGTTTCTTAAATTTAAAGAAACTGCTCAGCAACTGATTAGTGAAAATCTTACCCATAAACTCCTCTTTAGTCGAATATTTTGGGTACAACCTACGTTAATAATTCACATTACGTTTATCTGTGCTCCTCTTAGGCAAACAACAGGTTACACGTTTATAAGTGAAAAAAAAAAGATATTCAATGATTACGGTCCGATTCCGATTCTCTTAGGAGATGCCTAATCGTTTCTTAACGAGATTGTTATAAGTAAGGCCGCTTATATTAAAGATATGTACAGTAAAAAAGTAATTACATTAAATTGAGATCATTAAAATATTTTATTTGGACCCCACGCAGTGAAAGTAAATGAAAAATATTAATTAAACTTATTAAAGCAATACCTGATAATACTTATAGTACGTAGAAATCTTAAATGCGCTTTGAAAGTTAGGTCGCTGAGTTTGCACAGATCTAGTCAAGTATTTTTATTAGACCTGACGCTGTTTTGTGCGAAAGAGATGACATGCGAGACCGGTTAGCAGCTGAGAGAGAGCGCAACACCTCACAAAGCTGAGAGGTTAATTGTTTATTTAAGTGGCTTGACAGCTAGGCCTTTAAGCCAGATCTTAGATTACAATATAGTTTCTTCATTTTCTTAAGCCTATGTATAGCTCTGCTGAACTGTTGGTTATCAACTGACGCCATTCAACGGAGTTCTTGTGACAACTCGAAAGGCCATATTTGACTATCTATACAGTTCACATTTCTCACAAAAACATATAATTACTACTCAAAAATTATCAATATCTTACAATTACTGTTTATTATAGACTGATTTTACACATTTTTGGAAAATAAAACTGCACAGCATAACATTTCCTATAATTTCCCGCCAAAACTCCCAAAGCTGAGAGGTGTTGCGCTCTAGGGTGCGTTCCACTAAGCAATCGGAATAACCACGATAAAGACCGCGATTTTCCCTTTCCATTTGCTTGCGAGCGTTACAATCATAAACTCAAGTAGAATGTCAAATACAGAAATGCCATTGATTGATTGTATACGACTTAAAAATAGTGGCTTTGTCAATGTTTCATTCGATAGAGAGAATTAATCTTCTGTAGTCAACGTCCACATCGACCCACTTCTTCAGGGCCCCGAGTCCGTAACTCAAATTGGCAATCGTAACTTTTGACGGTTTTGGTAGTCTATGTAAACCATCTTGGCTTAATACTGAATCAATCTTGATTTAATCGAGACTGATTGAATGCAAATTTCAGAGACTACGGACCTTTGACCATCTGTCAGTTGCTTGCACTGGGATGATTTTGTTCCTTAAAGTTACAGAGTTGCGTCAGTGAAACTTATGACGTCATTAACGACTCTACACCGCGACCATAACGACCGTGGTCGTTATGTGGAACAACTGAAAGAGCATTTTGAGCGTTGTGGGCGACTAGTGGAATGCACTATCAGTGAAGCTTATAACTGAGTGCTAATCAATTATGTGTATGAACTTCAGACGCATTTAAGTTGTATTCGTGTTACTTAGGACAAGCTTAACATATCGTAAGAACTAAAATATATACAATAAAATAAAAAATATAGTACAACTGTTTTCTGCTTTCGCCTTTTGCCATGCAATTTCACTATGAATACTTTAAACAGATTTTAATATTTAAATTTCTCTTAGGCCATGTCTTGTTCGTCGTCGGCCTGTGGGTCTATGGTCACTGACCTCTCGCCATCTTCCGTCTCAATCACCATCTGATATGGCACTTTCATTTGTAAAGGTACCCGTAATCTCGCGTTAGATGGCGCCTAAAAAATTATAACCAATTAATTCACCATTCCACTTTAATAAATATAATTAAAAAAGAACTTAAATAAAATAATTAATCAATATTAGTTGTATTGTGAAGTGAAGGAAAAGATCGTCATGAAACCTCCACATTGAGGTAACCGATGTGTCAAATCCGCCAAGCCGCCTTGGACTGGATTCTATCAGGTTCACAATAGTGGCACATTATTGGGTTGTTTTTTTTTTAATTGCTGAAGCTCAGCAGACAGGCTGACGGTCCAACTGTGATGGAAAGTGGTTACCGTCGCCTATGGACATTAGCAATACCAGAGGTCCTACCAATGTGCTGCCGTCCTTGAAGGAGAACCTGGAACCTGGCCACTGATGCCGGAACACAACTGAAGGTTGTTATGGCGGTATACTCTAGACCAGGGGTAGTGCCATCCAGTCGGGCAAATGCCCTACCACCTAGCTGTGGGTTGTTTTGTGGCCTCTTACGACAGGCCGCCTGACCACAGGAAATTGTATTTTTTTCCGTTCCTACACAAAGAAAATATGGTGAATTAACTTACATGTATGGTGATCTCAGGCTTGACGCTGTTGTCGGTAGCCAGCATCCTTATGGGGAACAGGTCCGGCATCGCCTTATGGCTGGACTTGACCTTCGCGTGCACCTGCGAGTGCTTCTGCATGTGGTCCTTGCGGTAGAACCCTGCAACAATAATAACTCTTCTTATGATAGGGCTTAACAAATCAACTGAGATACATCTTATTGTCTCACAAAACGGTGCAGCCCCATTCTTTGTTAGAATGTACAAAGTTATAACGTCATAACTTTTTACGAGTAAAAGGTGTCAAATACTGAATTAGTTATTGTTTAAATAGTTTATTACAAATTATTTCTATCTCGATATTCAAATTCAAAGTTTTTATTCAAAATAAGTTACACTGGAGAAGACTTCTTGAAGGATATTTGAAAAGTAGTATGATAAGATGTTACAACTCCATTAATTCTTTGAAAAGCAATTGTAATACAACTTCTATATATATTTAAAAACAGAGCCTAAGATAGATATATAATTATGATGAAAAAAATTTTTTTTTTGTTGGGGTGTTTCTTGCCGCTTCTTCTTCTTTAAACAGCGATAAGGTGTTGCGAGGTCCTGTACATCGAATAGGAAGTAGATTTAAATTTTGACTTACATGTATGACTTTGAAAAGTGTTCTCAAGTATTATTATTAGATTAGATAGAGACTTTAGATTAGGCAGTTTATAATCCGCGCGCAGAAGGTTTACCGTTGACTACTTAGTATTATTGTATAAACTTATGTAAAGTATATACAATAATAAATTTATTGTAACAACTATTTATGTAACTTTTTTTGTCAACCCTACTGACCATCGACGCGTGACGTCATGAGGCTATCGATAAATGATTTACACTGATAGTGTCATATGGGTCGTTTACCTTTCCCGCAATCGGGACAGAAGTAGGACTTGACCCCGGTGTGGATGTGCAGGTGTATCTTGTAGTGGTCCTTCCTCTTGAACGGCTTCGAGCAGTACTTGCAGACGAACACGCGCCGCGGCACCGGGATGTTGCGCTCGTCGCGCGTCACCGCGAACTGCGCGTCCGCACAGTGGCCCAGGTCCACCTGCGACAAGCCGTTAAACCTGATTCACATTCATCCAGCCTTTTATGCGAGCTTCTATAACTGCGCCCATGTTTTTTAATTTTTTATTGCAGGAGTTCAGCAGACAGGCAGACGGCCCACTTGATGGAAAGCGGTTACCATCGCCTATGGACGTTTGCAACATCAAAGGTGATACAAATGCGCTGCTGCTCTCTTAAGGGAGACTGGAACCTGGTCACTAATGCCGGAACAAAACACAAGGTTGTTATGGCGGCATATTCTACACTAGAGCAAATAGCCTACCACCGGGCTGTGGGTAGTTTTGTCGCCTCTTACGACAGGCCGCCCGGCCGCAGGAAATTGTATTCTTTCTCCGTTCCTGTACGGATAGAAATACTTTATTTCATTCAGGGTGATAAAATAACGCACAAGGACCTTCGTGTAGGTGGACCAATTATCTAATATTTTGGAAGAAAAATCTAATCTTTTAAAGAATTAGAATACAAATACGCTCGTGCGCTGCCAAAAAAATGAGCGCAATGTTTTGTCTAATTTAACAGACGTTTTTGATGATACTGGCATGTAGGTACGTATGTGTTGGAATCGAGCACTAGGGGCGCAGCGGGAACTTATAAGGCGCAAACCAAAAAAATAATAGTTCTGCCTGGTCTGGCCATTCTTGCGCCTCCCAGAGTCTACGCCCTGTGCCTGGGCACCGGTGGTACCGACCTACTTACAGCACTGCAGCAACTGACTTGCAGGAAGCCAGTGCTGACTTTATAGACTTTAATTGTGTTAAATTATACATCAATTAATTGGTGGATGAAACATAACGCAACAGCATCCCTAACAAGGTAGTGTCTGGAGTTCAGAAACGATAGCTACATAATATGTAACGTTAGAAAACGTTGTAGAATTCAGAATGGAGACAATCTGTAGCACACAAAGTTTTCTGATGATTAGCCCGAAAACATTGTGTAGTGCAACTGGAAGCTAATAATGATATGTAATTATGAACCTCAGCTACAGTTGGCATCGTGTAGATCGATTTGAAGTCGGTACAGTGCTACCAAATTAATACTGACATTTCAGCCTGGCCCACACTTTTCATTATTTCAAAACTTGCCACCACTTGGCTCTAAGTTTTCAACGCTTGATTTTGAAGAGCAGTCTAAAGACGTAGACATAGGGCAGACATTCTCGTGCAAGGCGGCCACAATATAATGAAATAAAGAGAAAAATATAGGTTTTTTGCTTTGATTTGGTATGAAATGATTCTAATCTAATTTAAAATAGAGTTCATATTTCTAGTGTCTATATTTTTTGGTAATATGTTGATCTCATGTATTTGACGTTGTTGGTGTTCCGATATACGTAAAAAGGGGGCTCTGATCAATTAGAGTGCCTTCACATTAGGTCGCAAGCAGTACTGCAGTAGCGCGACAGCAGCACCATGCCTTCTTATTACAACTACAGCCGCGCTACTTGTTTTAGGGTGAGGCACTTCATTTTGGATTCCAATGAGGAAACATCGTTTCTCCTTCTTTTTTTTGGTTCTCCTTCGGCGCCATCAACTTCGCGTTCATAATAAAAAGACAATACTAGACTGATCTTTTGTTTCAAAATCGGCGTGGGGTGGGGTATAGTTATAGCGCACATTTATTTATTATGAACAGATCCGAACTTTTTTATTATAGGTCAGAAGGCTAAGGCGGGAGCTCCGCTTCGCATCGCACCCGCCTTAGCCTTTGTTGTTTTTTTTTTCTAACCATCCAAACTTAGTTTTATATCTCAAATCTATATATATAATAAAACTGTAGAGGTCGAATTTCTGTACATGAAAAAAAAAATGCTAAAAACCGAGTTAGGGGGATGTAAGAAGTGAAACAGAACTAATTTAGATTTTTTTCAAATTTTTTGTTTCTCAGTTTGTCTTGTCTGTTTGTACGGGCTAAGCTCCGAAACGACTGGACCGATTTAAATGAAATTTTGTATGGTGGTAGCTTATATCCCTGGTCAACATATATGATACTTTTGATTCCGAAAAATTAAAGAGTTCCCGTGGGATAGTTAAAAAACCTTTAATTACTTAAACAGCTTAACTTATGCACCTAATTAAGTATTGATATTGCCGGTATTATCATACAATAAAACAATTTATACATTAAAAAGACGAAATTCCGGGAAAAAGTAAAACCTTACAAAAACAGTGTCTAGCATAGCGTATTTCATCATCATCATATTAAATAAACTAGATGGCGCTGATAGTATTCCACATCGCGATCGTGACGCGAACGAAGTCGCGGGCATCAGCTAGTAATAAATAAATGTGCCTTATAACTGTACCGCTCCCTCGGCATGTGAATAGTGATCCTGTTGCTGTACTCATCATTCCTCGAATCCCACAAAGCAGGACGCAATTGAACTTCAACGATAAATTGTTCTTCGTCCAATTCGTGCATTGTGCAATAATTACGTTAAGGTATTAAGTACGTGCAGTTGCAACACTGGCTCGAAGCAAGACTAATCGCACATGTTGGCCGCGCTGCCGTCCGCTATGACAATCACGTGTCGCGCTGCTATTTTTAATATGAAAGTCTGACGCGTCTGAGCAGCACGACAGTCGCGCTGCCACTGGCGTGTTGCTTGCGACTTAGTGTGAAGGAGCTCTTACACGACCTTGGTTGTATCGATATTAATCATAATCACGCGCGATGATCTTAAGTTTACCTGTACAACTTCAACGGGATGTTTGTTTTCTTTTCTGTCCTGCTGTTGTATTCTCCTCGGCTGACATGCATCAGGGTTGTCCTTTACATTTTGCATACACTGGTGACCTTCGAACTCCTCGTTTGTGTTGAAGCCTGGTAATGGAAATTTATAATTGAATACCAATAAGAATTTCACGAGTCGTGGTAGCGTAATGGCTAGTCCACGCGTCCCAAACTCAAAGGGCGCGGGTTCGATCCTGGCCAGAACGCATGCACCACTTAGTCAGTTTTCTGATCTAATGTACATATTCTTACAATTACCACGTGCTAATAACGGTGCCGGAAAACATCGTGATGCAACCTGCACATCGTATACGTCCGTTCCCCCTATAATGGGAAGTCCGAGCCCAGCAGTGGGACATTTATGGGCTGATATTATTTATATAAGAATTTCACTTAAAGGGAGAGGATCGCAGCATGAGGAAAGCGTATTTGGGACGGCCAGTCGGTTGACGTCCAGTCGGCCGTTAAACAGCTTCAACGTACAGACACGGCATGTTTAGAATTTTATAACATTGTAGATTATACATACCTTCAATACATAGCGAACACCAAATAGTGTTGCTGCTGGTGACAGTGTTCTTGGTATGTACGGTCCCGTGGGCAACCAAATGCTGTTTCCTCTTGAACCGTCTGTGACATATTTGACACTCGTACGGACGAAAATCGCCACTCGGTTTAGGTGGACGTATCCGCTTCTTTTTTGGATGCTGGAAAGTAATTAAATTAGTTTTTATTTATAGCTTATCTTATACTAATATAGTACAAAGCTGAAGAGTTTGTTTGTTTGATTGTACGCGCTAATCTCAGGAACTACTGGTCTGATTTGAAAAATTCTTTCAGTGTTAGATAGCCCATTTATCGAGGAAGGCTATAGGCTATATATCATCACGCTAAGACCAATAAGAGCGGAGCACCAATGAAGAATGTTTCAAAATCGTGGGGTTTTGAAAACAAATTCCACGCGAACGACGTCGCGGACACAGCTAGTATTAATATATAAAGCTGAAGAGTTTGTTTGTTTGCTTGCTTGAACGCCCTAATCTCAGGAACTTGGTCTGATTTGAAAAATTCGTTCAGTGTTAGATAGCCCATTTATCGAGGAAACAAACTGTATTAAGTAGACAATTGTGTCAAATAAAATGAATATTTTCATTATTGTGGTATCTCATGAATTTAAATAAATATATCAAATATTAAAAATGTAAAAAAAAGATATTTCACAGGGGACACCCGGGTTTGAACCGGGGACCTCTCGATCTGCAGTCGAATGCTCTACCACTGAGCTATATCCCCGATGAAATTCATGTCTAAATTACGAGACATACAACACAAGCTGCTGACGTCTTATGTATAAAAAAAATCTATATTACAAATGTTACTATCGCAATTTTATTAGTAACTCGTCGGACTAGTAACAAATGAATCAGACAACGCATTTCGCAATTTATACACACTACGTAATAGAAGAAAATGAATGACAATAACTCAATAAATACGATAACTCTTTTCACTTTAAACCTATGCCTCACGCGCCCCTGGCTATTGGCTCACGAATGTTGACGTTCGTGATCACGGAAGACAAAGAGATCAAGTGTCAATGAGTAATGTTTTACTCATTGACACATTTTTTTAAAGCACCTTAATCAAAATTAAATAGAAACTTAATAATACTTTGACTTTATGCCTATTAATATTTTAAATAATAATAATAATAATAAATCGACAGATAAACACACATATTACATATGGCCAAATTAAGCAAGTTATACTTATGTTATAGGTAATATACGACGGACTACTCTGGGACTGATCCCAGACACCCAGATCATAGTAAATAACGGAGAAAATTCGTTTCCGAAATTTACCATAGCAGGAATCGAACCCGGAGCCTCTGCGTTGTAGTGAGGTAGGCCGGCAAAGGCTTACCCCGCCCAACCACAGAAGCCGTCAATATGAATGTAATTCTTCCTTTTACGCTTTCACGAAAAAACAACGAGACCGTTTTTGCTGTAAATCCCGGAAAATGTGACATTTTATTTATTGGGGTAGTCGTAATTTTTCGGGGGCGAATAGACAAAAATTTAGTGCAATCTAATTTGTGTGAATGCGTTCCCTTTAAATAAACAAAAGTTTATTCGCCAGGACTTAACGTGCGGCGAAGCCCTAGTTACAAATACAGTACACCCCTGGTAATCCGGCCCCCGTTTAATCCGACCCGCCTCCCTGTAATCCGACATGCCTATAGCGTGTACATAGACATTTATGCCGCCAAGTCTTCGTTAGTCAGTATTTGAAAAGGTTGCAGACAGGTCGCGCCACCACGAATTTTGCTTACCAATATTATAGTATTATCTCAGTTTCTGATTATTCCAGTGGCGAGCATTTGTTGTCTATACTAATGTTTTCGCAAACCCAAAAGCGAAAACACAAAACACTAACAATCAAAGAAAAAAATGATATATTGGACCGCTTAAATCGTAGTGAATCTTTCAGAAGTTTGGCGAGTGAATACGGTGTGGGCCGATCCACAATTTGTGACATCAAAAAGAACCACGAGAACATCCAGAAGTTTGTTTCAACTACTGAATGTGGAGCAGACAAGAGGCGGACACTCAAGAAAGCTAAGCACCCAGAGGTGGAGGAAGCTTTGTATAAGTGGTTTCTGCGGGAAAGAGGCAGGCAAACGCCCATTTCCGGACCCGTATTGGCCAGGAAAGCAAAGTTTTTTTACAAGAAGATAACAAAAAAGGATGACTTTGTGGCTAGCAAGGGATGGTTGGAACGCTTTAAAAGTCGTCATGGAATACGTTTTACGACCATAACAGGAAAAAACGAGGTTTCTAGTTCTACAACAACAAATCAAGAAGATGTTAGCGATATAATTCCAACTACTCCTCAAGTGGAAGCACAAGATGCGAGCAACGCATTCGAACTGGGTCTGCAATGGGCTAAAGAAAACGGTGCATCCAACAACGAACTTTTAGTTTTGAGAAGACTGAGAGACAAAGCTTTGGTATCGCGTAACAGTTTAAAACAAAAGAAATTCTACAATAAACCGTATGGTGTCTATTATGTTGTTTAATTTACTAAATTCCACTTCGTGTATTTTGTAGTATATATAATATGTAGAATCTCATCACTTTGATATGTCGGATTACAATGTAACCGTTCTCAAAAAGTTCTGATATACAGACAACAGTGTCTGTGTTAGTCTATACTAATTGTTGCGGACCGAGAGCATCCCCTGACCTGCCTGCCGGAGCATACACTCTCTCCGCGCCCCGCATACCGTCGACACCCATAGCTCGCACAATTAGCAGCTAAGCGTCGGACACTTGCTTATTTGCTTCACATTGCTCACAGACAATAGCACCAATACGCACTCTCTGTATTTATTTCTTCTATGTATAGTTTAATTGGAAATAACACCAATAATAATAGCCATACAGTTCAGTCCACATCGAGTTTTATTTTAAAAGAAGCAACTGTCATCAATACTAATATTATTAAGAGGCAATATTTGTATGTTTGTAACGAATAAACTTAAAAACTAATGGACCGATTTCAAAAAATCTTTCACCATTAGAATGCTACATTATCCCTGAATAACATGGGCTATAATTATACGTTTATCCTAAAATGATTAAAAAAAAAAATCTATCCGTGCGAAGCCGAGACGGGTCGTTAGTACTCTATAATCCGACACGGCCTTGTAAAACTTTTGCCGGATTACCCACTTCTGCTATTATAAACTCGTCAAAATCACCGGATACTATCGTCTCAATCCAGGGTTTGCTCGGTTTCGGTATTCTGTTAATTCCAATGGGCAAGCCTAATAGTCTTGTAACTACCACTACATCTAGACACGTGTCAATTTTACTAAGAAACTTTTCAAAAACGACCGCTTTTGGCACTCAGGACTAATAACAAATTAGAATATTAATTTTCATGATGATAAATTGGTAGAAATAAAATTAATACTTACAAATTGATGATCATCATTCTCTTCGTCGGTCGTTTTGGGCGTAATAACATCATCTTGACTGCCAAAGTTAAACGGTTTAATATGTGTATTCATATGTATGAGTAGTTGTTCGTCTCTATGAAAAGCTGTGGGCAAAGAAAGTATATACGGTTAGAACAGAATATAATAGAATATTCTATATTTCACTCAAGAAAGTAGTTACACTTATTTAGTTGCATAGTTGTTCTTGTCATGTTTCTTTTTAAGATTTCTTATGTACCCTCTTATTTCTAAACGATACAATCGGCCATTACCTTAATTGAATAATAATGTAATATTTTTATTTATTCTGTGATTAGCGCCTGTTTTGTATAGAGTAGTTCTCCATAATTTACCATAACTTATGTAACAATATTTATCTCTAGGTGTGGTAGTTGTGGACATCATAATTAAAAAAAAATTATATAGACGGTATTCACTACATTTTATTTGCATGTTGGATGGACATCGTCTTATATAAAATATTATGTAAAATTTCCAAACAATAATGTATTAAATTCATAACCCTTTTAATGAAAATAGTTTATCGATGACTTCAATCCGCTATTAGTCCATTGAAAAGTTAGGGTTGCGTTTTTCAGAGGACGCATTTTTATTTTTTTGATGTCAAGGGGGTTAGTATAAGCTTAAGTTCAGTCTGTGGGGTCGCTACCCTGTCCCCCGGCCGCCATCTTGGAAAAAGGGGTGCAAAGGGTTTTCGCGCTGTATCTCGTAAACTAGCAACCCTACAGAAAATTTTATAAGACATTATTTGTAGCAAATTAAGTTGTAGGAATAAGAATAAAATACAACTTTATTCTTATTAGGTACTTTATATCGTAAAATGGTAAATAAAAAAGTTATAAATATAAATAACTGTTTTTTTTTTAACAACTTTTCTTTTGGGCGTTATAACTTTTTTTTTAGTCATCTATACTAATATATACAGCTGAAGAGTGTTTGTTTGTGTGCTTGAACGCGCTAATCTCAGGAACTACTGGTCTGATTTGAAAAATTCTTTCAGTGTTAGATAGCCCATTTAACGAGGAAGGCTATTTTTACTTAACTTACTATTTTAACTTACTTTATTTTTCTATTCTACGCAGATTAAGTCGCGGGAAGAAGCTAGTTTTATAAATAAAATGACATCAGAGCAATCGTATAAAGGGTTTTCTAACAAATAATTTCCATTACAAATTTGTTTAATTTCATTAATTTATCTAAGTTTTACAGCGCTTCGAAGTTGACCGGGTTCTTAAGAATACGATGAAAACGAATCATTAAGCTTAGTTTTCTATTATATATTTTTTTATTAATATAATTTATCATTTTCTTAACATTCCTATATTATTATTAATTTATTATCGACCCTTTTCCAGTCTAAACAGTTCTTGTCTAAAAATGAAAAAAAAAAACAAAACACTGACGAGAGGATAATTCATATTCCGAACTTTTATCAACCAATCAAACCAGCTTTTAAAATGTTTGTCTTTCTACTATTAGAGCATCACGTGAAAACTGTTGAACGGATTTAATTAAAACTCGACACAGAGCTGTCACATAATTACCCTGGGTCAGGATACCTTTTATGCCGCTAAATGACGTCGTTTCCATAGGATAGTGATAGAAAAATAAAGCCATGAAGATGGCACTGCGGTCGCATCTTTTTCATACACTACTGAATGAATATAAATCAATCGACATAAAGCCCAGATCTGATAAATGATCACGATCCCACGGAATAGACATATAAAACTAAACAGATGCGTGCTGTGATGGCGCTGTTTTTTGGCGTCCCCGTTGAAATTCACTAACAAAAACGTCTTCATGGCAACGCTAACGAAGTTTCGCAGGCACGAGTAAGCTGTAACCTTAATATATCAATGCAGCAAATCTCGGCAGAAGGGGCAGACCTAAGAAATGATATCTCGACGCCGTGACGGATGACATGCGTACTATATATTCTCACAACAAGGGTTACTGAGGAGCGCAGCAGGTGGAGAAACGAAGTTGAAAAGGAGGGGGGGGGGGGATACAGTGTTCCGAAGCGCATACTTGAAAAAGTTGTCTATTATTTAACCTTCCACACTTTAACATTATTATAATGCTTATTCGTTGAAGCACAACAAAAATAATTTAGAAACACGTCTGTGTATTAAACAATTACTAAAAAGACAAAATATGTTTGGCAGTCGTTGGAAACCATTATACTGATTAAAATTGTTGAAGTTATAGTTATAAATAACATAGAATAATTTAATGTCATGATAATAATAATACAATGGCCAGGCAACATTATCAAATGCCTGTATTGTATATATCCGAAAGGACGAACTGTCGTTCCTATAAAGACATCACATATTTTGCAATTTTAGATCAAGACATTATTAAATTAAAACAACAGTTCCGTAATTAGTTTTATTTCCATTCAAATTATTTTTTAATAATTTAAACACAATGCTAATACAGACAGAGTTTGAAATATTTTAAAGTTTTTCGTTAATAGTTCATATTTCGTGTTTTAAAGCTTAAATATATTTACATTCTGAAATGTAACATCTCGAAATTTAGCACCCCGCCCACCCCTTGTCACGCAACGTCACACTTCGTCGACTCCCTCTTGTCCCATAACGTGTCACGTAATTTATGAATGGCCTTATACGTATATGTGACAGTTTATGTGATAAAGAAATATTCTATCCTATTTTAAATTAAATGTTTAATAAGCTATGAAAGTAATGGCTTTAGACTACTACTCTCTTTTTAAAACTATTTTTGCAAAAACAACTATACAAAAATAGTCAATCAATAAAATGTTTCAATGTGAAATTCTGTGAAATCTATTTTCTTTCTATATATATAAATAAATCGTAAAAATTTATGTTGCGCATAACTTGAGAACAACTTTAGCGATTTTGATGAAATTTTTTGTGTGAGTTTGAGAGGATCCCCGCATGGTTTAGATTCACAATTAGGCCTGGTAGGTGGCTCCGGGATCGGATCCTAGATTTTTATTTTTTCAGGGCAAAACAACGTCTGCCGGGACCTCTAGTAGTTTATAAAAGGCCATGTTAAAAAGTGAACATAAGAGACAATGTTCGAAAATGTAACATTCCCCTGTTTTGCGAAATTCACCCCTCCTTAAAATAAATTAGATCTCAACACCCCCCTGACAACTGGCCTATGGGGAGCCCCTGAAGGGGAGGGTCCAAAGGTCGCCTCCGAGACCTTGTATCTAAGTATGGCTATATTTACCTATGTACATAATATATAATAAATGTTGTACGGTATTAGGGTGACCATATCTTTACTTTTATATGAAGATAAGTTAGGTTAAGTTTTCTAAATTCGAAAGTCACTTTCAATGTGTAAGAAATATATTATTAGCAACCTTATATTGTATTCTCTTAATTTGATGTTTTGAAATAACGCGAATATAACCTTTTTGCTCAATCTATCATTTGATTTTAGGCAGAGGCAGTCAAAATTTAAAACGCTAGGTGGGCATGTGCACATTAGTTAATGAAAATGTAATTAATAGTTCTGTAAGAAGAAGCTTAAATGGCGCTCTGTTGTTCGTGCCTGCCCCGCAAGGGAACTGGCGTGAAGTTATGTATGTATGTATGTAATAGTTCTGTAGACATTTTCAATTCCTCACCTTTTAAATTCAAACGCGACTTTCGGGCTAATATTTGTAGAACTTTCCTCACGTCGTTAAATATTTTTGGTTCTTTTTTTCTTTTTGTTTTAATACTAAGAAAACTAAGTGCAACACTTTGTGTAAGTAACATTAATTTATATTAAACACTTAACAATTTGTTGATGGTATCTTGCATTAATGTGCTGACATATTTAGAGTGTCAGCCTAATATTCATTATATCATATTTTTGTACTTTATAGTAGCTGACAGTTTGTTGTGTGTCATGTCAATGTCAATTTGGGCATCGTCATTATCCCATATCATACAGTTGTTATATTATGGGGTAGACAATCTATGTATAATAATATTAAGAGCCAATAAATAGTTCAATGCTAGGTTCAGGCCTTCACATTCAGGGGGACGCAGAGTTTACCTGCCTCATTTGTCCAAACCGGATCGGTGGGTTATAAATAAAGTTAGGTAATTTCGATGAGCAGATTTCACCATAATGTTATATTTTTTTTTTTATTGGACTTGACTTTATGTTGTTGGTCCGAAGACCTTACAACTTTACCGGGGTTTTTGGGGCGAGTGCCTTCGCAAAGCGAAGGCGCTCGAGCCCGGGGGGGCAACTTGCTCGAGGGAGCTCCCTAAGGAGTTTTACCTCGGCTGGACTGTTGCCATGAGAGGGGGATGAATTTAATGATGCCCACCATAGGGCGACACAAAGCACTAATTGAGAACGGGCGACGGGTAATATAAAGCCCGAGGGGAAGGATCCCGGCGGGCCGGGATCGGCGGTTCGCGGCGGCCTACGCTATCTTACTGCCGTTTCTTAACGTGTTATGGCTGGGAGAGAAGAAACGGCGAAAGAAACTTCCCAGCAACACGCCTAGTCTATCCTGTGGGGGGGCTATGTCTCCTAACGTCCCTCGCAGGGACGTGGAGAGATCTTGATTGGCGGCACCTGAGACGCCGCCGTCTGTGTCTGTCTGTCCGTGCCTGCCAGCCTGCCGTCCTAACCGCGGGCGGTCTGATCCGGGCCAGCCGTTTTGTGATAACGTCGACCCTGTCCGCCATAATGTTATACTTCATCGTTAGCGCGTGGTAATATCATTTAAAGAGGAACACGCAACAGTTCCTGCAGATAATTGCTAATAAAGAACGATCGTTATTTTGTCAAAATTACTAGAAACTATACGAATTTAATCAACTAAAACTACTTTTACGGTTTGATTGATGATCATATTAACATCAGTTTGAAAATAAAAAAATTAAAATCGCGCTTCTAACACTATAGTGCTAATGTAATTCCGCATAACAGTCGCGACAAGCTAAAAAATATTAATATAACAAAGATAAAGGTTCACATTTGTCTGTATATTTCTTTGCATTAATCTAAATAACAAAGCAAGCAATTATTTTTGGTTAAATATCCTGTTCATTCAGAAAGAGAACACCTTGTATTAAAATAAGAACTGTCCCATAAATATCGCTAAGGGAGTAACCCTATATATGAGCTTTAATTCAAAACTTCGCGCTGGTTTATTGATTTACACATATCAGTATAGTTCTGTTTAGTTTCGGTTTGAGCGACTCCAATATATCAAAATTAGTTAAGAAAGTAGGCCAGAAGATCAAGACGGAAAGCAGAGCATATTCAGTGACCTATAGCGTCATCTATTTTATATACAGTGGATTTTAACGACCCCAGTTGTAACGTCCTTTTGGTTACAGCCACGTAACTTTGGTAGCTTGAATTTAAAGTACACTTAGAGGAATATAATTTGGCTATAGCAACCTCGGATGTAACGCCGATTTCAGAGTCTACACACAGACCGAGTAAACAAACAAATACAGTCAAACACATAAAGGTTCATTCAGGGAATTATAAAGTTTTCTTGTCGTTTTATACATACACAAATAGTAAAGTTGTAATAATATGCGTTTATTTTTAAACTAGCTGTGCCCTTGATTTCGTGCGCGTAAAATTTTTCTCGCGATACTCTAAACAAAAAGTAGCCTAAGTTGATCCTTATAACATCAGCTATCTGCCAGTGAAAGTCCCGTCAAAATCGATCCAGACGTTTCAGAGATTATTAGCCTTAACATCCAGACAGTTTTTTTTAATATTAATACCGTATATACTTTCATATGCATTTAGTAAAAAGCTGTTATTTTGACATTACAAACAGACAATTCAATTTTATTTATCTGTATGGATGTAATTATGATTTATCCGTGTGGAAAGAATGCATGATGAAAGAATGACTAAACAGATATACAATGCAAAAGTGGATGGATGCAGAAGTCGTGGAAGGCCACGACACACCTTCCATGATCAAATTGATCGTGTACTAGCGGAGGGTAATGTCAGGAGCCTTAAGAACAGACGAGCGTGCATGACAAGAGTTATGAATGTCAAAGAAGCAAGTGAGGTGTGTAAGAATGGGCCTAAATGGCGCTCTGTTGTTCGTGCCTACCCCGCAAGGGAACTGGCGTGAAGTTATGTATGTATGTATGTATGTATGGATGTAACGATGTGCAGGCAGGTGGGTAAAGTGAAGTCTTAGATTCAGTATTCTTAAGTAGACATTAGGCGATTGGTCGGCTGTATTGTACATACATACATACATAACTTCACGCCAGTTCCCTTACGGGGTAGGCACGAACAACAGAGCGTCATTTAGGCTATTCTTACACACCTCATTTGCTTGTATTGTCTGGCAATAAATATTGTCTTTTTTTTCTTTCTACCTATAGCGACGGAATTATAGTGGTTCCTTGGTCGTTATAACCGAAAGCCGCTGTATATTGATATTTTGAAATAGCGAAATAATGAGTCTCCTATTATATTCCTTCGTTGGAAGTACTCGATATGGTGGATAAACTCAAATTACCTTTTGAGAAACTAAAATCTAAATTAGGACGGAATTTGAAGAAACAATGTGAAAAATGTCATAATTGTGAAATTGCTTATATTACATGAATTTATGAAAGGAAAGGTCTGACATGTTATTGCTTAATTGAAATAGTTTAATGCGAGCAATATGAACGAATTATTCAACCTACCAGGTCAAATAACTCTCAACTTCACAAATTATGAGAAACTAGCGAAATGGTTATATTGTTTCTTTATTAAGTGCATTTTGAGAATTTGAATTCTGTATCGGGAATCTAGTAATCTGCCAAATACAAATAGTATTTCGCTTGTTAGAATAAACGAAATATACATTCTTGCGTAACAGGTAGCGCGATTATCCGATAGTGTGGAAGATTCCTAAGGCCACACACCTGCCGAAAGCACGGCGCTGAAAGTGCAGCTAAATACGCTGGCAGTGTTTTTTTTAAATTAAACTTTTTAACCTCTATGAGCCTGTGATACATCAGCCGAAATTGCGTAAGGTTCGGCGTAACGCCGAACCTTTCGTCTAGCGGCTGTTTCCATGACAACGCATTCATTGTATTTTGAATAACAATCAACACACCATGCGACGCGTTACACGATCGACAGTTCGGCCAACGTAGTTGAACCATTTTATGTACATGCTCTGATATTTTTCGGATCTAAAAGTACATGGCGCTAAGAACCTCAGCCAGAAGGCCCAGCTCGCCATACACAACGCGGTGCTGGTACCTACGCTCACGTATGGATGCGAGAGTTGGGTATGGAAGAGAGAGCATGAAAGTAGAGTAAACGCGGTCGAGATGCGAGCACTGCGCAAAATCTGCGGAGTGACGCTCGCGGACCGCGTTCGTAATACCGAAGTAAGAAAGAGAGTTGGTCTGAAAGAGAGTGTCGGGGTGAAGGTAAGGAAAGGAATGCTCCGGTGGTTCGGGCATGTGGAAAAAATGACTAAACAGATATACAATGCAAAAGTGGATGGATGCAGAAGTCGTGGAAGGCCACGACACACCTTCCATGATCAAATTGATCGTGTACTAGCAGAAGGTGATGTCAGGAGCCTTAAGAACAGACGAGCTTGCATGACAAGAGTTATGAATGTCAAAGAGGCAAGTGAGGTGTGTAAGAATAAGCCTAAATGGCACTCTGTTGTTCGTGCCTACCCCGCAAGGGAACTGGCGTGAAGTTATGTATGTATGTATGTAAAAGTACATAATTTCACCTCTTCATATTGCCAACACTCATAAAATTAATAATTTAAAATAAGTAATGTACGATTTGCCATTGCGTAACGCGCTGAATTATACGCCGCGTAATTTCGAATGTTTGATGTGTCACGCTATCTGAAGACTAAGACTGATAATAAGTCAGTCGTCGAAGTATAGGCATCATATTTTCGGCAGGTGTGTCGTTTAAAATGAACAAGTTGGCGGTAGGCTAAATAAAACTTTAACAATACTCGTTGACACTTGACATCCTTGTCTTCCGTGATCACGGCCACTAAAAAGTGGCCGAAACGTCGGAATAACAAAAATCTAACAAATTACTGCGCTTAAAACCGTTAAAACGTAGTTTTATCATGTCACATAAATGAAAAATAAAACACAGGCTAGGTTCATTTGATTATATTTTAAGAACTAGCTGTGCCCGTGACTTCGACGTGATTTATTTTTTTGTGAAACCCTAAAAAATGTAACCTAAGTTACTCATAACATCATACTCACAGATAATTCTCCTCTAACTTTTATTAATATAATTCCTTTAGCCTACATCCGTCAACATGCATATTATAATTCAAAATAAACTTCTTAAGTATCACTTTCAATTTTTCACTGTTTTAGCCTAAAAAATATTATTGAAGTGAAACTTCTTTAGAATCGTAGTGATTTGAAACTTGTTGAAACGAAAAAGCGACACTAAAAAGAGATAAACACATATATCTATAGAACTAAGTCTGGGAAATAATAAGATAGAATAAATTATATTTAATCATTTAAACACTGTGCTCATACAGATAGAGTTGGAAATGTTTTGAAGTTTTCCGTTAATACTACAAATTTCGTGTTTGAAAAGCTTAAATATATTATAAATATTTAACATATGAAATGTGACGTCACGAAATTTAGAATCCCTCCCAACGCTTGTCACACTTTGTTTCACTTCTACTGCGCGTGAACTGCACACACACACAAACAATGTTTATCAGTTTTATTTCAGTCCAAATTGGACCTGTTTAATATCATCGGTTTTATTGACTCTCTAATCTGTGTAGCACAATGTAAAACTCGTATCTCATTTTTTTTTAATTGGACTTGACTTTACGTTGTTGGTCCGAAGACCTTACAACTTTACTAGGGTTTTTGGGGCGAGTGCCTTCGCGAAGCGAAAGCGCTCGAGCCCGGGGGGGCAACTTGCTCGAGGGAGCTCCCTAAGGAGTTTTACCTCAGCTGGACTGTTGCCATGAGAGGGGGATGAATTTAATGATGCCCACCATAGGGCGACACAAAGCACTAATTGAGAACGGGCGACGGGTAATATAAAGCCCGAGAGGAAGGATTCCGGCGGGCCGGGATCGGTGGTTTGCGGCGGCTTACGCTATCTTACTGCCGTTTCGCAACGTGTTATGGCTGGGAAAGAAACGGCGAAAGAAACTTCCCAGCAACACGCCTAGTCTATCCTGTGGGGGGGGGGGGCTATGTCTCCTAGCGTCCCTCGCAGGGACGTGGAGAGATCTTAATTGGCGGCGCCTGAGACGCCGCCGTCTGTCTGTCTGTCCGTGCCTGCCAGCCTGCCGTCCTAACCGCGGGCGGGCTGATTCGGGCCAGCCGTTTTGTGATAACGTCGACCCTGTCCGTGAGGACGTTACGCGGTCGTCGCACTAGAGCCTTTCGCCGAGGCTTATAATCGGACGCGGACACGACGAGCGGATTTCGATGGTGCGGCGCGAGATCGAAATACTTACGCGAGAGCGACGTAATGTAGTTTTTGATGGAGGGAAGCTCCAGATCGCGGTGGAGGTCGACGTTACGCATATAGAGGGGAGCACCGACGGCTCTGCGCATGAATTTGTTCTGCACGATTTGCAATTTATCTAAAAGGGCAGGCTTGGCATGGCCGAATACCACACTCGCGTATGTCATGATCGGGCGGATGCATGTTTTATACAAAGTAAGCTTGTGTCTGAGGGACATTTTGCTTCGTTTGTCTATCATGGGTGCTAAACGACCCATCACAAATCGCGCTCTATTTCGGATTATAGTGATATGCTCGTTGAAGCGCAAGTTCCGATCTAGGGTGACACCCAGGTATTTGGTGTACTTTTCCCAGGGAATTTGTTGTTCGTAGAGCAAAATGGTTTTTAGGCGAAGGCAAGCGCGTTTGGGGGAGCGAAGCGTGCCCGGGGAAAAAACATTGCTGCGCTTTTCTCCGGGTTTACCTCTATCCTCCATTTGCGAAACCATTCGCCTAGCTCTGTGACAGCTGCCTGCAGCCGGACGCAAGCCATTTGTCGGTTGTGATCTGATGTATAGAGTGCGGTGTCATCCGCGAAGAGGGCCAACTCCACATCTGGAGTTTTTGGGATGTCGCTGGTGTACAGCGTGAAAAGTAGTGGGGACAGGGCCGAGCCCTGTGGTACACCGGCTGTGAGTGGGTGAGGGGACGAGCGCGTTCCCTCCACTCGAAAACGGAAGCTTCGGCCTAGGAGGAAGTCTCGCAAGATGAGCACGAGTCTGTCTGGCACACCGAACTGGTACAACTTGTAAATCAAGCCGTTGTGCCAGACCTTGTCGAAGGCTTTTGCTACGTCTAGGAACAGTGCGGCTGTTCCTATAGGGCGGGGTCGTATCTCATTCTTTCGCAGGCTTAGTCCTATAGATTTATGTGTTTATCTCTGTGTAGTGTCGCTTTTTCGTTTCATCGAGTTTCAAATCACAACGATTTTAAAGAAAAGTTTCACTTTAAAAATTTAAAAATTGATTTTTCGATATAAGTACCGTATATACTTTCATATGCATTTAGTGAAATGCTGTTATTTTGACATTACAAGCAGAAACTTAAATTTTATTTATCTCTATAGATTCACAGGTCAAGTTTATTCGGGACGAAATGTGCATGTTAGTAGTGGGCAAAGTTGAGATGACGTCAGAGCCGTCAGTGTTGTCCCGGAGAACGGTTACGTATGTAATACGAGGGTAATCCCACGTCTGTCCTACAACCATATCAGTAGGAGAACAAGGTCGTTTCGTTCACTACATAAAAAAACCAACGCACTTACTTACTTACTTATTTATATATGTATGGATAAGGATAGAAGATTTTTCAAAAACATATTTTCTTACAAACTCCCCCGAGTCCATACTCTTCTAAGAAATAGGGACGTGCTAGTTTTTAAGTATACAAGAAACTTGATTGAAAACGTTATTTGAATATATAAAAAACATTTTTCCTAACCCCAATGGAGACGTCGCAAAGATGATCCTCAAATGATTTTCAAATCAATTACCAATTAGGAAGGAGGACCCCGAGATACGGTCGACATAGTTTGGGGACCAATGAGTTTCAAAAATTGTGAATTATGTTTTACTCAATAAATGATTTTTGATTTTTTTATTTGATTTTGGCGTGCTAACGGAAATGAATTTACAAAAATATCTCCTTTTTTAGCGTAATGGACGATATATCCGTTATGTCTGTCTAACGCAGATTGGTTTCGCACATCAGTATTCTTGATGTACAGGTTTCTATAGGTTCTAGGCCCAAAATTCTTTATGCCGTCAGCAACGCAATTATATTTTAATAACCGTTCATTTGCCATATTATTGGTTAAAATCTGACATAAGCTCCATACAAATGATGTATTTCTAACATCGATAAGGCAAACGAATGAATAGATGTAGAAACCAGCCGGAAATTTCATAATAATATGAAAAAATAAGGTTTATTTTCGCCTACAAGTTCAGTCGAAAACAATCTATATACAGATAAATAAAATTGAAGTGTCTGTTTGTAATGTCAAAATAAAAATGCGAAAACAATTAGAGGAGATCATCCAGACCAGGAGATTCCGAAAATGCTATTTTTAGATTTTTTTTGTCTGTCCGGATGTTCCGGCTAATCTCTGAAACAGCTGTACCGATTTTGACGGGACTTTCACTGGCAGATAATTGGTGTTATAAGGAGGAACTTTGTCTATTTTTCTTAGGGTTCCGCGAATTCCATGCGGATGAAGTTGCGGGCACAGCTAGTATTGGATATAAAATTACGTGAAGTCTCGTAAAATACCTTATTCTTATATCTTTTAATAGGGCTGGTCCACAACAATCTTATTATCTATTGCCTGGCTGCTTAATTTGACATAAACTTCGTTGTCAATTTTCTATCAATGGCAAGATAAAAAAATGGATATACCTAGACACAAAAAAAAAGTGGAACGCATTCAACAGTTGTTACCTGTCGTACCGTTATGTAACAGTGTTGCAAGCATCTACGTATTCAATATCGACAAACATTCCTAAAACGCCATTCAGTTTATGCAAAACATGGACCTCTATAATAGGGACGCGACATATTGTTCTATACGTACAATTGCTTATACAAATAGCATCCATTTTGAAGGCACACACATAAACATATATCTATCTCGTTCTTACTCAGCACTGTTACTCGCAGGAAAACAATATAACAGTATTTCAGTGCGTACATAAAGTGGAACATGAATATACGTAAATACCTAATGAGGCCGAAAATCCGCCATGTTTAGTGCCCAAATGTCATTATCAGTCAGTTCACCTGGTACTTGTCTTGTCAAAAAGTCGTGGTATAAATCAAAATAACTAATTATCTTTCAATATTTTGCTTGTGATTTAAAATAATTGAAGCCAAATATAAATAATTACGTCGCAGATATGTCCGTGTGCAGTGTAATAGGGTGCGGCATAAGAAAAACACCAAATCAGTCATCTTTAACCATACACAGGTACGCTGTAAATAACATTAAAAATATTGCTTATTGTTAATGTTTCCGGGAAAATAAAGGAAGATTTTCATTATAATTAGCAAGGTTCTTATGTGCAGTTATAGGTCATGAATGGATTTAACTTATTTAACTATATTTTTACGCTTAAATAATGTTAATTTATTAGCTGGGGTTGTACATTATTTATCGACTTTGATATCGATATAACATGATTGCTTATATAAAATTTCTTATTTTATCATGCTACCCCGCTTAAAACATACAAAAATAATAATTAAAACATATTTTACAGGATCCCAAGAAATGAGCGTATAAAGAAAAAGTGGCTGGAAGCCATTGGAATGGAAAATATAAAGCCAAATCCAAAATATATTTATATTTGCTCGCTACATTTTGATGATAAATGTTTCAACAAAACTCTGGATGTGACTCGACTACGAGATGATGCCGTGCCCTTCAAATTTGTAAGAGTAAGTTAATACTGTATATACTTTTATAGTTAGTATTGATATACTATTTTTAAATTATATACATATTTTAATACATACATATTATTTTATAACAAAACGTGCTATAAAAGGATCAAAATTAATATACAAGTTTTGTATGGTGGGACGATGATCAGCAGGATAGTCGTTGGACTGTCGGCTTATTATATAATTCCTGCTCCGTCTTCGCAGTCGAAGGCCTTAATATGTCTTCTCGTGCCTCTCACCCTCATGGAGACCGCTCGTACAATTGAAATTTGTACTTTCACTTTTAGCCTTTGATATACTTGTTGCTGCTACCTTATTACTGATATGCTAGTTACTAGTTGTAGTCTATGTCATTCTCATTCTATATAACTATTTTAGAAAAACTTATGGGTTTTGTGGCTGTGATTCCATCCAAGAAATGTATTTGGCCAATTTGAATGATAATGTCATAATTTAAGCAAATTTTATGAAAAAAATACTGTGGACACAATTATTCTAAACTAATATTTCAATATTTTGCAGCGACATGCCAGCCAACATAAAACTGGCATATTAAAAGAAAACTAGTTGGAAACAATTCCTGTTTTGGCCGGTCCTGACACCTCTACCTTGGTATATGCTGCACATTTAAGGACTCTGCTGTTCTTTAGCTTCAAGAGATGTTAGATTTTGTATATACAGACTCTTTATAGTGAAGCTATTGAACCTACTTAGATAAAAGTAATATGCTTTGACATCTTTAGAGGAATAAACCAAAACTGATGGTGTCACTTCTTTGAATTTTGTATTCCATGTAAAACATCTAAGGTACAAATAAAACTCATATTATAAACTTATGGCTTTATTAGTTTTACTTTAATAAAAACTATTGTAAATTCGTTAAATTTTTAATAATTAAATGATTTTAGAGCGGAAGTCATAAGGAATGACGTTTGTAATTAAATAAATGTTCTGTAGGAGTTTTGTTTTTTTTTTTTATGAGGCAGCCCGTAATACGTTTGAAATTTGAATCACTCTCACTTATGGTGCAGCGCACCTATCTTGAGGTGCGTTGCGGTAATGTGTTACGGAATTTAGAATCAGCAACACAATTAAAATAGATTGTAATAGAGAGGTAAGTAGTTTAGACTACTTACCTCTCTATTACAATCTAATTAATCTGTTGGATATCAAAATAAGAGTACGTGTTTTTCATAGGAAAAACACATACTCTTATTTTGATATCCAAAACAGCATAGCTAGCTAGCATGCTAACGTTTTATCGCCGACATAAAGCTTCCATCCCTTTCCGGCATATACGCAAGTACAAGCGAGACGGCAACATACGAAACGACGATAAAATTTAGCATGCTAGAGATGGGCAGATGGCACTGTACTACGCCATATGTTTATGTTTTGTGGTCACTGTGTTGTCAAACGAGAACTTTATCAAATCAGTGTAGCAACTTTTAAAAATCGTCATATCGTTTACTCGTTAAATTTGAAACACGAACTTTTTCTTAGATTTCACACATCTAAATCAAAGTATCTTTGCACATAACAATATACTTACTTCCTATTAAAGTATAAATTCTACAAATAATTTATACTCAATAATATTGAAAATAAAATGAGCCAGGGACGTTTATCGATAAAACCTAATAACATTAAAATCTTCTGGACAGCACTAAAACCGCCATGTTTAGTGGCCAGATGACGTCACAGTGGCACGCATTTTTTATTGACGTTTCATTTCCATAGGTTTCCTACTTCAGTGATGCAAAATAATATTTTGACCTAAACGTCAGACCCATTCAAAAATTAATAACCTATAAGAACGGACAGAACGTTTAAAATAAATTTGTAATTTTTTTTAAATATGTACTTAAAAAATAATCGAACACAGCTGCTGCCTTTATTAAGTACTAGCTGCGCGCGCGGTTTCACCCGCGTGGTGATGGAAAATCGTTATATTTTGGATAATACACACTATATCTTTATAAATTATAACCTATGTGTTATTCTGATGAGTAAGCTATATTACTGTAAAGTTTCATCAAAATCCATTGAGTAGTTTTTGCCTGATAGTGTAACAAACGTACATCCATTCTAACAAAATTTCGCGTTTATATTATTTATAGAGAAGAGATTTTAATCACCGGCAAATTAAGGTAATAACCAATGTTTCAATACTATGTAGCTATAAGGCTACATTTTCCTTATCTGTAAATTAGTACCACTGTTGGTGCAATTGTTATCATAGTCGCCAACATTGTCGTGTCTTTGGGATAGACCTCAAATATAGTAAGAATTGTAAGTAATTTATTTCCAGCTTTAATATAGTTTTTGACATTTGACTTTCATGCGTGTGACCCAGAAAATTGTCGACAAATCACTGAGAAAATTGCAGCTATTAAATCTGAAATTAGTGATATTTCGCGTAACAGTAACACCTGGCAACATCAGCTACATGTCACTATTAATAGATACCAGGGAGTCGTAACCCCCTACCCACTACCCTGTTACGTGTCACGGATAGTCTATGTGCGTTGGTATCATTATATGGGTGGCTACCTCCAATTAATTTGGCCAGTAGCACCATGGAAGAATCTTTTGATAGCAATTAACATTTCTAGAGTTTCATAGTCAATTTTGCAAAAATGTATCTCATGTTTTTGTTATGTCTGTCCGCCTCTAAGTCACAGTAATTTTTCTTGTAAATCACATGGTGTATATGTATGAAATTCGATAGGAAGGTGTAGCATACTTGCGCTACATATTGATGTAATGTAATAGGGAAAAACTAAATATTTGGGGTGGTTGCCGTAAATTTTTTTTTTTTTCAATTTATATAAGATGACCGGTTCCTATATCTGACTCATTTAAAAGTTCAATTGCTTTAGAATAACGCTATATTGTTCACCACATACTCATTAAATCAACAATTTACAATAGTCACATTAAATAGTAAAGCCAGGAACAATGGGCGGTCTTATCGCTTTAGATTAGAGTGATCTCTTCCAGACAACCCGGGCTATGGATTTTGTAAACGGAATCACAAGTGTATGACGGTGGTGTGCAAATTAAATACATCCATATATAAATAGGATATATAAATATTACACAATACATATACTTACAATAAATAAGCAATAACACATATTAAAACTGTTTTCGCGACTAGTATACACAATAAAACTACGTTTTAACGGTTTTATGCGCGGTAATTTATTTGACTTTTATTATTCCGACGTTTCGGCCTCTTTTCAGTAGACATGATCCCGGAAAACAAATATGTCAAGTGTCAATGAGTATTGTTAAAGTTTTATTTAGCCTACCGCCAACTTGTTCATTTTAATTATTTAGTTTTAATTTTGTTTATGGTTATTATTTATTCTATGGGAGCCTAATCTAATTTAACACCGCTTCGCAATATGTTGTGGCTTGAAGAGAAGAAGCTGCGCTATGGTTTCATACCTAGAACGACGCGTGAGGCTGTTGAAATAACATCCAAATTTCAATAGAAAAATTGTTGGCAAGTACCAACTGTTTAAGATCCGATCATCAAAACTATTAAGACCCAAAGCCAGCAAAAACTAACTGCCAGACCTCAAGACACTGAGCTCTTTCTGCGTGAAAGAAAACACAAACCAACTTGATTATTAATTTATTTTTATTTTACCTCTCCCTGTTTTAAAATTATATAAAATTATTAGAGCTAGGCATGTTAGCTGAAGAGTTTCTTGCGCCGCTTCTTCTCTTCAAGTCACAATATGTTGCGAAGCGGTGGCAAATTAGATTAGGCACCCATATAGTAAATAATAACCATAAACCAAATTAAAATTAATTAAAATAAAAATGACCAACTTGGCGGTAGGCTAAATAAAACTACAATAATAATCATTGACACTTGACATCTTTGTTTTCCGTGATCACGGCTACTGAAAAATGTCCGAAACGTCGAAATAATAAAAATTAAATAAATTACCGCGCTTAAAGCCGTTAACCCGTAGTTATATTACTAATATAGACATTATTAATATGTCTATAGCAACATCAATTATGAGTAAGTAGGTATTGTTTTATCACTGATTAAAATTTGAGTTAATTTCTACCGATGTTAAGTGAATGAGCAGTAAGAAGAGAACCGGCTAGTCGTGTGACTGTGGGAGTCGTTAGTCAGACCTTTAAAACCATGGCGATTTTCTTTGGAAACTTTTATATTTAAGCCAATATGCAGGGTAGAGGGTAATATTAACTTTCAAAGTCGTAAAAATTTTACTCCCATTGTCTGAACTTTCAAACTATGGAGTGGAATATTGTAGAACCCCAAAAAACACTTTCAAAGAAAATGCGTTTGAGCCGAAGTCCGTCGAGTACTTTTTAAGATATGGGGTATTTTCGATGAAAAACTTATTATAAAAGTTTCTTAACCAAATGACAAAATCAGACGACGTTTTTGGCACTAGGCGACGGAGCGGAACCCTATGGAACTCTTCGTTGTAGCACTCGCCTGATTTACTACGATTAAATATTGAAATGCTAAAAACGTAAGAAAAAAATGCTGTATATGTGGTGGCGCAAAAAAACAGTTATTTTTGTTTGAGCCTCGAGTGAAAAATGTTAGATTTTGATGTTTTAAGAACTCCCAAGAATACAGTGTTACCTTAACCTAGTATCGCACAACTCAAAACAAAAATCCATAAACTATTTTGTACATAAACCAAAAAAGATTTTAGTTTTTAAAACGTTACGGGGCTCAATAAGCATCGTGCCGGCACGATGGTAGTTTTAGTACAAGGTCTCTAACGCACCGTACCGCAGAAATGGGAAGTATAGATAAATCAGTGCAGCTGTGAACGTGTTAATGCGGACTAATTGATAAAAAAATTTCAATACTTAAATAAGAATAAAATTGGACTCACTTTTCGCACACACCGAACATTCTTTGACTTTCTTCATATGGGTCCAGCTGTGCAGCTTAAGGTGGTCTTTCCTCTTATACGTCTTCTGACATACGGGGCACGCATACGGCCGCTCAGGATTGAAGGTGCTTGCGCTTATGTCGAATTTCGACTCGTAAGAGTCCGATCTGTCCATGTCTTCTTGATAATCTTGATGCTAAGCGAGAAAAAAGACATTGGCAATGATCTTCTATACCAATAACATTCTGGAGTTCGGTATCTCGTACACACATTACCACATTTATTGAAGATGTATAAATTCACAGAATTCACTTACGATAAATATGTATTTCACAAATCTTAACAATAAAATTACGAATTTTGCACAGATATTTAATTTTGGGGGGGCTTGCGTTGAAATATTTATACATACATACATACATAACTTCACGCCAGTTCCCTTGCGGGGTAGGCACGTGCAACAGAGTGCCATTTAGGCTTATTCTTGCACACCTCACTTGCCTCTTTGACATTCATAACTCTTGTTATAGTATATATAAATAGTTTTTTTTAGGAACGCTAAAAACAAATACACTTATTTTCAAAAGAACTTATCACGTTAAGAGTTTAAAGGCATCGTCATCAAGCAAGCATAAAGACATTTAGTTAATATAAACATTTGCACTTCATGCAAATGACAAAACCTATTGGAAACTATATTATGTAATACCTATTCATGTATCTATGTTATTGCAAATAAAGGTTAGTTGATCGTGCTACAATAGAATAGTATATTTTTAAAGTTTTACATCATGAGTTCGTTACTTATGTGTTTCTTATCAGGGCGTGGTATCGTATAATCGGAAAGACAACTCCCACAAAGTAAGAATTTTTAAATCACGGTCAAGAAATTTGAAAATCGCTCATGTTATACTACTAATATATCAAGCTGCAGAGTTTGTTTGCTTGGACGCGCTAATCTCAGGAACTACTAGTCTGAATTGAAAAATTATTTCAGTGTTAGAATGCCCATTTAACGAGGAAGGCTATATCATCACGCTAAGACCAAACTTTTTTTAAACTATTCCACGCGGACGAAGTCGCGGGCAGAAGCTAGTATATATATATTCGAGAACAGACGAGCGTGCATGACAAGAGTTATGAATGTCAAAGAAGCAAGTGAGGTGTGTAAGAATAAGCCTGAATGGCGCTCTGTTGTTCGTGCCTGCCCCGCAAGGCAACTGGCTTGAAGTTATGTAAGCATATTCGATATTCGACGGCCTCTATGGTTGACTAGGCTAAGCCTTTGCCGGCTAACGTCACTACAACGCAGAGGTTCCGAGTTCGATTCCTGGTATGGTAAATTTCAGAAACGAATTTTCTCCGTTATTTACTATGGTCTGGGTGTACGGGATCAGGCCCAGAGTAGTCCGTTGTATATTACCCATAACACAAGTGTAACTTGCTTAATTTGGGGATATGCAGTGTGTTTGTTTGCCGATTTATTATTTATATATATATATATATATATATATATATATATATATATATATATATATATATATATATATATTTCACACTTGAATTAGTTCGTTAGTTACCAGATATATTACACAGGCAATCAATTCCGATGGTGACTATAGTAAGTATGTAGAATTTCATATCAGTAAGGCGATTTTGTCGAAATATTAATGTTGAAATAATTTCGTAACAAGCCACCCACCCATATCGGCGGGACCTAGCAACATGAAATTCTGGGGGAGGCCACCCCACATGACGAAAGCGCCCGGCTGGGGATTTTCCGAAATTCAACCCCAAGGGGTGAAAATGGGGGAGGGTTCAGCCTTTATATCGTATCACGGGTCCGTCGGGCTTCTATTTAATAATAACATTTTGTTCTTTATATACTTTTCTATGGTATTTTATGTAGTTTTGTATCTAGTATACTTATACATAAAATGTGAGGCTATAGGCGAGTAGGCCGCTTGAGGTACGTTAAAGATCGTCCTAGACGACCTTCATAGTCCTAGACATCTATCCACATTAATACATGAATATGAAAGTGAATCTGTTTAGTATTTTCTGAAGTATTCGCGATTAGTATACACAATAAAACTACGTTTTAAAAGTTTTAAGCGCGGTAATTTATTTGATTTTTATTACTCCGACGTTTCTGCCACTTTTTAGTAGCCGTGATCACGGAAGACAAAGATGTCAAGTATCAATGAGTATTGTGAATATGATATTGGAGGATGAATGATTTCCCTTGTCGCATATTAAAGCAGAGTTAAGAAGAAACCTTTTGCCCATATTTGAACACAAGATATGGGCGAAACCTTATAGTGAAGGAACCACCGGTGCTGTTACCAACTTGTTTTTCCAAATGCAATTACCACACACTCATTAGGGAAAAAAATTACATTGAACTCTACGCTGACACAGGCCATGACTGGTCACGGTGGCTTTTCAGCGTACTTTCACCGTTTTAAGTGCAAAGACATTTATACGCCGGAAACTATCCTGCACCTAGTTTTAGACTGCCCGAAGTACAGGTCTTTCAGGCATAGACCTGGAATCATTAACCAACATTGTATGAAATGTTAGCTGGCTAACATTCCAGGTCATGGCTGGAAGCATTCTGCACTAAAGTGGTGAAGGACGCCGGGAAGAGAAATTAGTCGAGGCAATGATTAATTTCTCAGCCGCCGCATCAAGTTATCGCTTGTTTTATAATGATGTATGTTTGTATATACATACATACATATATAACTTCACGCCAGTTCCCTTGCGGGGTAGGCACGAACAACAGAGTGCCATTTAGGCTTATTCTTACACACCTCACTTGCCTCTTTGACATTCATAACTCTTGTCATGCAAGCTCGTCTGTTCTTAAGGCTTCTGACATCACCTTCTGCTAGTACACGATCAATTTGATCATGGAAGGTGTGTCGTGGCCTTCCACGACTTCTGCATCCATCCACTTTTGCATTGTATATTTGTTTAGTCATTCTTTCATCATGCATTCTTTCCACATGCCCGAACCACCGGAGCATTCCTTTCCTTACCTTCACCCCGACATGTTTGTTTGTGTAGGTAGTATTATTATCTATAATATTTTAAAATTCTAAACATGCCGTGTATGTACATTAAAGCTTATTAAAAAAAAACAACTGAAATAGACTATACAAACGACGGAGAACACAATGTATTTTTTTTAAATTTCTTGTCTGTTTGTTTCGATGCGGTTTTCGCTGATCGACAGCATATTCTTAGACTTAAAATCTACGCTACTTTTCATCCCGGGAATCCCGCGGGAATTTTTCTGGGAACGATTTTAATGGACAGATTAAAAAAATCGAATTCCAATGTGGTTTTTTCACTGATCCATAGCCTTTATGTAATAAAATGTGTGATATTTTTTACCCCGGAAATCCCGGAAGAATTTTCCCGGGAGCGGTTTGAAGTTGTTCGGGTGCATAAAAATTAGCTTTTTCGGGCACAGTTTTCACATATAGCTTACATTCTTTTTTAAATACTGTGGTACTTTGTGTCCGGGTATCCCGCGGGAATTTGAAGTCAAGCGTGGACGAAGTCGCGGGCTTATCCTAATATTATATACAATTTGTGTTAGTTTCAGTATTCGTTAAGCTTACGACTATACATAAAGAGTATTTAAATAATAAAGCAAAGTTCCTGAAAAAAATAGGAAGTGATACGGAAGTAACTATTAAAAAAATATATGATAATGGAATAATAAAAATCAAATAAATTACCGCGCTTAAAACCGTTAAAAGGTAGTTTTATTATTCTGAATTTGTTTGGGACGACTGTTTTCATTTTTAAAGTGAAAATTTCTTTGAAAACGTATCTGCGTTGCGCACTTTTGGGATTGGGAAAAAGCACTAAGCTCGCGTCACCATCACGCTCAAATACAGCTGTCACTTCTGACGTGCAGTCCTACGGTTGACAGTTATTTATATTGCGAAGCTGTCAAACAGGCAGGCGCTAGGTCGTCTGCCTGTTGCCTGGAAAGTGGTCACTGTCGCCTGTAAATCTTTGCAATATCAGAGGGGAAGCCAACGCATTGACAGCCTTTACGATAGGGGATGAAACAGAACGACCAGACTGGAGCAATAGGATAGAGGAGTAGAGATAGGAGATTGAAATAGGGGCATGGGAACGGGAAGATCAGTAGAGGGGGGGGGGGGTTCGTTGCAAGTAAGCTACCGGAACCTCTCTCTCATCACATGAAACACTATTACAAGGCCAACCATTTCAACGCCAATATTGTATGAGGACGTGGTATCTCTCCCGATCCAGCCGGTTTTAAGAGCTGTAATCAGGAGGATGACTCAAGCATGGCTCTACCACTTTATACGTTTACAGAAGAAGCGTAGTGCTTTTATATTATGTTACGAACTTACCTCACCACTGTCACAGTTGTACTCCTCCTGTCCTGATTCATCGATCATTGGGTTGTCATCATAATCAATGACCTCCTGCTTAAGAGTTATCATTTCCTGATCGGACAGCGGCTGGAAGGTGTTTCCGATGAATATTAACTTGTTATGAGTGTGTAGGTGCTTCGCCAGATGGTCTTTACGGTGGAATGCTAGGGAAAAAAATATTTTTAAGAATAATGACAGTACAAAACTTGCTGATAGCGACTGAGGTACTTTATTTTAAACATACTCCTGAGCCAGTTCTTGAAAATGGTCATAGCACTGGGATCGATCTATTATCACAGACAGGACTATTGTTGCCAATAAGCCTGACATTGTGATAATAGACCGATCTGCGAGACGTACGATGCTCGTTGATATAAGTATCCCACATGACTGTAATCTGGTGGAAGCTGAAACTGATAAATTAACGAAATAACTAGTCCTCGCCCACGAGATTACTGACATTTGGCATATGGAGTCATCGATCATCGTACATCGATAGCGTCGCCCGTTAACGGTTTAGTAGCGAAGATCCTCGACCGACATCTAGAGAGGCTCTCGCTCGGTAAATGGCTGAAGGGCCTGATACAGATGGCAGTTCTCCTGAGCACGGTACGCACTGTGAGGAAGTTCCTAACCACCTGTATAGCCTGGACCCCAGGCCCCGTTGCCGACGGACGTCATACTATTATTCTTCTCACATCCCGGCATAATAAATGGCTTCTTTTGTATTAGCTACTTTTAGAGCGCGTATAGACGACACCGCCACCGCGCCACCAAACTGTCGATTAGGCACGACATGTCGCCGCCGCACTTTCTTTGTATGGGAACACGGTGAGAGTATCGGCAGTGATGTCTACACGAGCGCATTAATTTAACTTTAGTAAAAACACAGCTCAATACATAAAAATAAACTGGTGAAGTCGTACATTTGTCAGTCTATCTTTTTGTTGCACATCAAAGACATTTTTTTCCCATAAACTACTATGTTTATAATGAAAAGTGTATGGAGGGTAGAATAATCAGTATAATCTTAATGGGGTTAAAACTGAACAAATATCCCGTGATGAGAATAAAAATACTTTAAAAATCGAACAAAATACCTAGTGTAAGGCAATTCGAACCCCACATGTAGCCGAGGTTGAAATAAAATTCAGCTTACAGCAGGTGTTTAGAAATCACAACGATGTTTCTCAATAACATTTTTAATACACACAGTTTGTGGAGGATATCTCCCCCACCTAATTATTGATTTCGAAGTTATAAAAAGCGTGTCCCCCCCAGTTTAACTTTCAACCCGCCTACATGTCGTAATATTCTACGAATATTCAAGGACATGTACTCATCAGCTTGAATATTATAATTAATTTTAGCGAAAGTTTGTTGTAATAAAATTACTTGGGTAGTCATTGAGAAACGAGGCACTTTCGATTAATTTAGAAGTTTCATATAAAATACCTATTTAAGCAAAAAATGTCTAGACATTCTGTAGCAATTTCAAAATAATACATAATTAATGGGCAGAAAAATAAATTATATACGTATATTATTACCAAGGTAAGCAAGCGAAGTTATGCTTTTATGGGTAATGTACAACATCTCTGGGACCGATCCGAGTATCCGGTTAAAACTCTACTTTCAATAACACATGCATACTTTTAAAACTAGGGAATTATGTATTGTGGATTTATAAATAAGTCAAAATGTTTGAAAGTCCTATCCGTGTGCAGGAACGGAGAAAGAATACAAATTCCTGCAGCCGGGAGGCCTGTCGTAAGAGGCAACAAAACAACCTATAGCCAGGTGGTAGGGTACTTGCCCGTCTGGATGGCTACCACCCCTGGTCGACCAGGGTTCTGGCATTAGTGGCCAGGTTTCAGACTACCTCTAGAGGCTGAAACTTGGTAGCACGTTTCGTGTTATAAATGTCCATAGGCGGAAAACGGTTATCTGTTAGTTTTTTTTTATTTTTTATTGCAGGAGTTCAGCAGACAGGCAGACGGCCCACTTGATGGAAAGCGGTTACCATCGCCTATGGACATTTACAACACCAAAGGTGCTACAAATGCGCTGCTGCTCTCTTAAAGGAGACTGGAACCTGGTCACTAATGCCGGAACACAACTCAAGGTTGTTATGACGACATACTTTAGACCAGGGTTGGTAGCCATCCAGTCGGGCAAACGCCCTACCACCTGGCTGTGGGTTGTTTTGTCGCCTCTTACGACAGGCCGCCCGGCCGCAGGAAATTGTATTCTTTCTCCGTTCCTGCACGGATAAAAGTAGCATAGTTGTCATTGTCGTGTTTTTTTTTTAAAGTTTGTAATTAATTTTGTTATGAACTCTCTTATTTCTAAACAATATTTCTAATCGGCCATTTCCTTAATTGAATAGTAATGTTATATTTTTAATTTATTCTGTGATTAGCGCCTGTTTTATATACAGTAGTTGTCTATAATTTACCATAATTTTATATAAGAATATTCCTCTAATATGATGAGGTAACTGTTTAGATTATAATTCAAAATCTCTCAATTGTATATACTCGGTATTCATTACATTTTATTTTCATGTTGGCAGACGCGATAGATTTATACTGTGTTCAGTTTATTTTATTACATGTAAAACTTTAAATATAATATTTTATACAATACCTTATATAAAATATTATCTGGAATTTCCAAACAGTAATGTATTAAATTCTTTTCATTTATAACACTTTAATTAAAATAGTTTATCAATGACTTTAATCCGCTATCGGCTGTGCCAATTGCTAAGTTTCATATACTGTAAAATTGGAGGGATGTCGAGGTGTTCTAAAATGCTTTTCGAGAGTTTGTGTGTATATGCAATGTATTTAAACCGTAAGGTTCTCTGATTATAAAGTATTGTGACCAGTTGCTGTTCTTTTACTACCATAAACCCTTCCGAGTTGTTGCAAGTATTACATATCATCATAACCGCTTTCCGTAAGATGAGCCGTATGCCCTGCTGAACTTATGCCACCAAAAAAAATCCTTGTATTATTTAGTAGCTTTTAACCGCACCTGAATCCGCATTTTTTTCTGAATAAATCAAAAACGATATAACGCTAATGGGCGCATCTCTATAATTAATTATAGAGGGAATATGGGTTGATTTAGTATATTTTATATTATGTACTATATATAAATACTCAAGACCATTTTTTGATACTAATAGCTCATGTCTTTGTCCATGTATCTCCTTGCCGAATTTTACAATGATCCGTTTGGCCGATTAATTGTGAGAATGTAAAAAATAAAGAAGTAACTTTCGCATTTTTATATTGGTACTAGTAGATATATGAGGAAGACAATCCAACAACCGATTATCATAAAAGTCTTTAATTCGATACAATCAATCAATTAGAGAATTGCCAAAAAGAAAATTAAAATACATTCATGGCTGATGGAAAAGTGTTTTTTTTTTATGATATTAAGGATTTTATTAGGTAAATGACTATATTTATTTACGTATTTAATATATAATTAATCAAATTGTGTTTATAAATTTAGAACTATTATCATTTTTTAGATTGGCATGTACCCAAATGTTTGTATGACCATGTTTAGGTCAAATACAGTGAGACCAATTGACCTTGTTTACCATCGTTTGTACAACTATTACCTATACTTCTACAATTAAAGATTCATTCATTCATTCAACTACTCTTCGAGTTTTGCGAACACGAACATACGGAAACTGAATTTTTATATCTATGTAAATAAAAATAAATGTTTGTCCTATACGTTCCTAATCCATTGATCAGAATGTGATGAGACTTCGGTAGGGTGTTCCGAGAACGCCGCGACGGTTTCTGGCCCGAAAATCAGAATATACAACTAAACAATTATTTTATTTAGAATATATAGTACATAAAACAATCTTCTATTAAGATGCAACGTTATATAAAAAAATTCAATCAATCCATAAGACTATTTTTTGGCCTTGCGGCCGCAAATACTTGTAAGCTGAATTCTTATTTATACAGTTTTCAAACATAACAGTTTCTTACGAATCCCAAGAGAACCAGAAAGGGGCTGCCAATCCCACTTTTTTGCACTTCCCCTCAGAATATATTTCCCCTGCCTGTATCTAAGAAGCGGTTCTATTTTTACACTTTTAACCCCTGTCACAAAATGGAGGGGTTATAAATTATGGGGTAGGTTTATATAAGGGGGAGACTGGTCTAATGGGGGGAACGCATGTGTTCCTTTGTCCATGAAGCGTCGGTTATTTTGAATGCATCGATTTTATTGCATTATAAGTTGATGTGTCTTCGAAATGGTTATTGATATTGTGTTTGTGGCCGTGAACTGGATAGACTTATTATGGCGACATTTTATTCACCTTTATGTGGCAAGATACTTTACGTGTTGATCGCAGAGACAAATATGACTCTACATAAAAAAATAACAAAAGACTGAACAAACTTCAAAATAAAAAGCAAATAATACATATTTTCTACAAAATCTTGAACACGGTGCGAAGTAAAATATAGAAATTACTGTATTTTACAAAATTGTTGTTCTTTTATGTTTTACTTGACACCAACTTCAAGATGTTATAGAAAATAATATTTTTTTGCTTTTTAGTTTGAAGTTGGTTTTGTATTTCGTTAAAAAATATTTTCTACTTTACTAATCTTGTTACGCAAATACTTGAATAACTTTAGAAAAAAAAAATGTTAAACTTGTTGTAAGTGCCTAAAATATTTGAGAGTTGCTTTCAATTTACCTGGCATCCACTCATCAGATTATGACTTGGTGACAATGGGTCAACATGAGGAGTATACTCTTTTGAATAAAAAATATTTTGAGCATCTGTCCACAATTGACGGAGAATCGCGTAACGAAGCTCCTTTTTAAAGTCGGTTAAAAAAAACCATTACGTAGTAGCACTAATGCTGTCTAAACGGCTTTCCATTACAATAACCGCTATCTAATACGAACGTAATATCTCTAATTCTGTAGCCGGTCGGACTGCCGATTCGGAAGGGACATAATCTCGTAGAGAATTTTTGAAAATGCGAAAAAAAACGTCGTATTGAAATACGAGCATCTCAGATTTGTATAACAGCTTGTAGTCGTGCTAGCCAAAAATCTGACGATTAAAAAAACACATGATTTTATAATAACTAAATGTGATAAATAAAACCATGAAATAAATGGTATTTAGAAAAATGATTTTTTAGAAAATATAACTGTTAAAAATAATTTGTTTCAACCTTCATTTTTATCCGAGGAATTGTCCTGACTTCGGCTTGCTGAAATCGGCAGATCATGTTTTTTACGTTAGCCTTATATTATTTCCCTTGAAAATAAATAAATTCAACTGCGCTTGAGAATGTCAAAGCGAAGTTCTTTTGCAAGTTTGTGACCCTTCCACTCCATTACCTTACGCTCAAATCGTCAGATTATTGAAATGCACACTGTTTAGCTAGTAGTTAATGCACCGTATCTTAATCTGACGCGCTGGAGTATTTCTGACGATCGATGAACTTTTTCTACATGGACTACCCTAGCACGAATCTATATAGAGCTTATATGTGGTGGAGGTACTCTACAGGTGCAAGGAATCACCCCTTATGTTCATCTGCCGCGCTCGAGTAAATCTCAAATCTCCTCCTGGGCTCCCCTACTAAGAAGTACATAATAGTAAACCTGAATTATTCAATGTACGGTACGCGCAGAGCATTATTATCTATCTATATCTATAATATGTATTATAACATTCTAAACATGCCGTGTCTGTACATTGAAGCTATTAAAAAAAAACAACTGGAATAGACTATACAAGCGATGGAGAACACGATGCAATTTGTTTAGATTTCTTGTCTGTTTGTTGGGGATTCACGTAAAACCTAATGAGCCGATTTCGATGCGGTTTTCGCGAATCGACAGCAAATTCTTAGACTTAAAATCTGCGCTACTTTTTATCCCGGGAATCAAACGGGAATTTTTATGGGAATGATTAAAAATAGGCCAAATTGAAAAAAAATGTATTTCAAGTCGAGCTTGGACGAAGTTGCGGGTATATCCTAGTTAAAAAAATAAATTTTATTTCAAGTTATATTTACACTTATTCAGACCTACAAAAATAGACGTCAAAATATGAAAAACAATTAATTTCTGCCACTTTAAAATGACTTTTGCTGCATAATTGGCTCAAAGTGTTCCACATTAGTCGCGGCCGTCATACAGAATACATGATTAATAACTAACTAGCAGTAGGTATAGCAACATCGTACGTTTTAAACTTTAAACACCTTGACCCAGTATTAGACGCGCAATACCCGCGTATTTATTTAGACGTAGCCGTTGTCCATATTAGACAATTCGGTCTTTGCAGCTGTTTGCTGCTTTTACTTTGGCAGTAGGTGGGTTAATATCTCATATCTGTACATACATCCATTACATACATATATAATTTTATATAATTAGTATCATATTGCATATAGCTATATTAGGGTGGCAAAAAATTTTTGAGTCTCGAGTGAAAAAATGTTATTTTTTGATGTTTTAGGAACTACCTCCAAAGGACAGCTCAAAAAAAAAATTTAGAAGGTCGCTTCAAATTGTTTAAGATTTCAAAAATCGCCAAAAAACGTTTTTTAATCAATTTTTTTTCTCGTTACGGTATAATTTTATAGAACAAAAATTAATAAGTTTCTGAAAGTTTCAAAATTTGAATTTTAAAAGGTCGCTCATAATTTTTTTAAATTTACTAGTGCATTACTCGCTCGAAAAAATCTAAAGTAATGTTATAATAGTACATAAAAAAAATACGAGCGACCTTTTAAAATATAATATAGTTTAATTTTAATTTGTATATATAGTTTTATTTAGTTTAATTCATAAATTAATTTTTACGGACTTATATCTCTTTATATTTTGTTCTAAAACAAAAATTAAAAATGTATATATACAGGTTAAATGAAAATTTATTTACTAAATAAAGAAAATAATTTGTCCTAATTTGTAAAATTGAAATCAGATTATCGTACAAGTTCTTGCGGCCAACAATTCCGTTTACCGTTCGAATAACTGCTTCTTTTTCAAATATGCGTCACGAACACACCATTACAAAATTAACCACGTGTGACTTTAAGTTTATTAAACTAATATTCAAGTCAACCCCTCCAACTAAGTTGAAACACTATATTATGAGTGGGGGGAATCTATGGAGCAACGACCAGTGGGGTAGCTTTGACCTTTAGAGGGGTCACTTTAGGATAGGAAATGGGTGCGCTGGGGTTTATAACACAAACTATACAGAAGATTTACTTCGAACATACTGTGAGGACACGAGTAATCTGCGATACTACTCTGCTTTATAATGTTCCGATTCAAATCTATACATTAAAACCGTATCTATATATTAAAACCATACGGGTCATGCGGTTCAGAAGCTCAGCGCATTTATGAAGAGTTATCTACACGGTTGATAGAAGTATTACAAGACCAAAAGCTTGGCCTGTATTTTGGACAACGCATAAGCGTTACCAATTGCCATCCAATATATTCCCTTTTATAATGTCACCGATTCAAATATATACATTAAAACCGTATCTATATATTAAAACCGTACGGGCCGTGATACACGGTAAAGACGTGTGGTCTATTGTCATATTAATAATTGTTGAAATTCATCCGTAAATCGATTATGGTAATCGATAGCTTATTTTTTTGTGAACTTATTTTTGATAGATTGAAAACAATATTTTGACAAGGACTACAATCTATACATTAAAACCGTATCTATATATTATAACCATACGGGTCATGCGGTTCAGAAGCTCAGCGCATTTATCAAAAGCTATCTACACGGTTGATAGAAGTATCACAAGACCAAAAGGTTGGCCTGTATTTTGGACAACGCATAAGCGTTGCCAATTGCCATCCAATATATTCCCTTTTATAATGTTACCGATTCAAATATATACATTAAAACCGTATCTATATATTAAAACCGTACGGGCCGTAATACACGGTAAAGACGTGTGGTCTATTGTCATATTATTAATTATTGAAATTCATCCGTAAATAGATATTTAGACAAGGACTACATTGTGGATTTGAACTCCACTCAGAATAAATTTCTGTGGCATGGAGTTAGATTATCCCCGGTCTGGTTGTAACATGCACATACATATATTATTCTAGTTTATATTATGCAGAACCTAAATTTTTAAAGAGATTTATGGCTATATCTTACCGACCGCTCATTTGCCTTACTATCGGTTAAGATTTAACATAAGCTCCATACAAGTAATGTCAAAAAAAATTCAACCGATGGTAGAGCAAGTGAATGATTACTAATTAGATATAGGATCCGGCTATAATAATATATCTGTTTGTATCTGTAGGTATATAATTTAATACCTATTATTAAACGTGATTCAGAATATTGTGCAACACTTAACAAAACTCTGCCTGTCCTAGCTATTGTGTCATATTTCTTTCTCAATCCCAAGGTTGTTAGGAAGAGATCGCTGTCAGCAATAAGGCCGGCATTTGTATCTAATTCTAAGCTGTTTTGTGTATAGTTAAATTAATTTTATTGTATTGTAGCTTTTGCCCGTGGCTTCGCTTGCGTTAATATTATCCTACGGAAAGCGTACATTTTCCGAGATAAAAAGTAGCCGTGTGTTATTCCAGCCTATAATCTATAGCTGCGCCAAATGTCGTCCAGACACGTTCAGCCGTTCTGGCGTGATTGAGCAAGAAACATCCATCCAAACTTTCGCATTTATAATATTGTTACGACCGACAAAAGTGGGTTCACACCTGCATACCATAAAAGCACACTTTATTACCTTCCCGCACTTGGACTTCTTTTGTTTACGTTGTGTTTAAATTTTGTAAAAAGCCCATTGTGTATTGTAATCTTTTATGGCAGTCATTAGCCAGGTGTGTCGAACTGATTCTAAGAAATTCGGTCTACGCGGTCGGGTAGCCATATTGTATCGGTGCAGTATAAAGCAATGGCCCTATGGAGAGATCGGCAGTCGAGCGAGAACCACGATCAAGTCGAGACTTGTGTACATGCGGTAAACTTTTTAGTGACGGACTTTGCGCATGTTATTGAATAGTGTTTTACGTTTGGACTGGTTGTGTTCAGTTATATTTGTACCTATGTTATACGTGTTTGTATAGTTCTATAGTATAGCTATATCAACTATAGTATTTTCAACAGCATTTTAATTCGAGTCCTGCAACTCGTAACAATATTAGATACATAAAGTGTAGATATAGAGTATATAGAGTTTACCCCGCGGCAGGTCAAACACTAGTGCGTACCTCTTGTTTAAAGAGCAGACGTTGATACAGATTACATTGTATCAATTTTTATGTTAGTTTTTATGTTATGCTATTTGCCCCAGGAAGATTCACTTTATTTTATATCGCAAACTATCCCATCCCTCGGTATGTAACTTACAGTATTAAAAGGAAATATATATACAAAATTACAGCAATACCGATTAAGTACTCCAGTAGTTCTTCCGTTAAAGCTTAACAGATAGACAAATCGGGTTATTATCGCATTTTTTATAGATGATGAATTTTTATATCTATAAACTTGAAAAATGATTGGTCTCCCATACTTTTATCCCCTATTTCAACCCGTTCTAGTTTTATTTATTTATCTCTCGACACTATCTGTAAACTGCATAAATAACAAAAATCACAAAGAAAACCAAACCTACCCTACTTTCTGGGATAACCTTTACATAAATATATCCTAAAATCTATCCCTTATCCTATATTCCTATATATCCTAGATATTGAGTTTACATATTATTATATCGTATATCAGCCAAATCGGTCTAATAGGTTTTCCGTGAAAGCATAACAGCCAAACAGAAAAATATAGTTTTATCACGAACACTACCCCATTTTTCGGGATAAAAAGTATCCTATGTCCATCCTCGGCATCGAATATATATATTTATGTATTCTTGTTAATTAAGTTTCAGCCAAATCGGTCCGGCAGTTTTTCCGTGAAACCGTGACAGACAGACAGTTACTTTCGCAATTATAATTCTAATATACAATTTATTGTAAAAATATAACAGAAAATAAAAATCACTTACATTTTTGGCATAGTGAACAGAGATAGCTCTTCGCTGGAGAGTGAACTGACTGGTGTATATTCAAGTGTTCTTTCCTCTTAAACGCTTTGCCACATTCAGGGCATATGTGTGGTCGTAACTCTTGGTGCTCTTGCGTGTGTCTGTCCAGGTGTTCTTTGCGTTTTAACCTATTTAAAGAATTACTTGTATTAGAAACAAATGTGTGCTGGGACACATAGTAGAAGTGAAACTTCGACGGACAAGTGGAAAAACGAATTGCAACAAATTTTAACTTGAAGTTTTACGGGCAGGTTTTCAAATTGGACAAGTACATTATAAATCTTAATTAATTAATGCAATATTAAATAATGCAAAAGTCTGTTTAGTTTAATTTTTAATCTTAAAGATAATATGTTAATTCATTCTAAAGGAGTTAAACAAGGTTGTTTTAAATAAGCAAGGAGTTGAGTGTTAAGTGCTAATATGCACTTATGAATAAAAAAATATTTATAACAACCTTTTAACACCTTATTATGCTTACACTAGCTGCGCTCCGCGGTTTCACCCGCTTGGTGACGGAAAATCGTTTTTTTTTTTGGATAATTCACACTATATCCTTATAAATTATAGCCTATGTGTTATTCTGATGTGTAAGCTGTATTATTGTAAAGTTTCATGAAAATCCATTCAGCAGTTTTTGTGTGAAAGAATAACAAACATACATCCATACATTCTTACAAACTTTCGCGTTTATAATATTAGTAGGATTAAACATACTTGTCATACATAACTTTGTCTAACTCAATATAAATAAGATTGTTAGTCAATAAAATCATATACGAGTTATATATATAATATGACTATTGTGTTGGTGCAATGAAAACAGTAGCAATTACAGGTATATTTATTACTTACTTTACTACTATTATTAACCTATTTTTATTTGTAAGCTGTGTTGACTTTGCTATTATCTTACTTTTTATTGGTCTGTTTTTTTTTATTGCATGAGTTCAGCAGATAGGCAGATGACCCATCTATTGAAAAGCGGTTACCGTCCTATGGACATTAGTAACACCAAAGGTGCTACCAATATGCTGCCACTCTTCAAAGGGCCTTAGGAACCTGGCCCCTAATGTCGGAACATAACTCAAGGTTATCATGGCAGCATACTCTAGACCAGGGGTGGTAGCCATACAGACGGGCAAATATCCTACCACCTGGTTGTGGGTTGTTTTTGTCTCTTCTTACAACAGGCCGCCCGGTCGCAGAAAATTGTATTCTTTCTCTTTTCATATGTGATTAAAATATATATCTTGAGCGGATAGCTGTTAGTCATAAATCTACATTCTCAGGGGCCATCCATAAATTACGTCAGACATAAGAAGGGCAGGGGGGTCGATGAAGTGTGACGAGGTGTGGGTGGGGTCCTAAATTTCGTGATGTCATGTTTCAAAATCTAATATATTTAAGCATTAAAACATAAAATTTGAAATATTAACAAAAAACTTCAAAATATTTCCAACACTATCTGTATGAGCATAGTGTTTAAATTATTGAAACTGCTGTTTTAATTTGTGATGATGATGTCAGGAGCCTTAAGAACAGACGAGCGTACATGACAAGAGTTATGAATGTCAAAGAAGCAAGTGAGGTGCGTAAGAATAAGCCTGAACGGCGCTCTGTTGTTCGTGCCTACCACAAAAGGGAACTGGCGTGAAGTTATGTATATATATTTTAATTTAATAATTTCTTGATGTAAAATTGCGAAATGTGATGTCACACCACGGAGGGAGGAGTCTCACGAATGTGACCAGCTGTGACAAGGACAGGTGAGGGGTCAAAAATCATGAAATTAGTATGATGTAGTTTGTGGATGGACCTTTTCTTGTTAGTAAAGTATTTCTTGTGATATCACTAATTTAGACTTCAAAGTTGTATTCTTTTTATATAAGAGTATAAGGCCTTTGATATAAGAGTATAAGGGAAAATGAAAAAGATTAATATAAAATACAATCATCCATGATTACTCATAAACAATTTAGTTGTAAGATTTATTATGTATACATTATTAATTTTTGATAATAAACTAAATTACAAATAAATTAAACTAAAAATAAATATATACAAACATATATACAACAACAAAAAATATAGTTTTATTTTTAGTTTAATTTATCAAAAATTAATAATGTATACCTAATTAATAATGAATTAAAAACTGATTTATCGTCATTATAAGATTACAATTAAAATATAATCTTATAATCAGATTAGTTATATATGAATATTCAGAATCTATTTAAAATATTATATTTCAATTAATTAATTGTAAAGTTTACTGTATCATAATGATGGTTTTAATTTTTATACAGATATAATAAAAAAAAAGATAAATTGTGCATGAAATAAAACTTGTTCGTGCCTACCCCGCAAGGGAACTGGCGTGAAGTTATGTATGTATGTATGTAAATAAAACTTAATAATAAATCAAGTAACTTGATTAAAACATACTTCTTACTGACATGAACATACTATAAGTGACTTTCATGAAATTTGGAGTATAAGTATTTTAGAGATTAAAGATCACACACAGGAGATATTTTTATAATGTTGCGATCAGAAACAATTGTGAGCTTCCATTGGATAAGAAACCTTTTTTAGAAAACAGAATTACTGAAAAGTTTAGCAATTCAGTCATTTAATTTAAATAAAAACAAAACACTTACCCAGTACCACATATTCCACACAGAAACTTGTACTCCTTATTGTGATGCAGTAAATGCAGTTCTAATTTCTCTTTTTCATAACATCGAATAGGGCATTGAGCACAACAGTACTGTGTTTGACCATTAGGCCCAGTGACTATGATGGCTAGCTTACTCTTAGATAAAAGACTCCTTTTAATTGCATATTCTACAGATACTTGTTCATCTGAAAATAAATGGATATTGAAAACTGAGTGTATTTTTAAATTTAAACTAGTTTATAAAATAACATGTTGAAGCTATAAAGGTAATGTAGTAGACATCTATAGCAATTGACTAGCTGTGGCTCTTTAAAAACAAATTTAAAAATTATACCATTTATAAACAAAAAAAATAAACAAGGTATATAATAATTAATTAGCTTAGTTTTCTTGTATTTATAAATTTCTATGTTCTATGCAGTTAAAAGTAAATTATCAAAATTCAAATTTAGAATATTTATATGATTGGATTAAAATTTAAATACATCACTTTCATTCTTTGAATGCATTTAAAAGTTTCTAAAAAATAGTTGAATCAGTTGATATATTTTAAACTTAGGACTTAAAAGTATTTGCAAATAACTGTAATTAAATACATATTAAAATTAACTTACCTCCTTCACAGTTCTCCATCATTGTCTTTCACAAGTTAACAGAAAAAACTGAATAATAATAACACGCAAAAACTTTCCCACAGTTGCGCGCCGGGAGAAGGGCGAAGACCAAAAAACTAAACTTGAAATTGTGATCCCTTATCCCTTCCCCTACCGACACCGAGTAACGGATATCGCCCAAGGCCCGAGCGCCCCTCCGATGCCTCCAAATAGGGGTGCCTACCCTTTGTCTGCCCAAACATCCCCTAAACAGGGGAGGGCACCCCACTCCAAATGTTAGAGGGGCGGCGGATTACCTTACCCGACATCGATTCAAAATCCGGCTACCTGAGACCCAAATGTAGTTAAACCCAAAGTAATAATAATATCTTGACGATGGTCAAATTTCACTTTTTTGTTATTACGAAATTCACAGAACAATTAACTTTGTCGAAATATATACATTCGAGATTTCGCGCCAAAAGTTTTACAAATGAATAATTATTATGATATAAAACTACCCGAACTTAAAAGTGTTCAAGAGATGAGCGTATAATAATACAACAATGCGAATACTTGATAACTCTAAAAAATATGAGTGTAAACAAATGGGACACGAATAATAAACGTAATAAAGTATATTAAAATCTACACTTCACATATTTACACGACAATAACACAATACAAACTCAAATAAAACATGAACAGGGTCTCCTGATTTAATTTAGGAATTCCCCAACCCCCATGTCCGCCCAAAAAATTTCCCAAGATGATATTATTTCAGAAACTTGTTCCCATACATATAATTGGTTAAAAAAATGGACAGGTGCGTGTCGGACAATCCACAATCAAGGATTTTTAGAGACAACAAATTTTAATTATTCTTAACCATCTTTAAAAGAGGAGGAAGTTATCATTTCATCGTGTAAATATTTTTTATAATTTGATTAAAAAACCCAAAAATTCCGAATTAAATGATTGTAACATATTTTTCAAAGACAAATTATGATCTCATAAGGCTGCCATTTTGCTATCATTAAACACTTTGTCTTAATTATAAGAATCTGCTCAAGTAGTGCTACTTTTCACTTATTTTTTGTCCTTTTTTTCATTAGGCTGTTGTTTTTATATCTTTGCTAGAATTTAGATATCGTTACTTTATGTGGAGATGATGATGAAGAAAATGTCTTCCATAGTGTGATGAAATCCACGTGTGATCCCGCCAATCCACCTTGGACAACCCTGGTGGGTATATTGGTCGTTCTCTATAATACATGAAGGGAGGCCAAACGCAGCATTGAGACGTTTCTAGCCTGTTATTATTATTATGTGATAAATAAAATGCTTCATTAGGTGAAAATATAGTAACGTAAGAAATAGATAAGGGAGCTAGTATTACCTAGCCACTTATTCAACAAGAAAAATGCAATTGCAGCGGCATGACTTTCTTTATTTAATTTTTTAGGTAGGTACATCACTACAATATGTTAAAAAAATCAAATCAGAAGTAAACTTACCTTTTCCTTTTAAATTTAATAAAAAAAAAATATTGCAAAGTTACCTTTACTTTAATACATTTATATTACACAGTACAGTTAAAGTGTGATAATATATAACATATGCATTATGTTACTGAAGCTAATCCTGGTTAGTATCGTACATTATCATACATAGTGAGGAAGATGTAAAATGAAAAAAAATCAGTATGACTATATTTATATATTTATTACACCAAAAGCAACGTGTAATCGATAACATTAAAATTATTGTATACAGACATGTTTTGATTTAATTTTGATTTGCTATTTTATGCTATGTCGAATAATTGATGGTATTTTAGTAAGGCTAGAACGATAAAATACTCCCAATTCCTCAGCATTAAAAATACCCCAAGCGTCAAATAGACCCCAGAATGGGGATCATCTTCACGTGGATACCCTGAACATAAATTACGAAAATGAAGTGAACGAATTAATAATAGTGTGACCAGATTTAAATTTAAAAAATACTAATGCTCAGTTAAATCCAACTAATAAAAAAAAAACCATGATAATCTGTTAAGTAATTGTAAAATGTAATTAAAATAGTGATTGTACGTATTTATTAACAAATAGGACAGATATGTAGTATTTATTTATGAAGTACTTTTTGTTAATATCGTGTCACCTGTATTGTAAATATTTTTTTAAGAACTCGTTGAGCTGTAGGCAACTTAATTGTACTTGCTATTTTGAAAATAATAGATACTTTATAAAATCGTAATTACCTTTCATCTATTTATCTTTGTATTTTACAGTTTTCTTTTTATTATTGGAAAACATTTATTTTGAAAAAGTATCATATACACCGAACTTTAGACAGGTATTAAAAAATCATTATGTTATTCCGTTATATATTTAATGTGGGATGTATAATTTAAGAGTGGTTAAATATTTAACTAGTCCTGCCAAATATTTGATTGTGGTTTAACCATTTTTCATTTGACAAAAAGAAGTACATATATATATCTATATAAGACATAGCCAAAAATCAACCCAACCTTTACGAAATCAACCTAGTGTGGCAATTTTTAGATATATCTGCCTTATATAATTTGAATTGTAACCTGAAAACCTTTTACTCTTGACACTCGCTAAAATTTTCTATCAATACAACACACACTGTGGGAGGTTGGCATAATCGGCTGAATCTTATATTCAGGAACTATAATTCTGATGAAATTATACAATTCTTCTAATTCTAGCCACACTGAATAATAGAATGAACATAGAAAAAAATAATTCTCAGATTAAATAAAATGAGGAATTTGCATTAAAAAATTAAAAAACATGACATCGTGACTAGACATGGGCGTTATCAGCAATTTTTGACAACGGATATCTAGCCGATATTTGATTTCAATACCGGTATTGATAACCGTTGCCGAATATCGGTATCAAAGCAGATTTTCAACTAATACGCGCATCGTTTTCATTTGTAGTCGATAATGTAAATGAGGTTGTCCTTGGTTCATAAAAATATTCGTGTTGCTAATCTCTCCGTAGTCTGTGAGTTGCTGGATAATGGTGATTAAGTTGCTAGCCAATACTCGCGTCTTCTCTGTTGTGCAAGTTGGGAATTATTTAGAAAGAGAGAGAAGGCATAATTATTTTGGTTATTAGCGTTCGATCGGTTACCAACGTAACTAAAACGGAATCACTGAATCTAACCAGTTATTGTGATTATTCGTGTTATTGTCAGTTGGTTGGCAACGTCGCGTCATCGTCAGTTGTTTGTACCTAGATATTAGATAACTGATAGCCGTTACTAGCTGTATCAATACCGATACGGTACGTTAGAGGCATGTCAACCGTTTTCAGTTACGTTTTGCTATAGCGAACACATGCTTAATCGTGACAATATCAATTTGTCATTGTCAGCCAAAACTTTTGTTTTTTTTTACTATTTGCACGTGTCTATATTTTGATTTCTTTATTTTAATTAATTTCAGTTTTTTTGTATTAAATACACAAAAATGGTTAATCAGAATAAACTTGAAGAACTGGCTATTAAATTGTACTCAATAGATGCTGTTAAATTTGGCGATTTTACTACAAAAAGCGGAATAAAAACTCCGGTATATTTTGATCTAAGGGTTATAGTCAGTTATCCCGATGTTATGGTGTGTAAATATTCAGCAATTTATCTATTTACAAGTATATAGCATTTAAATCTGTCTATGAATGCCTACTATTGGTTATTGGTTTAGGTCGCCTGGAAGAGATCGCTTTGAGCGATAAGGCCGCCTATTATATTGCCTAAAAAATATTGTAAATTTGGTCTGTTTTTGTCCTTGTATATTTTGGTGTGCAATAAAATGTAATGTTATATATATATGTATATATATATATATATATATATATATATATATATATATATATATATATATATATATATATATATATCTCTCTCTCTCTATTGGCCACAGGCTTCCACCTTTTAATGAATGGTTGGTATACCCGCCACACTTGTTCAAAGCAGATTGACTGGGGTTAAATTTTAGTTTTGTGGACACTGAATTTTAAGTAATGGGAGGGCGAGGAATCTTCCCTTCTGCAACATTTATGTTATGGAAACAAGTAGTTCTTGAGATATTATTTTTTTATAAACATAACCATACTTATATAATATATAAGTAGTATGATATTATCATATTTTCAAAGATGAGAAATCCAGAAGAAAGCTAGTAGTCAATCTAAAAAAGATTCAAAATAGTCTAAAAACACATTAAAATACCCACAAGTGAGGAGAATGTGCCATGGCACTGGTCAGCGAGTGTCACTTTTACAATTTGTAACTATTGTTTAAATATAGTTATCAATGAATAAATGGTGACTAGTCTGTTCTGGCACTCGCCAGCCATTGCGGCAGCATGCTCGCTTTGTTCACTTCGGTCCCGCACTTTCATTTGAAGTTTAATCTAACCTAACTCATTTTTCTAGTCACTAATTGCTACTTTTGACAATCCTTCAGAACTTTAGTGGCTATAAATAAGTCATCAGTCATCAGTCAGTTAAGTACATCCCTAAACTCAAATCACCATTAATTTACCTCCCATTTATCCATCTATATTACACCCAAAAAATTAGAGAATTTTTTTGAATAAAATATGATGTTTATACAGTTAAACTAACTTTATAGACATGTTTAATAGCTATTATTATTAGAGATGTGCCGATTAGTCGCTAAAGCCGACTATTCGGCGACTTGTCGGTAAAGCCGACTATTCGGCGACTAGTCGGTAAAGCCGACTATTCGGCCACTATCGTAGTTGGCGACTAGTCAGCACTATTCGGCAAAGAGCGCTGATTATCTGGCTTCTTACTTTGTAATTTGTAATCTATACTTTACTAATACTTTGTAATCCTATAATCAATACAGGAGACTTTCTTTTTGACCAGATTAAATTTTAACTGAGCTCTTTTACTTTAATGAACAATAACAGTGTTATCTTTAAAATAAAATATTTTTTATATTTTTACACAAAAACACCACCCTGACCTGTACAAAAGCAAAAATCAAGAAACCCATGCGAATGTTGCGACTTGCCTGTGAATCAGCTATAAACGAAGTGTCGCGGTAATGTCCAAAACCGTGATTGTTTTGGCCAACTAGTCGGCCTCTTTACAACCAACTAATCGGCTAATCGGCCAAAGTCATAATCGGCACATCTCTAATTATTATCCTAGAAAGCCATCTTTTTTAAATTTAATTACATGACATCACAAAATTAGTAACATATTGATTTGTTGACATTTGTCATAATGGCATCTCTATAATTTGATTGACAAGTTATAAAGTAAAGAAAATTGACAGAACTGTAAACTGTATTATTATGAACTTTAAAATTATCATAACTAATTCAAAACTTGTTTTCTAAACTCAAAAAACGGTTTTAGTGATAATAAATAAATCGTGAATGTATTCCTAAAAACAAATCACAGTTTGTTATCATCAAAAGTGACATAACTTTGTTTATTTAACATGTTTTTGTTTTTATCACTATTCATTTGAAATTTTTCTGCCAACCCTAAAAACTGGATCCCTAGCCCGGATAACAGGTCTAGTGGCTATAAATAAGACATTTGTATACCCCTAAACCTAAATCACCCTTAATCCGATGATACTCACATTCAAAGCACAGCCTATTTTAAAAAATAAACTTTCTTACAGGAAGTAATTTCACTTCTCATTCAAGATATTGGCCTAAAAGACGGGAAATATGATCATCTATGTGGTGTACCTTACACTGCTTTACCAATAGCTACATTATTGAGTGTGCAAGCTAAAATTTCAATGTTGATGCGACGCAAAGAAATAAAAACTTATGGCACTAAGAAATCAATTGAAGGCCATTACAAAGCTGATCAAACCTGTCTTATAATAGAAGATGTTGTGACTTCAGGGTCAAGTGTACTTGAAACTGTTAATGATTTACGAAAAGAGGGGCTGATTGTGAAGGACGCTATTATCATTTTAGATAGAGAGCAAGGAGGTAGAAAGAATCTTGCTGTGAATGATGTTGAGATAAAGTCCTTATTTACAATGTCATCTCTCATTGATATATTATTGAAAAATAACAAAATTACAGAAAATATGTATTTAGAAGTTAAGAATTATTTGGCACAATCCTCTGCTCCAATAATAGGTAAATATTAGTCTTATAATTCAATTGATATATTATATAACTTTTGCCTGAGAAATGTAATATATGTAAATATCAAAACTGGTAATCAGGTAGTGCTTGTTTTACATATAGTGCAGAGGGTGAGACACATGAGAGAATCTCCTAAGTGTATCATTGTCTGTAAATTTTTTTTATTACTCGTGCTTGATTAATGTTTATGATTGTTATCAGCAAGGCACTTATAACTGAAATTTATTAAAGTACAGGATCTTTAAAAAATACCTGGTTATGGCCAATGATGCATGAGGGATATTCACCTACTTCGGTCTAAGGCAAGGTCTTAGGGAGTGTTGTGCATCTACTTGAGAGTATCAGGATATTAGTTGCACCCAGGTGCTATATGAGTTTCCTTTGTTTATTGTGAAGCTGGCAAACAGGCAGACAGCAAAGCTCATAGAATTAGGTTACCATCACCTATAGACATTTACAAAATGAGGGGTGAAGCCTGTGTATTAGGGGCTATCCACAAATTACATTACACGAATTTAATAATTTTTTGACCCCTTCCTGTCCTTGTCACAACTGGTTGGTTACATTTGTGAGACTCCTCCCCCAGTGTGACATCACATATTTTGCAATTTTACATCAAAGAGATTATTGAATTAAGCAGTAATTAAATATTTTACTCACTATACTCATACAGATAAGAGTTGGAAATATTTTGAAGTTGTTCATTAATAGTCAAATTTTGTGTTGTAATACTTTAATGTATAAGATTTACTGATGCGACGTCACATAATTTAGTATCTGTCCCACTCCTTGCCACACAATGTCACAGTTCGTGGTTCATTCTCTTCCCTTTAACATGTGACATAATTTAGAGATGGCCCATTACCAGTTTATAGAGTGAGATAAAGTGAATCACATATTTGGATTGGAATAGAGGGAGGGGAAAGTGAGCCATTGAAACTCTCACTCATCGCACAAAACATGATTAGTTCAACGCTAAGAGTTTCACACAGATATGCTGTGAAAGTTAGGTATCCCTTAAATTAAGCTAGCCCTACGAGCTGTAATCAAGACGTGACTCCAGCGTGGCTTTATTACTTCAGAAAGTTAGAGCTGGCAATGAAGCAAACCTTTTTGTATGTTACAGATAAACAAGTGCAAAGAATGTTTATACCTTATGAAAAGCGAGCAGAATTTTCAAAGAGTGTTATAGCAAAACAGTTATTTAATATAATGGCTACGAAGAACAGTAATTTATGTTTATCTGTAGATGTAACATCTACAACAGAAATCCTTGACCTACTAGAGAAAGTCGGAGAGCATATTTGCATGGTTAAGACGCATGTAGATATCATTGAAGATTTTTCTTCTGATTTCATTTCAAGATTAAAAGAACTAGCTGATAGATACAATTTTCTAATATTAGAAGATAGGAAATTTGCTGATATCGGTCATACAGTATCCTTGCAGTATACAAAAGGTTTATACAAGATAAACGAGTGGGCAGATTGTGTGACAGTACACTCATTACCAGGTGAAGGCATTTTAAAAGCTTTGAGTGGTGTACACAATGGAGCAAGTAAAGGTGTATTTTTGTTAGCTGAAATGAGTAGCGAGGTAAGATTTTATGAAAAAATTTGTACATGATATTATTAAGTTCTATTTTTTCAAGCCTATATTGATTCAGGTTTGAGTTAAAATTATATAAAGAATTGATAAAATAAAGAGTTACAGACTAGATTGGTGTTTTTAACATATATGACAAGGTTTTTTTTAAAGTAATTTAGTATTTTTGAGAACTATACAAAAATATATACTAAAATAAATAGTACAGTTTATATGTTTTAAACATATGTATATGATATGATCAATTGTTCCATTTTGTGGAATCTTATTGTAAATTTTTGATGCCATGCATACAATGCTTTTTTTGCAATAGAGCTGTTTTGCAAGGATGCGAGCAAAGCCTGTTAGCAATTTATGTTTTATAAAGAACGGTTTGCAGCTTTCAATAGTTTGTCGTCGAAACATCGAACGCATGCAGCGTTTTTGCATAAGGAATATCATATTTGCGTTAGTTGAATTACCCCAAAAAAAGTATCCCGTATCTCAGAATTGATTCAACAAGACCAAAGTAAGCGGTTAATAGAGCTTTTATGTCAACAGTTGGTGATAACTTATATAAATCATATGATGATCTACTAATTTTCTTGCTTAATTTATCAATATGAATTTTCCAATTTAATTTATTGTCAATGTCCAGGCCTAAAAATTTAGCTGAGTATAGCTTGCACGATTTTGTTATCATATGATACATTAATATTTGCTGAGTTCTGTGGTTTCTGACTAAAATTCATTATTGTCGTTTTATTAATATTGATTTTAAATTATTATTTGTCAACAATGCTATCACTGATGATAAAGAATTATTTATGTCTATTATTAATATTACTTGGTATGGATAATGTGCTGTCATCAGCAAATAAATGTCATAAATTATGTTGTGCATATTGGTAAGTCATTTACATATAGAATAAATAATAGGGGCCCTAGTACACTGCCCTGGGGCACCCCATAGGTAATAATTCGTTTCTTAGAAGTATACACTACTTCGCGTTTCGTTTTGGTGTTTAATTTTGAAATTTGTGTTATTTTCTGCCTGTTACTTAAATACGATTTAATTAATTCTAGTATATTTCCTCTTATTCCATAAGCCTATGGAATAAGAGGAAGGAGGAAGAGGCCATTAATAATTTTCATCTGGTGATTGAAAAATCGACCCTTAAATACTTAAATTGTTTTTGTGTAATAAATTAGCTTTTTATCAGTAATAGAAATATTAATAATTTTCAGGGTAACCTCATATCTCCTGACTACAGAGATGCTTCAGTCAGGATGGCATCTAAATATCCTGAACTGATAACAGGTTTTGTCTGTCAAGGCAAAGACACATTTTCTGATCCTGGTCTGATACAACTAACCCCAGGAGTACAACTGGAGAGTTCCAAAGATGATCTTGGCCAAGTTTACAACAGTCCTGAGAAGGTTATATTGGACAATGGTGCTGATGTGATTGTGGTAGGAAGGGGTATTGTTGCTGCCAAAAGTGCTGTAACTCAAGCTATTTTATACAAAGAAACTCTATGGAAGTGTTATGAAAAGAGAGTTTCAGGTAAATTAGAATAATATTAAAACATTGAGCTACTTGTTGTATCATTGTATTTGCTATAAAGTATTGTTAGTATTTACAAGTTATTGTCTTATACCTGTAGAGTGGTTAAGCACACTTGTCCAACAGATATTGTAACAACAAAAGTTATATATTAGGATGGTAAAATCTGGCTAATGAAAATAGAGACTGAGAAAGTGTGGCAAATTTAAAATTATCATAGAGTATACAATACATAAACAATTCAGTGTTGCTTTGTCTCGAATTTGGGATCATACAAAACAATAACAACTTCCACACTAACTTTTAATGGTTTTATTTATGTTTTAACTCACAAATGCAAAAACACATCAAAAACTGACATTAATACCCCAAGGCTTTGGCAGTGTCATTGAGATATTGAGATTTCTATTAGCAATCTAAATTGCCATGTCAACGTTTATGAATAATTTGCGTGTTTAGAACTGGTGAAAAAGGGGCCAATTTAAAATAATTTAGACCATATTGTTATATGTATATTGTAGAAGTTGAAGCAATAGTTTTGGAAATATATACTGTTTATGTCATAGTGTTAAAGGTTTCATTCAATATGTATGTTGTATTTATAGGTGAGCATTTAATTAAATGTAGTTGAATATATACAATAAACAATTAGAATGTTACGTGTGTTTTAATTTCCATACTTGAAATCAATCGATGTAGTTTGAAATCGTTTCGAGGCCATCTATAACTTCTAGTTTATAAAAGTTAGCGTTATTAATGTGAATATAATTAAAACTTTTTTTCACGAGCCTTTAAGACTCGTATAACTATTATGAATAAGGGGACTACAATTTGGCTGATCTAAATATATTATAATATTCTTTTTTTACGTAAATTAAATTAAAATTCACAAGGTTGTATGGACTTACCTCTTTTGTCTACCTATGTGGAGAATTTAAAAACACTATAGAACCGTTGCTGTCAAATTGTTAAAAAAAAGTCGGCCAACAGCTGGATGTAGAAGTCAATTTGTCAAAATTATCAAAAATCACTGAAGTAGGAAACCTATGGAAATGAAACGTCAATAAAAAATGCGTGCCACTGTGACGTCATCTGGCCACTAAACATGGCGGTTTTAGTGCTGTCCAGAAGATTTTAATGTTATTAGGTTTTATCGATAAACGTCCCTGGCTCATTTTATTTTCAATATTATTGAGTATAAATTATTTGTAGAATTTATACTTTAATAGGAAGTAAGTATATTGTTATGTGCAAAGATACTTTGATTTAGATGTGTGAAATCTAAGAAAAAGTTCGTGTTTCAAATTTAACGAGTAAACGATATGACGATTTTTAAAAGTTGCTACACTGATTTGATAAAGTTCTCGTTTGACAACACAGTGACCACAAAACATAAACATATGGCGTAGTACAGTGCCATCTGCCCATCTCTAGCATGCTAAATTTTATCGTCGTTTCGTATGTTGCCGTCTCGCTTGTACTTGCGTATATGCCGGAAAGGGATGGAAGCTTTATGTCGGCGATAAAACGTTAGCATGCTAGCTAGCTATGCTGTTTTGGATATCAAAATAAGAGTATGTGTTTTTCCTATGAAAAACACGTACTCTTATTTTGATATCCAACAGATTAATTAGATTGTAATAGAGAGGTAAGTAGTCTAAACTACTTACCTCTCTATTACAATCTATTTTAATTGTGTTGCTGATTCTAAATTCCGTAACACATTACCGCAACGCACCTCAAGATAGGTGCGCTGCACCATAAGTGAGAGTGATTCAAATTTTAAGCTTATTAAGGGCCGCGTGATAAAAAAAAATAAAACTCCTACAGAACATTTATTTAATTACAAACGTCATTCCTTATGACTTCCGCTCTAAAATCATTTAATTATTAAAAATTTAACGAATTTACAATAGTTTTTATTAAAGTAAAACTAATAAAGCCATAAGTTTATAATATGAGTTTTATTTGTACCTTAGATGTTTTACATGGAATACAAAATTCAAAGAAGTGACACCATCAGTTTTGGTTTATTCCTCTAAAGATGTCAAAGCATATTACTTTTATCTAAGTAGGTTCAATAGCTTCACTATAAAGAGTCTGTATATACAAAATCTAACATCTCTTGAAGCTAAAGAACAGCAGAGTCCTTAAATGTGCAGCATATACCAAGGTAGAGGTGTCAGGACCAGCCAAAACAGGAATTGTTTCCAACTAGTTTTCTTTTAATATGCCAGTTTTATGTTGGCTGGCATGTCGCTGCAAAATATTGAAATATTAGTTTAGAATAATTGTGTCCACAGTATTTTTTTCATAAAATTTGCTTAAATTATGACATTATCATTCAAATTGGCCAAATACATTTCTTGGATGGAATCACAGCCACAAAACCCATAAGTTTTTCTAAAATAGTTATATAGAATGAGAATGACATAGACTACAACTAGTAACTAGCATATCAGTAATAAGGTAGCAGCAACAAGTATATCAAAGGCTAAAAGTGAAAGTACAAATTTCAATTGTACGAGCGGTCTCCATGAGGGTGAGAGGCACGAGAAGACATATTAAGGCCTTCGACTGCGAAGACGGAGCAGGAATTATATAATAAGCCGACAGTCCAACGACTATCCTGCTGATCATCGTCCCACCATACAAAACTTGTATATTAATTTTGATCCTTTTATAGCACGTTTTGTTATAAAATAATATGTATGTATTAAAATATGTATATAATTTAAAAATAGTATATCAATACTAACTATAAAAGTATATACAGTATTAACTTACTCTTACAAATTTGAAGGGCACGGCATCATCTCGTAGTCGAGTCACATCCAGAGTTTTGTTGAAACATTTATCATCAAAATGTAGCGAGCAAATATAAATATATTTTGGATTTGGCTTTATATTTTCCATTCCAATGGCTTCCAGCCACTTTTACTTTATACGCTCATTTCTTGGGATCCTGTAAAATATGTTTTAATTATTATTTTTGTATGTTTTAAGCGGGGTAGCATGATAAAATAAGAAATTTTATATAAGCAATCATGTTATATCGATATCAAAGTCGATAAATAATGTACAACCCCAGCTAATAAATTAACATTATTTAAGCGTAAAAATATAGTTAAATAAGTTAAATCCATTCATGACCTATAACTGCACATAAGAACCTTGCTAATTATAATGAAAATCTTCCTTTATTTTCCCGGAAACATTAACAATAAGCAATATTTTTAATGTTATTTACAGCGTACCTGTGTATGGTTAAAGATGACTGATTTGGTGTTTTTCTTATGCCGCACCCTATTACACTGCACACGGACATATCTGCGACGTAATTATTTATATTTGGCTTCAATTATTTTAAATCACAAGCAAAATATTGAAAGATAATTAGTTATTTTGATTTATACCACGACTTTTTGACAAGACAAGTACCAGGTGAACTGACTGATAATGACATTTGGGCACTAAACATGGCGGATTTTCGGCCTCATTAGGTATTTACGTATATTCATGTTCCACTTTATGTACGCACTGAAATACTGTTATATTGTTTTCCTGCGAGTTACAGTGCTGAGTAAGAACGAGATAAATATATGTTTATGTGTGTGCCTTCAAAATGGATGCTATTTGTATAAGCAATTGTACGTATAGAACAATATGTCGCGTCCCTATTATAGAGGTCCATGTCAAAAATTGACAAAGGAAGACTTCAGAAATTAAGTGCGACAGCCAGCGATATCCTTCGCAACAAAACAAAACAAAAGATCTTTAAATGATTTAGAAATGGAAAATATTATTACCGATTTAGGTATAAGTGGTAAAAATATATTTCCTGCTGCTTCGTTGGGTTTATTCGAAGTTGTTGTTCATACTAGTTGGCTTAAGAAATGGCTAAAGAACATTGATGTGGATAATACAGTAAATACTTTTGATATTGTGTCTCATTCTGGTGAAAGTGTCCCTTCTCCTTGGAGAAAAGTATTCATAAGGGTACGTGTATACTTTTAAGTCTTAAAACATATGATGTTTTATTAGATACATATTCTAATATAGTAAACAACTTTGTAGGTTTTAAACAAGAAGGTGTCTAAGGTTTTGCCCTTACCGCGTTACAAATTACACGAGAACAATACCGGGATACCTCTAACATTCTCCCAGCTACTCCAATATGTATCACAGCACAACCAAAGAAGTCTATGGAAGGAGTCACATAAGAAATATTGCCAAAACCATGATAGCAGTAAAGAGAGTACTATAGTTAATCTTTTAGAACATGATCAGCTTATGTCCGAAGTGTTATTGCGTTTATATGGCTGCAACATAATTAGAATTAGGTGTGACAGTACTGGTAAACATATAGAATATAAAGAGATGATCCAGAATAAACAATTATTGAAATCTTATGAAACTCATGTCAATTTGTTAGCAGCAATGTTCATATTGGAAACCGATAATAACTTTTTTGTGATATATCGTGGACATTATGAGAATACACTTCTAGACTGTTTAAATTTTAGTCCAAATGTTGTTGATATGAACTATAGTCGTGGGTTGTTTTTGGTATATCAATTATTGAACATTTCAAAGGCAATGGCTGATAGAGGATTGAGTATAGGCACTTTAACATTAAAAGATATATATTTAACAGAAAACTTATGGCTGCAAGTTGTACCTAATATTACAAATAATATATATTGCTTGGATGCATCATTGATTTATGAGTTGAATAGAAATAAGCAGAATACACCTTCAATTAGTTGCCAAGTAACTGCGAGAAGGGAGGAATGGTGTTGGCATAAACAGGCTGCACAGTTGGAGAAGCTGTGCATGTTGTGGGTCAGAGGAAGGATATCTAATTTGGACTATTTGTTATATTTGAATGTATTAGCGGGAAGGAGTAGTAATGATCCACAAGCCCACTTCATGATACCCTGGGTTACAGATTTTGCATCAAGATGTGGTAAGTGAAATTTGTTAAAATTATAGGTAACTAGATGTCCTGGTAGATGTTATCCTGCCCTGAAAAATAAAAATCTAGGACCTGTTCCCAATGCCACCTACCAGTTCTAATTGTGGATTTAAAAACCATTCAAATGCACAAAAAATCATCAAAATCAGTCCAAAAAATTAGGGAGGGTCCTAGAACCCGATCCCAGTACCAACTACCGGTTTCAATTGTGAATTTAAATAATCCGGGGATGCACTCAAACAAAATAAAAAATTTCATCAAAATTGGTGGTCATTTGCAAGTTATGAGCCTACTTGTACTACTTCTAGAATTAATTTTTTTATAGATTTAGGGTTTTTCTTATGTTAAAACTGATGTGATATGTGTTTTTTTTTATTGTTTTTGACTTACTTTTTCATTTTTAGTCTATTCTCCTAAAATGGAATTATAATATTTTTTTAATTATTTGACAGTGCATTTTGGGCATATTGTTGTGTTAAAGACCTACTGTGGCAATTCAGTGATATATACCAAAAGTGATATGAAATTTGTTACATATTATAGGTAGAAATTGGAGAGATCTCAGCAAATCGAAATATCGCTTGAACAAAGGTGATCGACAGCTTGACATGACATATGATGTCACAAGCTGCTCTGAGCAGATTCCACACCATGTGTCTGATGCATTGTCTGACATCACATGCTATGTTTATCTAGCCAGAAGGTAAAGTATCAAAAATCATATATCTGAATATTAATATGATTATAATATTACACTAGCTTTTCCCGCAGCTTTGTTCACATTGTCCTATGAGAACTGTACAGTTTTCCCAGATAAAATTAGCTGATATGACTTTTTTATGGCAGGAGTTCAGCAGACAGGCAGACGGCCCACTCGATGGAAAGTGGTTACCATAGCCTATTGACATTTGCAACACCAAAGGTGCTACAAATGTGCTGCTGCTCTCTTAAGGAAGACTGGAACCTGGTCACTAATGCCAGAACACAACACAAGGTTGTTATGGTGGCTAATCTATACCAGGGATGGTTGCCATCCAGTCGAGCAAATACCCTACCACTTGGCAAAGATCTGGCCATTCCAGACTCTAATCAATATCTGTGTTCCATCCAGATCTGTTTAGCCATTCTTGTGTGATTTAGAAGCAAACATCCATACAAACTTGCACATTTATAACATTAAGTGTACATTAGTTTACAAATTTCATTGAGAGAAGTAACATCAATAAACCTAATTAAATAATATTCTACCCACAGCCCCTTAAGACTAAGTAGAAGGCTGTTACCTTGCTGGATTGCCATTCTGACTTTTGTAGGAATAGATTCTAAGAAATAAAAAAGACCAGTCTGGAAATAAATGTGAAAACTAGATTATATTCACTTTCAGAACCCCGAAGGAAGTTCTTTGCAAACATGTACGCAATAAGTGGGTGCCAGCTGAATACCCAGCATCAATTCAGCGCATGCAAGAATGGACTCCAGATGAATGCATACCAGAATTTTACACTGATCCAACTGTGTTCAAAAGCATACATGAAGATTTACCTGTAAGATTTAAATTTATTTTTTTGCCTTGTTTTGTCCTTGAGCAGTATTGTGTAAAACCAACCAATCTTTCATATTGTTAGTCTTAATTTTTCTTGATTTCACTACATCATTGTGTAGTGGTGTATAGGAAAGACCTTCCTGTCGCATTTAATTTGTATAAGTCAGTAGTTTGTCGTTTTGCCAGTTTGTTTTATCCTGGTCATCTCACAGGAATTTTTCTGGGAATTAATTAAAATGGCCAGATTAAAAAAGGAATGGAATTCCAATGTGATTGTTTTACGGATCGATAGCAAATTTAATGAAATAAAATATGTGAAATTTTTTATCCCGGGAATCCAGTGTGAATATTCCCCAGGAAAAAATTACCTTGTTACATGGACAAAGTCGCGGGCATATCCTAGTTTTCAATAAAATTGTGATCAAATTAGTAAGAATTGGCTTTACCACAGATATGTATGTCTCCTTTTTCACAGAAAGGGAATGGAATGAAATAAAAGTGTCTCTGTTGTTGAGTATTGGCTACATACTGTACTAACTGTTGTTCATGTTGTTAGGACTTAGGAATTCCATCATGGGCGACATGTGCAGAGGATTTTATAACAAAACACAGAGAAATTTTGGAGAGTACACATGTGTCAGAAAACTTGCATCATTGGATCGATATTACCTTCGGATACAAGTTAGTATTTTATACTTAAAATAATGGAAGTGCTCTGATAATGTTTTGTAGAATAATCTACTTACATAGCCGGCGCTGAATTTTGTGAAGATTGAATTATGTACACATAATGATTCCAAATTAATTGTTTTATGTATGCTAAAAAAGATCTATATTTAATTTTTATTATAAAATATATTTTTAGAAAACAAGTCTCCTTGGCCATTCTGCACAATTTTATATGTACACCTTAATTTACTCAAAATTGTCATACTGTAGTTTAAGTCTATTTCAATTAGGACATTATAGCTGACACATACATAAAACATAATTAGTAGCATTTATCATGAACTTAATGAATTAATAGTAGACTGTTACACGAGAGGCGAAATTGACATATTTAGGTACGAGATGGTTTGATGCACCGGCGTAGCGAGGGCGCTAATAATTCGAGGTCTAAATAGGCCTTTCGCCCGAGGTTAACACTCTGCTTTTCATTTCGAATATGAGGAAAGTAATAAAAAACTGATTACTTAAACAAACAACTACTTCTCTAATGAAATCAGGTGGTAAATCCATATCTAAATCTGATGAAATGTTATCACATATGTCACATACGAAACGTCAAGTAAATTTTTTCCCCTGGCATTCTGGTCATAGTAAATATGGAGCTCAAATTTATGTAAATTAAGATTTAAGAGAAATTAGCTAATTAGTCTATTTCAAATAGGACAGTAAATAGTCTGTTTTTATTTTCCCACATGACCTATTTTCTCTTATACTGACTTATTTGAAATGGACTTTAGTTTTGGTATGTATAACTGCATTCATTTAAGCATTTCATATATAGCGCATATTTGAATAGATTTTTTAGATATTTCAGATGTAACTATTTAATTTTGACTAATTAAAACCCAACTGAGTATTATCAATAGGTAGCATTATATGTGCAGATTATCGGGAGCTGCATCTGTGAAAGCGAAGAATGTGTGCCTGTCGTTAGTGGACGGGCACACAAGGCTACGCCGCGGGGGCCCCGTGCAGCTGTTCTGGGCCCCGCACCCCCCGGTGTCGCCGCGTCCCCTGCCCCCAGCGCCCCCCCGGTTGCACTGGACCGCGCCCAGGGATGCTAGTATGTATACCGTATTATTCAGTTGTTGCTGCATTTTGCCACTCTAACATGTAGTACCATGTTTTCGGTGACACTACAGGGCCTCGTAACTACACTTTTTGGTGACATTACTTTTTTTTGTCAACATTATGATATGTGTGTGTGTGTGTGTGTACTTATACATACGCAATTACAGTACAATGAAGAAATTTATAAATAGTCTAATACAATAAAAGAAAACTTAACTTATTTGTATTGTATTCTGCCCATAGTCCCTCAATACTATAAGTAGAATACTGAGCCTAGATCACCGTCTTCTATGGGTAAGGTGCCCAGAAGGCTGGCAACATTTCCTCGCTGGATCGCCATACTGATTCATTGCCCGAGGTAAGGACCAGCCCTCTGATAGATATATATATATATATATATAACAATTTGGCAAAAACATAATGTCACACACAAAATCTTGCATTGATACCGATGATATGGGCTAAATCACTGGGATGTCCAAAACTAGACAAAGAGATGGACTAACAGACAGTGGGATATCTGGACATATTGAAAATATAAGGGTTCTATTTTTGCACTAAAGGAAAGAAAGAAAAAAATATATTTAGGACATGATACACAATAATAGAAATTACAACCAATCACAGTGTTCTGGTAAAGCACATGCTCAGCATAATGCTTGTTTCATAACCAGCGCTGATGGGCTAAATGACGCCACGGCTAGGTTACAGAAACTGACTACAGACTCCTAAAAAAAATGTAACTAGCTGTTGAGGTTCTTGTCGTTTCTTCCTTATAAAAACATCAATATTGCGAAGTGGCATATAAAGAGTAGGAAGTGGATTTAATTTTTAACTTAATTTAAGACTCAAAAATGTTCTTTAGTGAGACTTAGCTTGTTGAACTTCGGAATTTAAATTTGAATATTTGTCTCGATTGAAATTGCACTAGAAACTGAGATGATACAAATCACAGTAATTAATTAATCGCTTTTCCAACATTATTTTCTAGAAAAATCATTAAGACAAGACAGTTCCGACGACATGTCAGATGAAGAAGAAGAATCTACGAGTCTGTCACAACATGTGTCAAGGCTTCATGTGCCTCCGCAGCGTGTGCGTTCACGGCATAAGAGTAGTAGTCGTGCCAGATCACTGTCCAAAGGACAGGCGGGTGCTGAGCAAGTGGTGGAAGGGAGGTCTTCATCACATTCCAGGTAAGTGGTTCTTCAGGCACAAACTTCTTAAACATTCTGTAAATTAAAGTCTAAAAGTGCCTCCATGGTATTTGAGATGTTAAATATATTTAGAGGTACTTTACCATTGATAAGTTTTAAATTTTTGATTGCTTTTTGCTATTTCTTTTTGTAAATAAATAAAGTTAAACAATTTAAATATAAACATCTCTAGTTTTAAAATTTCCAAGATGTTGGATACTTCATATTATATATAATAATTTTTAAAAGTAACTCTGCGTATCTTTTAAGCGTTTACATTAAAATTACTTGATCCTCTTGTAAAACCCATTTAGGAGCTGAAATGATCGAGAGTCTTTGAGATTCTCGAAAAACTCAAAGTTATCAACTGAAATATCTCCTATTGACATAGCATCAAAATGACATAATAGTAGGTAGGTAATGTGACATTGACTACAGTTACGACATTTGTTTCACTATTTCAGACATTACAGAGTTCAGCGTTCGGAGTTAGGCAAAGGAGTTATTTACTTACCAAAAGAATTTAATCCAGTTTCGTCTATTCAATCATTAGAGAATCTAGACAATTTTAGAAGCAAATGTTTCTTCAGCAAGGCGGAAGATATAGAAACGCATAAAGAGACCATTACTAGTCTAAACCTGTATCCTGTACAACCAGATTTGCGGCAGGATGCACATAATTCGGGTTCTAAGGATTCAGACGATACTGCATTTACAAATCACATGTTCCTTGCATCTTATGATCAGGGTTACTTGAAGAAATTCAACCACGATTCTCCTTTAGACAATTTCTTTAAAGATAGAAAGACTAGAACGTTCAATACTAGATATACAACAGACGCTGCTATATATAAGCAGTTCGTCACAGAAAGTCGAAGGCAGGATATGCTGGTGATAGGCTGTTTAATAGTTGAAATTTTCTTACATACTTATATGAGACCTTTGCGAATGACTAACGACAATTTCATTGCAAGATACAACAGTTGCCGCACTATTCTTAAACACAATTATAATTTATTGCCCAAATGTGTTAGTTATGTAGCGTCTTTACTATTAAATGTACAACCTTTTAGCTTGAGTTCTGAACAGGAGTTATCGCCTAAAAAAGAGGAAGTAAAGAAGGTAGTGACTGACAAAGGTTTGCCAGTACCTACTCCTGCGCAGCTGCTACAGCCGTTATTGATGCAACATTTAATACCATTTCCGCTAACATTCCCGACTTTATATAAATTACTGAGTACGTTACATGAGTACGAGTTAACTAGCAATGAGCTAAACATACTTTATATGTATGAGTGTGATGGCTTACAATGTGAAAAGTATCTAAATGTTGATAAAACTAAAATGTATTTCACTCAGAGAATAGCGGAAGGAAAAATACACGCTTGCGTTGCACATTTAGAAGTTTTATTGAATCAGGTTAATTGTTACAGCCAATTTGATGTCCTTGATATATTCTTGGCTCATTATATAGAGCTGTTACAGAATAAAGACACTTCAGTGCTTGCAGCATGGTATTTATTCGATACGATTAGCAAAGCATTAGGTCCTGAAGCAACACGAAAGAAATTACTCAAACATGTATTAAATTTGTATGAAGATGACGATTTTGCTCTTGATAAACCAGAACAGCATAAATTGACTGATGCCGATGCTTTTATAAACATAAATGGAGGTGCGCGTCAGAAATTTGTGAAACTATATCACAATATATTCTTACTGCAACTCATGGTTAGACTTGGGCTTCAATGTTTCTTGGATAATTTTACACAGCATTTAGTTGAAGCGGTGGGTGGTTATAAAGATGTAACTATAGAGGTTGGTTCACCTGGTCATCTCTGTCATAATAAAGCTGTTGCAAACAAGAAGCCAAGGTATTCAGATGATAATGTCAAAAATGCTTTATCTACTACAACCGATATATTTTCACCAGACACGTCTTATGGTTCAGAACATGTTATGACACCAAATATAGATAAACCCGGTGATATAAAAGAGAAAGATGCGGACAGTCGAAGTGAAAACGAACTGTTTCATTTCGAGAGCGATAAAGATAGACCAAGCAGAAGTAGTAGGAGTAAATCTCCCGCTGAATCAATTGACTCATACACTTCTAACATTCAAGAAATCACACAAACTCCTTCACCCTCCCGAGAGTTTCCTGTTAACTCCAAACCAAAAGAAACTAGTGTAGTTATTAATAAAGAGGAAATTCCTGATAGTCAAAAGCCTACATCACCTGTAATAGACATACCCAAACCAATGTTTACGAGTTACATACATTTCGCTGAAGATGATGCCAATCTTGCGGATATTAAGAAAAATTCTCGGCAGATAAAAAGTTTGGAGTTAGGTAGAAATTTAGACAATCAAGTACCGAAAGTGTCTAGAAGTTTCCACGAAGACGAATTACATGGTTATAATGATGTTACGTCGTGTAAAATATCAGATATGAGTTTGGAGAGTTTAATCTGGTTAGCTCATAGGTTGGGTCCGGTGCTTACATGTAGATATATTACAAGGAATCTTCTCAAAATGCTAACATTATGCTACATTGGGAAGGATAACTTGGCGCCGTGTGAAAGTGAACAGAAAGATGAATTTGACGGTATAGCCATAGTTAGCAGCAGAGTTGTCGGTGATAGGAATGCTATGAAGGTGATTAAGTGCCTTACTGCTATGGTTGGTAAGTAGATAATCTTTTTTATATTGATTTGTATTTCGTTGGTCTTACTTTAAATGAATAACATTTTTTGATAAACTGAAGGCGTATCATTGAAACTTACAAAGGTTTTGATCTTTTAAAAGTGTTGTCCAATGGAACTTACTTTGAATAATAACTTTTGAATGTTGAATAATTTTTACAGGGTTTCAATCCCAGTTGTTTAAATTAAGTAAATTTTTAAGGTATTAAAATATTGGTTAATTTTCAGCAATGTATGGAGAACAACTAATAGTTTTCCAGTACTTACCACACATGGGTGAATTGATAGCGTCATGCAGAAGAAGGCTGTCCGCGCCGCTAGAGGGCGGTGTTGTGGCCTGTTTACAACTCATTAAGTACTTGGTGCCTTACATGTCCGACGTTAAGGTCATGGAACAACTACAGGTGACTTAGTTATGAAAAGTTGTCAAATTATCGTAGCTTAGTCGCTAAGGGCAGAACGCCATTTCTAACTCTATTTCTGAAAAAATATTTGATTTTTATGTTTAAAAATATTTGTTTATAAAAATAAACTTTTTTTAAAATATTATGTATGTTATAGTTATTAATTTTAGTACAAAAAACAATAATAATTAGACCATAAATTCCACTTGCCAGATAACTATAGAAACTATGTATTAAATTGATTTCACCTTAAAAACATAGTTATAAAAAACAGTTATTTAATGTTAACTTATTATATTTTTAGCTAAAGGAAAATTATAAACAAATCTATAAGACAATTAGTATCAAACAAGTTTTTAAGTCTTATTAATAAATTTAATATTTCTTTATGATTTTTCTTTCCTAACTCAAATCACCGAAAATGTGGCAGTAGCGATATGTTTGATATAAGACCAAATATGAGCAAATAGACACGTACTTCTATCGTTTTTATATATAGATAAGTGATTTCTAAGTGAGGTAGAATTTTTATTAAGAGAATCAGTAAAAAAAAGCAGTTGGGCAATAAAAGTCAGGTCAGAAACCATCTAATGATATGTAAAATTTCCAGGATACATTTTTAAAATCGATCCTGCAACCAGCGCTACGTCTTGCTTCCACGACTCGTTGTGCCTACCCCAGTGGGGCGGTGGCGAGATGTTCCGTTACACGCAAGCTCGCATGCGCACTGCACGTGCTCGCGTTGAGAATAGGACCGGAAATGACTAGACGACATTTGTGCGTACCTGCGTTACAAAGGTAGGCATTTTTTTTAAAAGTGTTAACTTCTTATGGGAGGGTAAACCGCTTCGTTACGTAACGCGTTACGGCGCCAGTCTATCTGGCATCCTTGTCTCTCACGTATACGGCAGAGGTAGGCAGGCTAAGTTATCACTTCTGTCGGGCGTCCCGAGACGCACACATTTTTTATTGTGAAGCTATTATACAGGCAGACCGCTCACTTTTGGCCGATTGCTAAGTTTTACCGAACGTTCATTTGCCTTACTATCGGCAAAAATTTGACATAATCTACCGAGTAATATATGTCCGCTCCCCTATTTAGACATGTCTTGTCCATACAAATCACAAGATACATGCTACAATAACTAATATTTTTACATATAAAGGAACAGGCTTTAAAATAACATTTTATCATTTCACTTTTAAAATGTCATAAATAGTTTTAATTACTTTTCAAACAATAATATTAATCCGCCATTTGACTCCTTTTACCTGTACTTACTTATGACGTCATAACTAGATAGGCTTGGACGAAATCTATGAGACCGACGTTCTGTCAGTTTATAGAAAGCATCACCAGTCTGCTCCCCTATTCAACCGATTGTTAGGCAAGTGAAAGTAGTTACCGTCGCCTACAGACGTTTGCAAACGACGAAGCTAACGCATTGCTAATCTTTAGCATGGCATAGAGGGATTAGGATTGGAGAATGGGATAAGAGGTGATCCATAAATTACGTGAAACGTCAAGAGGGGGGAGGGGGTCGACGAAGATTAATATATGAAAATAGTTGAAACGCAACCATTTTGTTAAAACGCAACTCTTTCACTTGGTTTCCCGTTTGACATTCCTTCATAGAAGTTGATTCTTACAAGTTACACTATGATTTGGTATTATAATACTGGATGATTGAATGAATATGCTTTATTGTGTTAAAAAAACAGTTAAAAGAAATAAAATTTTATAATACAATAGGCGGTCTTATCGCTATTAGCGATTTCTTCCAGACAACTTTTGGATGGACACAAATTTGATAAGAACAGAGATATGTTGCATTATTCTCACTACCGAGCAATGTCTTATAAATATATACGAGTACATACATGATACAATATACACACATTAATAGAATATAAAAATTGATAATACTGGATGTGTTTATTTTTTCAAACTCAGCCAATTCGATGCCAAACGAGGGTAATTGATTTTTCAAAAATCGAATGATATCACTTTAGTTTTTGTCAAAATCGGCCCCGCGACTCCTTTGAGTGTTTTTCGCTATTTCGCATAGTTTAGGATTTCGCCCTGAAAGCCTATTTGAAAAATTGACCTGTATATACGAACGTTGTCCGCCCTTCTATACAGCTGACGCCCGCGTGACAGCGACAGTGCGGCGGCGGCGTGGTGACGTCACTTTTGATGTCGACCGCTTTTAATAGGCTATGTAGGAATAAATTTATTGTGATTTTTATTAATGCATTATTATTTTTTGTCGCTAGATTTTTCTTAGCTTTCGATAAAGCAAGTGGAAAGACGGAGAATTGGCCAAAACAAGATGACAGTACTGTTGATAAGGTAAGAATATCAATTAATCATGTTTTGTTGGACCATTATAATTTGAATAAACTCACAAATTTTTGAGTATTGCATGTGATAACATGCATATCTATTTGTTGCTGTTCAATATTTTTCTAGGCATCAGAACAAGAGTTGAGCGATCCGAAAGTGGAAGGTTTTCTAGAGATTTGCAGAGATGGCAGCACTGCGGAGTGGCGTGTTCAGGAAGGGCGCGTCGTAAGGGCGGATTTGCCCGACCTCGCCTGCACTCCGCCCAACGTATCTGAGAATCCAGCCGATTCCACCACCCTTACGGTAAGTTAAATTATCAGATTAATAAAATAAATTTGATAGATAACAGATCCATACTTGTAGTATACATACGAAAATAAATGTCCATGACTCTTACACGCAATGGCGTAGCTAGCATGGGTGGCACCCCGGGCGGATATTGTAGGTGACACCCCTAAACTCAATAAAAACTGTTAAAATAAAATAGAAAAGTAATAATAATTTACGTTTTATTAAAATACGAGTATTACAAATAACTTTTATATATTATGTGAAAGAAATTTATTTAATAAAAAAATTAAATTTCTTCCTTCTATCTTTAACACTGGCAAACTCCGAAATCACGTCATCTAAATTTTGTGTTGTTTCATGTTCTATCGTTAAAATACCAAGATTGTTTAATCTGATTTCAGTCATTGTAGACCACAAGTATTTTTCAATTAATTTCAATTTGCTGAAACTCCTCTCACATGAAGCAACTGATGGACATATTGTTAGAAATAATTTTAGTGCGACCGTTAGATTCGGAAGAGATTCTGTAAAATCCCATTCCACAATGAATTTCAAATTGTCCAGAGTCACCCAATTAGAAACTGTAATATTGGCCGCTTTTAAATGTCTTCTTAATCTTGGTATCTCTAAAAGGAGTTCTGCTCCTGATACCTCCTCGTAAAGGCGGTTATGCAAATTGCCACAGTTTTACGAATTTTTATACATACGTACATACATACATAACTTCACGCCAGTTCCCTTGCGGGGTAGGCACGAACAACAGAGCGCCATTTAGGCTTATTCTTACACACCTCACTTGCTTCTTTGACATTCATAACTCTTGTCATGCACGCTCGTCTGTTCTTAAGGCTCCTCATATCACCTTCTGCTAGTACACGATCAACTTGATCATGGAAGATGTGTCATGGCCTTCCACGACTTCTGCATCCATCCACTTTTGCATTGTATATCTGTTTAGTCATTCTTTCCACATGCCCGAACCACCGGAGCATTCCTTTCCTTACCTTCACCCCGACACTCTCTTTCAGACCAACTCTCTTTCACCAATTTTTATAGGTGGCACTATAACTGATTTTCACGTGCGGGTGTCATCCCTAAGTGGGTGACACCCGGTGCGGGCCGCCCCATCCCCCCTAGCTACGCCACTGCTTACACGGAAAAACTACTGTGCCGATTTTACTGAAATTTGGTATATTTGTAGATTCAATGCCGTGAATGGATATAAGATACTTTTTATTCCGGGTATTTTATTTTTTACATTTGTGTAAGTGATATAAATTTGTCATAACAAAATTCTGTCAATCTTGAAAAACGTGGTAACGTGCAAGCGAGATAGCGAACTGCGGTCAGGTAGGCAGCCCCTTAAGCGGCAGAGTCTCCCATTACGTTCACAAAGGATTCGTTTATTTTGGTGAAGATTATTAAAGTGTTATTTGTCTTTCAGGCACAAGAAGAACTATTAGTGGTTTTCGATGATGAATTAGCATACAAAACGTACACAGTGTTTGCAAAGTTTGTCGGCTCAGAGACAATGGAGCGTTCCCTTAAGAATATTGATACGATACGTTCACTTTGCCGGAAATATGACCAAAGTAATTCCATTAGGTGAGGCCCATTATACTACAAATTCTGAAAACTTATAAAGTCCGAATTTTGGTAAATATTTTGTCAAAGAAACCCACTTGAACAAAGAGAATTATATGCCAATAAGATGCCATTATACGCCATATTTTCACAGCAAAATTTAAACCCAATCGAAACCTTGCCATTGGTACATGTTATTATTATTAACTGTTATTTGTATGCTACATTTATTTTATATATATATATATATATATATATATATATATATATATATATATATATATATATATATAGCGTGTCCTGCTAAATCCTTTTAAAAATAATATTAGTTGACAACCTTGAATTTTTTTATTTTTATTGCAGGTGTTCAGCAGACAGGCAGACGGCCCACTGGATGGAAAGCGGTTACCATCGCCTATGGACATTTGCAACACCAAAGGTGCTACAAATGCGCTGCTGCTCTCTTAAGTGAGTCTGGGACCTGGTCACTAATGCCGGAACACAACTCAAAGTTATTATAGCGGCATGCTCTAGACCAGGGGTGGTAGCCATCCAGTCGGGTAAATGCCCTACCACCTGGCTGTGGGTTGCTAAGTCGCCTCTTACGAGAGGCCGCCCGGCCGCAGGAAATTGTATTCTTTCTCCGTTCCTGCACGGATAAAATAATTTGATAATTTGTAAATAAATAAAAATAAAATAATTAATAAGGAATATAATTTATATAAAAGTAAATATTAACTATTTTTAACCATAAAACCACCCTTTGTACATAATTAGATATAGTTTTAGTCTGAAGTATATTTTTGTATTGGTGTCCAATAAAGTGTTATCTATCTACTTTAAAAGTGGCTGTGCTCGCGACTCCATTCGCGAGGGACTTGAGGCTATGGTATTCGTAGTGTTTTTGCATTTGAAATTCCCATGAAAATTTAAAATATATCAAATATTTATCAATTTCAGAAAATTGAAGGTAAATAATACATTCAATCCCTTAAATTTTCATTGAAATCCCCTAAGCCGTGTTTATCAGTGACAAACTTAATAAGAACCAAAAATTCTGATATTGGTAATTTATTATTAGTTAGCATGTAAACTGCAGTTTTTACTTAAATGAAAACTTTTAGAAATCACAAACTGTCACTGTAATTATATTAGTATAGATTGGTAATTGGTACCATGTTTACCAGGGACGGAAAGCATGAAAGTGATATTGAAACGAAAGTAATGGCAGGTAATAAGGTAAATGGAGAGCTAAACTCTTTTATGAACAGCCGGAAAGTGTCTGTAAAGGCAGATCTGGCTGTCCATCAAGGGGTATTAGTACCAACGCTAATGTGCGCCAGTGAAAGTTGGGTATGGCAGAAGAAGCATGAAAGTAGGATAAATGCAGTTGAAATGAGAGCTTTGAGAAGTGTATGGAAGGTTAATATAAGTGATTTGATAAGAAACGAAAATATAGTGTATTGAAAGAGAATGTAGTGACAAGAGTTGAAAAAAGGAATGTTAAGGTGGTTTGGGCATGTAGAGAGAATGAATGAAAGCGGAATCACAAAACAAGTGTATAACAGCAATGTGATTGGTAGAGTCGCTGCCGGTAGACCGAGACGTACTCACCGTGATCAAATTGAAGATATTTTGAAGAAAGGTCACATAAAAAGCAGTTTAAATAAGCTTGTATGTATGAAAAGATTAATGAAAGTTGATAAGCGAAAAGTGTTTGTCAGGATCGAAACAGGTGGAGATCCATCGTTTCTGCCTACCCCGATAGAAAACAGGCGTGACAATATGTATATATGTAGATTACAATATTTTCTAATACAGTTAATCAAGTTTGTAAAAGAGGAAAATATATTTAACTTACAAGCTTCTAAAACAGCATTATATTCTAGTCTAAAAGACTGACTTTAAAACTTTCAGTTCTCCTCTCCAAATAAACCACATCGATAGACGTTTCCAAATATCATACAGCGACGAGCCAATCAATCGTAAAGTGGACATGATTTCACCAAAGCCAGAGATCGTTATGGATCACATATCAGTCTCAAACAGCTTTGGGAGCAACGTCACGTTGGTAGGCAACAGGATAGATGTCGCTAGTGACGCGTGCCTGGATTCAAACGCACAGGGGGACGGGTTTGATGTGGTCGCTTTTAAGAATGACAATGGGATCAAGAGGAATAGGTGAGTTTTTAATGTTTTAAGTTCAGGTGAATGATTGAATGAATGAATATTTTTTTGTAGTTAGGTAACTAGCTAGGTGTTACTGTAGTGGAACTAGATATGGTTATACAAAAATTAAGTAGACATAAATTTGAAAATAATGATAATGTGTCTATATAACGCCCAAAACTTAAATGCGTTCTTGAAGTTCGTGCGCTTCATTGCGTAGAACATAGTTGCAAGTCGGTTAATGTGGAATACAATTGTAATAATTACAAGATGGTACAATAGGAGTTGAGGCAAAGTGTTGTTCTCTCGCTCGGTTGCTATCCAAACTCTCATTGTATCTCTTTCGCACAACACAAATAAAAGAAAACTAAGGAGTCTAGGTTTATACCAATATTAAGTTAGATAAAAAGATTCTTGTCTTTGTGTTCTTTGCGCGACTCTCTCTTTCTCTCCCTCTGCGAGTGCGCGCGCATGTGTATGTGAGAAATTGTTTCGTCGCCGCGATTGGCGATAATTGTAAATTTTGGTTATTTGTTTATTATGTATATGTATTAAATATTATATTGTAATTTATGCAAGGCACCTTCGAGGCGACTGGCTTATATATTGGGAGCACGAGATCGGTCGTCCGGAAAAGGAAAATCGGTTCAATCTCAAGCAGATTAAACTGCAAACGTTCGTCGGACACACGCACACTGTCAAATCGATACATTGCTTGGACAACGAGAACAGTTTCATGAGCGGCTCTAAAGACAAAACCATTAAGTTGTGGTCTTTGAGAAATCAGGTATTTCTTTTTTACTCTTCTTAATTTTTACAGTATGATTTGTGTTGGGATTCTAATGTTTTAGAGAAATAAAAACTGGCAAAAACTCACCGAATTGTAGATTGCAGTTGCGTGCCGGGCCCGGTCGTATGCGAAGTGAGTAATCTGTCACCTTTTACTTTTTCTATTATTATGGAGAAGTTGCCAGGGTAAGAAATTATAATAAATAATTTTGAATATATGTAATTTTAATTGTAGTACACAACATGCCGCTCACCTTAAAAGTACGTAGTATCTTTTAAAGAAAGAGAAATACAGTTAAGAGATAATAAAATTTGATAAAATATATGAGACACAATATGAACTAACTGTAATAAGAAATAAATTTACACTAATTAGAAACTAAGCTAAGAGAGTTATTTATTAGTTACTTATTCAACGGGAAGAGGACAAATTTTGATTACTGGTCGTTTGAAAAACGTATTTCCGATCTGAAGAGTTACGACGCGAATAATGCCATCGGTACCGGGATGAACAGCATGTATACGAGCGAGTCTCCAGTGCAGGGGAGGAAGATTATCATCACACATAACCACAATCATGCCTTCACGGACCGGAGTTCCCCGATCGCTGAACCATTTTCCCCGCTGTTGAATTTCATGTAAATACTCTCGACTCCATTTATTCCAGAAATTTTGTACAGATTGTTGTATCAATCGCCACCTTAAAAGCTTACTAGTATTTTCACCGATAAGGGATACGTCCGGGATCGCAGTTAGTGGTTCACCAATCAAAAAATGTGATGGAGTTAGGGGCAAGGGATCCTTAGCATCCGAACTGAGTACACAAAGGGGACGTGAGTTTAACACCGCTTCGATTTGACATAATAGTGTATGCATTTCATCGTAAGTTAAGGTGCGAGTGCCTATCACGCGCTGTAGATGATGTTTAAAACTCTTAACTCCTGCTTCAAATAGCCCCCCAAAATGACTTGCATAAGGAGGCTGGAAGTGCCATGTTATACCCTGCTGTAATACTTTTTTATGAAGGGTATTTTGTACAGAATCATTTTTTAGGAAAAGAAAGAGTTCTCTGAGATATCTATCACAGCCGACGAAGTTTTTACCGCAATCCGAATAAATATCTGTACATAATCCTCGGCGCGACGTGAAACGTCGCAAAGCCGCTAGAAAACCTTCTGTAGATAGTTCTGAAACTATCTCAAGGTGAATAGCCTTGGTGCACATGCAAACAAAAACAGAAACGTAACATTTAACAATTTTTGCGTTTCGCACCTTATTGGCACGCACATAAAACGGACCCCCAAAATCCACAGAAGTTTTTAGAAAAGGACGTTCAGGTCGCAAACGAGCGGCAGGTAGTGGAGCCATGCTTGGTTGGGGACGTATGGGACGCGCTCGGAAACAACGTATGCAACGGTAAATACGTTGTCGAATGACGTCTCGACCAGACAAGATCCAATATTTTTGCAAAAGTATATACTGGGTACTTTGAGCTCCGGAATGTAGTTGTGATATATGGGCATCATCGATGATTAACATAGTTAAAGGATGTTTTTTAGGTAAAATCATCTGATGTTTCGCATCATACGATAAAAGTGACTTATGTATCCTACCACCAACACGTAAGATATTATCTGTATCGAGAAAAGGGTTTAAGCGCCTTAACTGATTAGATGGCTGCTTTTGTTTTGAAATACTCACAATATCTTCGTCGAATACAGAATGTTGAACAATTTTTATCAATTGTTTTAATATACTATTAAATTCGGGCACAGTTATATTAGGTGGGAAAGAACATTGTATTTTTTTACATTTTTTATAAAAGCGAAATATAAGAGCGGTAACTCGGACTAATTTACCTAAGGAAGAAAAATATGAAATAATATCTACATTATTAATAGCTCCCTGAACAGATGTCGTTGGATTAGAACTAATCGCAGGACATCGCTTTTCTTCTTCGGTATAAAGCACGTCAGAGAGAGAGGGCCACGATGTCTCCTCTCTTTTTAAAAACTCTGGACCGTTAAACCACATATCGTTCTGTAGAAATACCGCAGGCAGCATACCACGTGAGGCGGGATCTGCAGGATTGCTGGAGGATGGCACGTGACGCCAACGACATGATGGTACATTGTTTACGATTTCGGTAATACGGTTAGAAACAAAAGTTTTCCATTCATGTGGTGAAGCACGTAACCATGCCAACACTACAGATGAATCTGACCACGCGTATATTTGATCGGACCTTATAAATTTACTGTAATTATTTAAAATTGTTCTTATTAATTTTGACAACAAAACGGCTGCCATCAGTTCCAGGCGTGGAATTGATACACGTTTAGTTGGAGCGACGCGGGTCTTAGCTAACAACAATGATGTTGTCACTGATTTATCTATTCCTTGAAGTCGGAGATATACACACGCGGCATACGCCTTTTCTGAGGCGTCAGAAAAACCATGTAATTGGACAACACAATTAAGGGGGAAAACATGACGGGGAAACGTAACTGTCGATAAGAGCGGAAGCTCGTGAACGAAACTAAACCAGGCATTTACTATGTCCTGCGGCGGTTCGTCATCCCAATCTACGGATGCTATCCACAAAAGTTGAATTAAGTGTTTGGCAAAAAGCGTAACGGGTGATAAGAGTCCCAGAGGATCATAGATGCGAGCGATTTGCGACAGAATAGAGCGCTTGGTACAGTGAACTGAGGATATTTTGACACTAAAGCTAAAAGAATCTGATTGAGGGTTCCATTGCAATCCAAGTACTTTTATGTTCATGTCATTTTCAAACTCGGCAAAAGGCACGTTGCTGTGCCGCTCACCGTGAGAATGTGTGCGCTGTACGGCAGCGAGAATGGCTGAAGAATTGCTATGCCACTTATGCAGAACAAAACCCGCGGCTTGACATATTGCAATTAACTCCTGTTGAAGAAACAATGCAGAGTCTACAGTCTCATCACCCGAAATTATGTCATCAACAAATACGTCATTTTTCAATACGTGTGCGGCGCGAGGAAAGTGGACTGCTTCATCAGTAGCGAGTTGCTGTATAGTACGAAGTGCGAGATATGGAGATGAGCTAACACCGAATGTGACGGTGCGCAAACGATAATCCCGTATAGGTTCATCGGGAGAAGTACGCCATACAATGCGTTGAAAGTCCATATCGGAGTCTCGCACTTTAATATTTCTGTACATTTGTTTTATGTCAGCTGTAAAGGCAATAGAATGTATACGAAATTTTAATAAAACATCTACAATATCTATATGTAGCTTTTGTCCTATTAATAATACATCATTAAGAGAATTCTGATTGGTGGTTTTACAGCCTGCATCGAAGACCACTCGTGTTTTCGTCGTTTCACTAGACTCCTTAACGACACAATGATGTGGTATGTAGTACGAACTAGAAGCGGGAGGAAAGTCGATAACGGGTTCCATATGACCGAGGTCTAAGTACTCTTGGAGGCACGCGTGGTAATCTTGTTTAAGCTTTGAATCACGTTCTAATTTATTCTCTAATTTACGAAATCTTGCAAGAGCAATATCCCTTGATTCACCGAGAGGTGAAGCACTAGGTTTGAAAGGCAAAGCGACCACGTATTGGCCGGTCTCCGTACGCATATGCGTGTTAACAAATATGTTTTCACACAACAGTTCATCAGAAGTGAGAGACCTTTGTTCTGAAACAGATTCTAATTCCCAGAAGCGTTGGAGGTCAAAGTCGTCGTTGACAGAGCTATGACACACTTGAACTGGGGTAGCGATATTTGAAGACGAATTTAAGTTTATTTTACCTAATAATAAATAGCCAAAAATGCTATTAATTGCAATTGGTGTACCGGGTAAGCCTGTAATAGTGTTATTCAAGAGTATTTGTGGAAGTATATCGGCACCCAAAAGCATTTCAACTGGCTGTGGCGTGTAGAAATCAGGATCCGCCAATGTCAAATTTTTAATATGAGTCCAACCCCTGTAAGGCAATTGACATGAAGGCATTTGACTTGTAATAAGTTTTGGTAAAATTAATGCATCTATTTGAAGAAGTGGTTTATTTTTATTTTTAGAAGTAATAAAGCACGAAATCAGACCCTTTGGATGCACCGGTTTGTTTCCACTAATACCATAAACGGGTGGCATATTTATATATTTTCTGGTTAAATGCAAACGCTCGGCGCACGCTTCGCTTATAAAGGAAGCCTGGCTGCCCGTATCGATAAGACACCGCACGGTCGCGCGCCTTCCATAATCCACGATTACATCGACGAGAGCCGTAGATAATAGTACCGTAGTAGCGCATACCGGCGGAGCATTGGATCGTACACTAAAATCGCGCGGCACACTGTTGACGGACGTCATAACAAGTTGGGGATCAACGGCTGGGCGTAACTATGTGGGGATCAATCGAAGTGGTCGATTCGTCGCGTGTAAGTTGGCACGAGACATCACTATTGTAAACTTGTGATTCAGAAACGCCTAGACAAGAATTATTTTCAAAATGAATAAGTGTGTGATGACGCTTATTACAAGATCGACATGTAAAAGTCGAGTTACAATTACTTAATTCATGTCCGACATGTAAACAATTAAAACAAATATTTTTTCCACTTACAAAAGAATATCGTTCCTGTGGTGAGAGATTTAAAAACATTAAACATTTTGTCAAAGTATGTAATGCACCACAATACAAACAATTATAAGCCTTGACTCGTTGAGATTTAGGTTCAAAATTATGTGTCGATTTTGCTGTTGGCCCAATGTTTGTCGCAAATGTGTGGCTTCGATCGCCCAATGGCAAGGGCCCGCGCTGGAGAGACACATTTTTCGTATTGCTACCTTCCTTCGAAAAGAATCGGTGACTAATATTGCAATTTGAACTTGAAATTTCATTAGCTGATAATTCACGTTCTAAAAAGTTAATTAACGTATCAATATCGGGAATATCTGATGGCGATTGTAATGACAATTCATAGCGTTTCCGTATGGACAAAGGAATTTTACGTAATAAAATAGTTAGTAAAATAAAACTCCATTCGTTTGTCGGGAAACGCATCACTTGAAGAGGTCTGATATTTTCGTGATATATATTTAATAAATTACGTAAACTAATAGTAGATTTATCTGAACAAGGTTCGATATCGAGAATTTTGTGAAGATGTGTGGTCGCAATGACCCTTTTATTCTCATAACGAGAAACTAAAATATGCAATGCTATATTATAATTTGCATCTGTGATGGGAATCGATTTGATTAAATCATAGGGCTCATTTTTTAATGTAAGCAGTAAATATCGGAATTTTTCGGCATCCGTGTAGGCATTATTGTTGTGTATTAATGAAAGATATAAATCATAAAACGAGTTCCAATCAGTACTGTTACCGGAAAAACTAGGCAATGGAAGTTTTGGCAATTTCGGACTGCTAGAATTTCCATGAAACGAGTCTGACAAACCAATTGATCTACTCATACGCCTACAATGCTCGTCATCCAGTTTTAACTTACTTAAATGTGTAAGAATGGCATAATATGAATCGTCAAAGTCATTGCGAATTTTGATTTGTTCCTCCTTGTTGAATAATTTCGATTTGATAAGAGATTTTTCGATTTTAGTTTGTAGTTTACTAAATTTTCTTTGTTGTGTTGTGAGTTCTTTTGTTCGCGATCGAAACTTTTGTTCGTCTGTTGTCGCAAACTGTAACGTACGTTTTAAATCATCAAGAATTATTTCGCGTTCAAAAATATCTTGTTCACAAGAAATGTCAATTTGTTGATTGGCTTCACTGGCGAGCGGCATTGTGATTTACAAAGATGGCGTACGCGGATTGAAATTAATTTATTGAAAATACGTATGTACGAAGAAAAATTATAATTTTTATGCAAAATATGGAAAAAAAGTAATGTTAATCCGACTCGTAAGGCCAAAATTATGTTTCGTTGTATAAAAACTGGCAAAAACTCACCGAATTGTAGATTGCAGTTGCGTGCCGGGCCCGGTCGTATGTGAAGTGAGTAATCTGTCACCTTTTACTTTTTCTATTATTATGGAGAAGTTGCCAGGGTAAGAAATTATAATAAATAATTTTGAATATATGTAATTTTAATTGTAGTACACAACATTTCCCATTATCCTACCCTTCTGGTCCATCATATCCCATTACTTCTATTTTATTTCTCCAGTCTGACCACACCTGTCGCATCGCCTCTTGTGTCATCCTAAAGAGTGGCAACGCGTTGGTTTCATCCTTGTTGTTGCAAACGTCTGCGATCCCCTCTATCCCATCCTAAAGAGTGTCAACGCGTTGGTTTCACCCCTGGTTTTGCAGACGTCTGTGAACCCCTCTTGTGCCATCCCTTCTATCCCATACTAGAGTGGCAACGCGTTAGTTTTACTCCTGGTGTTGCAAACGCCTGCGATCCTCTCTTATGCCATCCCTTCTATCCCATCCTAAAGAGTGGCAACGCGTTGGTTTTACCCCTGGTGTTGCAAACGTCTGCGATCCCTTCTTGTGCCATCCCCTCTATCCCATCCTAAAGATTAGCGAGGCCTTGGTCTCACCCCTGGTGTTGTAAACGTCAATAGGCTACAGTAACCAATTTCCATGAACTGGACTGTCTGGCCGTTTGCTAGCTTTGCAATATTAAAAAGAGAACAGAGTCAGTGATTGCGTAATACTTGCGTCCCAAAGTGAATAGATATAATAAAACTCTTTATTATTTAAATTAATAAATTTAAGGAATAAAAGCGATGTGTTTCTCTGAAACAAAGTTCTATTTATGTTAGTACTTACAATTAGGTACCTAAACATACGATAAATAACTAACATTATATACACTAGGCTTACCTGAAACAAAGAAACGACATTCAAAGTCCATTCACTTAATTCTAATTGAAATAATAATTAAAACTGTTATTTAAAACTAAACACTTATCAAAAACTATATTTGTTTCCACCGTCTTTCGTAATTTTTAAGTGTGTGACTTAGGTCGCGTTCCACTTAAATTGTGATATACTGTGTATTTAACGTTTATACATGCGTTCCTTTGGTAACATTTTCATTACATAGATATTATTAATTTCTCATTGATTACATTTGTTGTAAATAGTTGGATAATATAAAGTCGCCTGTGAGCATAGTGCGGACAATGTCAAGCGGGTCCTCTGCTATCATCGCGGCCACTACCGACGCCACTCTAAGGATCATCGACGCACGCGCACCTACCACTCACGAACTAAAGGTAGCAAAACGTTTAATCGTATATTGTCATTCTAAATTATTATGATTTATCACTTATCTATATTCTACTTTTTATAGCATTAATCGTTATTTTACAGTACAAGTATGTTGTTAATTTGATGTATTATTAATTATTAGTGGAAATCATTGCCAGATTCTGTCCTCCCCAATACTTACAACCAGAGTGTCTTCAAGTCCCATGTGAATAGGTACCTTCTAGGTAAGCGTGCTCCACCTTAGACCATATCTTCGCTTCACATCGGGCGAGATCGTGGTCAAACGCGAACCTATACGACTAAATAGAGTTATTTTTGTGCCATTTGTTATTGAGACTTGGACCATGCAGTTCTGGGGCTATAGGACCATTAAAATGGTCTCAAAAGCGTTGGAAATCATGATGTATATAACTAATAATATTAATTTAATTACACATGTTATTTGACTTGTTATGCATATGACATCATAATTTTGTAAGCTTGTACTAAATCTATTAGGTTGCGCGTTTTGTAAGATAATAAAAAGCATTGTCGTTGCTTTGACTGTCAACTGGCCTATTATTATAATAACAATTATATAATTAAATAATTATATAAATTGTAATTAAAATAATTTTTCTTCTGATGTTCTACAAATAAGATGATAATAATATATTTTCAACGTCTCCTATTTTACATGAACATTGCTTTTGAATTTATTTTTAAATGTATCACTTATCCAATTCCACACTTTATGTGTGCACGCATTGTATACCTGATGTGTGCAACGGCATTATTATGCGCCAGTTGCCGATGAGCGCGAGCACGTTCATCCGGTGCATGTGCGTGTGCGCAAGCGGCGCGTGGTGCGCGTGCGGGCTTGCCAGCGGGCACGTCGCCATAGTGGATCTTAGAACCGGCCTGCCCACCGCCCACTGGAAGGCGCACGACGGCGAGGTACGTCTTATTTTTTAATAGCTATGTCCACCTTTCCGTCTGTTTGTCTGTTCGTCCGTCCGTATGCCTGTGTATGTCAGAGTCATTTACTAATCCGACTGTTTTAACGTCGTCCAACATTGACTTATCCGATCGTTTTAACTTCGTCCAACATTGACTTATTCGATTGTTTTAATGACGTTCAATATTTACTTATCCAATTGTTTTAACATCGTCCAACATTTACTTATCCGATCGTTTTAACTTCGTCCAACATTGACTTATTCGATTGTTTTAATGACGTTCAATATTTACTTATCAAATTGTTTTAACATCGTCCAACATTTACTTATCCGATCGTTTTAACTTCGTCCAACATTGACGTATCCGATTGTTTTAATGACGTCCAACATTGACTTATCCGAATGTTTCAACGTCGTCCAACATTTACTTATCCAATTGTTTTAACGTGGTCCAAGATTTACTTATCCAATTGTTTTAACTTCGTCCAACATTTTCAGGTGCTCCGCTTGGCTGCCGTTGATGACCACAAAATACTCAGTTCGGGATTGGACCAAGTGACCGCGTTGTGGCGTGTCGACGATGGCGAACTCATTGCACATCTCAAGTGAGTTAATAATTTTAATACAAATCAATATCATAACTGAGCTTATTCTGATCATTTACAGTTTGGAAATTTGTACATACATACATATATAATTACTTGACCTCGCTGACTGACATGTCAACGCACAGCCCAAACTACTGTGGCTAGGACCGTGAAAATATGCACACCGGTTCAGTCTCTCCATACTGTAGGTGCGCACTAAGAAAAGACTTTTGAACATTCTACACCTAAGGGAGTGAAAAAAAAGGATGAGAGTTTGTAGGAAAGTCCGTCATTTTCAAAGAGGCACGAAATTTTCTATATCTTCTGCTTAAAAATAAATGTGTATCGGCTTTTTGGAGGATGCGACGTTTTGTAAGCTTATAAAAAAAGTATCGCAGTTTATTTGACTGTTGACTGTCTGCTCCCTTATTGAGGGTCGATTTTTTTTCAATATACATAGGGCGCGTTCCTCTTATAGCTCACAACGCCCAACATTCTCCTTCAACGGTTCCACATAGCGAACACAGTCGCTATGGTCACCGTGAAAACGTCACTCATGACGTCATAATTTTCGCTCACGCAACTCTTACAACGACCCTTATCAAGAGGTGGGTCGAATAATCCGTTCCACTTGACTTTATGATTGTAACTCCCGCAAGCAAGTGGAACGGGAAAAATCGCGGTCATGAGTGTGGTCGTTGTGATCCTCTTGTGGAGCGTAGCCATAGTCGTGTGCAGAGGTGTATCGTTAACTTCATAGTTATATTTAAATTTAATAAATTTATTACTTTTTTTGTAGGGGCAGCACAGAACCCGTCCACTGTCTGTCTGTCTATTACAATGAGTTAATATCTGGTACAACAAATAACCGCATCGGCGTCCATACTTCCATAGATCAAGAGGCTTCGTTCTCAAGCACGAAACTGCGTTCGGATACGTTCAAAGGTGTACTTACTTGTATGTCAGTTTTGCCACTAAACAGACTATTGTTATTAGGAAGCGATAATGGAACTATTAGTTTGCTTTGCTGATCTTTTGTATTTAATAAAAGTGTTTTGTATTTTTTAATTGCTCAATGTACATTGTCTTTATTTAATTATTATCAATGTACGTTTGGATACACACAGTTCGTCGTACAATTTGCTCAGTGTTGTAATTATACGTACAGTTGTTAAAAAATGGAAGTGATTTGCTTTTTTGATCTCACTGATATCTGAAAAGTATACCTGAGCTTAATTTTATGGTCACTATGAGTTGTAACAGGTGGTTTTGCAGAACTAAACCTTGATAATACAAAATTGTCTCTTTATTGGGTAAATCTAGGGAGGCCACGGATTTTGGTGCGGAGTGCAATATTGTTTAATTTAATTTGTAATTAATATCTTATGCATAATAAAATACACTAAATGTACTATAAATAATATTAGGGTAAGCAGTTGTTAGCAGCCCATTCAATGACTGGCACACAGTCAATTTATTCAAGATTTTACAAAATCTTAATATTTTTTATTTTGTACCCATACAATGTAATATGGATGGAAGATGTTAGTGTAAGGAGTATGTATGCGCGCCTAGTCGAAGAAAGGCTTGCAAAAGCGGACTTCTCCGACTTAGATGTGGATAATGACTGGGATAGTATGAAAGAAAGTATAGTGGAAAGCGCAAAAGAAGCATGTGGATGCGCAAAGAGGCACATAACAACGAAAGGTGATGAATGGTGGGACGCGGATGTTAAATCCAGCGTAGAGAGAAAGAGAAAAGCCTGGCTGGATTATGTTGCTTCTTTGCAACAGAATGACAGTATGAAAGAGATGAAGAAAGAAATTTATCGCCTCTGCAAGAACGAAACCAAAGCTTTAGTGAAAGAGAAGCGCGAAAGTATAAAATTGAAAGAAGAAGAGAAGCTGACGGAGAACTTCGAGGCGAATACCAAACTCTTTTGGAGAGAGGTTAAGAAGTCTCGGGGTTGTTCGTCAGCTTCCAGAATGGAAAGAATAAAATCTAAAGCAGGGGACGTTCTTGCTAACCCACAAGAGGTGTTAGCGCGATGGAGTGAATATTTTAGAGAAATGTATGATGATATCCCGGATGCTGGCACCACGACTGAGTCTGTGACTGAGTCCGAGGAGTCAGCATCTGAGATCACGTTGGAAGAGATCGAATGGTCGATAAGAAGTCTGAAAAATGGAAAGGCAGGAGGAATCGATAGTGTGTCTGCTGAGATGATCAAATATGGTGGAACCTGCGTCCGGGACGCTTTCCTGTCCTTATGCAACTTGTGCTGGAGGACGGGAAAGGTTCCCAAGGACTGGAGGCGCGCTGTCATCGTGCCCTTGTATAAAGGCAAGGGGTCACGTATGGAGTGCGCCAGCTACAGGGCCATCAGTTTGATCAGCACAGCATCTAAAGTGTATACGAAGATTATTGAAAAGAGAATGAGAGTGGTATCCGATGGATTACTGTGGGATGCACAAGGTGGCTTCAGAAATGGAAGGGGATGTATGGATCAAGTTTTCTCTCTCCGCAATATCGTAGAGAAGCAGCTGGCTATGGGCCGGAAGGTTTTCTGCGGTTTTGTGGATCTAGAGAAAGCATTTGACAGGGTTGTGCGGAAGGAGCTCTGGGACATATTGCCCGGATATGGGATTAATGGCCAATTGATGCGTGCTGTGCAGTCCACTTACGAGGACTGTATGGCATGCGTGCGAGTGGATGGCAGCCTGTCGCCCTGGTTTGACGTCAATATTGGCGTCAGGCAGGGCTGCGTGCTGTCGGCTTTGCTGTTCATCCTATACCTGGACGATTGTCTCCAGAGAATAAGATTGATGGATGTTGGGGTGCGAATGAGTGATCTAGTTGTAAGCACCTTGCTTTATGCGGATGATGCCGTGCTTTTAGCCGAATCGCCATCAGAACTGCAAACACTAGTCACAATGATGAAAGATGACTGTCAGGCGAGAGGCTTACATTTGAATGCGAAGAAAATAAAGGTTATGGTGTTTGAAAGAGAAGAAACCAGAACGAATGCAAGGATAATGGTCGATGATGTTATGCTGGAGCAAGTGAATGAGTTTGTATATCTTGGATGTGCTTTTAGGAGGGATGGAAGGTACACCGCTGATATAGAAAGAAGAGTAAATTTGGGGAATAGTTTGAATGGAGCGTTAGGTAAACTTCTAGGCGCTAAGAACCTCAGCCAGAAGGCCCAGCTCGCCATACACAACGCGGTGCTGGTACCTACGCTCACGTATGGAAGCGAGAGTTGGGTATGGAAGAGAGAGCATGAAAGTAGAGTAAACGCGGTTGAGATGCGAGCACTGCGCAAAATCTGCGGAGTGACGCTCGCGGACCGCGTTCGTAATACCGAAGTAAGAAAGAGAGTTGGTCTGAAAGAGAGTGTCGGGGTGAAGGTAAGGAAAGGAATGCTCCGGTGGTTCGGGCATGTGGAAAGAATGCATGATGAAAGAATGACTAAACAGATATACAATGCAAAAGTGGATGGATGCAGAAGTCGTGGAAGGCCACGACACACCTTCCACGATCAAATTGATCGTGTACTAGCGGAGGGTGATGTCAGGAGCCTTAAGAACAGACGAGTGTGCATGACAAGAGTTATGAATGTCAAAGAAGCAAGTGAGGTGTGTAAGAATGGGCCTAAATGGCGCTCTGTTGTTCGTGCCTACCCCGCAAGGGAACTGGCGTGAAGTTATGTATGTATGTATGTATGTATGTACAATGTAATATCATTATATTATTGTAATTAAAGTATGGCTACAAAATAAAAATATTAAAATTTCTTAATAATAATAATAAACAGCCCATAAATGTGCCACTGCTGGGCAGGGGCCTCCCGTTATAGGGGGAACAGACAGTATACCCGCCACGCTTGTCCAAGGCGGCTTAGCAGGTTTGACACATCGGTTATCTCGATGTGTAAGGTTGCATCACGATGTTTTCCTTTAATGTTGTTAGCACGTGGTAATTGTGACCATATGCACATTAGACCAGAAAATTGCCTAAGTGGTGCATGCGTCCTAGGATCGAACCCGCGTCCTTTGAGTTTGGGACGCGTGTGCTAGCCATTACGCTACCACGACTTACGAGAAAAATTCTTAATGTTTTGAATATAGTAATAGAGTGCCAATCATTGTACTGGAGTGCCGACAATGGAATAGCTTTCCCTGTAAGCAATAAGTAAGAATACGAAACTACTACTATGTATTAAATTGTTTTAAGCCTCCGTTTAAGAACCGGCCAACAATTAAAAAATGAAATACTGTATTTTTGGCCAAGCATTAAATTATACTTAGCATAGCATTCCAGTTAAGCATTCCATCTAACTGAGTTTAATCTTTAACCTTTTGAAAACATGAATACTGCAAAGTGGAAAATACACCATTTATATAAAAATCAAATTACACGACTATAAATTAATCATTCTTGCAAATAAAGTTGTTGAATTGAGATTCGTTCTAATTCTGATATTAAACGCGTCAACCAAATTGAATTAGTTTGGTTCTTATCTCCAGGGCCTGGTGGGAATTTTTTTTTGGGACTTAAATGGTTTTTAGTATTATGATATAAAATACTCAGTTATTATTACCCAATATAAATCTTACCAAAGAGCTTAGCAGTGATGTAATTTTAACTCGTTCATTATAAAGCTTAAACGTTCATACTTGAAATAACACTAGTAAACTTAATGTCCTATTGGCTTATTAATGGGACATTTACACTATATATATATATATAAAGAAAAAAATTAAAATATTTGAAGAAATAGCGACGTACTTATATTGCTAACATATATCTTAAAAATAAAAACATATTTTGAGAAATTGTACGTCGCATTTTCCGCAAACAAGGTTTGCACTCAGCATATTGCTGTGCCAGCATAATCCATTATATATCACTATGTGTAATATATATAATGTATATATAAAAGGTAATAATAATTAAAGATTGAATTAAATTGAACTTTTTTTTTAAATATGTGTACAATTTGAGTGTCAATTTAAGTCATGAATTTTCAAGTTTTAAAATAATCTAGGATTTTTCAGATCCATGTAACTGAAGTGTCAGTTAAATTGGATTTTGGTGACCCCAAACTTTGGATCTTTTTTTGTTAGTTTCTGGTGTTGCAAATATCTATAGACGACGGTAACCGCGTTCCATCAGGTTGCCTGCTTGTCTGCTGCATGCAATAAAAAAAGTTCGTAATCGCACTTTTTTACCAATAATTTTTATGGCGCCTTCGACCTAAAGACACTGATCTTACAACACTTACGGCCATTATCATACTATGTACTATCCATTTCTTTGTCTTAAGCCGGATTTAAATTTGCATTTCTTAAGAAGTCCATATTAGTCCATAAGTCCATATCCTTTAGGTGGAAATTTTCCAGTTATAAGTTGTCGATTACACATGCGTCCATCCAAACGATAGGATTTATTTGCACGTTAACTACTGTCATAGCACTAATACCTTAAACCCCCGAGGTTTCCTATGCTATGTATAAAACAACCCTATGTACTTTTATCGTTTTTAAATAAAAAAATACTAATGCAAATATAACCAGGGAATACTACTAGTTATTTGATACAATCTATACAAGTAATGTCAATTTTCCACCAATGGTAACGGTCATAGATAGTAGGGTAAATTATACCATTGTTGGCATCCGTCTCTATAATTGGCACCCTATTTATTCAAAACATTGAAATATCATAATATTTTTTTTTACTTTGTATCCATTATTGCTACATTGTTATTATTATATGGCTACAAAATAAAAATTCGGAATTTTTGAAGTGAAATTTCTTTAGAATCGTTGTGATTTAAAACTCGATAAAACGAAAAGGCGACACTAAAAAGAAATATATACATACATCTATAAGACTAAGCCTGCGAGAGAATGAGATACGAGTTTTACATTCTGCAGCACAGGTTAGAGTCAATAAGAGCGACGATTAAACATAGGTCCGATTTGGACCGAAATAAAACTGATAATAATAGTTTTTAGACTAAAACAGTGAAAAATTGAAATTGATACTTTAAGAAGTTTATTTTGAATTATAATATGTTGATTAATGTAGGCTAAAGGAATTATATTTATAATAATAAAAGTTACATAAGAATTATCTGTGAGTATACTCTTTGAAGTTTCACTTCTACTGCGTGTGAACTGTGCACACATTTTATTTTTATTGTTTTGAATTAATTGACAAGGTGCTAATCACTCGGCAGTCCCAAAAATAGCAGTTTTCCCTAATATATAAAAAAACCGGCATTAGATCTTCTTTCCGTTAGTAAATCTTTATTGTTGTTGCTTAATCAATTTTAATAATTCATCATGTCTTTAATGTGCAATAAACTTAAAAATGTAACATAGAAAAATATAATAATTAATTTGTATAATCGAATTTTTTGGAATATCATTATAATGTACAATATTAGTGTGTAAGAATCGCTGTATGTACGTATTTTTATTTATGTCCGATCAAATGTACTCTCGTGAAATGTTTTTCTGTAACTATAAGAATATTCCTTGCCACAATAAATGAGAACAATGGTTTAGTACGAATGTACTCGTAATATAGGGGCAACTATACTATTGCTGGCATCCCCCTCTGGGATTGGCATGTTATCCATTTATACAAGTAATTAAAAAAATCTTATTATAAAATTATTTTTTATTTTGTAGTCATATATTTGATATTGTTATTATTGTATGGCTACAAAATAAAAAGTAAGATTCCTTAAAGTTTAGAATAAATTAATAGTTTGCCAATCATTGAGCTGCCCACAATGGAATGGTTTACCCTGTTTATTTTGTTTTAATACCAATTTTTATATCTTCAGGATTTATTATTATAAACTTTTGTGAAAGTCTTTGTAAAGTTGTCTTTAAAAAATCTTACGAATATAATGTAGATGTAAGAATGTACACTTAGCGAGTTTGCAAAATTAAATATTGTTAATATCAAAGCGAAGTATAGCGGCATTCTGCTGGGATCTTTGATAATTTATTTAGTCTAGTGGTATTTTATATATCTTGGTTTACAAGAAAATATACAATACGTGCAGGTCCCGTCTTGGATTGTTCCGTTTTTTCCTTTGGTATGGGTGTCATTGGCGTTCTTCGTTGTATGTTTCATATAACAAAGTGTAATATTATTTTGGGAATATACGCCACCGTTAAATGATGGAAACACTGCCACACTAAAGCTTCGTTTCATCTTTTCTGATACGCACTTCGGAAGAATAAAATAATTTGCCGGAGTCTGTTTTTACTAACAGCAGACACACAACAGAGTACAGCAGACACACTGACAGCCCAACTGTGATGGAAAGTGGTTACCGTCGCCTATGAACATTTGCAACATTCAAGGTGCTACCAATGTGCTGCCGGACTCGTAGACGGGACTGGCCGCTAATGCCAGAACGCAACTCATGGTTGTTATGGTGGCATACTCTACACTAGAGTAAATAGCTTACCACCTGGCTGTGGGTTATTTTGAAACCTCTTACGACAGGCCGCTCCAACGCAAGAAAATGTATTCTTTCTCCGTTCATGCACGGGGGTAAATAAGTTAGAGTTGACTCTCAAGCGTCTGTACGTTGTAGGTTATTACTACACTGTCTATTTATTAGGTTTTTCAGCCTGTGTGTTTCATTTGCGAATAAATGTGTTAGCGTCGTACTCGCACTACTTTGCGAGCGCGACAGAAATATATTTGAACATGAGTGAAAGAGAGAAGTAAGTAATTATATCAAACAATTTGATGGGTTTCTTACTTATTGCATCACTGCATCGCGACCAGAATATAACTTTTTAAGTATTTCCCAACACATTACAGATTTTTTTCGAATTTAGAAGTCAAAACTACTTTTATGTTGACTGGAAATAGTGGAAACTGAAATAACGCGTAATAAATTTAAAGTAATACCGAATTTAAGCGATAATGTAATAATATTGAACAATTTAATCATACCATACACTAACCAATACAATACTGCCCGCAAACAAACAATATTATTAACAATAAGTACATTATTGCCAATAACAATACTGTGTGTGCGCGGGTCGCCTTAGATATCGGCAATAAAACAAAAATGCCTCTAAAATGTAATACTTACCAAGCCCGACTACCCTCACGTTTGCCGCTATACTTTGTTAAATGCGATATGCCTTGGTATCTGATTAAATTCTGTTGTAATTATGTATATTATAGTGATAAGTGTATTTTTTGTAATTAAAGTATTTTCTAGAAGTTACACGGGCTTTTTCTTTTATTCCTTTTATAGCTTTTTCAGCAACAAAATCTTCGTGCCGCAGTTATGTCGTAGATTGGAAGTGAAAGTATCCCTTGATTATTATCATCTACTATATTATATTAGTGTACTCTGTGATTGTCTCTATTCTGAAGTTGATTTTTAATCACCTACTCATTTAAAATTTAATAGTGATGGAAAACAGAAATCTATACCTACGTCTATAGTATAGATTATAGACGTAGGTATAGATTATATTATAAATGCTATAGTTTAGATGGATGTTCGTTGCTCAATCACGCTAGCACGGCTGGATGAAATTTGGCACAGATATAGACTAAAGTCTGGAATAGCACATAGGCTACTATATCCCGGAAAAATATGAGAATCACTTTCTTATATTATAAAGTAGTTTCAATTACAAAAACATCTATGTAATATTGAAATTGGAAGAAGTTTTATAATAATTATTATTATTTATTCCTCTTTATCAACAGGGCGTTCCATTAGTAGCTCACAACGCCCAAAATGCTGCATTAGCCGTTCCACAAGACGACCGCGGTCGTTGTGGTCGTGGCGAAAACGTCACTAATGACGTCAACATTTTCGATCATACAACGCTCACAACGACCCATGTCAATAGTTGGGTCGCATAACCGTTCCACTTGGGTTTACGATTGTAACGCCGGCAAGCAAGTGGACCGGGCAAAATCGCGGTTGTGAACGTGGTCGTTGCGAGTGTCTAATGGAACGTAGCCTAAGTTGATAAGTTTCCTAAACTGTTGTTCTTTTTTCATGATTTGACAGAAAATAAACTGCCAGACCGCTTTGCAGCGTAAAATTGAAATAGCGAATAATTTTGGAAGTTGTATATAAATAAAAATGCCGCACACATCTCATCGTCGATCCAGCACGTCGCTGATGCCTGGGCGCCGGCCGAGCATGATGCACCATGCTGGCCCCGACACATCAGAACTAAATCTGCTGAAGCAAGAAACACATACAGGTGACCATTTTCTAACACCAGCACAACTAGAAGTCGTTTACAGAACCAACGTGAACACAGGTCTAACTGAGAACTTCGCAAAAGAATTGCTAGAGCAATATGGCCCCAACCAACTTAAAGAACTAAAAGGAACAAGTTACTGGAAGATATTCAGACATAATCTTTTTGGATGGTTCCAATGTGTCTTATGGGTTGGCGCTATTCTCAATTTCATCGCATTCTTCTGTGCTAGTGAAATTGATACCGGTGGCGATGCAGGGCATTCTGAGAAGGAGTATCTTTATCTCGGTTTGGTTATTATGTGTACTGTAGTTGGCACTGGTTTATTCGGGTTTTATCAAGAAGCTAAAAATATAGCCGTCATGAGCGGCTTCGAAAAGATGGTACCACCGAACGCGATCGTTATTCGTGAAGGCATTAAGAAAGTTATTCCAAACAGTGACATAGTTATAGGAGATATAGTAGAAATGACTGGAGGCGAAGTGGTACCAGCTGATGTTCGGATTCTCACCTGTGCGAACTTTAAGACGGATATGGCCTCCTTAACCGGAGAATCAGAACCTATAGGTCATAAGCCAGAATGTACGAACTCTAACCCTCTCGAATCTAAAAACATGGCTTACTTTGGGTGTCCAATAACTGAAGGATCTGCTAAAGGAGTAGTAGTTGCTACAGGGGAAATGACTCAGATAGGAAAGATCGCTGGATTAGTAACCGGATTAGAAAAGGAAGAAACTCCAATCGCGAAAGAAATAACTCATTTCATCAAAATGATATGTGGTGTTGCTTTTGCGTTCGGTTTGATATTTTTCTTCATGGTGTTTTTTATTCAGAGGAGTTGGTTGTCGGCATTGCAATATATGCTTGGTATAATTCTAGCTAACGTTCCAGAAGGTTTGATAGTAACACTTACCGTTTGCATGACCCTCTCCGCAAAACAGCTGAAAAAAAAGAACTGTCTGGCGAAGACTTTGCAAGCTGTTGAAACTTTGGGTTCGACGTCATGCATATGTTCTGATAAAACGGGTACTTTAACCCAAAATCAGATGAACGTGTCTCATTTGTTCTGCAATTTCAAAATTTACCACAAAAATGATCATACTCATGTTTCTGATCCTACATATGCTACGTTAAGTTTAGCGGCATCACTTAATTTAAAGGCAGTGTTTGCTCATGAAACTATGGAGTTGCCTATCGAAAAAAGAAAAATTCTAGGTGATGCTTCTGAATCAGCTATACTACGATATATGGAACTTAATCGCTCTGCTACCCAAACACGTGAAGAAAACCCTAAAGAAGCTGAAATTCCTTTCAGTTCTGCATATAAATACCAAGTGACCATCCACAAACTGCAAGCTACTCAAGGCTATTATTTAGTAATGAAAGGTGCTCCTGAAATTGTTCTTGAATATTGTACCAAAGTTCATACTGACGACGGTGACCAGCCTCTTACTCCTCAAGTAAAAAAAGAACTAAAAGAAAATTTTATAAAATTAGCAAACATGGGTGAAAGAGTTATTGGTTACTGTGATTTGAAGTTGGATGTGAAACTTTACCCACTAGGATATAAGTTTGATACACAGCAAAGGAATTTTCCTATAGAAGAATTGACATTCGTAGGTGCTCTGTCTATGATAGATCCACCCAGAGAGGAAATTGAAAAATCAATAGCTTTATGCAAACAGGCAGGAATCAAGGTGATTATGGTAACAGGTGATCATCCCGTTACAGCATTAGCTATATCACGTCAATGTGGAACCATAACATTACCGACTGCTTATGACTATGCTTTTGAACATCACATAGAATTAGCAGATGTACCAGCACACATAAAAAATCAATTTCAAGCTGCGATAATAACAGGCGATGAATTACGAAAAATGAGCGTCAATGATTTGAAAAAGGCCCAACAGAAGTATTTAGAAATTACTTTTGCCAGAACCAGTCCGCAGCAAAAGCTATTTATTGTGGAAACATACCAATCACTAAAGCATGTCGTGGCTGTAACTGGAGATGGAGTAAACGATTCACCTGCTTTGAAGAAAGCGGACATTGGGATTGCGATGGGTATTACAGGAACAGAAGTTTCTAAGCAAGCAGCAGATATGATTCTATTGGATGACAACTTTTCTTCTATAGTTTTGGGAGTCAAAGAGGGAAGAAGAATCTTTGATAACTTGAAAAAGACTATTGCATATACTCTCACATCAAATACTCCAGAAATGTTGCCTTTTGTGCTATATGCCTGCGTGGGAATGCCGTTACCAATTACACTTATGTTAATTTTAGTTATAAACGTTGGTACTGATCTTCTACCCGCAATGAGTCTTGCTTACGAGGATTCTGAGGAGGATATTATGTCTATACCCCCAAGGAAGCCGACAGATCATTTGGTAAATAAAGTGTTGATATACATGGCCTATTTTCAAGTCGGCTTGATACAGTTTTTCGCTGGAATGTATGCATATTTCGTCGTCTTTGCCCAAGATGGTTTTTATCCTTCTTCTTTAATTTTCATTCGTAAAGATTGGGAATCGACAACGTCTGAAGTCTACGACACTCTGGGTCGTACCTGGTTGTTTGTGGATAGGAAGAGAATTGAGAAGAAGGCGCAGACAGCGTACTTCGTTGCAGTATGCTGGACTCAAATATCGGACGTCATAATTTGTAAGACTCGTAGAATCTCCTTGCTAAAGAAAGGCATGAAGAATCACGTGTTGAACGTGAGCATTGTTGTTGACTTGATCGCGGCGCTAATTGTGACCTATCTCCCTATTTTCCAAGAGGTGTTCAGTACGGAGCCGCTGTCTTGGCACGACTTCTTCCTAGCTACTCCATTTATGGTATTGATGATACTTGGCGACGAATTAAGAAGGTATTTGATAAGAAATAATATTTCGAAATGGGCAGAGCAGGAAACATACTACTAAGTATATTTAAAATGTTACACTACATAAACATTTTAAGCTAACGTTATTTCTGTAGAGTAACTCTAATTATGCTTATGTTAACTTAATATAAAATTTCTTTATACGTCGGAGTATTTATTTTGATGCACGTCAAGAAAGCACCTTCTGAAGTTTTTAGCACAGTACGGGGATAATTTTTTTTTATTTTTTTTTTATTGCAGGAGTTCAGCAGACAGGCAGACGGCCCACTTGATGGAAAGCGGTTACCATCGCCTATGGACATTTGCAACACCAAAGGTGCTACAAATGCGCTGCTGCTCTCTTAAAGGAGACTGGAACCTGGTCACTAATGCCGGAACACAACACAAGGTTGTTATGGCGGCATACTCTAGACCAGGGGTGGTCGCCATCCAGTCGAGCAAATACTCTACCACCTGGCTGTGGGTTGTTTAGTCGCCTCTTACGACAGGCCGCCGGGCCGCAGGAAATTGTATTCTTTCTCCGTTCCTGCACGGATAATTGTATATTCTGAAATTTAAAAATATAATTTAAAGCACTAAAGAAAGTCCATCCAAAATTACATAAAAACCAATTTATTTGGTAAGCTGCGAACAGATCACTAAGCATTACGACACAAGCCCGAGATAAGGTGAATCTACGTATTAATAAAAGCAAAGTTGTAAACTTACTTATACTTTATAAATTAAACTTTTAAGTTAAGTCGTGGTAGCTTAGTTATTAACGTATCCGCGTCTCATTCCAATGGGGTGAATTTAAATTCTGGCCGTGGAGTACAAAGTGTGACTATAGACAGTTCTCTGATCTAAAGTGCTGACAGTGAAGGACACACAGAGTACAGGAAGGAGACGAAGTATTAATAAAAACAGTCGTAAATTTACTTATACTTTATAATTTAAACTTTTAAATTAAGTCGTGGTAGCTTAGTTGTTAACGTATTCGCGTCTCATTCCAATGGGGTGAGTTTAAATCCGAGCCGTGAAATACACAGTGTAACTATAGACAATTCTCTGACCTAAAGTGCTCACAGTGAAGGACACACAGAGTGCAGAAAGGAGACGACTTATTAAAAACAGCAGTCGTAAATTTACTTATACTTTATAATTTAAACTTTTAAACTAAGTTATGGTAGCTTAGTTGTTAACTTATTCGCGTCTCATTCCAATGGGGTGAGTTTAAATCTTGGCCGTCAAGTACACAATGTAACTATAGACAGTTCTCTGATCTAAAGTGCGGACAGTGAAGGACACACAGGGTGTAGGAATGAAACGACTTATTAATAAAAGCAAACTCGTAAATTTACTTATACTTTATAATTTAAACTTTTAAATTAAGTCGTGGTAGCTTAGTTGTTAACGCATCCGCATCTCATTCCAATGAGGTGGGTTGAAATCCTCATATGGCGGCCATGACGTACACAGTGTACCTGTGTATATAGCTATACTTGATGAAACCTGCACATCGATACCACAGCTGTACACTGACCGAACCTCCTTTAAAAAGAAGGAGACCCGATCCCAGTAGTAAGACTTTTATAGGCTGATATTATTGGCTATTCAATTAGATATATAAGCAAAATAAGTTTGGCTTTCATTTGGAGACTTGTGTTTAGATTTTAATCATGCCTAATCTATATTACAAAGTAAAGAGTCCTTTAATATTAATATGTTTTGGTGTAACACTTGTGGTCATTATATGAAATCGGTCTAACAGAACGTGTCCTTGCGCAAAACGGGTGAATATGTTCTATTTTATCTATCAACTATCTTAAATTACCACTGTGAGACAGTTATATAGGGCTGCAAATGACATGGAAACTATATCTGACATTAATTTATTTTATTATAGCTTATATTCGAAAATATCACTTGAACAAACAAGATGAAAGAATTCCGTGTCTCGTGGTATGATAAAGTATTATTTTACAACATAGTTAATATGCAAATTTTCGTAAAATGCGTTAAGTACTTTCTGTGTGGTGTGCAAGCAACCAGACAATAGTCACATGCAGGTATGTATACCATTCCAATTATTCTGAAATAAAAACAGTCTTCTAGGACAGTGTTCCGCAAAATTTTTGTGTTCAAGGTACATCTAGGAAAGCGAAAATTATTGGAGGTACACCACAAATAAACATCATTTTTTAAGTAATATTAATGTAATCAACATTTATTTATTAATCATCTAAACAATATTTATTATTAATCAACAAACCTAATGTTTAAAATGCAGCATTACCTTATTTTTCCGAGGCACACCAATAATTAATGACCATGGTACACCAGTGTGCCGCGGTACATATTTTGCGGAACACTGTTCTAGGAGACAAGAATTGCATGTTTTGGAAAGAAATAAGTTTTTATTATTACTTATTCATATATTTATAAATATTATTACATATAATTTACAAAAAAAATAATTTAATTCAAAATTTATCCCTAAGCTAGGTTGTCAGGAAGAGATTTCTCCAAGGACTCTTATAAACAATAAATCCTATTGTTTGGCCTAACTTAAGTAAATACTTTAACTAATGTGTTACCTATTGAATCTATTTTGGTGACCAATAGTTTTATATATCTAAAGTCTACGCTTCTTTGTGATTTTCATAATTCTTAACCTTATCTACGTTAGTCCCGTTTAGTTCTAATGCTCCGTATCTTTTCTAAGTTTTCAAACTGAACTATATAAAATTCTCGATTTATTACAGGTTCTAGAAAGAAAATGCTCTTAAGTAGCCCTACTAAGCTACATGAATGGGCGCGGCCGATATGAATTTTAAACCAGCCTGCACATGTTTGGAATTAAGTTACCGGAATAACTTCGAATGTGACCCACATATTAGAAGTAAAATAACGCACATGTGCGGTTCGCGAACTGACCTATTGATGTAGCCTATTGCAGTAAGGCTGCGTCAAGATTCGGAGCGTTTTCATAAATCTTTAGGACTTAATATTAATTTGTATTCTTATAATATACTAGCTGTCCCGGCAGATGTTGTTCTGCCCTGAAGAAATAAAATTTAGAACCCGATTCCAGCCCCACCTACCGGGTCCAAATGCAAGCTATGTGTGCAAATTTGATTAAAATCGGTCACGTAGTTTAGGAGTCCATCGCGGACAAACAACGTGACACGTAATTTATATATATTAAGATTAATACCCTATTATTTTTAAAGATTATTCTTATATGTAGCGGTTACTTTTACAGTTTATTTGTTTGTCGTGTTTCATAAATTTTGAACTTGTACTTTATGGACCATAGATTAGGTTGCATACGAGTTTTACCTCAGGACATGTAAAGGTCCCACAAAATAAATTTTGAGTTAATCAAACTGCTGCGTATGCACCCCTTTTTAATTTCTTAAAACTGAAAAGGAATATAACAAAATATTCTACATCACAAAAAGTATCTACTTAAGGCACAATTTCCATGAAAATATTTTTGAGGGATACCCACATATTCATAAATTTAGAAATGGATCACCGAGCAAGGTCATAGTGTTTTTTCCCGGCGAAACTGGGTCACCTTGGCGTCCGCAAAATCTCCAGTGTCGCTCTGCCAGCTTTTCTGTCATGGCTATACAGTACGAGTGAGTATTATTCAGTATTCAAAATTTTACAAAAGACCAATGTTGACATACTAGCCCCGTCACATCTTCCAATAACCGAGTCAGGGGCTGGCAACGCCGCCGCTTCAGCTGAAGACGTCAAACGGCGCAAATATGGAGCCTTAGGAAAAGGTTACATATTTGTGCCGTTTGGGGTTGAAACACTAGCATCCAATGTTTTCACACGAAATAAATAGAAAAACTTTTAAAGATATCGCTAAAAATAGAACTGCAGCTTTATTCCCTTACTTGATTTACAAAGTAGCCGCAAAGTTGCCTTTGTTAGCTCAATAATACCTCACTAAAATAATTGCTGTTCCGAAAGGGTATCGCATATCAAATCTAGGTTTATGTCATTAACTCTTAGGTATAGACCTTGAAGTTAGATTTTGTTGTTATTTATATATAAACCTGAAAGTGAGTCTGTTTGTTACGTCTTCATGATTTTGGATATGAACAAATCTTCAAACAAAACAATCAAATATACACATTGTATGTCCTTAAACTAAGTAAGTTACGGTTGTATTTTTACATTTTAACGGTTTTAAGCGCGGTATTTTTTTGACTTTCACCGCATTGCCACTTTTCAGTAGCCGTGATCACGAAGATAAAGATGTCAAGTGTCAATAAGTATTGTTAAAATTTTATTTATCCTACCGCCAACTTGTTCATTTTAATTATTTTTATTGTTGTGTATGGTTATTATTTACTCTATGGGAGATTAATCTAATTTATCACCGCTTCCCAACATGTTGTCGCCGAAACGTCGGAATAGTAAAAATCATATAAAATACCGCGTTTAAAACCGTTAAAAGTAGTTTTATTATGTGACGGTTGTGTTATGGGTTACAGAGAATGGTCAACTCTGAGGCGGGTCCCAGACATTCAGACTAACAATGTAAAGTTCGTTTATGAAATGTATCATATCAGGACTCAAATTCGGGACGTCTACGTTCCAGTGAGCTAGGCGTACTAAGGCTTATACTACTCGACCATTGCCGTCAAATAAATGTGTATTGTACTTATATTTTAGAAATCTTCTATTGCAGTAAATGCAAGTGCTCTGGTGGGGAAAAAATATAAATTTACACTAACCTATAAGGGAAAATATATATGTAACCTACTAGTAACTCTGTTTCATTACGTTTCTAAACCTTAACAAAACCTAGCAGCTATCCTGGGAAAGGACACGTTATGTCTATACTAATATTACGAAGTGGAAAGACGTGTATGTTTGTAACGAAATAACTCAAAAACCACTGGACCGATTGCAAAAATTATTTCATCATTAGAATGCTAAATTATCCCTGAATAATATAGGCTATATAAAAATTAGAGATCCCTATATAAAACTTCAATAATGTAACCCATCAATCTAAACAAAATACTTGGCGCTGGAATCGGGTTCCATGAATTTGATGAAATTTTAAGTGTGTTTGAGTGGGTTTCGGGGTGGTTTAGATTCACAATTAGACCCGATATGTGGCGCTGGAAACGGGTTCTAGATTTTAATTTTTTCAGGGAAGAACAACGTCTGGCGAAACTGCTAGTATTATATAAGGGACGAAAGTTTGTACGTGGAACTTATAATCAAATTATTCACAGATATTACAATAAATTCTAAAACATTCTTCACAAAAAAGAGCGCACGCCAAAAAGAAATTATTCATGGAATTAAGACGTATAATTATTGGCTCTATCGCCATTTAGATCTAGAAAATTCATCTTAAGAGTAAGCCGTTTGAACTTCCATATAATTTCCGAGGGACATGTCTAAGCGTATCCTTGGTTGCGAAATTGTATCAAGTGTAAGCTGACCAGCCATGTCTACGCCTTTATATAGCAGGTCCGGATTGAATACAACACACCTGCCCTCAACTGTACAACGTGCGCGCGCGCAAATATGATCGCTAAGGTATTTAATAAATCTATATTTTACTAATTTTAAAATAAATCTATACTATCTCTTCTATATATAATATTATAAATGGATGTTTGTTGCTCAATCACGCCAGAACGGCTGAACGGGTCTTGCTGAAATTTGGCAGATAAATTATAGTGTGGAATAGGACGTAGATTATTTTTTACTCTGGTAAAAATTACGGTTCCCGTAGGATAACATATACGCGAACGAATCCGCAGGTAAAAGCTAGTAATAGTTTTGTATTTTTTGATTGAAATGAGAGAAGAATTTTCTATTGGTATTTAGAACAACCTTTTTATATTTAAAAATCAGACATGTGAAAATAAGTAAAGTTCATTTATTTTTTGTGGAGCTTTAAAGCTTCTGACAAAAGTTCTGGTCCATGGAAAGTGTCTGACACTTATGATACTATTTTAGAATAATATTCTACAAAACATATATAAAAATCAGTCACGTAAATTTAAGTTAAGTAACACTTATTTTTAGTTATCTTTCTTACTTGGTACCTGCCCAGGTGTCACAAGGAGAGCTCCACAAGCACGCAGGTATTCAAAGAGCATGAGACGCTACTGATAACCTAAGTTTTCATCTATGTGAAAATAAGTTATGTCTGATCGCTCAGGGATCGTATTAAAAACTTAGACAAGTGCCTAAAACAAGAATAACCAGTGGAGCCAACTAAATATATAGAGAATTTAAGATTTGATCCAAAATAACTGCCATTTTACCGGATCATTGTCACTCTTAGAATTATTTTTCATGTTGATGATAAGTAGAGAAAAGATTAGAACGCCAATTTATATTAATGTGTATTAAAATTATGTATCTATTCTATATTTTTATGTTTTACAGTTCTTGTTGTTGTGTTGCGCGTGCGCCGCGGCTGTGGCAGCGCCTGGTATATATGACGTTGGTTATGCAGCACCTGCCCTCGCCCATGCTGTAGCTCCAGCATATGCGGCACCGGCGTATGCTGCCCCGGCATATGCGGCACCAGCATATGCTGCCCCAGCTTATGGAATTTCCCATGCGATTGCCGCCCCTGCGATCGCGGCACCAGCTCTAGCCGCACCCGCCATAGCCCATACTTATGCTGCGCCGGTCGTCAAAGCTGTTGCAGCGCCCGTAAGTTTGTTATGCTAACATCCGTAACAGTTTAAGCTTGGTAACCTCCCTAAAATATTTACAAAAGTGTGCGCTTAAAACCTTGTATGAAAAAATATTTATTGTTTAGCCAAATAACAGGGAGTCTGGAAGCGCGGCGCATATTATAGGCACGAGTAGGTATGTGTCTGTAGGCCTATAGAAGTCGTTTTTGAAGAATCGTTCAGTGAAATTGATATGTGTCTAGATACAGATACTGGTGGGTGTAAGATATAGCATAAAACAGTTGCAATTTATTTTGATACTTATCACATTGGTAATATGAATCGGCGAACATGGCTGCTTTTGGATGTTTAACCTTAAAAAAATATTTTACAAACTAACCTCGAAAACTGCCAGAATATTCATAAATGAAAATGAATGTGTTTATTACAAAATGGAATCTTACAGATTACTTATTAAAAGTCATGAGGAGAAGAAACGGCGCAACAAACTCCCCAGCAACATATCATTACTTTATATTCGTCTTAAAAAAATCTAGTTTAGTTATACTAATACAAGATGTACCTACCAAAGTAATTTATATGAATGATTACTGAAAAAGCTTGGTGGCGATCGCATTATACTTATTCGTTGAGGTCATCTGGAAAATCTCGTAAGTATAAGCCTTCTCGAACAAACGTTGCTTTACTAATTGTTTAAATTTGTTTATTGAAAGCTGTTGAACATTTTCTGAAATTTTGTTGAAGTACATTAATTATACTTTGCTCTACGAAACTGTTGTAAACTTTATGAAGCCTACATGTGGGAGGTTCATAATAATTTGTCCACGAAAGTTATACTAAATTCTTAATCAAAATCTACACGAGTTTGAGGTCTGTGGTGAAGTAGATTAATGAAGTACATACAGGGTAGACTTTAGCATTAATTGGTATTATTTATTATTTTTTACCGGCTTACGTCCCACCAGATGCAAATCGGTTACTGTGGGTTATGAACATTTGTAATACCAAAGATGCCACTAATGTGCTGCCGGCCTCCAAGCAGGGACTGGAATCTGACCAACTTCCTAGGAGAAAGAAAAAATCAAACAAATTAAAACAATAATTTAAAAATACGTTTTAACGGTTTTAAGCGCGGTAATTTTATTTGATTTTGGTTTTTTCGACGTTTCGGCCACTTTTTAGTGGCCGTGATCACGGAAGATCATGTTTCATATTATGTATACAAGTCGCGAAAACTTAAGAAAATATTAAATACTTTAAAATGTAAAAAATTGTAAACAAACTTAGTTTTTGCTTAGATCGTCAGAGCAGAACCAGTAGATCCGAATCCCGCCTACAGTTTCTCGTATGGAGTCGCCGACCCAGCAACCGGTGACCAAAAAGAGGCGTCGGAGACGCTCCAGAACGGAGTCGTCCATGGGCAGTACAGCTTGGTCGAACCCGATGGGCACTTAAGGAAAGTGACATACACCGCCGATAAAATCAATGGCTTTAATGCGGTTGTGGAGAGGACGGGAGGCTCGCATGCTGTAAGAACTTTCTCATAACGATTCATTAAATGAATAATACGTAATTATAGGTACTATTAGTAAAAAAAATCGCAGTAACTTAGTGGTTAATTAGCGCACTCGTCTCCCAAAATGAAATTGCGCAAGTTCAAATCCTGACCGCAAAGGATGCATTACTTGGCAGTTTCTGACCTAATGTGCATATTGATGTAATTACTAAGTGCTAATGGTAAAGGAAAACATTGCGACGAAACGTACATGTCGAGATGACCAATGTGTCAAACCCGTCAATCCGCGTTGGAAAAGCGTGGCGGGTATATTGTTCGCTCGCCTATAAAATAGACGACCCGAGTCCAGCAGCTGGACGTTTATGGGCTGTTACTATTATTGTAAATCTTATACTAATATATAAAGCTGAAGAGTTTGTTTGTTTGAACGCGCTAATCTCAGGAACTACTTGTTTGATTTGAAAAATTCTTTCAGTGTTAGATCATTGCCCATTTATCTAGGAAGGCTATAGGCTATATACCATCACGCTAAGACCAATAGGAGTGGAGCACCAATCAAGAATATTTCAAAAACGGGGGGTTTTGAAAACAAATTCCACGCGGACGACGATGCGGGCACAGCTAGTATATTATAAAATTCTAAACACGCCGTGTCTGTACATTGAAGCAATTTGAAAAAAGCAACTAGAATACACTATATAAAATATGCATTTTTTTTTTTATTTCTTGTCTGTGTGTTCGGGATACACGTATAAACTACTGGGCCGATTTCGATGCGGTTTTCGCTGGTCGACAGCAAATTCTTAGACTTAAAATCTGCTTTACCTTTTGTCCTGGGAATCCCGCGAGAATTTTTCTGGTATAAATTTAAAAGGGCCAGATTGAAAATAAAACGAATTCCAATGCGCTATTTTCACTGGTCGATAGCAAATTTAATTTAATAAAATATCTGATATTTTTATCCCGGGAATCTCGCGGGAATTTTCCCGGGAGCGATTTGAAGTTGTTCGGGTGCATAAAAATTAACTTATTCCGACAGTTTTCACTAAAACGATTGCTGCGGTACTTTGTGACTCGGGAATCCCGCGGGAATTTTAAGTCAAGCGTGAACGAAGTCGCGGGCATATTCTATTAGAAAGCTTTTATCTGATTTCAGTACATTGAGCCCGTTTGTTGGGACTGTTAATATGGAATACATCATAGACGATGATTCTTATTTCATTTTCAAAATACACTTAATTTGGAGACTTTCCTCCGATATTTTCAGTAAACTATCATTCCACTTTTTCGGTTTTTTACATACATACATACATAGATACATAACTTCACGCCAGTTCCCTTGCGGGGTAGGCACGAACAACAGAGCGCCATTTAGGCTTATTCTTACACCTCACTTGCTTCTTTGACATTCATAACTCTTGTCATGCACGCTCGTCTGTTCTTAAGACTCCTGACACACCTGACACACCATCACCTTCTGCTAGTACAAGATCAATTTGATCACGGAAGGTGTGTCGTGGTCTTCCACGACTTCTACATCCATCCACTTTTGCATTGTATATCTGTTTAGTCATTCTTTCATCATGCATTCTTTCCACATTTCATTTTCGGTTTTTTACATTCTCTATTATCGAAATAATAATTATTAATAATATTTATTATCAGTGCATAACATTAGAGTTTTAAGAGGTTGTAATTCAAAAAACAATGAATATATAAGTGATGTAGTAATAAGTCTTTGTAGTGATAAGTCTTTCTTTCTTTCTTTTCTTTCTGATATCAAATAACATTGGTGTTACCAGGCACCAGTAGCAGCAGTAGCCGCTCCAGTGGCAGTAGCCGCCCCAGTTGCAGTCGCAGCCCCCGTCACCAAAGTCATCGCTGCGCCAGTCGCCAGGTATTCCGTACCAGCGGCGCACGTTGCTCATCCGTGGGGTTAGAAACTTAGCCACCACCGACCATGATTGATAAAGGCTACACTCGATTTGAGGCGATATTGTCGTACCGAAGGCATGCTAAAAATCTTGCGAGTGTAAAATAAGGGCTTAATACGTATAATTCTTAATGACACTATACTAATCGTGGTTATGTAAAAATGTTCTTTATTTACTTGTAGTAGCATACGGGACAGATAAAAGGACTACAAAGACCAACAATTACTTAACAGACAATATCGCTTCGTGAATCTTGTAGTCTGTCTACACTTTATTGCTGAATTTGGCAGAATATGCTAATTAGTATATAATATATAATAAGACTCGTATATTGATAGAAGAGATGTTAGAATCTTGTAGGATATCTATATTATTAACAATTCCTTATTGGTAAGTTTGTGAAGTTATATATTAGAAGAGTAGATTGTGGCTATAAAGCAAAGGTACATTCTAAAAGTAAAATTGTATACATTTTGGTTGTTATTTTTATAATGGAATGTGTTTTCCTTTTTGTTTGATAGGAGTGAGGAAAGATGCTTTTATATTTTACTTTCGATTTTAAAAAATAATGTAGTTTTCGAATACACGGATAGTTGTGTTTTTAAAATTGCATTTCTATTATTTTAATTTAAAATAAGGCTTTACGAGGCCATAATATTTTTTTTAAATTTCTGTCTTTGCATTCCGGCCACAATCTTAAGTATCGCCCATATCTGGGCAAATGGCAGGATTATCTCTAAAATCAGCAATATTGTGGTATATCGAACGCGCCAGGATAAATGATTGTAACTTATTTTATTTATTCAATGCTTGATTGTTGCCTACGGACTTGATTTTGACGCATTGTATTATTTACGTATCTGTAAATATTAATTTTTAGTTTTATAAAAAAAATATTAAACGCAGTTTTGCGGTATTTTCTATGAGTTTCATTCTTTTCTTCTGCCTTAAGACAGCAATATCATGTAAGGTTATGAAACTACACAGATTTTTGGAGTTTCTACGATTTGATCCTGAAACTACCGCTTTTGGAGAATCGCTTGGTGAAATTGATAATTGTTTAGACGCAAAACAGTTTAGAGTTCCACTTTATAGTTATACTTGTCAAATTTGTAATCGAATCTGGGAAAGAGGCCGCTTTGAGCCCCTTCTATTCCCAGTCGTGGTATGGCAGAAAATATTATTTTTCAGTAAAGCAGACAAAACTAGTTTTTTTTTCATAATCGTTGTCACTATTATAGTAATTTACTTACTTCATAATCGTTGTTCATTTTTAACTCGAGTCTAAAGGTGCACACTTAGAGCAAGTATTATACGAGCAAAACTTATAGTTATAAAGCCGGCCACTTTAAGATACTTTGCAATACAAAAGTTGTTATGGCTTTCTTTTCGGTTGAAACATTTTCAGTTTTGGTATCCAAGTAGATGGTCGGTTTCGGAGGTCGTAGTGTAGTAGAACGCATTTTTTAAACATGCTATATTTGTCGGGTAAGAATAACTTTTATATGTTTTTCATACGAAACAAATTACGACAAATTCCAATATGAGCATTCCGCTCAAAGCTGTCAATACCTGTTAGCTTAATCTACCTTAGATTAAGAAATAACCGAATAATGACATGGAACGATAAATATTTAACAGCTTATCCCCATTTGGTCATGGAAACTTGGACAAAAACTGGTTTACCTAATTTAATGTATGCTAAGGATAGGGTTTTGCAATTTCCGACTTACCGAGTTGAGGTTATCAATTAATCATGAACCGCACAGTTTACAATTATTACGGCATTTATCGAACTAATCGAAGCCGTGGATTGAGACTCCGACTGTGGAAATTAATAGTTTAGGTATAATTCCAAAGACCGACTTTCAATCACCAGATAGGAGTTATTCATAAGAATGAAATACATAGAACAATTTATAAGGGCAGTTGTATGAATAAAACAATTGAATTGATACATTTCTTAATCTAGTCAGGTTATAATTTATTTGATTGATAACTTTTATCTGACGATTGAAAAGTCGGCATTTAAAATAACAAAAACTCAGTATGGTAGCTACTTTATTAAATGCTAGCGGCTCGCCCCGGCTTCGCACGGGTATCTAAAAATAAACTGTTTTGTTGAGTTTAATTACTTACTAAGCGAATTCAGAATATTTAAAAAAAAATATAATATAGCCTATGTTGTGGTCGGTGAGAATAAATCCCGTGGTTTCAATAAATAAATACTCTCTTTTTGTGTTAATTTACTATTATTTCGACCCAATAAACACAATTAAAATTAATGCACGTATTTCCGTCAATATTTTTCACACGACAAAAAAAACAAACCAAAACTTTGACATAAAAAAATATCACATTCAAAAACACAATTCTATGAACAAAATAGGTTTTACAAGCACGAGACTGCAACAGCCTATGTCACCCGGGGATAGTGTAGCAAAAAAAATCTTGCTAACACTGAAAGAATTTATTTTTATTATTAGTGAAAGAATTTTTCAAATCGGTTGAGTAGTTAGTTACGGAACCTATTTATTTTTTTTATTGCAGGAGATCAGCAAACAGGCAGACGGCCCACTTGATGGAAAGCGGTTACCATCGCCTATGGACATTTGCAACAGTAAAGTTGCTACAAATGCGGTGCTGCTCTCTTAAGGGGAACTGGAACCTGGTCACTAATGCCGGAACACAACTCAAGGTTGTTATGGCGACATACTTTAGACCAGGAGTGGTAGCCATCCAGTCGGGCAAATGCCCTACCACCTGGCGATTCAATGCAAACAAACAAATCTTTCCTCTTTATAATATAGTATAGACTAATTAGGAAAATTAATTACTAAAGTTCTAATAAGAAAGCCCTATAAAAGGAATAGAATAGAATATAATAAACTTTTATTGTTCACCACATACACATAAAATAAACAATTTACAGTAGTCACATTAAACAGTAAAAATAGGAGCAATGGGCAGCCTTATCGCTTTAGAGCGATCTCTTCCAGACAACTCGGGCTATGGATTTTATCAACGAGAGATTCGCAAGTGTATGACATATAGTTACTTTTTAACGAAGCTGGCACACCTCGCTAAACCGTCCAGCGTCCCTCCACATTATAATGAGGCGCCACGAGATCGTAATCATAGGTATGACTGCTGTGACACCTCGACGCAAGCTGACAAGGAGAGGTCTCACAAAACACCCTACGGCACTGGGTCTTGTTCGCCGAAAGGGTGCCCCGACCCCCAGTCCAACTACGTTAATAAAAGGAAATGAGCAAAGCGCCGCCTGTGAACGCCTCTTCGCCGTCTGCGGCAGGGGTCTGCTTGCAGCGGACGGCCCACATAATGAAAAGTGGTTACTCAAATTCAAATTTTTTTATTAAAAATCAGTTCCACTGTCGAACACTTTTGAAGGTCATACATGTAAGTCAAAATTTAAATCTAGATAAGTACTTATATACTGCGGAACGTGTTATCGCTGTTTAAAGGAGAAGATGCGGCAAAAAACTACCCACCAACACTTCTAGCTAAAAAAAACATCATAATTATTTATATATCTCAGGCTCTTTTAAAAAAAAATACATATACAAGTTGTATTACAATTACTTTTCAAATAATTAATAGTGTTGTAACAAACAAAAAATATTGTTATTGTCGCAATAATGACATACTAAGAATGGATACTGCGACAAATCTCCATAGATTTCTTACACGTTATGCAAAATATAAACATTATCCAAAAGATAGTATAAAAGGCTAGAGCGAGCAATTATGTAAATGCAGTTGTGTCATTTAAATATTCTTCAATAGTGTAGTATCCCTTTTTAATCAAGGTACTTTTTAATTTAGCTTTAAATTTAATGTAGGGCAGATCTAACAATTCATTCGGAATTTTATTGAAGAAGCATATAGCAACCCCCAAGTTTAGTATTAAAATCATCGGTTATGCGGTTCAAACTAATTATCAATCATTTTTAATAGTCAGGTGTATTACTTTTTTAATAATTTTACTAAAAAGGCAAAGTTATTTATAATTTCAAACAAAATTTATTGATAAACAAAATTAAATATATACTTATAGTCTATCTCAACAAATTTCAATCTTGTCTCACGACCTCCTTTAATTTTCAACTCATACAGGTATCCTGTTCTGTTGAGCCCACCTCGTAATAGGCCTCACTATATGGTCTGCTCTTGGATGCGCCCTGGGTCCTTTTATCAGTGCCAGGGCGTCTCTTAGGTCGGCAGTACTGTTAGGTTTGTTGGCAGCTGCTGCTTGTGCACACCCGCACACTGCCCCTCTAAGGCCTTCCCACATTTCTGGGCCACCGTCCAGTCTATGTAATCATATTAAGTTAGAACGAGAAAACAATTTTAGATACAGAAATAAAATAACATTACTGTCGGTAAATATCATAAATAAAATAACATTACTAGCGGGCCCGGAAGACATTGTGCTGCTCCGAAAAAATGAAAATCTAGAACTCGATTCCAGCGCTATCTTCTACCGGATCTAATTATCAATCTAAACCATCTTGGGACCCTCTCCAACACATCGATCCAATCGTTTAGGAGTACTTCAGTGACATACACACGAACAGAAGTTTATGTATATTCTTTAGGACATACAGAGATAGTCTGTATAGTCTTCCTTAAAAATAAGATACAGAAATTATATAACGTATTCAAATCTACATAAATACACGTAAACTATTAAAAATGGCCATTCCACACGGCTTTTGGATTTGCATTCCGTAGAAGATTTTTTTTTTAATTTCCATAAAAGTATCCAGTGTCTATCCCCGTTCTCGTAGGTGCATAGAACTTAATATACCAAGTTTTATGCTGATTCCAATGCTAGAAAAAAGGAACAAACAGATTCACTCATATATATATACCTACATTAGTACCACAGATAAAAAAATATCAGATTTCTTGATTTGTTTCCAAATCTGCGGTCTCGTTGTTTATTTCTTCTTAGTTATTATCTTCGGCGTCTTATTTTGTAACCACACCACATAATTTCTGATGTTGCACCTATATGTCGGCACTGGAGTCAACGGAGTTACTCTTGTTAAATATTTATTCCCATACACCTGTCTTGCTAGTTTCCGTAAACCGCAACTATAACAGCATTGGCGACTATCAACATGTAGTTTTTTAATATTTTTAGTAACAAGAAGTTTGTGGTTGACCGATCATAATTACTTCATAAAAATCTAGAAATAGTTCTTACCTATCTAGCATATGAAAAGCTTTGGCTGCGACTAAGAACTGTCCCATGCGATAGCTGTCATTGGCAACGAGTTGCAATAGAGCAAAACTATCGGGAGTCCCAGCAGACTAGAATAAAAAAAAATGGGTACTTTTAATTTCAGTTCAATAGAAGTGATTAGCAACTAGGTTTTCTTAGGAATATAAAAAGGCAAGGAAGAAATCTTTAAATCTTTTCTACGGAACATCTTTCGCTTTGTAAAAAGTATTTATAATGAAGCGCCATCAAAATACATTTCTCAAATGGGAATAAAGTATTTAATCATATCTATAAAACTATGAAGAAATTCAACAATTACAATAAATGTTGCAGTGAAATAACATTTTAACACAACCCTAATATAAATAAGAAGAAAAAAGTTTGATTGATTTTTACTTTTAGTTAGTTAACATACTTGGGCCAATGTCATTATAAACACTTGAGTAAAGCTGACTGACAATCAGTAGTCGAAATTATAATTCAGTACCTTGACACATATCTCCCAGGCGAGATGCGCGTCCTTGTTCATGACGTGGCACCGGCCCAAGCAAGCCAGGTAAGTGAAGGAGTTGCGGATGTTGTCATCCTGGATCGACAAAAGGCATTCCTCAGCTTCACGGTAGAAGCCGGTCGCCACTTTTGCCTGATCAACAATGAAACAACGTGTATGAATGTGTTAAACAGATAGCTGAATAATGAACCATGGCCCTAGCGGAAGATCAGCGTTGCTTAATTCAACCAGCAACTTGCTGATCTAGCACCAATTTAGAATTAATTACTTTCATTTTTTTTATGTAATTTTTGTGCGCTATAAACTGCGTCGCTGTTGTAGTTTTCTAAATTGATAAATGTTTTTTTTTCTTTCAATTCTGTTCATCAACTAAGCGTTAAACTACCGAAAAGGCGCAAAAAGATTGCAAGGCAATACAATTAGCAGCAGTTACTCATGTAAGTAGCCTTACAATAATTATGGGTTTTATTTTCTCAATCAGAACAAAATAAACATATAATCTTCAAGTTTATCTCCGATTATACTTATATCTTATGAGTGAAATATTTATAACACAGCAGCAACAGTGATAATTACACATTGTTATAACAACGTTGGGAGGTATTCAATACAAAATGACCTTAGTATAGTCAAGATGGGGAAGTCCGTCAGTGGAGAAGTTCATATGTCTCTCGTTTTTCACCTTTTTGAAACAGAATTTACCGTCAACTACAATTTGAAGTCAGAATTAAAAGATGTCTTAGCTTTACTGACCGATTTATTGTCGTCGTTGCTATTCAAACACGGAAATAAAGAGGGGTGTATGGAGTTTCCTCACTGACGGACCTCCGTATCTTGAGTATAATTTAAATTACAGCCACATCAGACATTAGAAAAAGTAAGTCAACAGCTAGGCGTACCAAACTTTTCAGACTTACCTGTGCATAATTGAAGTTGAATGTATCATCATTGACAAAGAAGCTCTTGATCGAGTTTAAATATACGAGAACCTCTTCAAAATGTCCTGCTAGGAAATAGGAAGATGCCATACATTGTCGACCAGGTATCGTGTCACATTCCGATGCCGAACTCCCTACAAGGTGGAAGCTTTGTTGTGCCAACTTCAACTGTTCTTCCTGGTTGACAATTATCAGATCTATAGCAAGCGTTTTAATTTTATCCCATAACTTACATTAAAGTATACTTATAACTTCTGTCATCAACATCATAAAAAACAAATCATTACATCGAAACTCCCGTTATCTAACAATGTTATTTTTACTTTTTAATTACAAAGGGCTTTGCCGCTTAAAGGCCGTCACCCTAATTGTATATACCATGGAAAATACTATTTTACTTCCATGGTTATATTAAATTAAATTTTAGATGTATTCCTTTAAAACACTTACATCTCCAGTCTCGTTATAAAGTCTAACAGCAACGACTGCTCGTAGAATATAATGCAGTGGGGATGTCGGTTGGAGCGGTTCCAGCAAAACCCTAGCTTCAAGTGGTTCTCGGTTCCGAAGTCTATAACCAGCCAAATTTAGACGGGCTTCCGGTACAACGTCCACTAGCTCCGGTAACACCTAGATTCAAATCAAAAGCAAAGTAATCAAAACACTCAGCTTATCCAGTGTGATATTATGTACTCGTTTGAATACAAAACACTTAATACTAAAGAAACATTCAAGTAAATAATAATATTTGAAACACGAAAGCAAGCAGATACTATAGACAACTAATTTTGTACAACTCAATTTGCACCCTCAATATTTTTACTACCTACCTCCATATCGACAACTTCCAGTAAGATTGCGGAGCGTATACCTGATATCGCAAATTTGATTTAAGATACATGACTCTTATTAAAATCAAGTTTATTAAAAAAAAGACGAAGCAGATATGGGTCAAGTCCCACTAAGAAAGGTACAAGGGCTTGTTTACCTTGAGTGCTCCTTCGCCATTTCTAAACACAACGAGGTTGTGTTTAACCAAGTCTTGTCCAAAAGTGTGTTGTTCAGATGATATTTGTTTCAATTCTGATTCTGCAGCCTTGCCGTTGTAAAGTCTAGGAAATCGTAAAACAACATCTTAATCTTCCTTACAATCTTTAAAGTTTAGGATCTTTTATAAACTGTAATAAATCTGTGAGCTACAGGGACTGGTATATATTATTAACAAGTATTCATTTTCAGACTCTAAAGATGATCTAAACCAAATTTCATTACTGATTACATATATATATTTTAAAGCGACACAGAGTTGCAGAGTATTATTAATTAGTGTAATAGTAGGTATCTATATATTGTGTAAGTTAACTACTTTACCTGAACAAATTACACGCTTTAAGGTTCCCCGCGACTGTGGACGTGGGATGTTGAGCAAGATATACTCCAAGAACTTCTTGAGAAACGTCATAGTAGTCGAGCTTGTAATAACAAAGTGCCACGTAGACATTCAGAGCCATATATGTACTAAAAGAAGACTAGGCTTGTAATAAATCATATAATATTATAAACGCAGATTGAAAACAATATACACTATCTACTTAGTTAGTAGTACGGAACAATAAACTTCTTCTTACATGCTTTAAAGTTTAAAAGAACTTAGAGAAATATAATGAGCAACTAAGAACAGTAATGGTGTTACATATATCTCATTGATACGATGAAATAAAGGCATTGGTTACCAAGCAGTAAAGGATAAAGCTTTAACCCAATCCATGTTGTCTCTTTCATATCTTTTATATCTGTAATTACCAAGTTAATAAAAATGTTTATTATAATAATGAATATACGCCCAAAATATTGGGATGACAGTGGTAATAAGAGGTCATAAGTGAGAATATTGAAAATAGAATGAATTTAACACGTAAATTAGAACATTTCTTATGTTACCAACATACCGTCGTTCTAGTAACAACTTCTTATAAACATCAATAGCTTCTTGATAATGTGCTCTCAAATAATGCACTGAAGCCAAGCTGAGCTGGTCCTCGGGAACATCGCGTAGGGTGGCATGTGCTTTCATTAAAACTTCTTCGTCACCGAGTTTATGAGCTAGGTGGAATTGTAAGCGAGTCTGCGAAAGTGATGAGACATATTGACATTTCTCAAAATACCAAGGCCAAGAAGAAAGAACCATTTATTGTTGTGTTTACCAACTTTACCCTCATTGAACATTCAAAATATATCTGTAAAAGTAGTTTCTTATTACGAAATAGGCGGTTGTATCGTAGTTGGCGTTTTATACAGAAGTAGATGGTAGCTGTACGGGCCTCACTCACCATTTGATCTTTAACAAAACATCTGTGTGCTACTTCATCATCACGGGCTACAATCCTTCATTTTTTTAGATGTTTGATGGAAGCAAAATGTACATTTGGCTTTAGCTATAATGGTTGCTCCGTCTCTACCACAATTCATGGAGTTAGGTCAAGTATGACTGATTTTAGGGGGGCCCACGCCTGCCAGGGCTGCGGAGAGGCTAGGTCATATACCCGTAGCTCTGGCATAAGGCGAAGGACGGAACACCCAGGGGTTTTAGTGGGTATCCCTAACCGGGGGTGGCAACAGCATGGCACCAGTTCTGACTGGGCATGCTGGTGCCACCCCCGATCTGGCGAATCCCACACACAGGTCGCGAATATCCCCCCAAGGTTCTGCCCTTGTCGCGGCTTATGGTCCTAAAGCGGATTTCCCCTGGCTAAAAAAAAAAAGTATGACTGATTTTACAGTAACTATACGCCTATATATATGTACAATTAAACATAAAGGTATATGCCAAATCTACATATATGTAGGTATAAATTTAAAAGATTTAAACATTTCCCATTCTGCTCGGTAACTTTTATTTTTGTTTTCATTATCGGCGACCACAATTTTGTTTAAATATTATATATGACACCATTTAAATATACCTTTAGAGAGCATTTTGGCGCTTCTTCAACAATCTCCTGGGACTCCTGATACATCCCTGGAAGTTAATATAATGTTTCATATCGAAGTAAACTATTTCTCTATTCAAGTAATCTACCACAAACAAGTATAATAATTCATTATTAATATGATTGTGAACCAAAGTATCGAATTGTAGAGGTTGGTTGGGGCGGCAAAATTAAAGTAGCCTACTAGCGGCATAATGTCTGTAAATACGTCACTGGCAGAGGTCAAATTAAACGAATCCAAAAATATCCAAACTCCAATAAATCTATTTTAACGCTGGCAAAAAATTGTACTTAAGGATGAAGTTAGTCAAGAATGATGTCAATTATACAAACCTAAATAAAAATAGCAAACAGCGATATCTATTGCGATGTTATCGGCAACCTTCGAATCCAATTTGTCACGCGATTTTATGTGTAAATACGCATCTAAAGCGTTTTTATAATCACCCAAGTGAAACCAGCACCAGGCCATCCAGACGTCCACCCACACGTCTGTGTTACCACCGTGTTTAAAAAACTACAAGAGAATATAACATTTTTGAGAAAGAAAGTTGATGCTTATTATATTATAGGTGTAATTTTTTTATTGCCATAGGCTGGCAGGCAAACGGCCCATCTGACGGAAAGTGGTCACCGCCGCCTATGGACGTTTGCAAGACCTGGGGTAATTAATGTTTGTTAAGTAATTTTGAAGACTAGCAAACTACGCGTGGTACAGTATAAGGCGATCAGTTTGCGCCCCCTAGTTCCCTGCGTCCGGGTATCACGCACCCCTTGCACCCACACATAAAGACGACCCTGTAGTTAGGTTTTATGTTATAGGAATGTGCACACAACTGTCGGAGTAAAGTCCTCGTCTTGAGTAGTGTGAGACTCGTAGGTAGGTGCTGAGGAAAGCTCAGGACCGGGTTTTTTTTTTTTTTTTTTATTGCAGTAGTTCAGCAGACAGGCAGATGGCCCACTTGATGGAAACCGGTTACCATCGCCTATGGACATTTGTAACACCAGAGGTGCTACAAATGCGCTGCTGTTCTCTTAAGGGAGACTGGAACCTGGTTACTAATGCCGGAACTCAACTCAAGGTTGTTATGGTGACATACTTAAGACCAGGGGTGGTAGCCATCCAGTCGGGTAAATGCCCTACCACCTGGCTGTGGTTAGTTTTGTCGCCTCTTACGACAGGCCGCCCGGCCGCAGGAAATTGTATTCTTTCTCCGTTCCTGCACGGATAAGAATTCGATTGGCTAACGACGAATTATTCCAACCCTAATGAGACGAATACTTACTTCAAGCATGGTGATAGCACCTATATAGTCCCGTTTCAGTATAAAATCCTCGAGTTCCGGAAAAGGTTTTTTAGCAGAGTTACTGCCGGTGCTTGCTCGACTGTCTGTCGCTGGTTTAGATCGTGAAAGAATCTAGAAAGTCATATCTTTTTCTTAATCTATTCATACATATCATATCATGGTCATTGTAGCTTATGCTGATAATAAACGATTCATTTCTGTCTTTCGATTTAAGTGAATCAATCATAATGATCCACGTAACAACATGAATTTGAATCAATTAATGTCATTGAATATTTTATAAACTTTCAATCATAATATTTTAAATTCTTTCAATGAAATTCATTTCGTTTGCCTGATTCTTTATAATTAGTATTTGGGTCTGGCGTAACCGCCTTTTATTTGAGCTGGTGAGGGTTAAAATCCGGTCCAAAAAGCATGTATATGCGCCATTTATGTAGATCCAGGTGATTTCTTAGTAGATTTGATGGAATAAAGCTAATATTGTAAAAGAATGTGTTTGATTTTATTTTATTTATATTTTATTGTGTTTTTACTGAGAAGGAAGAACCTTGGTGATTAAGTACTTACACATCAATTAATTTAGCTAAGTATTACGAGGAAGAACGGATTTTTACTTACCATTATTGAAAAAAATACTTCTATTTAATTTAAGAAAGAAACTAATGTAATTCGAAATATTCTTATACCTTTTTTTTAACTTAATTGTTTGCAACTTTGGTTACCATAGAAACATTTTAAACCACAGATGCAAAATTGTCATAGCCAAGTCATGGAGTTTTAATAAAAAGGTTTCCTAATAAATTAGGTTTTAGTAAGAGGTTTTAAGTTATAAGTAATTCTAGCATTATTTTCTTAATTTGTATGTATTTTAAGCAAATTATTTTAGTATTAATACAGCATATTGCATTGTATATTATATATGGCTTGAATAATATAATTAAACAATAATTTAGTTTTTATATTGCAATTAAACAAAAAAAATAACGTTATTGCTAACGGGTCCTAAATCGTGGTTCTTAAGGAATATTCCTTAAATGTTGTCGTGTGATAATCATTATTATTTATAAAGCTATATACAGAGTAATAAAAATACAGAATCTTAATAAGCAGTTTTAACAACCTCTTTTGTTGGACCTGTAATAAGAGTGGCTGTATACATAGCAAAGGTAAAAGCCATTAAAAATACTGGTTGCTAGGCAACAAACACGCGTCTTTATTGAGTTTATTGTGTTTGAAATTTTGAGGAGATTTATTTATTTCTTTCTTGTATCTTTTTTGAAATGGCTACTAGTAGCCAATGTCCTTGTACAGAGGAGAGTTCGACAGCGGAATCGCTGTTATCACCACATTGCGAATGCCCGAGGGGCGAGCACGAGATCGTCATCCACCAGGAAACCTGCCTGCTATACAAGAACGAACAGATTATATATCCACACGTTAGTAAAATGTGAAATAGGTTATCTATCTAGTCAATTTGTACATGACTCGTAATAACTAAAATTAAAGTCGGTAAATTCCCGCCTTAAGGAAGCATTAGCCAAATACCGTCTTGAAACGTTGTTGATTGAGTCGATTGAATGGCGATACAAGAGGCTGATTGGGACCGACCAGCTGTTGATGCGAGGTTTCAAAGCCTAGAGCATTGATAGAAGGTTCCAAGTTTGTCGGTTTTTTATAAGAGACCAGACATCTGGTAGCGTACAGCCCTTGTCGAAGTAGAAATGCTTCTGCACGGGCACAAACACTGATGTGGTGTGCAACTCACGGCAACTGCAGGATATCCGCTGAAAAAATCTTGGTGTTAGCCCTTGTAGTCGAGACAAAGTCGCAGTAAATTGGCTGAGCCAACTCAGCGAACCAGATGTGGCTGTCGGTCCTGTCGTAAATCAGTGGTTTCTCCATTTACCAGGTGGTAATTCCATATCAAATACTATTTCTTACCTTTCTGTGACGACAGTCACGTGTCATATTATTAAGGTGTCGGTACTTTTGAATAAATCAGTCAGTCGTTCACTTATGCCTTTTATTAACGTTCCATTGGCGACGAGGATTAAAATATTAAAAATTACAGTTAAATCGTGCAAATAAGTGTATTTAAAATGTCGATTGGTAAAATAGAACCATTTAATTTAAGCTCTAAGCAATGGCCGGCCTATATTCGTCGCGTAAACCAATATATATTGTTAAATCAAATCAAAGAAAATTTAAAGGTGCCGATGTTAATAACGGTTGTTGGTGAAGAAACTTACGCTTTAATGTGCGATTTGTGTTCACCTCAATTCCCGGAAGTGAAATCTTATGATGAATTGGTGAACCTAGTGACGGAACATTTGGAACCACAGCGATCCGAGATCGCTGAACGCCATATATTCAGATTGCGGCGGCAGCGGCCCGGCGAGTCTTTAACCGAATACCTTCAAGCTTTAAAGCATCTTGCGGCAACTTGCAATTTTGGCAAATGCAAAAGCTGTTCCACACTCGAAGAGAACTTGCGAGACCAATTTGTCTCGGGGTTAACAAATGACGCAATGCGTTCACGGATATTTGCCCAAAAGGAAATTGAGTATAAAGAGGCGGTGGAGCTGGCATTGGCGCTGGAGGCGGCAGAAAAACACGCCGAAGTGAGCGGCTCTACGACGGCGGCAAGGACGACGGACTCGGCGGAGGGCGGCGTGGCAGGCGCCGCGATGGGTGAGGGCCTGCATTACACCCACAAGGGTCGAATCAGGTCACGCGAGCGGCGTTCAGGAGCGACCAGCGCGAGCAGCGCAGCAGCGGGCGGCGGCGACGCGGGGCCATCGGGCTCGAACTCCCGCCGCTGCTGGCGCTGTGGCAAAGCGCATACGGCCGACAGGTGTAAGTTTAAAAACTACAATTGTGATGAGTGCGGTCAAAGAGGGCACCTTAAAGTGAAGTGTAGACAATTATCGCGAAAGGGGGGTCGACATAATTATGTGAGTGATGATTCAGAAGGCGACGTTATATGCAACATTGAACTCGCAGCCAAAGGTAACCAACCATTTTTTATAAAGTTGACGATTGATGACTATATCATGGAATCTGAAGTGGACACTGGTAGTCGTATTTCGGCAATAAGTGAGGAAATGTATCAACGTATGTTTTCACATAAAAATATTGTAGTTGATAATCTAGTTTTACGTGACTACTCGGGTTCACGAATTAAATCATTGGGTTACATTGAGGTGGACGTCGTTTTGGGGCACGTAAAAGCCAAATCATTACGCCTTTACATAATTAAGAGCGGTGCACGGCCTTTATTGGGGCGCGATTGGATGCGTGCATTGCAAATAACACAAATTCACCTCAATGAAATTGCAGATGATGAAGTTTCGAACCAATTATGTAAGGAATTCCCTGAAGTATTTTGCGATAAATTAGGCACTTGTAAACGGCCCATTCGACTGCAGCTCTCAGATAACGAACCGGTTTATGTTCGAGCGAGACCGATGCCGCTGGCGCTTCGCGCACGGGTCGAGAGGGAGTTGGCACGCCTAGAGGCGGATGGCTCCATATATCGCGTAGATTATTCAGATTATGGTACACCAATTGTCCCCGTAGTTAAAAAAAACGGCGATATAAGAATTTGTGGTGATTACAAAACTACAATTAATCCTAAGCTAAAAAGAGATTATTATCCTTTGCCACGGATTGAAGAGTTGTTTGCCAAACTTAGCGGAGGGGATAAATTCACCAAAATAGATTTAAGACATGCATACGAACAATGCTTACTGACAGATGAATCGAAAGCGTATACGGCGATTACAACACATATAGGGACGTTCGTATACCGTCGTACACCGTATGGTTTGTCATGTGTACCCGAAAAATTCCAAAAAATAATGGAGGAGACCCTACATGGGGTGCCGGGGTGTGTCGTATTTTTAGATGATATCTGTGTAACGGGAGCGAATACCTTGGAACATATGAAAAATCTGAGAGCTGTACTCGAAAGGTTGCGCGATATGGGACTCACGATTAAACAGAGTAAATGTAATTTTTTACAAGATTGTGTAAAATATTTGGGTTTCATAATTAACAGAGATGGATTGCACCCAGACCCCGACAAACTGGAGGCTATTTCTAGCGTGCCTAGACCCGAAAATGTGTCCCAACTTAGAAGTTTTTTAGGAATGCTTAATTACTATGGACGGTTCCTTCCCAAGTTAAGTACCATTTTACAGCCATTACACCATCTTTTAAAAAAGAATTCCAACTGGAAGTGGAACCCAAATTGTGAGAAAGCGTTTAGTGAGGCAAAGCGGTCCCTCCTGAGTGAACGTGTGTTAGCGCATTATGAAGAAGGCCGTGAATTAGTGCTCTCAGTGGACAGCAGCGCGTATGGGCTCGGAGCGGTGCTTGCGCATCGATATCCGGATGGCAGTGAGCGACCGGTCAGTTGCGTCTCACGCACCCTCAGTGCGGCCGAACGTAACTACAGCCAGCTCGACAAAGAAGCACTTGCTATTTTATTCGGGGTGACGAAACATCACCAATATTTATTTGGACGTCATTTTACCTTGCGTACAGACCATCAACCTTTAACGTATATTTTTGGGGATAAGGGAGGAATCCCACAAACGGCCGCCAGCCGTTTACAGCGTTGGGCGATGCGCTTGGTCGCATACGATTTTAAAATTGAATATGTACGATCGACGGACAACGGACCGGCCGATGCTTTATCGCGGTTGCCGTTACCTCAGGAGGGTCGGCCTGCAATCTCTGTAGATTATTTAAATCTAGTCGAAGAAACGCTGCCTGTATCTTTTAGAGATATTGCGAAGGAGACAGAGCGCGACCCCTTATTATGTAAAATAAAAAGTTATGTGTTATTTGGCTGGCCGTCATGTGCGAGTAGCGACCGGGAAAAGCCTTATTTTGCGCGTAAACATGATTTCGTAGTTAATCAAGGATGTTTAATTTACAAATATAGACTAGTGGTCCCTTACGTTTTACAAAAGAATATTTTAGAAGAATTACACGAGGGACACTTGGGTATACACAAAATGAAAAATTTATCGCGTAATTACGTCTACTGGGAAAGTCTGGATCGGGATATCCAAGAAATGTGTAAATCATGTAGCGCATGCCGCAATGTGCGTGACGCACCACCGCGCGCGCAATTACACCCGTGGGAGTTTCCGCTGCACCCATGGCAACGCGTGCATGTTGATTTTGGGGACTGCGGAGGTGTGCGCTATTTAATTTTGGTGGACGCGCATTCTAAATGGATTGAGGCGGTAGCGATGCGCAGTACAAATGCAAATGCTACCATAAGGGTTTTACGAAGCATTTTTGCACGTTTTGGCTTACCGTCGCAACTCGTAACTGATAATGGCCCACCTTTCTTGTCACAAGAGTTTAAATTATTTTGCGCAAATAACTGTATTAAACATACGACTTCTGCCCCTTATCGACCTCAGGGAAATGGCGCGGCAGAAAATGCCGTCAAAACGGTTAAGAAAGCCATTAAAAGAGCCTTGTACCAAAAGGAAGATGTGAATAAGTCTTTAAGTAAGTTTCTCCTTCAATACAGAAATTGTGAGCATGCAACGACCGGGGTGTCACCAGCAGTAGCTCTGCTAGGTCGTCGACTTCGCAGCCGACTGGATGCTCTACGGCCAGACGTAGCAGCTGTGGTCAGTGCTAAGCAGGACCGACAAATAAATCATGCAGCCGGTTCTGATAGAAGTTTTAATGTAGGAGACCCGGTGCTCGCTCGCGATTATAGCGCGAGGGAAGATAAGTGGGTCGAAGCCACGGTAGTAAAGAAAACCGGACCCGTTTCTTATAAAGTGAATTTAAGCAACGGTGTAGAATGGCGTAGGCATGCAGATCAGTTGATGTCAACTAATAAAAAAAATAGATATTCACTTTCGCGAATGAGCACTGAGGCAGGGGTGGACGAAGGAAGCCCTGACGTCGTGAACCTAGAGGTCGAAAAGGGGGCCAAGGTTGGTAGCCAGGACATGTCTGGCGATGGTAGCAATGACCTGAGATTGTCGCGAGAAGTGACAGAGCTGCAAAACCCGCAGTCTGAAAGGTCACCACAGCCCAAGGCATCTAGACTGCAGGCGACGCCTTCACCTCCTGACATGTCCGCTCGAACACGTCGGGCTTTGAACCGAGCTAAACAAACATTATTTAAGTTTATAGAAATTTAACCTGTATTTATTATTTAGTTTCTTATTAGTTTAGTTTTCAGTTTTTATATTTTGAGAATTTAGTGGGGAGAAGTGTGACGACAGTCACGTGTCATATTATTAAGGTGTCGGTACTTTTGAATAAATCAGTCAGTCGTTCACTTATGCCTTTTATTAACGTGATCGAAAATTATGACGTCATTGGTGACGTTTTCGCCATGACCACAACGACCGCGGTCGCATTCTGAAACGGCTACCGGAGCATTTTGGGCGTTGTGAGCTACTAATGGAACGCGCTGAAGATGTCGTTCGTTAGTAATGACAATAAAGAAAAAAATAAATGAGAACATATGGTCGAATGTGTTCCCCAAAATACAGGCCTCTCCTACTTTGGGGGCAAACTGTCAACTTATAGTCTCAAGTAATGTACCTAGCATAAATATATTGTATATTTTAATTGTGATTCCTTAAATAAATAAATTAAAAAATTAATTAATTAAAGTACCAGTTTGTAATTTCAGGTGCGTAACATTTGTGGAAGTTTATTGATTTAGTTTGGATGCTTACTTTTAAAAATATAAAAATAAACATTTTAAGACTCGATTTGGTTTGGAAATAGTATTTAAATAATAAAATGTCAAAAATTAGAAAAAAAGACCACTGGCGCCATCTAGTCGAGAGCGTTTCAGAATTATATTCTTAAGTGGGTGGTATCCTCCTTGCGTGGTAGAGTTCTCAAGAGTTTGCTGTTTGCCCTGTTTGTTTTCTGACAGTTTTGAATCGTATAGCAACTGACTACATGATACATACGCATTGCGTTATCACACATAGATGGCGTCGGAAGCGCGACGGGGGTGCCATGCCAGCTGTCCTCGAGGCATCGCATCCTCTCATGCAGAAGTTCCAAGAGACGCTCACCAAATTCCTCGAAAAGGAGAACGCTATCGCTGAAGAAGAAATACTGAACTTGGTAGGTACAAGTTGTTACACCACATTTTCGGGCAGTATAGTATAATTCTCGTAATACTCCTGCTCCATCTATGTTAACGTGTTGTGTGTGATTGTTGACTTAATGATTGTGTCAAAACTGCGTGTTATTCATAGCGTTAAACAATAACGCGTTAATGATTAGCTACGTTAGTGTAAATATATGAGTTATCGGTTAATGTTTAACGTCGCTAACAATGTCGCATCTTAGGGCATTAAAACGTTGACTACATTTGCGTAAAGTCTTTATAGGTGCATTAGATTTCAAAACATTACAACGCAGGTGTAGAAGTGGTAGGCGCAATAGACACTTTATAAACCCATTTTGGTTGCAGCACTTGTTTCTATTGTGAACATTAGAGTTCTGACTTCCGAACCGGTTATGTTAGTTACACTTACATGGGCTACATTATAATAGTGTAACTTATTTTATTTCACTTTGAGTTAAGTGGCTACTTACAAAATTTTCTTTAAACATAAATCTGATTGTCTTTTCTTGAAAATAAAAGTTTCACAATTATATAAAAAACTGGGATATGCCCGCAACTTCGTCCACGCTTGATATAATTCCCGTGGGATTCCCGGTACACAAACTATCACAGCATTTAAAAAAAGAATTTAAGCTATCGTTTTAGTGGAAATTGTGTCCGAATTAGCTAATTTTTATTCATTCGAACAACTTCAAACCACTCCCGGGAAAATTCCCGCGGGATTCTCGGGATAAAAAGTAGCGTAGTTTTGAAGTAGAATTAGCTGTTGATCAGCGAAAACCGCATAGAAATTGGCCCAGTAGTTTTATGTGAATCTCGAACAAATAGACAAACAGACAAGAAATCTAAAAAAAATTGCATCGTGTTTATGTAGTCGTTTATATAGTCTATTCCAGTTTGTTTTTTTTAAATAGCTTCCAATTTTACCAGAATTTAAGCTGAAGCTAAAATTCCGGTAAAATTCTATACATGCCGTGTTTGTAAACACGGACATGGCGCATGTTTAGAATTTTATAATATTATAGACATACTGTTATAGCGTGTTTGACGATAATATATTTTTTGCGTACTTTTTAATATTAATTTAACTATATTTATTATTGGACTAAAATTGGTAATTTCAGCGAGACGAATTACGACTGAAGAAGTTAGCATACGACAGAGATTTGGAAGCGATATATCGGAGCGACCACGACACCAACGCGCAGAGGGTAGGTCATTTATTCGACAATGGTATAATACATAGTAAATAAACAAATAACTCATCCGAATGAGTGGCGCTTGAATGCATAGGAAACAAACAATTACATTTTCCTATGGATTGCCTGATTTTAGGCATTGATTGAAGAGTACGAAAATACTTTGACTCAAAAAGCGGCGGAGCGAGAGGCGGAAGAAAAACGCGCCAGAGAGTCTAACGAGAAGTACAAGAAGGCAAAAGCTCAGCTAGAGCAGGACGTTATGACAGGTATGTTTGGTAACGCGCATGATGATTCATCGGTGCCGAAAGCTTAAACAAGTCGATTCCCTAGGACTGCTGTAAGTGTTGTAAAAGAGAACATATGCCAGAATAGAAGAGTATGGAAGGGAAAGGACATATTGTGCGAACTTCAATTGATTAGGATATGGTGAAAGAAAAGAGAAATAGTAGAAAACGAATACGAAGGGCACAAAGATATAATCTCTAGTATTATATAGTATGTGTGAGTTAAAATAGCTACTTTTCAGATTCAATATTACAAGTAGCAAAATAATGTAGAAACATAATTATGTCTTGCACCTACCCTGCAAGTATATGAAATTGGTAAGGCTTCATCTGGGTTACTGTTCAAGATTTAGGCCGGTTTCACACCGAAATGGCGATGGGTTTAATGCGTTATCTGAGATGCGACATTTTTAATGGCGTTTAATATTGACAGATATTAAATTGTCACACACACACGCACACACACACACACACACGAGCACGCACACACACACACACACACACACGCGCACACACACACACACACACACACACACACACACACACACATACACACATATATATATATATATATATATATATATATATATATATATATATATATATATATATATATATATCAGTAGCTGTAAAAGTAAGATAAGCATTTTTTTAAATAGATAAATGTATATAACGCAATCGCTATAGGCAAAAGGAAAGTTGGTTGACAGAGTAAACTATAAAGTATTAGTAAATAGATAAGAAATTTGTTAAACAATAGAAATGGATAAGCAAATATGTATATACCTATTGTATTTATTAAACATTAATTATGGATTAAAATGCATATGTAGGTAAAAAGAAGAGAAAGAAAGAATCCGACACAAATAGAGCCGGAGAGAGTCGGTATATTATTTTTAAAAAAATACAAGAAGCTATGTATGTTTTGTATATGTATATGTACCCTAATGTGACTATGCGTTAACGGCGCTATTTTGTAACGCTTTAATTAAGACTCATTCGGCCACAGCCTAAATCTTTAACAGTAACGCAGGTATAACTTTATAGGTAATGTGAAATTGGCATGTGTTTATATCTAGACAAAAAAATGACGATCTCACAATGCGGTTTTCCACAAGTGGCAGTTTTAAGGCACTAGAAATATAACATATACAGTTAGTATTAATCAACAATCACTGCTGCAGGTGTATTGGTACAAGATACAAGGTAGAAATATTGGTTTGTTTCTCGTTTTGAAAATATCCAATCCACTCATACTATTCCTGACTATTCATCCTATCCCTGAATATTAAAACAAAAAACTAAGAAAATACTGTGCAAACTAAGGCATTTTACTCTATATATCTGTTTAAAGTAGTTAACTATTCTAGAACGTGAAGCCACAGAGGAATTAGAAGCGTTGACAGCCCTCTGCAAACAACTGGAAGCGTGGCGCGAGGAGACCGAGTCAGACCTGACCGTCAGCCAACGCATGTCGGATAAGATGAGGGCCGAGAAACGGGCGCTGGCTGACGAGAAGAGACAACTGGTATGGATTAACTAACTATAAACATATAACGATTTCTTATGTGATGCGTAATAATTTAATTCAAAACTACTACGTTCTCGTTCTCTCTCTAAATCACGTTAAATAATCAAGAATTTTGCAAGATTAAATTATTTCACAATGTACATCCAAGCAGATGTAGTAAATTTTATTGTACACAATAAAATAATCTCAGCATCATAGTCATCTATCTTCTTCATTTTTAGTGGAAGTTATGGATGACAGTACATCTGCCACGTTTGTTCAAGGTGGATTGTCGGGTTTCATGCATCGCTTATTTTGTTGTGTAGGTTATCCACTATATTTTCCTTCGTCGTTATTGTAACAATAGACACTTTAATTCAGAACAACGAAGCCATGTATACTACCTGAGCCAGTTTAGGAGCCACATCATCGGAACTGTTTAAATTAAACTATATATAATATCTTTTTTCAAAATTCTCGTTCACAGTCTTATTGTTACAGGACATGATAATTTTCGGACTCAGTCAAGAAGTGTGGAAACTGGAGTCCAAGTTAGAGACTTTCCAAAAACAAATGGAGATAAAAAATTCAGAAATGGAAAAAGTTAATGATAAGGTATATTTACATAGTAAATTGCTTGCTTATGATATTTTAGTCTCCATAATTTATGATAAAAGATGTGATATTCCAATAAATAAAACTAAAATGTACCTATACCTACAGGTTACGGCATACGCAGCAGAGCTTGAAGATTTGGAGCTCGACAAACGTCGCCTTGTAAGTTTATGGAATTCTGTTCTGGTGAATATCCAACAACGGGATAAAGTTTACGATTCAGTTCGGGATGACTACAAGTAAGACTATTTCACAATGGCCAGTGCTGTAACATTATTTGAGACAATGCAAATAAAAAAAAAACTAATCTTGACATTTACTATCAATAAAGTAGTTTATAATAATTGTTCGATATAAAAAATCTCGACAAAAGCAATAAGCAAGGCCAAACTTCAAAGGTAACGGAATTTAAGTAATATGATATTTTCTATTAGGAATTTGCAAGAGAATTATCGCACGTTAATCAATAACCTCGAGATAACGAAAAAGGTTGTGATGGAAGAGATGAACAAAGGAAAAGAATTAACAATGAACAAAGACAAGCTGACGTTCGATATCGAACATGTGACCAAATTGTGTAAGCCAATTACTCTTTCAATCAAATGTTTAAAAAAAAATTGTAGTAAATTTAAAAAGTGGTATTGAAGACCATGCCTAATACAAGTGAACCAACAAGGGTCGGTTTTTTAGTTCATTCATTAAAATCATTAGCTGCTAGTAAGTAAAACATATTTTATTCCAGTTGAAAATGAAGATATGAAACGTATAAAACTCGAAAGTCACGTTGCGGAACTAAGTGAAGCCATCGAAATGACAGAAAGGGATCAGAATATGACCAAAATGGTAAATCTATTGCTTCTATTTTATACTTTATAGGAATTTCATAAATTAACAGTGTTCTATTAGCATTTTTAAAATAATTGCATCCATATTATAACAGGAAAACCAAACCATGAGAAACATCTTGAAGAGTACCGAAAAAGAATATGATCGTAAACAGGAACTAAAATTGAAATTGGAGAATGAGATTTTGAAAAATTTACAAGAGTGCCTGCTTAATGATAAAGCAGTTGAGTCTATGGCAAACGGGATTAAGAAGATGCGAGAGATGTCCAGAAAGCAGGTACCTAATGATTTTTAAATAAGGTTCCAGGAATTTGTTTTCATTTCGTGCACAATCAGTTTGTTCTTTCTTTCTTTGAAAGCTACTTTCTAAAGAAAAAGAAAGTAGCTTTCTATTAATTTCTATTCTTAATTATGGTAACCTTGTAGGAGATATCACTTATGACTATGGAAAACCAACACGCAAAGATTATGCTAGACATTGAAGTGCATCGCAACAAGCAGGCGAGGAATAATCAAATTCTTGAAGAAAATTTAGCAAAAGTTCGAGAAAAGGAAAAGGAAATTGATCAATTGCAAGAAAAATACGATCACAAAGTTCTACTGATTACAAGGAAGCAGAGAGAATTGGATATTATATTGAAGAAATATACCGCACTGAAAGAGATATTCGATGTAAGATATAGTACTGAAATTTTTGTGTTCTTAACCTATAGGATGTCATATTTCTCATCATTTCGATTCCTGGTATAGTAAATTTCGGAAACGTATTTTCTCCGTTATTTACTATGGTCTGGGTGTCTGTGATCGGCCCCAGAGTAGTCCGTTGTATATTACCCATAACACAAGCGTAGCTTGCTTAATTTGGGGATATACAATATGTGTGTTTGTCTGCCGATTAAAAAAAAAAAATTAAGTAGATTCGGTGTTTAATCGGTGCATATTACAGCAAATTGTATCTATATTTCATTATAAGCAACTTCTTTATATAACATACATTTAGTAATATAATTCCAGTTCTAAAGTTCGACAGATTAGCTATCGTCATGTAGGCCCTGCGAAAATGTTAATGAAAAATTAAAACAAATAAGCCTATAATTGACCTATTAATAGACTCGGGTCTTTTGATTTCATAGAAGGAAAAGTAGAACACGTAGGTAATATTATGTATTTATCTATCTATATTATATTATAATAAATCTGTAAATGGTTCAAGTTTCTACAATGCATTTAAAAATGTGAATCAGGGAGAATAATTCGGAAAAGGAGACTTTGAAAATGGAATTTTTAGAATGTCTGTCTGTCTGTTAGGGCATCACGTGAAAACTACTCAACGGATTCAAATGAAACTCGACATAGAGCTAGCTTATATCGCAGGGCGTAACTTAGGATACTTTTTGTCCCGATAAATGGTGTCGTTTCTGCGGGATCTGATGAAAACATCGAAAAAGATGGCGCTGCGATCGCATCCTTTTTGAAAACTACTGAATGAAACTTGACACAGAGTTAGCTTATATCCCGAATTAACATTTAAGATACTCTTTATCGCGATAAATGATGTCGTTTTCATAGAATAAACCGATTATCTAAATAGATGGCGCTGCAATTGCGTATTTTCAATTCGCTAACAAATACCTACGTTGTCATAAACAACGTGTCATTTCATTGTATTACTTCAAATCAGGTTGGCTTCGACTCACCTCTATATTTTTTGCTGGGCAGTTGTCTAGACTACATGGAATAGTTTCTTTGTTATTATTACTTATATATAAAAAACCGAATTAAGTTTTTGTGTAAGTAAAATAAAGCTACCACCTAGGGTCTAACGCGCGGCGTAGCTGCAAAACAAAGTCTACTAAATAATATATATCTATTCCGCTGCGCCTACCCCGCAAGGGAACTGGCGTGAAGTTATGTATGTATGTATGTATGTATTCCGTTGCGATTAGCATAAACCAAAACACACTGTATACATTTATGTTTACAATTTCAAACAGTGTTGGATGGAATAGGCCTAATATTTTCAGCCTATAACTTCTATATAACGAAACAAACTTTCAGCTGAAGTCACCTCAAGAACGTCGTATCGAAGAACTGGAGCAGCAAATCAAGAGCTTGCGCGAGCGAACTGAGGGCATGCAGCACGAGTGGCTGAGGCTGCAGGGACACGTCGTCAAGTTAACTGAACAGCATCATAAGATGTTGGCTGACATCAATTTGATTAGCAAACGTAAGAGTTGATGGAATTTTAATTTTGCATTTCCGTCAACAATATTTCGTTGTTGACTCAAAAATACGAAGAATGTATTAGATTAGAGTGAATAAGTAGTATGTATTAGACATCCACTAGGGGAATTTTTCTTACCTTCATAATAAAAAGAAGGAACTGAGAAAAACTAACCCTATTTGAGTAAATTTTTGGGAGACACTTAAAACGTAACAATTAATTTTTTGTACACCACAGAAATTCATATAAGACATCGTAAACGATTTTTTTTATAATTTTACAAATAGTACACATAACTAAAACTATGTTTTAACTGTTTTAAGCTCGGAATTTTATTTAATTGATTTTTATTCGACTTTTCGGTCACTTTTCAGTAGCTGTGATCACGGAAGACAAAGTTGTTAAAAAGTGTCGAAATAAAAATCAAATAGCTAAATAAAATGCCGCGCCTTTTTAGGCGTCAAAATGTAGTTTTAATAATGATTATGTAATTACTATTCCTTTTTATTATGCTCATACAGTATTTCTTTATCTGACTTGTAAAAATATGTAAGACTAGCTGCGCCCCGCGGTCACACCCGCGTGGTGATGAAAAATCGTTATATTTTGGATAATTCATACTATATCTTTATAAATTACTAACAGCCCGGCGCGGTGTCACTCGCGCTCTGTCCCGCTCCCGTGGTATATAGCGTCATGTTATATCCGTGGCTGGCGGGAATACATTGATATCTCGATATACATCTTTTTTTAAATTCGTTTAGACGCGTCCTACGCCTGTGTTTTTATAGGAAAAAAATTGACAGTCCGAAATATTCATAACGTTTTAAGATTTTTCTTTTGGTTATAATAGAATAACACGATTTATCATTACTAGTCAAACTTTAAAATTGCGCCCCTGTAAAATTGACATTTTGAACATGTCAACATATTCACGCCAGCCACGGATATAGCGTATGACACTCCCTGTTAACGTAGCTTCCTACAGTAAAAGATTTTTCAAAATCGGTTTAGTAGATCCAGAGATTACCTCCTACAACGTCACAAACTTTACCTCTTTATAATATTAGTATAGATATATAGCCTATGTTATTCTGATGTGTAAGCTATATTATTGTAAAGTTTCATCAAAATCCATTCAGTAGTTTTTTGCGTGAAAGTTTATAAACTTTCGCGTTTATGATATTAGTAGGATTTGGCTGATTTCCCAATAATCGTTATGTAAAATTGAGTTCTTCAAAATTTTATCAATGTGGGTATTGGTAAAATGTTTATTTTATACGTAACTAAGTTCCTATTGATTTTCATGTGTTCTATATTGGTTTCATTTTGACTAGAAATCCAAATCTGCGAACAGAAGATAATGCGTATCCAAGTGGAATGCGAGAACGTGTCTCTAGAGCGCGCTCACGTCGATCGCAACCTGCGGGAATTGCGCGGACGCCTCGAAGTACTGCAGAGGACTCGCAAAGACTCCATGGAGAAGAATGATAGTGCACAGAGATGCAATCTTGCTATCACTCATGAGTACGCTGCTAATTTAAAGGTATGGCAGTTTTTTTTATTGCAGGAGTTCATCAGACAGGCAGACGGCCCACTTGATGGAAAGCGGTTACAATCGCCTATGGACATTTGCTACATCAAAGGTGCTACAAATGTGCCGCTGCTCTCTTAAGGGAGGCTGGAATTCTAGACTATATGCTGGAATAAAAATGATCTTATAAATTTTTTTAAAGAAAGTAAATACAAAACAAACTTCTTTATGGGTAATCAATTCATTCTGAAAGCAGTGAACAAAGAATAAACCAAATTTTGTACCTACTTTTTATATTACCCATTTTTTCCATATTTCTTAGGGGTGTACAAATATGTATATATTGTACATAATACATCGTAACTGGTTGTTGCAAGAACAAGAAGATATCTAACTTAGGAATTTGATTTTCAGGCAGCTGAATCAGATATAATACAATTAGAAGAAGAAATAGAAGAAATGGACAAAGATAAAATGAATCTTACTCAAGATTTAGACCGTGTTCAAAGAGAAGCACTTATTTGGCAAAGGAAGGTATGCGTTTACTTCAATAACTAATAGACTATAATTTTTAGAAGAGGCAAGGAGGAACAGGATGGCCTAACTTTTTTCATGTTTTACTGGTTTAGTTATTTGAATACTTTACCAAAGTGACGTAACTCCAATTTTCACAACATATAACACAGATCACAACGTAATTGCCAATGGCACATTTTCTCATCCATGGGACTAACTCAAAATTCCAATTTTTTTTTTATTGCAGAAGTTCAGCAGACAGGCAGACGGCCCACTTGATAGAAACCGGTTACCATCGCCTATGGACATTTGCAATAGCAAAGTTGCTACAAATGTGCTGGTGCTCTCTTAAGGGAGACTGGAACCTGGTCACTAATGCCGGAACACAACTCAAGGTTGTTATGGCGACATACTCTAGACCAGGGGTGGTAGCCATCCAGTCGGGCAAATGGCCTACCACCTGGCTGTGAAATTGTATTCTTTCTCCGTTTCTGCACGGATAGAAATCCAAAGCGGCCTAACATTTTACCGAGTGAAAAAAAAGATTTGATATTTATAAAAAATATTCCAGGGTATATTAGCTGTTGAGTTGAAGAAAAATATCAGCAACGCCAAGTCTGCTGCCGGTGAAATAGGACAGATGAAGACTGAAATCCATAGGATGGAGGTAATATTTCTAAACATCATCTCTAGTCGGTTAGGTATCCCTAATGCTTAAGATTTTGACACAAATCAACGTTTCTTATTGGTAGTTCGCTAATGATTGATATTCGTTATTATTTGTATAAAATCTGGATCGTATTTTTATCTTTATTAAAATAATCAATAAACTGATCTTAGATACCGATGGGTTTTATTAGTTTAATATCATTCACCGCCTGTCACCCAGGCCTGACAGGCGTACGGCCAAAACCTTCATTTGGTATGATAATGCATCCCATAAACAACTAATCTACTACTGCCTGACACTTTAGGACGGGAAGTCCTTTCCATTAGGGAAGGCCTTAAGATCACAATTATAATAAAGCTACATGAAAGACTCTTCTATAGAAGTAGACGGAAAATATGATATTTTGTGAAAGAAGAAAGAAAGAAAGACATATTTTATTTAGGACAAATACAACATACAGTATTATCAAACATAAAATAACAGAAACAGAATAGGTCCTAAAATTGGACCCAGTCTCAGCATATGCTGACCAATTAAGACCAGCGCTGTTCTTCCGCCTGAGACCAGCAGGTGAAGTTACGAAGGACAATACAACACACATAATAAAAACTTTAGAGGTGTCAAGGGACACCCGGATGGAACGAAGTTCCTTTCGATTAATTAGTGAAGGAATTGTAATAAAATTGTATTTTTATGTACAAAAACCTGTATACACTCAACAAAAATAATCGTCGCGACACCGCACTGTTCAATGCGAAATAGAAAGACGAAACGAAAATAACTGGCTTGCTTTCTATGAGAGAGGGAGAGAGACAGACAGAGAAACATGCGACGCCGCACAGCTTACAATAGTTTACTATAGCAAAAAGTGTCGTGACAACTTTTCGTAAGAATTTTTTCCGTCTAGCCCCCTTTCACAACGCGCGATAAGGAACTTCGTTCCAATACATAGTGTACAATGCAATTCAATAATGATAAAAGACTATAACGTATTTAAACACAACATATCATAAAAAATAATACATATAAAAAAATACACATAATCATGAATAATAAATAAATATATGTGATGGCGTTTGGTGCCTAAACATACCTAAGCATACGTAATTGTTCAATGGATCACTGGCCTGGAGTCGTGTGCCGGCATGGTTTTGGTAAACGGTATTTCCGTTGTTTACTCTAGTCGGAGTGTTTGAGATCTGCGCCAGATTTGTCCTTTGTATATTGTTCATAACACAAGCCTAACTTGCCTGACTTGGGAATATAATATATTGTTTGTCGCGCGCATCGAAGTACAAATAATTAATACGAGTCTGGTCAAAAGTACAGACTAATTTTTATTTTTTGAGGGCCAGTGTTATTATCGTTATATTATTTTAGGTACGTCGCGAACAATTGCGTCGTACAGGCGAGAAACTGGCCGAGGATTTGGCGCTCTACGTAACAAGGCGAGATACTGCGATGGAAAAAACGCGCGCCGCGGCGGCAGTGGAGAAGGCTCACGGCCACGGTGCGCACACCTCGCAGTCCACTTACCACCACAAGCTGAGACTAGCCAAGGCAGACTTGGCCAGGGTCAATAAGGTGGACCGACACTTGTAATATTCTTATAGTAAATAGATAATAATAACAGCCCATAAACGACCTACTGTTAGACTCTGGTCTCCGCACTTTTTAGGGGTAGGAGGAATAGATTCGCTATGCTTGTCCAATTTGCAGGTTTCATCACGATGTTTTCCTTCAACTTGAGCACGTGGTATTTGTAAATGGTAATAATATGCACATTAAAACAGAAAATTGCTTAAGTGGTGCATACTGCATACTTCCCAGGCAGCGTTCGAAGCGACGTCGTGTAAGATGTCGCTGCAGCGCATTAACCACAAATCTACCAAAGAAAACCGGGACCCAAATAACCACCAATCTCGAACACTTGACAGTTTAAAAATTCATAGTAGGCACCTCATCATCATCATCATCAAAGGGAAAGTAACAGTGGCCGCGTGGAGGACCTCGGGCTTGCGTACCCGTGTGCGCTATAAAATGTCGGACAGGCATTTTACAGGAGGCTCCCTCTGAGTACAGTAGGCACCTATATAGCACTTATCCAAACGTCTTTTGACAGACTCTAAAAGAATCGTTTAGGTACTTAGGTATTTACGAATCCGAAAAAATCGAATGAAGATTATAGGGGTAAATTAGAAAAGCGGATTTATTGCAAACCCTAAAATAACCAGTCTAAAAGAACGACAAAAAATATAAAAATCTTTTGCATATTTTCTTAGATACTTAATAAAATATTATAGAAAATGTACTATAGCATAAGGTATTGCTTGTAGGACTTGGCAGAAGCCAAAACTCGTATGGCGGAGGTGCAGAAAGAACAGGAACGTCTAGACAACGAAATGAAGACGACCAGTTCTTTGAATTCTCAACTAGAGGAACGCGTCGCCACTTTGCTGAGGGAGTCACGAGAAACTGAACGGCAAAAGCAATGGGTGACAATCACACATCATAGTTGCGCCCCTTCCTAAATTAATTATCATTATATCCCTCTCATAATAATAAAGTGTAGTGCTTTGTGCTAAACATTAACAAAGAACACATGAACAGTGTCTTGTCCTTAATAAAGACAATAGGAAACTTGTTACCTATTGGACACATTCTTAGTTTAAGTTATATCTAGTTATTTTGGGTCAGATTTAAATTACTCATTAGTCTTATTTCCTAGATTAGCTATTGTAATTTTAATGTTGTATCACTAAAACAACATTACAACATTTATGGGGGAAAAAAATTATATCCCTCTCGCTGAATCGCGAACGTGATTGTTTGATATAAAACCACGAAACAAATATAACATTATGAAATAGTTTAGTTAGTTAGTTGCAGTATAATTTGATTTTTAAATAATTGGCGATTTTGCGTGCTTCGCTTTAATAGAGGCCCGGCGCCCGGGGCTAGTGCCCTACTTGCCCCACCCTAGCGACGCTTCTGTTAAGAATTGACATATGAACTCATATGATCCAGGGCAAACGTGAAGCCTATCCAGATTCTCATTACTCGCTTTACGATCCTAACCCTTTCAAGTAACGTAAGCGTAATATATTGTTTAGGCAGTTTAGGCTCGATAAATAATAATTGAAAGAAAAAATGATGGTACAGGCCATCAGCCTGCGGTTTCAGGGCTGGCCGGGATCTATGTATTCCATGAGAGACTGGTTTAGGATATAACGTTATACTCACTATGAAGACGCTTTTACATGACATGTAGGGCCGACACAATAATGTATTCTATTGTTTTGTGAGACGTTGCTCGATTTTATTTTCAAATAAATTATATTTCTTAATATATTATAACGACTTAGGAGGTTGGTCGTTATAGTACCTATACTGCTGCGGGTCAGATAATGGTCCTTTTATCAAAAGTGTAAGTCTTCTATCAAAAGTAAAATAGTGGTAATTATTAGTTTTATTTTATTGAAATCTCGTATTTTCGCCAAAAGTTTAATTCTAAATGCTTACCTATATAAAATTTTACCTAATTGATGTTTATGTTAATACCCGTTTAAAGTTTTTGAGTTTGGGAGATGGAAATACCCTATACCCTGGTTTGAGATATCACTATTACCCTTGCTAACGGTTAGAGTCCTTAAATAATTTTCCTAAATCTACACCATCCTACAAGAGCTAGACATAAAAAAGCAAACTACTAATTATTTTGTATATTTTTTACAGCTTTTAGAGCGTGTAGTTCGCAGTCAACGTTTGGGCAGAGAGCTAGCTACAGCGATAAAGCGCCAATCGGTACGAGTTAGGAAACCAAAGGCGGTAGTACTTCAGGAATATAGCCAAGCGAGGGCTCTTAACGACAGAATTAAATACATCGTCGAGATTCTGATGAAAGAGTTCCCGCATTTGAACGATAAGTTTGAAGTTGTGTCCAACACGCTGAAGATATTCTCGCCAAGTGGATCACCGAGGTTGACCGACGAAGGTGGTGAATGCTCAGTGATTGAGGAGGAGGATCTGAACAATGTAGCCGAGAAACCGTTGTGTCCTTAATACCAAAAAGTGGATATTCTACAATGTCTTATAGTTGAAGTGGTAGCGATAAAATGTAGTCTTAAATAAATAGTATAATGGATCAAAAACTATAATAATTTTATAGATATTTTTCAAGCAAAGTTTGTTCTTACGGCTTGATTTTTAAGGTAAGTGCTTGGCAGTCCGCGAAATGAAGTTGAAGTGAGAAACTTGATGGTAAGTTTTCGTCGTTTTTTGGCTACGGAACTATACAAGAGCATGTAATTGAAATCATATTTATCATTTCTGATATAAACCCAGTAATTTAAAAGAGGAACGAGTGCGAATCGACATACAAAGATAGACGGAAATGACGAAATTATAAGCATTCAGATTTTGCTGACATGGCTAGGGCACCATCGAAGACTGCGTTGGCGAATGTAGACTTCAGATATTCAGAGAGAGATATGATACATAAAATATTTTGAAATACAATTTAGAAATAACTGTAAATCACAAGCTACAGTGACGCCATCTACACTAAATATTTAGAACCTATCAATAGTTTTTAAGATTCATAATCCATATTCATATTATAATGCTCAGGCTCCATTTGGGGTTTGGGATAATGTTATAGCTATTGACTGTGGCGAAATGCGTCTTGTTTATAGCCTTAATAATAACTACATTAGTGTGTAAACATAAGTTATCGGCAAATATTTAACGTCGTTAACAATCAATAATAACACCGCATAATAACGCATTAAGCCCAATGCTATATCTGCGTGAAATGATCAATAACTATAACATTACCTCAGATGCAGCAGTAGCATAATAAAGTACAGAGCTATATAGCTACTTTGTTATCTAGAAGACTTTATACTTACTCAAACAAATATTCTTTTAGTTTTAGATGTTCTATTTTTTAATAATTTTCTACGAACGTTTACTGTGCCACTTTTTTATACTATGTAAATTTATGATTTTAGTGTGTTTGAATAAATAATTAGAGCACAAACAATTTCAATTAAAACACAATGTATAACAAATATATTTTTATTTGATCATTTCACTTATAATTATATAAATTAAAACTAGCACCTTATAGAATCTTTCAAATTCACAATATACATAAATTAACGGAATAAAATTTGAATTTTTAAAATCTCATTCATATTCTAGAGTCAATGAAAACATTTCAGTATAATTATAAGGTGCGTGATTACCTTTATAAAGAAGTATGTTTATGTCGAACATAGATACATCAATAATGTCAATTGAACCAATAAGGCTTGTATTAAAATATATTTCTCTAGCTATCCCACCCACGATATCGAAATAAAATATACACAAAGGAGACCGATACGATTGCATATATAGTGTAAACTCTATATGACGATACTGAAGGGACTATGCATTTTATGGCGCTATAGAGAGTTGTCGTTAAACGGAGAGAAGTCTGTTATCTTTGTCTGACGTCTTTTGCTGCACCAGTAATTTTGTTGTATTTTATTCGTCTTGTGATATTGAGGCATCTTGGTGATAAAGGAAGTACAGTCAGCGTCTTATAGAAAGAAGCAGCCAAGATGATCAAATAGATAAGAACATCGAAAGTGATCATTAGTATCGGTACAACCATTGTCGTCTAATAGATCGAATCGGCCGTCTTGACCAAATACATCAGTACACCGACAACGCCAAATACATGAGTACAGTTAAGTCACCATTTGTATGTTAACAACCATCTCGCCAAAACAAAGAGACACACTAGAAAAATGAACTCTATTCTAAATGTGATTAGTGTCAAATCGAGATGATTTCATACTAAACCAAAATTGTATTTCGAATTATGTATTTCAAATTGAATTACTTATTGCTAAATTTGCATTGAATGAAAAGCACCTTTCTTTCCTAATGTGAAATTAATGAAATCAATTCTGAAGACGTTTGAAACTTAAAAAAAACTCCTGATCACAGCAGTGTGATTGACGAAGAGGATGATATGTGCATAATAATATTTATTACGTTTAATCGAGGGTAAACACTGGGATTGGAAGTATCACTTATTGACTACTTTAAAACTTCTAACCCATAAGGGCAGAGATCGAATCTTTAGTATTTTTGACTGACCCACCTATGTTTTATTACTAACTCTATGGACACAGAACGATTTCACGTCGATAGATTATAATCTATCGGGAAATAATGCGTTAAATTGTAAGCAGTTTGTTCCGGTTCACGATATTTCAATAGCTCTCGAGATAGATTATAATCTAACGGTCTGTACAATTTAACCATGACATATATACTCTAATATAGCCAATTAATAACGGCGTTCATTTTAACTTTATAACTAAGTTGCATTTGGCCACAGTACCTAACTATAATATTATTTCAGATGGAACAGAGATATTAGCCGAGCCCAGCTAACTAAAGATATATTATTAACCTACAAATTTTATAAATAGTCTCAAGTTCCTGTTTCTAACCAGATATTTCAGTTCTCTTAATTAAATCAAGTTTTTCATACTTTTGTTTACATTCTTTAATACTTGATGACACTGCTTTTCAGCTTTGTGTTTTCGTTTTTACTAAATACTAACTGTCTTATTCATAGAGAGTTAGAGTAAGTTTGAACGCTTCTTTAACCACCATAAAGAACTGTTCAAACATACTTGACTATCAAATGTATCATCATCATGGAAACGCGAAGGAAGTTTCGCGGGCAGACGATAGTCTATAATATTATAATATGCTAAATATGTCGTCTCTCTACATTGAAGTTATAAAAAAAAAACACAATTGGAATAGACTATATAAACGATGGAGACACGATGATTTCTTTTAGATTTCTTGTCTGTTAGTCGGTTTTTCTGTTTGTTCGGGATTTACGTAAAAACTACTAGGCCGATTGCGATTCGATTTTCGCTGATCGTGAGCAAATTCTCACACTTAAATTCTGCGCTACCTTTTATTCCGGAATCGCACGGGAAATTTTCCGGGAACGGTTTAAAGAGGCCAGAATAAAAAAAAGCTTTCTTATTTCGATGCGATGTTTTTACTCATTGATAGCAAATTTTCTGAAATTAAATCTGTGATACTTTTTATCCTGGGGATCCCGCGAATTTTCTCAGGAGCTGGTTAAAGTTGTTAGGACGCTTACAAATTAGTTTATTTATTCTTACACGATTTTAGACACGATACATTATTTTTTAAATACAGCAATACTTTGTGTCCTGGGCATCTCACGGAAATTTTCCCGAGGGTGGTTTCTAGTGGTTAGTATGCATATAAATTAGCTTATACTAAAACACAATGCACTTTCTTTTTCAAATAAGTAAAAATAGAAAAAGTATAAATTATTTATTTGCATAACAATTAGTTGATTCAGATTCAATTGATACTAAAACGATGGTTTACGTTCTTTTCCGAATGCTTTGTTAGTTTATATTCCGGGAACCCCGCGAAAACTTCCTTGGAGTGGTTTAAAGTCGTTATACTGCATAAAAATTGGCTGATTCCGATACGATTTCACCAGAACGTTAGATTGAGCTTTTTTCAATGACTGGGGTATATTATATATATGTATAGTATGATCTCAGTATAGATCATGAGAATTCATATACGTATTAGACATTAAAATAGTATCCAAGAAACATCAATTATTCATTGCTGATAAAAAAAGGTTTATCTCGAATTCTAAATTTCTTATGTATTGAAACTCTTTAGTAGATATTTCAACAAACTCACATATACATAGAAAATATACTCACATATACATAGTGTATTATGTCAAATGAAATGTTAAAATTAAGTTAATATTGTAAAATAGCTTTGTCTGTACATTGAAGCTATTAAAAAAACCAATTGGGATCCAATTGTTTGATTGATGGAAAATTGAAACAATTAATGTTTTTTTTTTTCATAAATATGTAAATTTCTATGAGGTTTTCACTTATTATACAGACATTTTTTACTTAAATGCTGAAAAAGCTAATATCATGGGAATTCTAGTGTAATTTTTCAGGAAACCGGATTCACTTTTTCATGTTTTTACTCCTATACTTTAGTGACGGAAAGTTCCAAATTTTTCTTGGGAATAATGCGCCTAGATATAGCATGAAAACTATTCGTGTTACTCTTATTACAGCATAGTTTAATACTTTATGATATTTTTATACATGACCATATTGGGACTCTTGAGATTTCCCGGGATTTCCTTCCACTTCCAAACCACTAGATCAACTTTGACGCAATGTTCGCAAATCACAAGACACTGTCTGTAATTATTAGAAATCCTTAGTGAAGAAACATCTGTAGTTGAATAAGTCTTTAGTAAATTACAAATATCGGGAGTTTATGAATATATCCAGGATTCATGTATTGTCATATTAAATATTTATTCAATTTTACATATTGATAAAATAACTTTAATCTTTGCTATCTAAGTAATGAAAATGAAGTCGAAGGCAAATACTAGTTACGTTATAAAAATGAAAAAGATTTTTATAACAGTAATAATACTATTGGAATTTTGATTTAGTATGAAATCATCTCGATTTGACACTAATCACATTTAGAATAGAGTTCATTTTTCTAGTGTGTCTCTTTGTTTTGGCGAGATGGTTGTTAACATAATAATGGTGACTTGACTGTACTCATGTATTTGGCGTTGTCGGTGTACTGATGTATTTGGTCAACACGGCCGATTCGATCTATTAGACGACAATGGTTGTACCGATACTAATGATCACTTTCGATGTTCTTATCTATTTGATCATCTTGGCTGCTTCTTTCTATAAGACGCTGACTGTACATACTTAGAAATTTCGGTATTTCAGACTTTCTTAGAAATTTCAGTATAGGTGATGCCGACAGTGGAGTTTATTACGGGATAGGATAATAAAGGGATAACAGAACGTACACAGCTGCGGTTTTAACTAATTTTGGCAACTTAAAAGGTACTTTTTATTACTTAATTATTGTCGTTATTGAGAGTGGATGTAACGCTATATAGTGTATCATTGTATGGAAGACCAACCTAAACCAACCAAACCCTAGTGATTTCGACGCTTAAGGGAGTTTGTCGTTAAATCGAATGACGTTACATGGAGTTTACACTGTATTTAATTAAAATAGAAATAATACTCATTAAATTAACTTATGTTACGCAAACACTATAATTTATACCTCTGGACCCTCTATTATTTTTCATATAAAATTTCATTTCATTTCATATAAACCGAAAACAAACTCGCACAACCGCCACTGGTGGAGTCACCTAAATTATAGATTTATTCGTAATCAAAGTTAAATAGTAGGGTAAACTATACTATTGTTGGCACCCATATACAATGATTAGCACCCTACTAATATCCGAAGGTTTTCGTGTTCAAATCATGTCGGCGTCGCCAACTTGTTTGTGGGTGATATAGACTATTAAACACATAAATTATAGTTGGAATTTTCCGGCTATAATTTATGTGTAGTAATTACTACTTAAAAGGTTTTTACAAATATGAAGATTTTTTTGCGTGTTCATAAAACGAAGAAAAATAAATGAAAAATCACAACGCAGGGCGCAGATGCGGACCTAGTGCCGCACCACAGATCTAGTGTAGTGTTGTGTCGCAACATAAAACATATATTTTTTTAATATCTTTTGTAGCCATGATGATAATAATAATATTATTTATGGGAACAACGTAAAAAATATTAAGATTTCTTAATATCTTGAGTAAATTGACAGGGTGACAAACACTGGGGACTGTGCCAACAATCGTGCGATATCCCCTATTTATTACCTTACCTGCATAACCATGCAAGAAAGGAATACAATTCCCTAGGACTGGGCGGCCTGTCGGAAGAGGCGACAAAGCAACCCTCAGCCAGGTGGTAGGGTATCTGGTTGGCTACCAACCCTGGTCTAGAGTATGGCGCCATAAAAACCTTGAGCTGTGTTTCGGCATTACCGGCCAGGTTCCAGTCTCCCTTTAGTGAACGGCAGCACATTGGTAGCACCCTTGGTGTTACAAATGTCCATAGGCGATGGTAACCGATTTCCATCAGGTGTGCCATCTGCCTGTCTGCTAAACTCGTGCTTTAAAAAAAACACTGTGCATATGAGGACTGTAACGGCATATCATTGGATATGTGATCACATTTTACAATAAATTCTAAAACATTGTTCATATAAAAAAGTGGGCGTTAAAATACCCGGTTAATAATCTGTCGTATTTCCTTCGAAATATAATTATTAAATAATTATAACATACTTTTATTTATTCTTCTCTCGCCTTTCGATATTTTACTATTGAAAATGTGTTTTTAGATCAAGAGTCAAAAATTGTCTCTTCAGGTCATCAGAAGGCTGGTATTTACGTCGACCAACGGATCAGTATGGCAATCCAGCGAGGAAACGTAAGCCTTCTGGACACCTTACCCATAGAAGACGGTGATCTAGGCTTAGTATTCTACTTATAGTCTTGAGGGCTATGGTTGGAATACAATACAAATAATATAAATTTTCTTTTATTGTATTCGATTATTTATAAATTTCTTCAACATAAAACCTTGGAAGAAAGTCAAAAATTGAAAGCAATAATTTATTTTTAAATTTTTGACTGATTCGGTCTCAAAGAAATGTTCAAATAATAAAAAAAATATTCTAGTAATTATTTACGGTAGCGCGAGCAGCATCAAGATTGGCCGAATGTAAATGTGGCATTAGAATTTAATTACATACATACATACATAACTTCACGCCAGTTTCCTTGCGGGGTAGGCACGAGAACAACAGAGCGCCATTCAGGCTTATTCTTACACACCTCACTTGCTCCTTTCACATTCATAGCTCGTCATGCACGCTCGTCTGTTCTTAAGGCTCCTGACATCACCTTCTGCTAGTACACGATAAATTTGATCACGGAAGGTGTGTCGTGGCCTTCCACGACTTCTGCATCCATCCACATTTGCATTGTATATCTGTTTAGTCATTCTTTCATCATGCATTCCTTTCCTTACCTTCACCCCGACACTCTCTTTGTTACTTCGGTATTACGAACGCGGTCCGCGAGCGTCACTCCGCAGATTTTGCGCAGTGCTCGCATCTCGACCGCGTTTACTCTACTTCCATGCTCTCTCTTCCATACCCAACTCTCGCTTCCATACGTGAGCGTAGGTACCAGCACCGCGTTGTGTACGGCGAGGTGGGCCTTCTGGCTGAGGTTCTTAGCGCCTAGACGTTCACCTAACGCTCCATTCACACTATTCCCCAATTTGATTGAATAGATTTATAGAATTGATAGAATTTAATTGTATTACATTAATTATAATTGCTGGTCGGCTAGATGTTGCTGGTGCGCCGTCCTCTCGTGTCTCTTCCGGTGGTCCGAGCGATGAAATTTGACATCACAGTAGTGACACGGAAAGCGTTTGTCTTTTATGTGTGACATCATATGCACTCTGAGGTAGCTGGAAATAACAACATTTAGAAAAATGACTGTGAAATTATATATACGGACGCGAATGATAATTCTGTAGGGAATAGTTACGGAAACCAAAACAACTGCAAAAACGTATAAATAATATATAATAATGATATCAGTCCATAAATGTCCCACTTCTGGGGTCGAGCCGCCCACTATAGGGAGGAAACGGACAGTACACCCGCCCCGTGCTTGTCCAAGGCGGCTTGGCAGGTTGGACACATCGGTTATCTCGATGTGCAGGTTGCATCACGATGTTTTTCTTCACCGTTGTTAGCACGTGGTAATTGTAACAATATGCACATTAGGTCAGAAAACTGCCTAAGTGGTGCATGCGTTCCGGCAACGATCAAACACACGCCTTTTGATTTTGTGACGCGTGCGCTAGCCAATACGCTATCACGACTTATGTATAAATAATACAAGGTCCAAAACAAAAGTTATGTGTACTGGGTGTTAAGACTATGAGTTTCTGGCGTATTTTTCCGGCTGAAAGCGAATCTGAGGTGTGAATGTGTCAATGAGCAAATAATAATCGAGAAAAACCCAAAAAGCCGATAAAAATCACGATCTAGAAGTTTTTTCTACATACATACATATGATCACGTCTGTTTCTCACGGGGGTAGGCGGATATTCTGACAAACAACTTTCACTTCGTCTGCTTTCATTAGCCTCTTCATACATGCACCACAAACACAAGTATGTCGCCATAACAACCTTGAGTTGTGTTCCGGCTTTAGTGACCAGGTTCCAGTCTTTCTTAAGAGAGCAGCAGCGCATTTGTAGCAACTTTGGGTGTTGCAAATGTCCATAGGCGATGGTAACCGCTTTTCAATCAAGTGGGCCGTCTGCCTGTCTGCTGGTCTCCTGTAATAAAAAAAACGCACGTTTATTTGGGACGCGTTATACCTGACTTCGTGTTAACACTTCTGCTATTTGATCATGATGTCTACGTTGCGGTCTACCGTCTACCGGTACCAACTCTACCATTCAAAATACTGTCATATACTTGTTTTGTGATCTATTCATGCTTACCTCACATATACTTCTCCAATCTCTCATTTCGACTGCGTTTATTCTACTTTCATGCTTCTTCTGCCATAAGCAAATTTAACTGCCATAGATTAGTGTTGGCAAATTTATAATAAAATATAGGAACCGGCTGAATACGGGTTTTTTATATCTTCGTAAATCGAAATTAAGAAAGATGTGGACATACCTAGGTTTGACAAAAGTCATGTCACACAGTTCACAACTGTATATCTTGTCTCCTGAATGTATTAACCTATGATTTTTAAGCGTTGTTGTCGATGAGAAGAATTTGCCGCAGTCGTTGCATTCATAAGGTTTCTCCTTTGTGTGAGATCTAAAAAATTGCATAATTTCTAATATTATAAATGAGAAACTGCTGAAACTTTACAGTAATACCTATAGGTTATTTATTAATACTAGTGATGAGCAGTACATGTGTGAGCCAGTACATTTGTCTCGTACAAAATACATTTGTACTGATACGGCTCAAAATTTGAAATGTATTCAAATTTTTTAATCGCGCTACTACTCAAAAGTAAGACGAAAGGCGGAACGAGGCTTATAATACAACAGTACAATAACGCGTCTACGGATATTGACATGATAAAGAGGGACAACAAGACAATGACATAGTACGACTGTTAGTAAAATGAGGTGACCGAGGCACATCCGATTCTTAACGAACATTTCCTAACTAGTTTTGAACGGGACAAACGAGCTAATGACCTCACCGGCCTCATCGCTTTAAATGTACTGCCGCAGTACAAACCGTCCAAATGTCCTCGCCTCATTTGAAGTGGTACTTTGTACTGGTTCAGTACAAAAAGTCACGTTACTCTTACAAATTCATTTTAAAATCATGTACTGTCCAACACTAATCAGTACAATATGACGTTATGTGGATTCAAAATATGACCCTAAGAGTTGGAATTATTATCTCGATTCGAGCCGGCTCGATCGGTGTGTTACCACCCTCTCACAGAATATCGGTGTTAAACGGTTAGCCTTGAGCTAACCACGCTTTGTAAGATGAGTGAGAGTTCCGATGCTGCATTTCGCCACCTCCTTGCTATTCTTCTATCTCACCACCTTTAGACTATCGTATCCTAAGGTCTGGCAACACGTTGGATTTGCCTCTGGTCTTGCAAATGTTTATAGGCGAAGGTAACCTCTTTCCAGGACGTGGGCTGTATGCGTGTATGTCAGCTCCTCAATAAACAAAAAAATATGTTAAACTCGTTTATAGAGTCCGCACACGAGATTAAAGCCATTTTGTAATGATACTATGATAATTTTTATTTTTATTGCTGGATCACAGTAGACAGTGATGGAAAGTGGTAACCGTCGCCTATGGACATTAGCAACACCAGAGGTGCTGCCAATGTGCTGCCGGCCTCGAAAGCGAAGCTGGAACCTGGCCATTAATGCCGGAACACAACTCAAAGTTGATATGGCGGCATACCTTAGACCAGAGGCCCAGCCATCCAGACGGGCAAAAGCCCTACCACCTGACATAATATGTCAGTAACATAAGATAAATTTTCTAAAAGAAACTTATTTTTACATAATGTTTTATATTTCCGCAATTGTTTTCGTAAAAGAAACCCCGAAAGTACAACTAATTTTGAGATATGCTCACTCATACAAAAATGTGAAAACATTAATGCATCTTTCATGTCAAAACGACAAGCAACTCTATTTACAGTCAATATTAATTAAAAAATGCCGCGTCTCTAAAACCGAGTCGAGTTGATTACATTGACTTGCTCACTGGGGATCTTCAATAAACGAAGTCAGTATGTATTGTCAAAAACATATTTCATTACGTTTTCATTTGAATGTTGCTAAAATCCAAGTTAACAATCAAGTGAGTGAGTAAAAACAGGGAGTTCAGTTTTGATAGGAGCTGGGGTGGGCGGTGGGAGCTCAAAGGGAGATGTTATGTTGTAGTTTTATGTAAAAAAAAATGTTTATTGCTTGTTAAAAGTGAACAATAGTTGTAGGATATCGATTGCTTTTGACGAAGAGTTTTGTATTTGTGTTAAATATCTAAACAGTTTATTGAAACGACTCCATTTAAGACGGCACAAGAGGACCTAAAACGAAACGTGTCTAGATATTCTGGCAGGTGTAAGACATACTATAAAATTCCACTTTATTCTAATACTTGTCATATTATCATAATTGCAATACGTTTCTGTGATAGCGGCCACTTTAGGCCTTAAGAACTCTCTCCTTTGGGTTCAGTCACATTTACAAATTACACGTGCTAGTACTTGATAATAATGCAATACACAAATCGTACAGAGCCACATTTGAAAAGAGAGAGAGAGAGAGAGAGCACAAGTTCATGTGTACACATTAAATTTTTTGATTGCACTACATAATTATGATCAAGAAAAAATACAGAAGCTATTAGTGATGTAACGAATGACGAAATTTGCACATACGCAAATGTGAATGCAGATGCGAATATTCACCTCCAATATTCGCGAACGTGAATACGAATGTTGACCGTTGAAATAAAGCGCGTTTTCATTTAATAAAATATAGATTAAAAATTGAAAGTAAAGTTTAAATAACATTATGATTATTACGAACATATGTACTTTTCCTACGTGTCCCATTGCCGTTGCATGCCCTGTAGATATAATATAAATATTATAAACGCGGAAGTTTGTAAGAATGGATGTATAGATGTATGTTTGTTACTCTTTCGCGCAAAAACTACTAAATGGATTTTAATGTAATATACAGTAATATAGCTTACACATCAGAATAACACATAGGCTATAATTTATAAAGATATAGTGTGAATTATCCAAAATATAACGATTTTCCATCACCACGCGGGTAAAACCGCGGGCACAGCTAGTATAGAATAATGCATTAGCATTCCCTATACATACAATTTCCTCTTCGTTTGTGAAATAGATTCAGCAAAATCCGCAACGTTTCTGGCGAATACGAATGTCGAAGATCACGCGAATATTCGCGAATGCGAAAATTCGTTACATCACTAGAAGCTATAATTTACCTCAAATGTACTTGTAAATGATATTTTTTGAAGAAACTTTTGGAGCAAAATTGACACAGGTGTGTTTTTTCATTTTCATGGACTCGAAGTCTGAAATATAATTGCATCATGTGTTATGGATCAATAAACATATGCAGAAGTAATAATTTACCTCAAGTGTATTTGTAAAGCATATTTTTTGAAGAAACTTTTGGAGCAGAATTGACATAGGTGTGATTTTTCTTTGATGTGCATTTCACGTCTGTAATCAAAGTTACTTAAATTATTTTGTTATACCAGACGCTATAAACTATTCAAGGTTCACCTTGAAAAATTATAGGGTCGCTATAGACCAGTTTGAGAACCAGTGCCCTATCTGGTTCGGTTTATCCATCAGTCTTACAACTCGGCTGTTTACAGGTTGAAGTTCATGAATTATATTTGAACAAGGTGGCTATTTAAATTTTTAATGTTTTACTAGTTTCATTAAGCAAAAACCAAACAAATGTCATCATATACAAAGTTATCTATACTTGATAATAATATACAATTATTAGGAGCAAGTTGAGTGTGTGTAATAAAAAAAAACAAAGATATTGATACTAAAATTAATTATGTAGCAGATCACTGCCAACGGGGAGCGTGCCCAGAAGGCTGGCTGCATTGCCACGCTGTATGGCAATACTTATTTGTTGTGCGAAATATGAGTCAGCCTTCTGATCATGGGTAGTGTCGAAGCGTTTCTTACATACGTCTTTAAAGAAACTCTTTGACGACGGACCCCACGGGCCTAATGTTTCAACCCCAAACGGCACAAATATGTAACCCCTTCCTAAGGCTCCATATTTGCGCCGTTTGACGTCTTCTTCAGTTGAGTGTTTATAATTATATTTGTATGTTTGTGTCTTTTCTCTTTTATACGAAATGATTTCATGAATTTTATTTATAGTACTACAAAAGCAGAAAATGAAAATATGAATAAATAATGAAATATGAATAATGTAGGTATGCTATTTATTATTCCAGAAATATGGTGGTCTAGTAGTACGGTGCCACAGTCTAATATAAAATTTTGTGTATGAATGTAAACATATTGGAACAAAAAGTAATATATATATATATATATATATATATATATATATATATATATATATATATATATATATATATATATATATATACATATAGTCCCCCTCGACGTATCCGTCAACGGCGAACCTTGTCCGGCTGTGCGAGCGCAGGTGGCTAGCGAAACCAAATTTGGTTTTAAAAGTTCTTCTGCAAGGAGCGCAACACAGCCGTCCTGATGAGTCGTATGTATAGTTGTAGGAGATTTAAAAAAGTAATAAAGTCGTGTGGAAAGCTTCAATATATAATCAAAATAATTAACTAATTCATTGTCACTACCTTAGCATTAATCTCAAAAGTATTCTGGATATCCACTTCGAAACCTTGGGGTTCGCTTTCCTACCTTTTCATGTCTACTTAATACGGTCTTTGGCATTTCTTCTTATTCTCAAGAAATTGGCACGCATGTCGTCCTTCATAACGTGATGCTAGTATTTCTTGCACCTATTCCTTCTACCAAGCCTTGGATAGCTGTTTATTTCTCATATATACTGAGTTTCTACATCCTGCTATCCATTCATTCCCTTACTGCTTTAAATTTGAGATAAACTCCATACAAGTACCTAATGTTATTTTTCTACCAATGGTACGGGGCAGATCAAACTGGATAGTAATATACAGATACCTGGCAATAAGTTTAACATTTTACAATCCATAACATTCCCTTATAAGAAGGAAGTATTTTAAATTATTATAATTATATAAAAAATTAGCTGACCGGCAGACGTTGTCTGGTCCTGAAAAAAAAAATCTGGAATCCGATTGCAGCGCCACCTACCGGGTCCAATTGTGCATTCAAACCATTCTCGAATCCACCTAAACACAGACAAAAAGTTTCATGGGAAGGAAGGAAGGCACATCGAGAGATTTTAGTAGATATCTCCGACCGTGGTGTGGCAATACCATTTCTTGTTTGTGGTACTAGCTAGAGGCACCCCAACGTGGCAAATCCTACACTCCCCACGGCGATTCCCCCGCGATGGATAGACCTCAAACTGATTAAACTGAGACACATTGAGTACATAAGTAAAAGAAAATGTAACTTAGATTGAGTTTACAATTAAGCAATAAAGCCAAATAAATGTACAAAAGAATGATGATGTCCAAGGAAATTTGGACGACTTAGCCATCGAGATATTTTACTTACTTGTGTGAAGTTAAAGAGAGTTTAAGTCGAAACCTTTTCTGGCATATATCACATTCGTATGGCCTGTCTTTGGTATGCTGGGACATATGTTCAGTTAGTTTGGACCGTGTTAAGAACCTTCTACCGCACGAGACACATTCAAATTGCATTGAGTCTCTATCGTGTATATTGAGATGATGCGACTTTATATTAACCACCACTGAAATTAAAAATAAAATACTCTTGGAGGATAGAGTTGAGGAGTTTAGAGCAACATTACATCTATGCAATGCGATGCAACGCTACGTACACGACACTGATCTAGCGATCCCAGATTTACGTCGGATAGTGGAGGCATATGAAGGTGTGCACATAGTGTAGCTCGGACGCGTTATCACCCGAGCGCCATGACAACTTTAGTTGACGACAAAAACTTGCTACAACCACCGTAAAACGTGCGACCTCGCATATGGCCGGTTCCTATATTTTACCGACCATTCATTTGCGTTACTGTTGGTTAATTTTTTTTTTTAATAATAAAAATTGGAAATAAGCTCTATCCTGTCCGTGCAGGAACGGAGAAAGAATAAAATTTCCTGCGGCCGGGCGGCCTGTCTTAAGAGGCGACATAACAACCCACAGCCAGGTGGTAGGGCATTTGCCCGACTGGATGGCTACCACCCCTGGTCTAAAGTATGTCGCCATAACAACCTTGAGTTGTGTTCCGGCATTAGTGACCAGGTTCCAGTCTCCCTTAAGAGAGCGGCAGCGCCTTTATAGCGCGTTTCGTGTTGCAAATGTACATAGGCGATGGTAACCGCTTTCCATCAAATGGGCCGTTTGGCTGTCTGCTGAACTCCTGCAATAAAAAAAATATACAAGTAACGTCAATATGCAACAAATAGTTAGGCTAGTGAATGAATAGTAATTGATTGTGCAAATCTCATTGAGAAACTACATTTGTATGTTCCTCCTACTTTTTTTTTATTTTTTTTATTGCCGGAGTTCAGCAGACAGGCAGACGGCCCACTTGATGGAAAGCGGTTACCATCGCCTATGGACATTTGCAACACCAAAGTTGCTACAAATGCGCTGCTGCGCTCTTAAGGGACACTGGAACCTGGTCACTAATGCCGGAACAAAACTCAAGGTTGTTATGGCGACATACTTTAGACCAGGGGTGGTAGCCATCCAGTAGGGCAAATGCCCTACCACCTGGCTGTGGGTTATTAAGTCGCCTCTTACGACAGGCCGCCCGGCCTCAGGAAATTGTATTCTTTCTCCGTTCCTGCACGGATAAAAATAAAACTAATGTTCGCCCTAGGAAATTATTACACTCACCATTGACGCGCACAGCTTACCGACGTCATTCGTTCTGTATCAGACCAGCAAATGAATTTAATAAGTTAAGTAAGTTGGAAGTTATAGACTTAGACCTATTTACTGATAGTGTAGCGCTAAGTTGGTCAAGTTCTATTCAAACTCGGATTTATCAGTTTAAGTACCTACCTTATCTATCTATCTTATTTTCATTTATTTTCTCTTTTTGTTTTTACTGTTATCTGTTGAGGCTTATTAATAGTTTCTCTTAATCTAGCTTATTTTTAGTTATTATTAATGATAGCTGTTAGCCCCCCAAATAAAATAAGATATAGGAACTGGCGATTAGACGTGCCTGGAATTGGTATGCATTCCGACCTCCCACATCTAAAATTTCTCAGATTTGTGTCTGCCTAATGTAGTTCTCGCTTTATTGAAGCATAAGTATGCATCTTGGTCACAATCTTATCATATTCTTTTAGAAGACTTATAAGTATTACAAAGACTGAGAATTTACTTACTCTTTTTACAAATTTGGCATTGCTGTTTTATACTCAAATGTTTCCTTTTAAAATGTGCTTCTCTACTTCGTTTTGATCTAAACATTTTACTGCACATATCACATTTGAAACATGGCCTTTTATCATCTGCCTTGTGTAATACCAAATGTGCTTTCAAATTTTTAAATGTCTTTCCACATTCTTCACAAACCTGAGCTATTGGAGTTGTTTTAGCAGTCTTAATTTTTTTTGGTCTACCTCTTCTTCTTTTGACCCCTGCAAAAATTTACAAATAAATAAATTCACATATTAAACTAAGTTCTGTTGAAGAATGTTTTCTGCAATTCACACATACATAATTATGAGTTTAAAAGTTATTGCTATATATATATAGTTAAGAAGAATCAACAATAAACTCTCAAGCAATACTCCTAACCAAGCTTTTCTTAATTTCATCTTTTATCACTCTTTGTGACTCTTTCCCTTTTAAAACAAATATCACAGTGGGTCCCATGTTGGGCGCCAATTATAGTACGATGCTATACAAGTTCTATTTCAAGAATTCATAGAGTCGCAATGGCAATAAGGCCACATAACTATGATAGATATTTATTAATAATGTTCTTATACTACAAATTGAATTTATAAACTAGTTTACATAAGTATGCACATTGAAAAGTTTATAAGTTTATTTGTTAAGATTATCCTTTATGTTTGGTTGCTTAGAAGAAATTACATTAAGTCATAAGGCTACTTATTATCAAAAATGTATAATAATAAACTGTAATATTACTGCCATGGGTTGTCTGGAAGAGATCTCTTTTTACCAATAAGATGGCCCTTTGTGCATAATCAAAATAGTACTAGGTCATATGGTTTCTGGAATTTTATACAATAAAAAGTAAGAGAGTAAAAGCCTATCTATCTTACTCATGAATTTTCTTATTTGTTATTTTGGTGAAGTGGTGAGTAAAGATAAAAATCATGTATTTTAATTATGAATAGCACACCCACCTGTTCCACAAATATTTCAAATCCATTAGATGATTGTCTGGAAGAAATAGCTATTAGTGATATTATTTTATGTACTAAAATATAAAGTAAATTCTTACCACTTCTAATATATATTGAAGGTATCAAAATAGAACTAACAAGTGATTGTGTAGCTCATGAACCTGTGGAGATTTTTAAATGGCCCAAAAATTACAGATACACATATACTATCACACCTGTTTCCCATAGGAGAAGGTAGAGATGATGTATCTTTACTTGCTATGATACTTTCACTTCATCTACTTTCATTAATTTCTTCATATGTGGATATATTTCAGGTACTTTTAAATAGCTCATGCCAATACATATATTGTACTTTTAGAATCAGACTTAAATCTAAATTTGGATAAAAAGATTTAAATATCTCATATATAAAAAAATAAGTTACAGTATATTTTTAATTAGGGCTTTTTAATTGTAATATGAGCTATGACCATGTCATCTTGTTTGTTTTTGTACAGACCAGTATATTCAAATTCAAATTCAAAAGTTTTCATATAAAATAAGATCCTCTGGATAACACTTTTTGAAGGTCATACATATAAGTTAAAATTTAATTTTACTTCCTAGTATTTGTACACCACTTCGCAATGTGTTATTACTGTTAAGGAGAAGAAGCTATAAAAAACTCCCCAGCAACAGGTCTAGCTAAAAATGTATTAACTCAACCTTTTTTTAAAATAAATTTTATACAGAAATATTACACAACTACTTTTAGAAGAATTAATGAAGTTGTAACAAACAGTGCATACTCAGAAGACAAAGATACAATAAAAGGAAAGAAAAATATCATTATAGCTATAATAATGACATGACATGCTAAAATTTTATACTGTAACATATCTCCATAAATATGTTGCTTGGCAAGATAAAAACATTGTAAAAAATATAAGAGGCTGGAGTGATCTGCTATAAAAATGAAGTTTTGTCCGTTAAATATTCTTCAAAAGTGTAGTATCCCTTTTTTTAGCATAATACTTTTTAATTTGGTTTAAATTTAGTAAAAGGCAAATTTAAAATTTCATTCGGAATCTTAATAAAGAAGTGTATACCTACCTCCAAAAAAGAGGACAATACTTTTGCAATCTAAAAGATGGCAATATCAGTCTATTGCTATGCTTGGTGTTGAAATTGTGAATATCCTTATATTGTTTATAGGCACTCAAACTATTATGAATATAAATTATATTATTAAAAATATATTGGCAGGTGACCATTCTAATACAGATTTCCTAAAAGTCTTCTCTAAGAGACTCTCTGGCCGAGGTTGTAAATTGACCTTACGGCTCTTTTTTCTAAAACAAATATAGTCTCTAAGTCAGCAGCGTTGCCCTAAAGTAAAATACCATAGGACATGATACTGTGAAAATAACTAAAATAATCTAGTCTAACAGTCTCTTCATCAGTTAAACCTAACTCTTCTGATTGCATATGCAGCAGAACTAAGTTTTCTTGAGAGACTAGATATATCAGCGCCCCAGTGCTTCTGCTTAGCTTCTGATCTAGGTTAATGCCTAAGAATACAATTGAATCTACAAGGTAAGGCTAGTGTCATTACGAGTAACATTAACATCATATTCTTTTATATTGGGCATAACAAACTTATTTCTATCAACTTTAAAGAAAAGTGATGACTCACCAGCAAACAACACTACCTCACACATATATTATATATTTAATTCATACTAAGAGAATATAATTACTAACTTTTTACATCAATCTTCTCTTCAATATATTCATATTTGATCCCTTTAATAACACTTAAATATTCATCATCTGAGTTATCATCAGTTACATCTTCAATTTTCAGACATGACTCATCTTTTAGTTCTAGTATTTTTTGATCACAATTGCCATCATAATTATCATCACTTGCGATTGAACTTTCTTCCAATTTGATCTCAATTTTTTCTTTATTAACATTATCAGAATTAGATTTTAGATAAGAATCACTCTTCAAAGCCAACAATTTAAATTTATGAAATGTTATAGTTTTCTTGTAGCATTTTATGCAAATTTTTGTTGTGAGCTTCGAGTCTTCTGTGACCTGAAAAATTGTTAATCAAGTTGTCTGTAAATCTTAGACCGAAATTTCAATAAAGAGTATATTTTATTATGGGAGCTGTATATGTCTTGTCATCACAGCAGACAACGCACTACTGGCTACCGCAACTCGCGAGCACACGTATTAATAGCTGGTTGATCTCGCTTGCACATCATCCATCCCACTCACACACTGTACTATATATTGTACTAGCAGTATGACTTGTTAATATTTGTACTTAAGGTTACCGTTTGCAAAATAAATTAGTTCACATCACGCACTCGACAGTGAATACTACTCTCTGCCATCTGAAGTATCATTTAACCTCTACCTCTCGCTGCTACATTTTTTTTGTATTTGATAAAATACTCCAATGTAGCTAGTCTTGCCATAAATATTGTAGACTTTTTTTTTCTATTGCAAATAACATTTATAAGTTTTACAGTGTGTTAGTTTAATACATAAATATAAAAAGCTAATTCAAAGTGGTCTCCATTGGCTGCAATACAGTCCTTTAAACGTTGAAGCCAGTTATCAATAGAAGCACGCACTCTTTCCATGGGAAAATTCTTCACTGCCAATCAAATGGATTGTTTTAGGGACTTCAAATTATCATAGCGTTTAGAGCAAGCCATACTCTCTAAAACTGACCACAAATCATAATCCAGCGGATTAAGATCGGGACTAGACGACAGCCAGTCTGCAGCTCTGATGAAGTCCGAAACGTTTGTTTCCAACTCAGACCGCGTGGACCGCGCTTTATGACCCGGCGCCGAGTCTTGCTGGAAGGACCATTCTTGGTTATTGAACATGGTGTTGTTAAGGGGCCTTAACTACCTTCTCAAGAATGGTATCCTGATACACTTGTGGAGATGTTTTGATACTTTTTTCACAAATATATGGCTCAGTCACACCTTCATATCTAACACCCCACCAAACCATTAATGCAGACGGATAATGCCCATGTTGCACTCTGTCGACTAATTGAGAAGCTTCCTTAGAGCTTTGAGTATAATTACGGTCATTTTTTTGTTAAAATGTTGCTCAATTGTAAAAATTTTCTCATCTGGAAACAAAATTTTTGTGTGACCTCCCTTTGTTTACCGCTTCAGTAGTTGTTTCGATTTTACCATCCTATTCTTTATCTGTATATAAATATATATATCTTCATCTCCCGAGATAAAATCTTTTGCTTTTGGACAAGATTTCTTCGAATTCTTTCCCTTAGTGCTTTGACCACATTTTTCGTACGAACATGATGTGGACAGCTAGATCTTTTCTGTCACAAATAGAGGAGGTCTCATTTTACCTGTTAATAGCTCGGTACACAAATATTTGACTAATACCAAGTGTATGGAGAGTTTTAAAAATTGCATTTGGCTCCATACCTACTTTGTGTAATGCAATCACAGCAATTCGGTTCTCTTCATTGCCCCACTCCATTTTAATATCGCAAAATGTTGTACAATGTATTGGCGCCAAAATGAGAAAACACAATGAACAATCATATATAAAAATGACAGATTCCAAATACAAATGTAATATTTTGTATCTTTTTAATTGTAACAGTATTTATGGCCAGACTAAGTATATCAATATTATCAATCTGGGGCCAGAACAATTGATGCAGGGTTAATACTGAAGATGTGTTGCCCTAGAATTAGCAATGAGCAGTACATGTGTGAGCTACTACATTTGCCCCATATAAAATACATTTGTACTGATTTGGATCAAAATTTGAAATGTGCCACTTCATAATTTATGTCACTCAATTTATGGCCTCATTCACTTCACTTTTGAGTAGTAATCAAAAGTGAAGTGAATGAGGCTTATGCTACAGCAGTACAATAATGCATCTATGGATATTCACATGACAAAGAGGGACAACATGACAATGTTGTAGTACAACTGTGAGTAAAGTGAGTTAACCGAGGCCCTGAGGCACATCTGATTCTTAACTAACATTTCTGAACTAGTTTTGAATGGGACAAATGAGGGAATGACGCTCACCGCCTCACAAGCCTCATCTCTTCAAATGTACTGCCGCAGTACAAACCGTACAAATGTCCTCGCCCCATTTGAAGTGGTACATTGTACTAGTTCAGTACAAAAGTCATGTTACTCTTACAAACTCATTTTAAAATCATGTACTGCCCGACATTACCTGGAATCAACCAAAAAATGGGAGAGTGAATTCCCAAATTAAAAGTTGAACAAGTTGTGAATGTATATTTGAGTAACTAGATTGTGATTGCTAGTGTTTTAGTACATTTATCTCATTTTTGTTTTAACTCTCTTGTTGCCGCTATGTGGCATCTATATAAGGTTTAATTTCAATTAACATAAGGCCCTGTATGAAAAACGAAAACGGCTTTTCAGATCTGCTTTAGAAGTTTAGTTTCATTTCTAATGCAACCGAATTGAAAAATAACATTGTTTACCTTAATATCCAAACAAAACAATACTACGTCTGCAAATCTATCATCACACTTTCTCATACGAATTTGACATATGTCCATAGTAGGGTCAGCTTTGAGACATATTCGGCAAACATCCATAACGATTGACTTTCAAATACAACCTGGTTAGAGGTTAAATTGTAAATATTTGGTTATTAATTTATATTGCGATTTATGAGGTTAGAATTGTTTGTATCGCAATCATAGATTCATAAATTAATGAAGTCATTCACAGATTAGCTGGCCTATTTTCGACACAATTGCAGGCAAAGAGGCTAAATTCATACAGCTTAGTCAGAAGCAATTTATAATATAAACAAAAAACAATAACTTACAACTGTAGTACATTTTTAGCTCATAAATAAAAGTTATTAAAGTGGTAGTGATACAAGGTGGAAGTTGGAACGGCGCATATTTATTTATGTACACGAAAAAGTACCTCATACAGTACAATACATATTGTCAACTAACACATAGTTGTACGAAATTCAAATTTTAAAAAAATACACATTATATTCTTAGATTAAATTGGAAAAAAGTCAGTTTTTGATAGAAATTTACAAAAAATACACGTGTTTTGAAAGTAAAAATTATTAAAAAAAATACAAATCTGACCCAAAATTTAACAGTAATATTTCAATTTTATTTCTACGTTGGTAAATTACTATTAGGTGCGTAAAATGCCTTGCTGTTGTCCTTATGGCGTATACTGCGGTCCCTGCGGACCATATTGTGGTCCCTATGGTCCGTGTTGCGGCCCTTGTGGCCCATGCTGCGGTCCTTGCGGACCGTGTGGTCCATGTTGCGGACCATGCCGGCCTTGTGGCCCATGTCCGCCATGTGGCCCTTGTCCGCCATGTGGTCCTTGTCCACCATGTGGCCCTTGTCTACCTTGTGGTCCTTGTCCGCCATGTGGGCCTTGTTCACCCTGTGGCCCTGCCCCACCATGCGGACCGTGCCCTCCCTGCAACCCCTGTCCAACTGGCCCCTGCCTGCCTTACCAAACATGTTGTTGAAGAACTAAATTCTACATGAATTTTGTGTTGTGAATACGGATAGCTCGGCAGCAGTCAAGCGCAAGCAAAATTATTCACGAGTAAGCTGTCACGTGGATGTCGCCGTTATTTATCAGTGAACGTAATAATAAGGATTTTTGATGTAACTTATTAAATTTATGAATTAGTAAAATTGGCGTTCTTTCATTTACTAGATTGAATACTTTATATTGGGTTAGGAAATTGAATCGTACATGGAAGCATAGATAATGGGGTGTGCTAGTTTTCTGCACGCGCTCATCTCACCAGGGAGCAATGTCATAGATTGGTTTCAGAGCTTTACAGTGAGTATCGCTGAGCGCTGCGGGCTCTCTGCCCTCTATCTCAAAAACTGTTGGACGTATGAAAATTTTTTAATACAAAATTTGTCGCACTTTTTATACTGTTAATTTTCACAATAACTATTAACATCATTGGAGCCATAGAAACCGAGATAATCGCAAAAAACTTATTTTTGTAACCTTTGACCTTGAATAACTTAACAAGATTTTGAGACTTCAGACAACTTTCAGAACATTAAAATAAAGGTGTATACAAGTTTACAGCTTATAAGCTCTCATTGCGGGGTGAAATCCCTAATATGACTGGACTACTATTACATTAATGTACTCTGTGGCTATAAGGGGCATAGGCGTAAGGCGAATGTAGTATGTGGCTAAATCAGGTCTCAGCGCATTTGTCGTGGAAGTATTTTGTATAGCAAAACACAAAGTACAATCCGCAAGAGTTAACTTGAGACTTCGCTTGGATGACGTAAGCGCGAGGTACGGACGCGTCGGTGGCGAGAGCGGTAAGAAGGCGGGGGTTGGAAGGGGAGCGCATATTCCGCTCAGGTCTCAAGTCTCAACTCTTGCGGATAATACTTTGTACACAAAGTATTTTGTGTACCAAAACAAAATTCGCAGTGAGTTTCTATGCAGACAAAATACGAGAGCTTGATTGGCCCCTCAATATTTCGGCTGCCAAAGCCTACCGCCTCGGATGGAGAGCTAGTGACGTATTCTAGAATTACGATTCTGTTAATTAAAATCGATCACAATTGTAAGGGGGTTTACACAATTGAAACAACAATAATTATAATCTTAACTTTTATTTTAGTGTAAGAACTTTTAATACAGTAGCAAATTTCGTATCAAATATTAAAAAATGCCACATTACAGAAGATTGTACATTAATACAAAGAGAAACGTCATTATACGTTCTTTATGATATAAAAACCGCAGCGCGGACGATATCTCAAACGATAAAAATAGGCAGGCACATTGAAATTATAAACTAACAATAATAATATAATGTCTAAAATCAAATCACGACTTGTGATGTAGTGTGCTTTAAAGTCAAGGTTACAGCTGCCGTTTCATTAAAGAAATCTACGCTAGACAACATTCAAATTGGATTAAAAGTTAAATTAATATCGCGAATGTATTGAGAGTTCGTGATGTACTTGACGCTCAATTTGTTGACTAAGGCTGTGTTACCGATCATAACGGCAAGCGGAGCGAAAGCGGTGATGAGAGTAGCGCTATAAAACAATACTTATAATGTGTGGAGCCACATCATTTCAGTCCAACTATTGTTGGGAACGATGGAACGAAGCCTCAAAACGAAGTTCTCATGCGTAAGATGGTCACTAACATAAAATAAAATGGCGGCCATCTGCAGCATCTCGTTTGTAAATTCTGTAATCGGTCGAACTCAGACGACCCAATTATATGCTTTACGTGTGTTACGCAACGTAAGTTACGCCACTGCATATGACATTACAGTAATTTTGTACGATAAGTGCGATACATAAACGATAAGCGGTACATACGCTAACACTAAATATTGATACTTGCACAAGCATTTTAAAGTTGAGGCCGTTTTGATAAGCTTGGTAAAAACTAATAAGAAGATGTTTTTCTCAAAATCGAGTTTTGACTCTACGCACTGAACCCTTCAAATGTAAATAATATCTATTTTTAAACCGCAGCACTCTCGCTAGAGCTTTCGCTCTACGCAACGCTGTGATCAGAAGCAAGCTTTAGTGAGTGGTCATGTATAATTATACAATTTCCACCATCTCTCAGTAATAAAAATTATGATGGCTTAAAAAACAGTTTATAAAATTTTTAGGCATAACAATTGTGTTAACCTTTTCAAACAACGAACTCTCAGAAAGGATAAAAAGGAATTATAAGCTAAAAATATTGCATAAAACTTTTCATACATTCGTACAGTACGCGCAAAACTTAAGTGCGGTTCGAGTGAACTTAGGTACCATATTTGCATAGGTCTAATCAAATGTTAACGTTGATTACACCTTACCGTGTGTTGTGCGTCGGAGATAGCATGTTATTCTGGATAACGATCGAGCCAGAGTGCAACACTCCCTTCTCCGCGCTGTCTAACCTTTTACATTGTTCTGCGCAACGACGTATACGAAATTCAGAGACGTATTTAAGTTTTGCTCGAACCATAGACAATTTATTAAAATTAATATTTACTGAATATACAATTTTATTTCATCACTTTGTCATAATAAAAATGGACCGAACAATAGTCTGCAAACATAGTGAATTAGATTTTAATATTTCTAGAGCAATTTACTATCAAAATATAAGTAAAATGAACTTAGTGTCTAACCGTAATATTATATAGGATATTTATAGATGAAAAACAAATGCATTGCCGTTATTGTTTGCGACACTGATATATTATAATTATGTATAATAAATAGTATATAATTATACTAAACCAATTTGCTTCAGTCGCGTCACGTGCAAAGTGGTAATTTTAATGTCACTAATATCTGCTCTACTAAATGGCGTTATAAGTAGTACAACTTACTTTTTTAAAACAGGGTTGATATTGGATATACATTTAATTTTAACAAACTTTTAGAGAAATTAAAAACATAATTAATTCTCTTTGTTCTTGTAAATTCTCAACTATACCTATACCAGGTCAATCAAACTGCAGGCCTTCGACTAACATCAAACAACGGAGTTATTGTGGCAACAAGAAGTACCACATTTAACTAAACAACTTAATTGCACACAGGCGCGTACAATGCTTGTTTATAAACAATCAATATCTTAACTATTGTTCATTTTCAACAAATGTTAAGCATTTATTTACAACAATGGTTTTGCCAATGATTGTTATTTTCTTCCATATATCTATATCTCTATACTTCATAAGTCCACTTATCGTTTGACTCACAATGCCATCTAGTCAAAGTAGATATGGATCGAATGTATTTAAAAATAAGTTTTCATATTATCATGTTTACACTTTTATGCAGGCATATTCCTCTCACCCTAGAGATGCATAGCATACTAGAATATAAAAACATACAACAGTCCAAATTTCTATTGAATATGGAAAAACATAAACTCGCTACTAACTTGTTGTGTAAAATCTATACGCTATTTATTTATATTAAAATATAACTCTAGTCATTACTAATTGTCAAAAAATGTTCTAAAGTTAATTTATTATCATTACCTAAATACAATTCTCTCCATTTATATAAAAAAAAGAAATAAATAGGCACATCACATTCACTCAGAATGTTTATTAAAACTAATAATAAAAAAGAAACGCTAATATTAATAATATTAATTTCACATTGTCCGCTTAATGGTAAAAAAATTAATTACATCGACAGGTGAAAGGGTATTTGTTTCAAGCGACATTTCGGTGAGAGACTTGGCTCGGCACAAACGAGCCACCAACCACAGATACCTGTGGCCAGCGACAAAGAGTTCACACTATATTTCATACATTTCGTAGGAACATGGCGCCCGATGTGGCCGTTGGCGGCCATACGTTACAGAAGTGTCCCCGACTCGAGAATGATTTGTTATTCTGTTCAATGAAACTTACCTACCAATTCTAGTTGTATATTTTACGATTTCACAGAATTTTTATTATATTAGATTTAGATATTATAATATTATGATGTAATGAGGTCTGATGGAAATGCAAGGGTTACGTTAATCGCAAACAAAGAGGACAGCCTGATTCTCCTTAGCATGAGCAGCGCCGACCATCAACAGCTACCCAGAAGACGACATTTCAGATAAGAACGGAGACGTTGAGCCTTAGTTCCGCCTCCCTGCGCAGACGAACTTCAGGCGCTGGGTTGGCCTGGAACACCTCCAGCGCCGTGAGCACTGCCGCTGCTGCAAGTGGCGGCAGCGCGCGACATTTACCGGTGGTTGTGGTCGGTGGCTCGTTTGCACCTAGCCTTAACATAGTGGATTTTTTACATCCTAATCTCTCAAAGAAACATAAAGAACCTGGTCTCCAATTGCAATGTACAGATATTCTAAAATATGAGACATTAGTTTATTATTAATTATGCGTGTTATGGTTCATTTGAAATATAAAACTCTTCTTTTGTCACATTTACAATAAATAGCCTTTAACACGTCGATTATGTTTAAAAAGAAACCACAATTACATTGCAGCATTGCTAATACAACACGTGATCTTATGGCTTTCCGGGTGTTTGTACTAAAATTATATAATAAGTATTTCGGCTTACTCGAAAATATTTCTAAATAAAATTGCCAGGGGATGAATACTATCTACATAAAAATACATACAATTTTATGTATATTTTATTAATTTAAAAATCAGCGTTTGCGCATCATTGTTACCTTAACTTTGTACTGTTATTGGTACTTGCGTGAAAATTACCAAATATTTAAATTAGCTACAAGTGAGTCGTATTGTATTACAAAAAAACCGAAAGATCATCGTGATTTATGCCTAGTTCTATTTGGAAATTAATATACAAGTAAAGTTCTCTCCACATTATATACGCTACATCAAGAATTATATGAAAAACATGTTTCGTATACTAAAAATTAAATTGCAAGCAATTTATTACAATTACATAAACTTGAAAGTTTGAAAGTGTTTAAAATTCCAACAGTTTTTTTTTGCAAATGGATTTTTTTCTAATTTCAAATGTATTTTATTGTTCGTTTACAAATAAAATTCCTTGAAAGAAGCAAGTATATCTATGATATATTTTCGAGTAATACAGAGATATAAGATAAATCAATCAAATCAAATCTGAAAATATTAAGTACTTAGGGACTTGTTAAAAAAAAGTCAGCTTATTATGAAATATATAAAATACAGTTTAAAATTACACACTCATGTGTTGAATCACGTATGCTCAATTGATAGAACCAAACTACTCAGTAACATAAATGTATTTATATGTATATTTATTCATATAAAAGAACTCAAATAATTACTGATGTTAATTGCGTTATACCTAGTAGATTGAGCGAAATACTTTATGGCCCCTTTTAGTTACCAATAGGTGGCTTGCGCGGCCTTGTAGTATTCAAACAAACAGGTTTTAAACTTTGCCGGGGACTATAAGGAAAAATTAGAATAATTTATTTTTATTTTTCTGAAACATGGCAGTAGTATAGCTGTCTAGGTATAAAGAAAGAACAAGTAAACAATAAAATGCTATTAATACCGTAAATAAATTCTAATTTTAAAAATAATATTAAAGGCTGTCACATACGTAATACAAGTTTTCTATCGCTAAGTCCGGTTTATTTGTGTGACGAATCGGTGGACATCGTACCGGATACACTGATATAAGGCTGGGTTTATAATATAGAATCGGTAATTTACCGTAAATTTGTATTTACACAGTATACTTAAGTTATAATGTTGTAACAGGCATAGGATCAACGCCAGTTATTTATAAAATGCATGCAGAGAGAAATTGTTTTAACATGCGCGTATTAATTTATTTTTCTGTGAATATCAGTAATATTTGTTACACTTTGATGCATACTTTTCTTATACAAAAACCTTAAAGTACGGTACTATTAAATAAAATCTCATACATTGATGTACATTCGATGAAACAATACCGAATACATATCGATACTGTAACGAGAGTGACCTTAACTATACTATAAACCGAGCTTACAACAATCGATATTGTACCTTTACAAACACCGAGCATATGATTTACGGATATGCTAGAGCTCGGTGCAAATTGTATTGCTACTACCCTATTGGGCCTCGCCAAAAGCCGATGAACTGAAAGTTGACTATAAACTTCGTGTTCAGTCGGTAATGTTCGGCAATTTTCGGAGATAATGTAAAGTACATTGATTATGTTTAGTGCGACTCTGTTGCCGCTTGCGCAGGCGGCACTGGCACGGCGAGTGGGGATCGTTGCCGGTCAAACATCTCTAGGATCAGCTTCGGGTCGGTCCCGGCCGGTACTGTCACGGTGCCCGTCTGTGTGAAATGCGCCTTATGAGTACCATCTCACGTTCTTCTCTGCTCCAACGCGTGGCGGCCGCGCGTGTTTATCGTCGGGGTCTAATAATATTTGTTACATCTAGAGCATTTTATTTTACAAAGATAATTCGATAACTTAAGTTGAAGTTACCAAAGGACCTTCCCAAGTTACTTGCAGGCATCAAACACTATTGAAAAAAAGAATTAATTACTTCAATTTAAAACAAGATTTGAATTTTTTTTAAACCCTATTATTTATTTAAAACATTAAAAAATAAAAATACGTTTTTTAGCCATACAATGATAAAAATAATACTATTGTATGGCTACAAAAAAGAAAATGTTAAGATTTTTGTATGAGAATTTATCATATTCCCAATTACATTAATAACTATCATCATATAGTTACCAAACATCATAAAATTACTGTTAGTTTAGATTCTTATCGATATAATAGATCCGTAAATGTTTTACCAAAAGTCTGAAAGAAACTTAGGATTGTCTTTATTTGTATTATCTTTTTTAAAATCTTCAATGTTAATGAATGAACCCCTCTTCCAAGTTTCGTAACAAACACGAGCGGACACCACAACATTGCGCAGGATACAGTTCATAAAGTTAGTTAGTTTGTTAGTACATAAAACATTTGTATTAATTTAGATCTAAAAGAAATTTCACATGATATAGATGGAGGCATAAAAATAAAATTAAATAGAAAATAAAGTGGTAAAATTTAAAGGGGGCAAAGAGCATGCAATAGAAGGCATATTACTTAGAATTTAATAATAGTGTAGGTAATAATAATATTAGCTGTCTATTACGTAGTTTATTTTTAGATTTCTCGAAACTCAAGTATAGTTCAATTATTTATTGAAAATTTTGTTTCTTATAAGAACTTTTTTGAACGAAAAACTATGTTCATTTCAATTGAAAATGCGCGCTACATTAATCATTTCTTTTTCTTAATTGTCCAAATTGTACCCTTTCTTATTGCTGAAACACAGCAGGTAGGGGTAACGGCCCACCTGATGGAAAGTGGTTACTATCGCCAACGGACATTTGCAACATCAGATATTACCAACGTATTGTTTGGCCTCGGAAGAAGTTTATTTCTTGAGAACTTTTCCGTACAGACTCTTCTAGTAATCTAAGGATTTCAATGAGTAGCAAGCCTTTGGAGACACGAGTTGTCTCAGAGGATATCCGTCAGATTTACGAATTCCGCTCTACATATTTCCCCCTTCTAAAAGTAGGCAAAGTTTAATACCAATTTATTTAACGTTAGTAATAGTTACAAGCTACGATTGATATGCATTTGAAAATCACTCAGCTTCGACCAACGAATCAGAACATTATCTAAAGATTGATTAAAAACCTGTCTAAATCGGTGAATAAATAGTAAATATCAACATTGTAAATTTCTAAATATTTCCAACGTGACATTGCAATATTGACGATTATTACGTAAAAGACAGCCGTAATAAAATATATAAAAGCAAAGTGTTTGTATACCTCGATGCGCGTGATGACTCCTTCCTCGCGACTGTGCTCTAGGACTACAAACAAAAACACAAAGCGCCCGTCAAACATACAAACGGATAACATATAATTGATACAAAAAATATAAATGATGGTGTATGAAGCGACGCTCTACGATGCACCACAGACTAAATTTACAAAAAGTCATTCATAGAATAGATAAATTACATTATAATCTGTGAACCCAAAAAGAAAAGATTAATGGGTATAAGAATTGATGATAGGTCAAAATAAAGATTAATGGATATGAAGATTTTTGGTGTGATAGAGGTCATATTCCAAAATAGAACATGGAATGATGAAAGATATGCTATGCCACTTATAAAGGTAAGGTTAAAAGAGAGTCTTTGAGTCCAAAAATTAGAATTTATGGTACGTTTTTTAATTGCAGAGACTAAATTGACAACTGCAAATGTCAAACTTCTGTTTTGACACATTGTTTTTAAGTTTGTCATTTTTACATAGACACTCCGATATTGGCTAAACCAACGTACATTAAAGCGAGCCATCGCCGAATAAAATAGAATAGAATAAAGATTTGACATTGGCTAATTCTCGATTTGGTCTGCTATTAAATAACGTACCATAGTTAATCCTGAACAAGTAGTTGCAGTATTTATGTATATCATTAAATAGAAACATAATTCACATAATTTTGGTCTGTGGTGCATCGTCGTATATTTTGTTATGACAAAATTTTAAACAAGTAGCCAAAGCTACTGGTTAGCCGAATAAATAAAGAATGACCGATGAACGGTAGAACTGTTTGTAATAATAAATTAATTAAAAAGTCAAAATTCGATTGTAAAATAACGCTCAGTCGTGTATTTTAATTCGTCTGTAAAACTCACTAAACTGTTTCATTTTAATTGAGAACGAACCAAACTGTAATTTCAGTATGAAGTGCTTAGTAAAGAAGCTGACAATAATGGTAGTTTTATTTTTGTTATTAGCTAAACAATTAGACCAACTTTTTTTTTTAAATTTGCTTGCAGGTAAACAAGCGGACGATCTACCTGATAGTAAGTTGTTACCAATACCCATAGCCATTTACTAAGGGATTTCGATTACAATAATTTTTAATATAGAACAAACAACTGAGCGTTATTCTAGAGTCTTAGCCTTCAGATTATTGCTAAAATTCAAATTTTCAATGTTTTCGCAATCTTTAGTTGCTTCTTGCAAAGCTTTCGCTTGAATTATATAAATAAATATTTTCATAATATTACGTAATAAAAAAGCCAATTCAGAGCAAATTATTTTGCTTTCATGCATTTTATATATATTCATTACTTAATATAATAAACATTGCACAAGCCACATAGCACAAGTTTTTAACTTTATTACACTTGTTTTCGTAAGGGGATGTTCTTATTTCGTTTAGTTTATTAGTTTTAAAAACTGAGAAAAATAGTAACAATATATGATTTTTATATAATAGCCAATTTTAAAAATAATTAGTATATCATACATTTGAATAAAAATGAATTATAATTTTATAATAATTTATTTATTTACTTCCCATAAAAAGAAAAACAAAATGAATAGAGTACAAAAATTAGAGAACCTTAAGAAAATGGGAAAGACCGGAGCGCGAACTAGGTAAACCCTGTATGATGGTACTCCTGGCCATCGTCTCCCCATTAAGCAACATTTAAATAATTATATACAATGAATGTTTTTATATAAAGTTTTTTTAGATACTAATAATCAATATAGAATATTTCTAACTTGACAAGTATATAATAAACGGGGCTTGTACAACTCTGACCAAGTGCAATCAAACTTTTCTCAAATCATCCATTTCCATGATATGAAATACTTTATTTTTAGGTACAATAGTGTAGTGATTTTGATATTCTCAAACCGGTGTACATTAACATTACTCACTGTTTTCGCTGGTAGAGTTGGTCGTAGTCGTCGTTGTAGTGGTCGTGGCATTACCATCACCGTTCGCCTCGTTTATCGTCGTCCTTGTAGTCGTCTTTACCACCATCGAACTTGTGTTAACTTGCGAGTTCTGTTGTTTATATATTAAAAATGAAAACAACAATAAGCAATTACTTTTTGAGTCATATGGATTTAAATTGGAAGGAGAAGACTAATGAACGGGTGTTTATCATAGTATTAATTGATTGAAATTTTTTGTGTGTAAGTGGGTCTCAGGATGGTTTAGACTCACAATTGTACCCGGTAGATGACGCTGCAATCGTGTTTTAATTTTTTTTTGGGCAGGTGTCAAGTGGTCCACATAAACATAAACTTGAATCATTCAATATCATTGAATACCTTAGTGTCCCTTCAACTCTTGAGCCTTTCAATCAAATTGATTCAATTTGGTTGACCCGTCTAATACTAGCGTCAAAAACACTCGACATCCCACCTAGATATAGTCCGCGCCACGAAACAAGTCCCACGGAAAAAAGACACTCAAAGTGGCAGTTTTATCATTCGTTAGGATTTTGTTCGTAAAGTAGCCAGAGAATTAAATTTCGGCTTGAATTATAAAATATTTAGTTTTTATTATTCAGTAATTATATACAGCAATTTACGGATGCGGATACGGATTACGACTGCGGCGCCGCGTCTGCGGGACTTTTTTTAGTGGCGAGTAGAAAATTGTTTATTTTAATGAAGAACGATTTTCTAAAGACAAGTTCTTAATTTGAATATTTAATGTTCTGAGCTTATTATATTTTTATTTAGGTTTATGGTTTGTCAGCTAGGCCTTTAAGCCAGATCTCAGATTATAATATAGTTTCATCATTTTCTTAAGCCTATGTATAGTTCAGCTAAACTTTAGGTTATCAACTGACGCCATTCAACGAAGTTCTTGTGACAACTCAAAACATTTGACTATACAATTAACATTTCTCACAAAAACACATAATTACTACTCGAAAAACTATCAATATCCTAAAACTACTGTTCATTTTGGAGTAATTAATAAAAATAAAACTGTACAGCACAACACTTCCTTTAGTTCCCGCCAAAAACTGTTCTGAGTTTGCACGACTTGTTGGTTTTAAAATTAACAAAAAAAAAAAACTATTTAAATCTGTTTTTTAGTTTACCTGCAGGTTGATATTTAGTTCTGGCGGCTGTTCAGGGGCTGCGTTCGTGTGGTCCCGGACGGAGTCCACTGTTATGTCAGCGGAGGCCGCTGTCACGTCGTGCGCGGTCTCTGGTGTCTCCTCCTATAAATAAATAAGTATGGGCCGGCCCTTAGTGTGGGATGCTACTTGCCTTGATACTCTGGCGGCGTCCAAGCTTTCAAGTACGTTCGCTACCGCCGGTTCTGCTGTAGCCTAACAGGAGGCCCTCAAGTACCCCAAATATGCCGCCATTGGAAATCCGGCAAATGTGTAATTTGCCCGATTTGGGGTGGAAACTCTGGGTCTTAACGTTCTAAAGCTCTACCGTGAAGTCGTCAAAGGTTTAGTAGACGTGTCACGCAATTGAAAGGCTGGCGTCTATTTAGCTCAAAGATTAAGCGTTGATATATAACGTGGCAACGCCGCCGGCCTTTTGGGAACGTTCCCGATAAATGACAGTGGGTTGGAACCCATATTTTATCTTTAACTAGGATATGCTCGCGACTTCGTCCACGCCTGACGTGATAATCCCGCCATATTCCCGGGACACAAAGTACCACAGCATTTAAAAAAGAATGTTAGCTTTCGTTTTAGCGAAAACAACTACAAGCCGCTCCCGGGAAAATATCACACTTTTTATTACATAAAATTTGCTATCGATCAGTGATAAAATCACATTGGAATTCGATTGTTTTTTAATCTGGCCACTCATTTAGATCATTCCCAGAAAAATTCCCAGGATAAAATTAGCTGTCGATCAGTGAAAACAGCATCGAAATCGGCCCAGTAGTTTTTATGTAAGTCCCAAACAAACAGACAAGAAATCTAAAAAAGAAAATGCATCGTGTTCTCCTTCGTTTATATATTCTATTCCAGTTGTTTTTTTTTAAACAACTTCAATGTACAGACACGGCATGTTTTGAATTTTATAATGTTATAGATATAGATAGATAGATCATCTGCCTCACCTTATGTTCACCGTTCGTTAATGGGGTCTCCTCAGCGGCGCCCCTTAATGCTGCCGCCCATGGCGATAGGATCACGTGGCACTGTGCGATCGTTACCTAAGCAAAAAGAATTTTCATGTAAAATTTATTATTATCAATTTACAAGGAAGGTGATGTCAGGAGCCTTAAGAACAGACGAGCGTGCATGACAAGAGTTATGAATGTCAAAGAGGCAAGTGAGGTGTGTAAGAATAAGCCTGAATGGCGCTGTGTTGTTCGTGCCTACCCCGCAAGGGAATTGGCGTGAAGTTATGTATGTATGTATGTAATTTACATAGCGCTTGAGTGTGGTTAAATGAACCGTATTTGTAATTTTAATAAACATGACAATCATCTACGTACTTTCTTACTGCATATTTGAGACATAGTATTAAATAAATATTGAAAAACGAAACAATATGAAAACTTAATAAAACTATGTTTTAACGGTTTTAAGCGCGGTAGTTTATTTGATTTTTATTATTCCGACGTTTCGGCCACTTTTCAGTAGCCGTGATCACGGAAGACAAAGATGTCAAGTGTCAATGAGATACTCATTATAAACGTAGTTTTATTATGTATACTAGTCGCGGAAACTTAAGAAAATATTATTATGAAAACTGTGTGAAAGCCAACTTACTTTTGTCGCGGATAATGTGATCCGCTGTAGTTCGGAGGACGAATGCAAGTAGAGAGCTTCACCACGCTTCGAGAAGCATAAACTTGAAATACCACTGCATGAGAAATTGTGAATTAAAAAAAACATTATGGAAAGAGGTCATAGTTTTACAACACTAGTGGAGATGATACCGCCGTGTTGTCAGCCTCGAAGGACTTTTATGACACCTTTTTGATAACCTACATTGTAATGAAACTTCATTTTTTTATAAGCAACGGACAGATGGCTCATTTAATGGAAAATAGTTACTGTTGCCTACATGTTGGCAGCCTTAAGGATGGGATAAAAGGTATAGGGTAGACGGACTAGACAAGAGATATGAGATTATTTTTATATATATCTATAACATTATAAAATTCTAAACATGCCGTATCTAACAAATGGAATAGATTATATAAACGATGGAAAACATGATGCAATTTTTTTTATCTTTTTGTCTGTTTGTTCGGGATTTACCTAAAACCTACTGGGCCGATTCCGATGCGGTTTTCGCTGATCGACAGCTAATTCTTAGGCTACTTTTTATGCTAGGAATCCCGCGGGAATTTTTCTGGGAATGATTTAAAATGGCCAGATTTAAAAAACAATCGAATTCCAATGTCAATTTTTACACTGATCGATAGCCAATTTTATGTAATAAAATGTGCGATATTTTCCGGGAAGCGGTTTGTAGTCGTTCGCGTGCATAAAAATTAGCTTATTCCGGCACGGTTTTCACTAAAATGATAGCTTACATTCTTTATTTAAATGCTGTGGTACTTTGTGTCCTGGGAATCCCGCGGGAATTTTAAGTCAAGCGCTAACGAAGACGCAGGCATATCCTAATTCTAAATAAATATTTCTTTTTTCTTCTTTTCAAAGTTTTATTGATTTGTTTGGATCGGACGGATAAACACGAGCTACGAAAGGTGTTTTTGGAAGTAAGTCGTCAGTAACGTGCACTAATGTGTAGCGTCGACATTGATATTCGCTTTGTCAGCTCGTTGCGAGCGAGCCACGTCCACACTATGGCTAAGTTCCATTAAAGACTCACAACAACGACGTTCACGACCGCGATTTTTTCCCCGTTCCACTTACTTGCCGGCGTTACAATCGTAAACCCAAGTGGAACGGTTATTCGACCCACCTCTTGACATGGGTCGTTGTGAGCGTTGTGTTATCGAAAATGATGACGTCATTAGTGACGTTTTCGCCACAAGCACAAGGACCGCGGTCACCTTGTGGAATCTAATCTAATCTAATCTCTATCCGTGCAGGAACGGAGAAAGAATACAATTTCCTGCGGCCGGGCGGTCTGTCGTAAGAGGCGGCAAAACAACCTACAGCCAAGTGGTAGGGCATTTGCCCGACTGGATGGCTACCACCCCTGGTCTAAAGTATGTCGCCATAACAACCTTGAGTTGTGTTCCGGCATTAGTGACCAGGTTCCAGTCTCTCTTAAGAGAGCAGCGGCGCATTTGTAGCACCTTTGGTGTTGCAAATGTACATAGGCGATGGTAACCGCTATCCATCGAGTGGGCCATCTGCCTGTCTGCTGAACTCCAGCAATAAAAAAAAAAAATCTAATCTACTAATGGAACACGCTGTATGATGTACGGTTACGGGTTGCGGGTGTGTATGCGGCTTTATATTGTTGCCTACTTGATGTCCTCCTTGCGCACGGCGGCCGCGTTGAGCTGCCTCCTGAGCTCCGGCGAGAGCACGAGGCAGTCGCCGAGGTTGGTGAGGCAGAGCAGGCACCACTCGCGGTGCCTCTCGCCGCCCGCGCCGCACTCGAACCACGCGAACGCCGTACGCCGGACCTGTGCACACCGACAAAGATTGCATTGCGTCATTTCTGTTCCAATCCATTATGTGACGTGGAACACTTGTTATTTTCATGTCCTGCGTTTTCTCTGCGACGTTTAATTCTTGCAACTGACTTATGTGAACTGGACTTAAATTGTGCCCCCCGCGACTTGTGTGAGTTATTGAAATGGCTCAGATCATGTCAAGTGCATTTTTGTGTTTGACCCATCTGCCAATGCAAGTCCCGTCAAAATCGGTCTAGCCGTTTCAGAGATTAGCCGGAACATGCAGGCAGACAGACAGATAGACAAAAATCCTAAAAATTGCATTTTCAGAATCTCTTGGTCCGAATTAAACCCCTGATTTTTTTTAACATTTTTATTTTCACATTACAAACACTTAGATTTTATTTATCTGTATAGATAATCGGCAGACAAACACACATATTGTATATCCCCAAATTAAGCAAGTTACGCACGTGTTATGGGTAATATACAACGGACTACTCTGGGGCCGATCCCAGACAGCCAGACCATAGTAAATAACGGAGAAAATACGTTTCCGAAATTTACTATACCAGGAATCGAACCTGGAGCCTCTGCGTTGCAGTGAGGTACGCCGGCAAAGGCTTAGCCCGCTCAACCACAGAGGCCATATATTCCATAACCACCTTCACTATATTTATGCCTGCTTTAGGTATACTGTTTAATATAAAAATAAATTGTATTCACTTGGTATTTACTGAAATTAAGCAACGGAGTTCTAGTGGCAGCTCAAAAAAGTACATTTCTGTAAACAGTCGAAATTTATCGGACGACAAAAATCAATGTCCTACAACTAATTTAAATTTTAACCAGCATTTTATCCTTCCGCATTCTCGTAAGGAAATTGCAACAACGCGAGGATAGAATACAAGTACCTGTTGTTATTTTCTTACGAGAATGAAGTCTCAGTCGGAACGGCCTACATTCTCTTTTCTAGCGGTCGTCTCGCGAGCATGTGGAGCGCTTATATAAATAAACTCACCCTGGCTCCTTCGTGTGCGGTCAACTTGTACTTGTGGTGCGGCTTTAATGAAGGCAGCGTGAACACCTTGAACTGCTCCTCGGATGTGATCACCACGCGGTGAGTGCCCTGCTCAGGCAGTGGGGACACACCACGTTCTACCTACATAACAGATTTTAATTATAATATATTTAAATTTTATAAACAAAGTTTCTTTCGCCCACATAACATAAAACGTAGGAGCTGCGGGGGCGTTGGGGTATGATTCTTCGAAAATACCGATTGACTAACTTGCCACTCCTCCACATCATATGTGCGGAGATGTGGCCGCTTGACCATCCATAAATTACCTCACACATTAAGGGGTGGAAGAGGTCCTAAATTTCGTAACATAACAATTTCAAAATCTAATATATTTAAGCTAATTACGAAATCGCTGTTTTATTGTAATAATTACTTGATGCAAAATATGTGATGTCATACTAGGGAGGGAGGAGTCTCACGAACGTGACCAGCTGTGACAAGGACTTGGGGCGAAATACCTGTAACATTTGTGGCCCCTAATAATGGTAATTTTCAATCGGCCTCTTAGCTCCGTTATCAATAGACACAATGTAAAGATGATGTTTAACTAAATATGAAAAATAAGAAATGTACTGCATATAGCAATCAAGTTGTCAGATTTAAATTTCTATAATTGTTGGAAAGACCAGAGATGGTGCCAAAGACAAGACACAGGGGATGGGATAATGTATGGTATAGATGGAATCGGATTCGGGGATGAGATAGGAGAGAAGGCCAGGATAGAGGAAATCTTAACCAACTTAAGTTTTCCTTAGATGCGGGCTTATAAATGGATGTAATAACTCACCTCTAATGGATCAGGTAATGGCACACACGCTCCATCTAAGACAGTGATACCTATAACCGGAGCTCTGTGTTTTAATTGAATTTCTTTTGCTAACTGACATGTGACCTGAAATAACAAAATGTAATTAAAACTACTTATTAAAACAATTATGCATTCTTTGTCAATATACATTCATAATATGATTACTGGAATTAAAGAGAAAGATCGTATTTTTTATTAATACTTGAAAAATCACTTTTTTTCTGAACATGCTAAAAGACTGAATGATGCAGAATATGTTGCATTTGTTGATTTAATTTCAAAAATACTATAATTACTCACAGGATCTTCTTTCCTTTTGTTGGAGCTAGGTACATGTAATGTAAATGCATAGACTGTGCCGTTATTTGTGCCCGCCCATAGTGTAGGTGTGGAACTTTGTGCTGAAATAAAATGTTCCCAAAATTATTGTGACGAAGTGTGACATTATGTGACAAGGGATGGGAGGTGTCCTAAATTTCGTGGCGTCACATTTCAAAATCTAACATATTTAAGTCTTAAAACACAAAATTTGAACTATTAACGAAAAACTTCAAAATATTTTTAACTTTGTCTGTATGAGCAGTGCTTAAATTACTAAAAAACAATTTAAATGGAAATAAAACTAATTACGAAACTGCTGTTTTAATTTAATAAATACTTGATGTAAATGTGCAAAACATGCGATGTCACACTAGAGAAAGAGGAGTTTTACGAATGTGGCCAGCTGTAACAAGAACGGGGGATCAAAAATCATGAAATTTGTGTCACGTAATTGGTGGATGGCCCCAAACTGTGCTAACTACGGGCGTCGGCGGAATGCGCGGCATGGAGGAGTTGCGTTCCGGCAGGGTGGTTAGAGGGACGCTCGCCGTCAGCAACACAAATATTCCTTTTTATTAACAAAAACAAACCCAACTTATAACTAAAAAGCAAAAAAGATCTTTACATTATCTTGGTTACATTCCACGAGAGGCTCACAACGACCATGTCCACGTACGCAATTTTTCCCGTTCCACTTGCTTGCGGATGTTACAATTGTAAACTCTAGTGGAGTGGAATAGAGCGTTGATGTCATAAACGACGAAATACATAGATGTCATTGGTGGATTGGAAAATCGCGCCTCTTTTAATGTCAATCGATAGAGAGAATTAATGCTTGTTGTCAACATCCACTTCGATCCACCTCTTGACATGGATCGCTGTGAGCGCTGTGTGATCGAAAATGATGACGCCATTAGTGACGTTTTGGCCACGACCATAACAACCCAGGTGCCATGTGGAACGGTTGACGGAGCATTTTGAGCGTTGTGAGATACTAAAGGAACGCGCCCCTTGACGTTGGTGCATTTTGTTGTTGTTTTTATGTTTAACTGGCATCGACTTCAAGATGTTGTAATCTTGTTTTTTTTTGCTTTTTAGTTTGAAGTGGGATTCGTTCTTGTAAACAATATATTTTATTTTCTACTTTTTAGTTGCAGAAATACTGGAATAGCTTTATAAATAATATATTAAGCGCCTGTAGAAATTGTACTACAGGCATGCATGGACAAGTTTCCCTTACGAAGAGTGTAGGCGCTCGGCGCTCTTCAACAAGGGTTGGTGTAGATATCCCTCGGATCCACTCATCAGACTCTGGCTTGGTGACAACAGGACCATTTCAGGAGTTTACTCTTTCGAATAAAAAAATTGAAAATCGTCCACAATTGACGGAAATCCCGTAAAAAACATACAAAAAAAACTATACAGTCGAATTGAGAGCCTTTCCTTTTTCAAGTCGGTTAAAAGTATTATATGAATACTAACTGTTGATAAGGAATGTTCTGGCGAAGTAGAGGCATCGCACCATAGAGCCGAAGGCGTCGTCCGTAGACCTTGCTTCGACGGCCCTCTCCACCGGCTTGATCTCTGCGTCTGTTTCCGATGCTGCTTTCTCTATTGGTTTTTTCGGGATGGGCTACAGTATCGAAAAGAAACATTAGAAGTGAGTCACTCATTTATAAGTAGCAATTATATTATTGAGGTGTGTAAGAATAAGCCTAAATGGCACTCTGTTGTTCGTGCCTACCCCGCAAGGGAAGTGGCGTGAAGTTATGTATGTATGTAATTATATTATTGTAAAATTCTAAATATGTCGTATCTGTACATTGACGCTATTTAAAAAAACTGAATAAGACTATATCAACAACGGAGAACACGATGCAATTTTTTTTTTAGATTTGTTGTCGGTCTGTCTGTTTGTTGGGGATTCCCGTAAAACTACTGGGCCGATTTCGGTGATCGATTGACAGTTTTTATTCTGAGAAACCCGCGGGATTTTCCTGGGAATTTTTTAAGATGACCAGATTGAAAAAAAGTTTGAAATTCCAAAGCAATTTTGTTTACCGATCCATAGCAAATTTTATGTAATAAAATGTGTGATCTTTTTTATCCCGGGTACCTCGCGGATATTTTCCCGGGAGCGGTTTGAAATTGTTTGGGTGCATAGAAATTGGCTTTTTCGAATACAGTTTTCACTAAAACGATAGCTTACAATATTTTTTAAATGCTGTGATACTGTGTCCTTGGAATCCAGCAGGGATTTCAAGTCAAGCGTGGATGAAGTCGGGGGCATATCCTAGTTTTTAATAATTATTATTTGCCTGGTTGCCTGGGAGAGATTTCTTCAAGCGATAAGGCTGCCTACTGTATTTTTTGTAATAGTTTATTTAGGTGTGCAATAAAGTATTATAATTTTGGAAATAATATTTCATTTAAAATTGATTTATTTCATTACAAACATGTAATTTTTTTAACTAGTTTGGATATCAGCGTAACCTCGTGACATGCAAACTAATTAAAAACGTAAATATGAGTTTGTATTGCCCAAAAAAAAAAAAAAATTTTATTTTATATGGGTTCTATGATCTTATGATACTCGTAATTCCAAAAATGAGATAGTTTCCCTGGAAGTTGATACAATATTTGTGCGAGTAATATAGCGACAAAATATTGCAATATGTTAAAAAATCAAACTTTTAGAGAATGTCTTACTTATTAATTGCATAATTTTCCATACCTGTGTTGGTGATGTGGGATTCGAAGTGGTCTGTCGTCTTTGTGATCTGCCTTTCCTCAACCGTCTGAACGACTCTCTGAGGGATTTTTTGAACGATTTTCGTCTTGATATCGGCGTATCGCCCGCACCGGAATGATCTGTACAATCAACAACTCTTGTTACTAATTATTATGAATTGTCATTTACAGTTATATTTAAACACTTAACAAACATTGTCAAACAATTAATGGTTTGATGAATATTTTGAACAATCTTAATTGATTTTTGAATAATATTATAAAACTACGAAAACATTATGTACTTGCTTATAAACTAAAAATCCGTCTCGAAGGACCATATAAGAAAACAAAATATTTGAATAACAACTATATTAGTATCGATTCTGAGGAAATAAGAGTATCGTCAATCATGAAACATTTAAAAAATAATCAATTTTCTAAGTTTTATAGCATGCAAAATATTTAAATTTGATTTTTCTCACCGTGTGGGTTAAGCGTACACTTGTGCAATAATGGGGTCGCGGCCAACGCGTCTAGTAGGGCGAGCCCGTGGGCGGTGCCCGCGCAGACCACGCCCCACTCCCATTGTGCGGCGAGTGACGTCACCGCCGCGGGGGGCTGCAGCTGCACCACTGACGTCACCTGATGAAACACCAGACGATAACAATAACACACAATATCAGAGAGGAATATACTCTGTTTAGTCTTGTAGCTTTAGGAATGTACATGGTGGCCAGTACAGGTGGAGGAGCGAGGTGGAATGCTCCTCTGTCTCAAAGAGATCTTCCGCCGGGTATAAATAGACAGGTATTACGTACGACAGCTCTTACACAAATCTTAACATAAAATTATGAATAATTCACAAACAACAACGATTCGGACATTTTTTTTCCGTATTTAGTTGGTAATTTTATTGTTAATATTTGTATAATACAAATTTGTCGTAATGAACATGTGTATTTATAAGTTGAAAAATGTGCTTAACTCCATTTAGGACATTTGACGAAATAATCAGTAAAATTAGAAATAACTCAATGGCCTGTAAAGACCACGAGGTGGTTTAGGTATGAATATTTATGTAAAAGATCACAGGAAGTTAGCTGTAAAAGTAGAAAACTAAATATTTTCACTAAAGCTATTCTTTCATAATTAAATTAGTTACAGAATATAGTGTTTAACTAAAAAAAAAAAAAAACACAGTCCGTTCAAAACATACCTGATAGCCTTGAGGGAATGTGAGTGGTCCGGATCTAAGATTGAGTTGATCGTGCCCCTTCCAAACAAAACCGTCCCTATCCGAGACGATGTTTACCGAAACCGACTAAAAAAAAGCAGAAGAAAATGTTTCATATCAAAGGTGCATTTGAAACAAATGTAAAATTACTAGATAGCATATCACCCAGCCAGTCTTGTCCTAAGTATTTTATATATTGACCTTTACTTCAGCTGTACTAGATGAATTCTTCAAACTGGCTATTACAATATGACCCGCCGCACCACCGATTGTCAACATACCGGAAAGCGGGCAAAGGATTACCTGCAAAAGAAAATGGTTTATTATTATTATTTATTACACGTCTTGTTATCATACAGATTGTCATCGTGAAAGAGTTATCAATGAACAAATCGTCCACATATTTGCAATTTTGATGGTATGAAAAATAACAGTATGTACGATCAAAACTTAAATATGTTCTTGAAGCTGGTACACATCATTATGAGGTGCACAAAGTGGCAAATACAAAGCTAAAAGAGGGCAGTGTTGCACTCTCGCTCTTTCACCATCCGGACGCGCACGCCATCCCTTTCGCACAACATACCGTAAAGTGGGAGTTTTTGGCGGAAACTGAAAGGGGACGCTGTGCAGTGCAGTTTTATTTTCTAAAATGTGTAAAATTATTCTAAAATGAACAATAGTTGTAGGATATTAAGTTTTTGAGTGGTAATTATGTGTTCTTGTGAGAAATGTGAACTATATAGCCAAATGAGGCCTTTCGAGTTTTCACAAGAACTCCGTTGAATGACGTCGATTGTAGCCTACAATACAACGGCGCCCGGCTTAAAGGCCTAGTTACCCAGCCTTAAACATAATAATAATAATACCGTAAAGTGTAATAAAAGCTAACATTCGACTGGACCTGCTCGAACTCCTGAAACCAACTTCACTCGAAACGCATTTATAGGTTTTGCGCGAACTGTAACAATCTATGCGACGTTCTTATTGTTCGCGAACCCGATGTAAATATGTTCAACATTAAATTTTATGCTTATTTGCTTGTGGTATTTATGTTACGCTATAAAAATATGTAATCTATAATTTGATGTGTTTTAAGATGTCCTGTAAATAGAAACAAGGGCTTGAGTGAATGAATAAATAAATAATAACATGAATAATCTAGTGCTTACTCTTTTGACACCTAGTCTCGGATCGTCACTATACGGATCGAAGGTGCCGACTCTTCTGAACGGAGGCCACTCTTCTTCGTCTGTCTGACTATCGTTGTTATCGCCGAGCTCTTCACCGCTAATAAACAATAAGTTCAATATAGAACAGAAAATGAGTATGATGTTTTAACTGTTGTATATGTTCGCATCAGGAAGCCTAATACGGCCGCTTTTACAGATTGATACTAAGAACATGACAAGTATCAAAATAAAGTAGAACTTTATGGTATATCTTACATCTATCAGTATATTTAGACACGTGTCAATTTAGTTGTGATTTCTTAGTCCCTTTGACCAAGATTTTTTTTTTACTGAAAAGTGGCCAAAACGTCACAATAATAAAAATCAAATAAATTACCGTGCTTAAAACCGTTAAAACGTAGTTTTATTGAATTCTAAATTCTAAATAATGGCATTTTATTGCTGAAATATGTAGCAGATATGCCAATGGCCCATCTGTTGAAAAAGAAAATACAATAAGCTGCTTTTAATTTTATACCTCTCTCATTCATATACAGTCTATTTTCATAAAAGAAAGGCCACTTTTGCAAGGAAGCGAGGCTATATTAGTTGCCGTACACAGTACTAAGCATGCTTACAGTAATAACATGTTTTACCTTGTGTTGGATCGTTTCAGCCCACTTCGAAATGAGCAAGCGACAAGCAAAAAACAAACTTCATTAGCCAATGACAATCATATGCAAGCTATTATTAGCTATAATGTGATGATTAAAAAGCTAACAATATTAGGCGAAGGATAGTTTAGCTGTATATAAATATACTGTAATGCTTAATACCTATGAACAAGTATAATGGTAGAGTTGTTAAAATCCACACTTGCAATACAAATATTTCTTACTATTTAAACTAATTGAAAAAAATTGGTGGTTATAACTAAAATATTAAATAAAATGTTGGTATCTATTAAACACGTAACTCTGATTATTATTTTTATAGATAATATAAAAAATTAATAAAAATCATTAAAAAAAACAAAAGAAAATATATAAAAAGGGAAAAGATATGAAAATCCCCAATACATCTTGGTCATTAAGATTAGATATAAAAAAGTGATATCACGTCCATTGTGATTTAGTAGGCTAAGTCTTGGCCAGCCTAATTCTGTGGAATGCAAGTCCTGGGTTTAATTTCTGACAAGCTAAAGTTCGTGAACCGTCCGTTTTTTTACTCTGGTCAGAGTGACTATGATCGGCTCCAGAGTAGTTCATTGCATATACCTCCACACACATGACACAAGCTTAATTTGCTTAACCTTGCGAATATACGGCTTAGGCTGCGCGCAAACGGGCCACCGGACACACGTGTGCGGCGAGTCCCAAAAAGTAAGAAAAAGCGTGTAAACTGCTTGTCGCTGTCTACCGGTAGCTCTGACGTGGCCCGTTTGCGCTCAACCTTACGTGTTCTTACGCCGAATAAAAAAAAATTGAGACAATCAGATGGCATCTTGGTCCATCTTAGTTGCCAAGCACTGCCTGCCAGTTATCAAATAACACAACTTCTAGAACTAACCTGAACAGTTGAGCGGTGGTATATTTATATAAGGGGGTCATAGCAACTCCGGTGACATCCCAAAATCGGACCGAACCATCTTCATGTCCCGTAAGCAGGACCTGCCGTTCCGCAATTTCCGGAGTTTCCACATAACCACCGGATATCGGCCATGGGCTCTCAGAGTATAAATTCTCGGTTTGCTGTTGACCTGAAAGTAAAGTAACCAAAATGTTTTCTTATTTTTATTAAAACTAATTTTGAAATCAAACGAAAGGAATCAGTATTTGGTGTAATTATTTCAATTAACTAGAGTTCGTCTATTTGGTAAAAGCGAAATCCTTACATGTTTTTGTGATGTCTGTCTGTCCATATTATTGATTTCATAGATTTTGGTAAACTAAAGTGTAATGTAATTCATATGTAAAAATCGCTGTACCACTGTTCGTGTATGTCACAGTAATTTTCTAAGAAAGCACTGGGTCCACATGATTGGAGTTTGAGAGGAATGTATAGTACAATAGAATGTTATATAATGAAATTGTAAAAATACATGTATGTAACTAAGGATTGGAAAAAAACATTCCCATTGCATAGTTGTGTATCTTGAACGATGTTCCTCAATGAATTTTTAATAAGTGAATACGAGAATTTAGATTAACTCCAGTCATCAATATTGTTTCTAAGTTTTAAACTATAAGGTGGAAAGTTCTGAGAAAAAAATCAAATTTGGATAGCTTCAAAAATATTATCTACAAAAATTGGTGTAGTTGAACGCATTTTTAGCGTTTTCGTGGCGTAATGTCATAATCAATGGACATTTGTCATCTCTAAAGAACCATTCTTCATGCTCAGGGTGCCAAGCAAATACCCAATTTCTAGTTTTCATTAATTTTATTAATTACTTGCTTTTCCTAATTAATAATAGTGTTTATTGTAATAGCACTCTCAATTACTGTTTTAGCAAAAATATTCTTTGTATTGAAATGTATTCAGACTAATGCCCACTAGACTAGACCGTTCCGTCGCCGACCAACATCGTAGCGCGCCGGACACGAACCGTCAACAATAGTCGGCGAGAATATTTTGCCGGTGCCGCTATGCTCCGTGCATGGTAACGCGACGTTGCCAAACCGGTACACGCAGGCGGCGAAACGGGGAGCATACGGGTTTTAACCGTGTATGATGACCATTCTCAGTCTGTTAAACCACTACAAATGAGAGAACGGGTAGCACACGGTTTTCACACGCAAATGCTGCCTGGACGCCACGGATACTAATCCCGTTATGCACAGGTATGATACACTATCGAATACTACTGATACGTTCTAGCTCTAGATTTTTTACCATGTCCGATACTTTCATAGCACGGTCATGGTATGGTCCGTTGTACTACCCGTGCTCAGAAGGTTTGCCGATAGCGTCATGATGTTACGCGTCGATGGGTAGGGTTGACAAAAAAAGGTTACATAAATAGTTGTTGCAATAAAATTATTGTATATACTACATAAGTATATACATATAATAGTAAGTAGTTATCGGCAAACCTTCTACGCGTGGCTTATAGTGGGCAGAGACCATTATTTAAATAAAAGACGGTACCATACTTCTAGCAAATGAACTTAATTTCAACAACTCACCAGCGGAGACGATATTGTCGTACACATTGGCAGCAACATTGTCCACGAGCTGCGCCGTCGTTATCGCCGAAGCGTGGATGGAGACCAAGTATGGCAAGCGGAGAGGGCGCCACTTGTCGTCGCAGAGGTCGATTACCACCAGCTCCTCTTCAGCCAGCACCACCTCGAAAGGTCATTAAAGTCACCTTAACATTGCGTCTTGCAAAGTAATAGTATCTTTTATGAGGAAATTATATTATTTAAATATCGAGAAAAATACATAAAATAATGTTTACCCAATAAAATGAACCATTTCCCTTAGTTTAAGGTTTGACATTCCTTCACAAAAATCGATCCTTACAAGTTACACTATATTCTATCTTCTCCATTTTCTAGGGGGGCGAGAGTACTCATTCAGTTATTATGTCTGTGTGCATAGTTTAAGGAAGTAGAAATAATTGTTAAGACCGGATAGGGTGACATTATCATAGTGACAAAATCCCATTTATGTAATAAAGATTAAAAAAAGAAGCTACACTATGGATATATATAGCTTTTTTTTCAAATTATCGCATGTGATTCCTAACTAGAGTAACTGATTTTCCAAAAATCTCACGATATCACTTTAGTTCCTATTAAAAACGGCCTCGAGATTCCTTTGAGTATATTTCGCTATTTCATATAGTTTATAGGATTTGTCCCTGAAGACCCAACTTAAAAAATCACTGCACAAATACTGCCACGGGTTACCTGGAAGAAGATGTAAAACTACTCACTAAAGCAGCAGCAACTTGGTTGACAGTCTGCAGTTGGATCTGCGCAGGAGTGCCGGGTCGCTCCTCTTGCAGCGGAACGCCATCTGGCGGCACTGGCGTCGTTGTGAAGTAATCAATTACCTTTACAAATGAAAAAATATGTCAAAGGCTAATGATTAATACATTTACCATAAATAACATCTATAATATTTAAAAATTCTAATCATGCCGTATCTGTATATTGAAGCTATTTAAAAAAAGAACAAACTGGAATAGACTATATAAACGACGCAGTACACAATGCATTTTTTTTAGTTTTGGTCTTTTTGTTCAAGCTTCACGTAAAAACTACTGGACCGATTTTTATGCGGTTTTCACTGATCGACAGCAAATTCTTTGACTTAAAAGTCTGCGCTACCTTTTAATCTCGGAAATTTTTCTGGGAATGATATAAAATGGCCAGATTGAAAACAAATCGAATTCCAATATGTTTTTTACTGATTGATAGCAAATTTTATGTAATAAAATGTGTGATATTTTTTATCCCGGGAACTAAGAGGAAATTTTACCGGGAGCGGTTGGAAGTGGTTTGGGTGCATAAAAATTAGCTTATTCCGACACGGTTTTCACTAAAACGATAGCTTACATTCTTTTCTAATGCTGCGGTACTTTGTGTCCCGGTAATCCCGCGGGAATTTGAAGTCAAGCGTGGACGAAGTCGCGGACAAATCCTACTTTAAAATATTATCTTCATTAAAAATATTTAAGACCTTTTATTTTTAATATTGACATCTATACCAGCTATTCCTATACAAGTGTTGGTTTTTATTTTAAAAAGATTTTAAGAAACATTTGTTAGTTTTATATTTAAATTAAAACTATTCAACATATATATATATATTGACTGTGAGAATACAGCATAATCATAGAAATAAGAAAACTTACACGACTAGTGAAGTCAAATGCTACATGTTTCTCTCCCTGTTGAACTGTGACTGTGTATTTGTCAGAATATGAAGCTCTTGGCATACCACCTGTAATCAAACAAATTAAACAATTACATTTTTTTGTATGACAGGGAAAATTCCACTTTACGGATTTCTCAGCGGGGGACGAAATGAGCGCGTGTGCAGACTGGTTGTAAGTGGGACGCGGGGAATGAGTCTACTCAACTGTCCCCTTCATACTCATAAGCTTTATATTGCACTTGCAATATGAATGAATGAAACAATTTATACTGTTCACCAAAATAAAAACTACATTCTTAAAAACTAGATACAATAAATGTAGAACAACAGGCGGCCTTATCGCTTGAAGCGATCTCTTCCAGGCAACCCCTTAAACTAAGGAAAATGTTAAAACATGACAGTGGCGATGTAGACAATAAATAATATAAAACATACAAAATATATGAAATTAGTAAACAAATTTTTTTATTATATACTATATAACCATATCATAGTACATACAGAGTAAGCAGCACTTGAGGACCAAAAATAATTAAAAACCATGATTTTAAAAGAGAACACTGACTTAGCTTGTCTGATGTTGAGTGGCAGTAAGTTCCTTAAACGAACAGCCTGTGCTGTGAAGGAGTTGTCAGCGAAGGAAGAAGTGTGTACAGGTGTCATTAAGGAGAGATTATTACTAGAGCGCAAATAACGTGAATGAGAAAGATGTAGGAAATCAAAACGTTCCTTTAAATAAGGAGGAGTACGAGGATGAAAAAGGATGTTGTACAAAAGAGAGAGCAAGTAAACATTCCGGCGAAGGCGAATAGGTAACCATTTAAGCTTCTTTCGATATTCAGAAACGTGGTAATATTTGTGCAGCCCAAATATGAACCGAATACAGACAATTTGAAGTTGATCGAGCTTGAATAGTATTATGGGAAGGCACCAGTATAACCATAAGAATTCTATGAATACTTTATTTCACATAAACAGATCGTCTTAACACAATGACACACAGCGGAGAAGGGGAAAAGGGGCGAACGCAGCGCCACGGGCAAATAGTGTAACATGTTTTCTTTTTGTATCTAAACATGCTAGGGTGTGAAATTCATAATACCAACACAAGCACGTGTGTATATGTTGAACGTGCCATGCACGAACTTTTTTTTTTAGCCAGGGGAAATCCGCTTGAGGACCATAAGCCGCGACAAGGGCAGAACCTTGGGGGGATATTCGCGACCTGTGTGTGGGATTCGCCAGATCGGGGGTGGCACCAGCATGCCCAGTCAGAACTGGTGCCATGCTGTTGCCACCCCCGGTTAGGGATACCCACTAAAACCCCTGGGTGTTCCGTCCTTCGCCTTATGCCAGGGCTACGGGTATATGACCTAGCCTCTCCGCAGCCCTGGCAGGCGTGGGCCCCCCTCACGAGGCCTCTTCCAGCCATGCACGAACTTAGCCCTACTACGCCTAAACATGGCCAAGTTGCGTGCCACGTACTATACCATTAGTAACCACTACTTATGACAGTCTAATAACATAAAATTAAACTATTAATGCCTTATATAAACTCACCAGCATATATCGTGATCTCGTCTCCGTCAATACTGGTCCTGTTGAGGATTTTGGTGATGGCCTTGCAAGGGTAAGGCCCGTACGGTGTGACTGGCTCCTTCAGAGGTCTATCGCTCGCCGCTCCGGCCACTTCCCACGTTACGTACGAACCGTCATTGTGCGATGATGTGAAGTGTTCACCTGGAAATAATATTTTTTTGGTTGTAAATATACACACACAGAGCTTAGAAAAAGTTTTAATAAATTCAGGTTTTCTCAAACAAACTAATAACAGAATAGTTTTCAAGGTCCATACCATACATAAATCTACTTTGTAATATATTTTCATTCATTATCCAAATCAATGTCAAACTGGAAGATTAATGATAATTTTTTTTTTTGTATATATTCAGCAGACAAGCAGACGGCCCACCTGATGGAAAGCGGATACCGTCGCCTATGGACATTTGCAACACCAAATGTGCTACAAAAGCGCTGCTGCTCTCTAAATGAGAGACTAGAGCTTGGCCACTAGTGCCGGAACACAACTCAAGGTTGTTATGGACGCATACTCTAGACCAGGGGTGGTAGCTACCCAGACGGGCGAATACCCTTCCACCTGACTGTGGGTTATTTTATCGCCTCTTACGACAGACCGTTCAGCCGCAGGAAGTTGTGTTCTTTCGCCGTTCCCGCACGGATAAAATATACAATAATGACATAGATAAAGACATAATAAATTGTATGCTAAGCACTTATTGTAATAAGGACTACAAATGACTTAAGCAAAACTGCAAAACAATTGTACACTTGTCAATGGCGTAACATGTAACTTGTACTTAGCATAACATCTGCAAAAATGTCCATGTTTCAAACAAATAAATTACTGCGACTTTGACTTTGATGGATAACAGTAAAGGTAGACCAAAAAGAGACGAATTGCATTGAGATGACAACATTTTATGGTCTGACAGAGGATCTATGTCAGAATAGAGGAGTATGGATGGAAAAGACATAATCAACCAACACCAAAATTATTAGAAGTTGAAAGAAAAGAGAGTTGATAGATTTGAAACTTATGAATTTAATACTCTCATAATATATGAATTGGGGTATAAACTCTTAACTCTGAAGTCTGTCAATGAGACATCAGATTGTCTCTAGAACTACTATGGCTAGAGAAAATTAAATTTAAAAGTATAGAAATATAATTGACTGCGTATGTACACTTAGTAACTCCTCGATCGCAGTTGAAACTTAACTAACTCTGTCTCAACAGGCCAATTTAAATTTTTATTTCTGTGCATTTTCCTTACCGTCATCATTCCAACACAAGCTCTCCAACTGTTGATTTGAAACGAAAGTATGGGTAGGGGCTGATGTCACTCTGTCCCATAAGACAACAAGACCGCGGTTGTAGCCTATTAACAGTCTTGTTGGTACTTTAGGGTGTTCGCACACCGCTTCCACTGCGCCCGGATTTACTTTGAAGTCTTCTGGACAACTGAAAATGTATAAATAGTTTACATCAACATACATATATGTATATTATGAGATTTACGCCTCTGTCAGGAATTATTTTACAAGAACTTTTTACATAAGTGTGATAAAAAGAAAGTAACATAATGCTCATCTCTGGTGTCTGAAGAATATCTATTGTTAATAACATTTGTTTCAAGTAGTGCCACTTATTATGATACTATTGGAATATTTACGGGTAGCTGTGTTTACTAATTGGGTATAAAAACGAGCGGTCATAGTGACAAAAGATTGTTCTCACTTGGACTTTGGTCAGATGCTATGTCATAATGTCTCTCTAGCTAAGGTAACTAATTATTGTGCGAGAACCATAACTTATAATTAATTGTACTTTAGATCAAAATTCTTCGTTCTGAATTCAAATTATAATTCTCAGTTCTACGTGTTTAATTATACAAATCCTGCACTAAAACTATACAAAACTTTCAAATGAATATCTGTGAAGTACATCTTATCTTAAACTGGATATAATAGTAAAGGTGATAATATACATAAAAATAATTATTTTCATAAATTAACGTCAATAATATAGATTATTTATTACCATAAACTAGTATTACTAACATTTAGGGCTATTTATACTGAGTTATAATCATTTGCGCAGATAACATAAGTTAATTCTGCCTTTGGATGTCAAAGGTGATTTTCTAATTCTGGTCTATAACTTATACTGTAGTAAAATGTGCTGCAAACCTTTGCAATATGTTTTCTTTAATAATTATTAATATTGTTATATGTTTGCGGGATATGAATTAATATGTCCTTTCGGAAGGACACAAAATTTAAAACAAGTACACACATAATAATTCAGTTCTTACAAATACAACAAGTCCAAATCGTAAGGCAGAATATCGTAATACATAAAACGCGCAGTCTGTTGATGTGAATCACGTTTCGAATGTACACTTAGTAACTCCTCGATCGCAGTTGAAACTTAACTAACTCTGTCTCAATAGGTCGACCTTATATATGCCCCAATAAACGTGAATACATTGGAATTTTAAAACTTGTAAGCTAAATCCGAAACAACATGGTTTCTAAAAACTTACAGCGAAATTTGAACAAGAAAAACCGTTTGTCTTATTCGAAAGCCGACCATAACACAAAGGAATTAACGATTGACCATATATAGTTACTTTTCAATACTTAAAAGTTTAACAAACTAAGGACAGTCAACAGTTAAGACAATCATAAAAAGAATAATAAAAATAAAACACGTGTTCACAGAGAATTATTATCGGTTCGTAACTATATTAAGACTATGACATCCGACTATCTTAATTTTCTCTTTCATAAACTTGGATTTGGTGGATATTGTAACAGTGTACCTAAATGCTTACTTTGTTAAAGGCGGGCAAGTTGGTACGTGATATTGCTTTGGTTCGTGGGCTTTCTAACAATTTGTAAATCTTTTAGGTTACTATCGGGCCCGGCAGACGTTGTAGTGCCTTAGAAAAATATACTGACCTGGTTGCAGCGCCACCTACCGGGTCCAATTGTCAATCTAAAGCATTCTCGAAGCCACTTGAACACACACAAAAATGTCATCAAAATCAGTCCCATCGTTTAGGAGGAGTTCAGTGATATACACGAACAGAAGAATTGTATAAATATAAAGGTAGACTATTCAAGAACTAGTACTCACTTTTGCATAACGACATCCTGATATATGACGTCTTCTGAAATTGTGAATGAGTTCAAGTCTAAGGAATAAATGTTGCCACCCTCTGTGCCCAGTAACAAGTGTTTTCCGGCGGACTCGACGCATATCGACGATATTTTCTTGTTCTTGCCTTCAAACGAATGTGACTTTAGTTCTACGAGGGACTTTTCGTTTATCTCCCATAAGTGGAGACTGTTGTCATCACATAGTGATATTAAGCGGCCTGTACCTGAAATGTGTGATAGGAAACAGCTTTATATATGTATGTATATTGATTGATGTTGTTCAAGTACATACAAAAAATTGATGCTACATATACTGTTTTTATATATATGTTTTTAATTCGTTTTAAAACTATCAAACTAATAATATAATCCAAAACACAATAAAGAGTGTCGAGGACATTATTTTTATAATTTCCAGTCCAATCGTTGCTAAAATCATGCAGAATGTTTTTGTTGTTATCAGCTGCTAGATTTAGGCCGACGACTTAGTAGCGTTAAAACAGAATTAATTTTCTTTGCTCGATAACTCGATTGACACATAGCATGTGAGGATTCATTGCAGGTGCTCACGCTATGCCACAGATGGTGGCAACAAAGGTTCCCGGTACGGCCGATTTCTCTTTTAAAAACAATAGAAGAGCGGGGAGGGATCGGCCGCCATCCCAAGACGGCCTTGGGGGATATTCGCGACCCGTGTGTGGAATTCGCCAGATCGGGGGTGGCACCAGCATGCCCAGTCAGAACTGGTGCCATGCTGTTGCCACCCCCGGTTAGGGATACCCACTAAAGGGATACCCCCTGGGTGTTCCGTCCTTCGCCTTATGCCAGGGCTACGGGTATATGACCTAGCCTCTATGCAGCCCTGGCAGGCGTGGGCCCCCTCACGAGGCCTCTTCCATTGCCGGGGACTCACAGGCCAAGTCGCGCTATTTTTATCGAAACTAATTGTAATTGTATAAATTAAGTATTATTAAATATTGTACACATTTGAAACTGGATTTATATGTACCACCCGTACAGCAGGCAAGATAATAACTAACGAAAATGATCAATCCATTTATGTCATAAATATATTTTCCCTGGTGAGATGAGTAAACAGAAATAGGTCCAATGGAAATGATCTGAAATAGTGATAATGATGCGGCCTAAGGCCAAAGCTTAACAAGGTCGCTGACAGATTGCGATCTTAACAGTACCGCTGTAGTCTTACATCTGCCCGAGTTAGAGTCGCATATCTCGACTCCCTTCGTCTATCGCTTAATGTTTCTCAGGTCGTTTATTAGATGTTGCACTAGCAGCTAGTTCAGTGCTATACTTTATGTCATGACTTTCTATTAATAATATTGACATTTCTATGGCAACTGAGTCAAAATGAAGAATTTTCATTTTTTATATTGCAGGACTTCAGCAGACCGGCAGACGGCCGACTTGATGGAAAGCGGTTACCATCGCCTATGGACAATGCCAATACCAAAGTTGCTACAAATGTGCCGCTGCTCTTTTAAGAGAGACTGGAACCTGGTCACTAATGCCGAAACACAACTCAAGGTTGTTATGGCGACATGCTTTAGACCAGGGGTGGTAGCCCTCCAGTCGGGCAAATGCCCTACCACCTGGCTGTGGGTTGCTTTGTCGTCTCTTACGACAGGCCGCCCGACCACAGAAAATTGTATTCTTTCTCTGTCGCTGCACGGATATTGAGTTTTATAATAATTGCGGGATAATTTTCCGCTTAAGGATATTAATGTAGGTACTGAGTTAATGTGCTTTACTTTGTTTATTTACCTGGTATAAATTGTATTTGAGTAACAGTTAACTCAGGGTTGGTGTGTTGTCCGTATAATTCTACGCCTGCTCTGCCATAAACTTTTAGAGCACCTGTGGCCGTACCGATGGCCGCGAGCCTAAGGAGTGGGTCCCATGCGAGGGCTGATGCTCTGTGAGGAAAGCCGTGTTGGACTGTCTGTGGACAATACAGAATAACATTAAAATATTGACCGAGATTGTAACACACGCACATCGTTTTTCGGGCGTTGTACAAATACATCTAGATAGATAGATGTGCTTATTTAATAGATTTAAATCAAGGTTTTGTAAAGAAACATTAAGCGTTTTTAACATGTAAGTCAATGCGATTTAATATGAGAATTAATAATAATACACCGCTATGTAAGTATAGTCTGAGATTATACTCATGAACACAACATAATGCAATTTATAAGATTTTAATAATTTCATTTTAGATAAATATTTTTTAAATTTTTTTGTTTGCTTATAGGCAAACTGGCAGACGGGTCCACTTGATGACAAATGGCTACCGTCGCCCATGGACATTTGCAACAGTAAGGTAGCCGACGCGTTGCCTACCTCGTTGAGACTTTAAATATGTTTACGCCCTTTTTGAAGAGCCCTATATTGTAGCGCTCTGGGAAAACCGCGGGAGGGAGCTCATTCCACAGCTTGCTCACGTGTAGCATAAAGGAGCGAGCGCCACGTACAGTGGATAACTTCCAGGTGTCAAGGAAGTGTGGATGAACTCCCAGTCGCCGGCGAGCAGAGCGGTAAATTTGAATAAAAATATAGATAAATATAATCAAAGAAGCAAGTGAGGTGTGTAAGAATGGGCCTAAATGGCGCTCTGTTGTTCGTGCCTACCCCGCAAGGGAACTGGCGTGAAGTTATGTATGTATGTATGTATAAATATAATCAAACATTTTCAATATATTTTATATATTTACAATATTTTATGTATATTAAGTATTTTATATTGCAATAAACTCTTAAACCGAAAATAGACGGTTCATTTACGTCTTATAATTTGGATACAACTTTTCCACCTGTTATTTTTTTTTACTGCTTTAAAGTATAATAATAGCTTATCAATTTTGCTTAAATAAGAAGTTAAAAGGTGACTTATAAAAAATATTGTAATGATTAAAGTAATTAATTTATTCAGATTTTTTTCCATAGAAATTGAAACGCAGAAATGACCCAGTGTAATTACAGCACGGGGTTCAAATCAAATAGGTAATGTACTAGTGAAGTGAACATTTTGTGTATGAACAAAAACTACGCCCAGGTACATTATAAATAGGATAATAAGACATCAGAAGGAAGCCAATTAAAATTTAACAACTTTTTGCTACCTATCGATCGACACTACAATAGAATGACCGTCACGCAAGTCGGTACTTTACTTGGTGTGTGTCTTAATGACTCATTTGAATTATGCAACACAACTATTGAACAGAATTGCATATCTATTACGTAAATATCACTTACTCGTATGCATATGGCTTGCTAGGGAACACCCACAACTTCGACATCATTAATTTTTTTTAATGAAAAAAAAACGCAAATATATCACCAACACTTATTATCTTGGTGCTCGTTCATAAGGTGTACGTTATGTGACATTCACAGTTCGCTTCGCCGAAAAAGAGACAGGGGAGAGCTAGTTTCTATGATGTGAAATCTATGGGGGGGTGGGGGGTGTTTACCACAAGAAACAACGTGACAAGGGTAGGACTAAAAAGGTAGAAATATAGTGACATACTTTATGAACGGGACCTTTGCGGAAAGCCTAAATATGTATTGTAATAATCGAAGTCGAGGAATTACGGGTTATCCAAATAATTTTTTATACTCTATTTCAACCCTCCACTGTTAGATTATGATACAGCCGAGTATCATTAAAATCTATTTCGTCATAAAAAGCGCGTATAGTTGTGGAAAATCAATGTCCTGATAGGGGAACGTACCCATACTATGCGACCCGTTTAAGGAGGCCTTCAAAATAACACGCTTGGTTACAGGGCGGCTTAAGTTTTCGTCACGAAGTTAATATGCTTTAGGGAAATCTTGCGCTTTTTCGAGCTACCATATTGAGATATGACGCGTAGGGCTAAGCGCTTTTTAAACGACTCAAAGACAAATTATTTATTGAATTTTCTGTTTGCATTTTTTTTTTAAACTATATTTATGAATTATTACGTGAAACTAGAGGGGGAGAGGGTATGTGTATTAGTATATATATATACTACCGATGGTCACCGAATAGGGGATAAAAATTGTAATAAAAAAATGGGTCAGAATGTAGGTACCTTCCCTAGGTTTATATTATAATTCTAGATATAAAGAAAATTTTAATCGCTACAACATCTGTTTATAAGCCATCATTACGGTAACGAACAAGATTACGAATGAAAATCAATTTACTACGATTTTAATTTTGTATTAAGTGTAAATATTTGGTCTACAGATTCGTTGATAGTATAGTTTCTCTTCTGACATATAAACTTCCGTTTATTTTGATAACATTGTAATATCAAAGAAATATTTAAACGTGAACCTTATAACCCAAACATAAGGCTGAAAGTGTTTCTTATAATGGATTAAGATTAACATTTTGATCATAATGGTTTTATTTGATTATATTATGAACATTGGTAACAGGAAATGCCAAACAATGTAAGCTGTGTTCGTTTACTGTTTACTAAAAATAGTAAACGTCTTAAAATTTACCACAGTAAACATTCGTTTTTTAAATAAGAAGAATAAATTCACAAAACCCAAAACGGTTACCTTAATGCTCGATATTAGTAGAGAAGCTAAAAGCCTATCTGATAAAAGTGATTTACGTCAGCTTATGGCCATTGCCATTGATCATGGGCATGGCTAGAAAGATGTCATGACAACAAACTAAATAGTACAGTTTTCTAGCGTACACCGGTCATATATATTTCTCATCGTTCTGGCCGGATGACCCAGGGTCATATGAATTAAGTTATTGGTAGTTGCTTCTTTTAAAATGAAACTCGATATAGATTGGACTGTATGATTATTATTAACGTTATTTATAATTAAATTATACGTAGAAGGAGCACGTATAGGTGATATTACGAATAAGTAAGTGCGCGAGAGAGTTGAGTAAGAGTGGTAGTGCCTTTTTTTCCGGCCACCAAGGCAGCTTATATATCCCACGTTCAGTCCGACATCTAGCTGCTAATTGTGCGAGCTATGGGTGTCGGCGGTATGCGGGGCGCGGAGAGTAGGTGTGCCCTGGCGGGCGGGTCAGGGGGGTGCTCTCTGTCCGCAACAGAAGTGATAATAAGGAAAAAACATTCAACCCTTAATTACATATATGGTGGCCAATTGCAATGTCTGTTTTTTCGCAATTTAATGACACAATTGTTTATATAAAATATACCTTTCTGCCAAATTTCATTCATATAGACCCAGTAGGTTTCCAAGAAAAATGAGTGTGTGTGTACAGCTAGATTGCAACGAATTTCTTCTGCTTTTGACAACATGGCTACAGATCCGAAAAAATAGAAAATAAAATACAATAATTAATTATAATAATCGGCAAACAAACACATATTCTATATCCCCAAATTAAGCAACTTAGGGGTAATATTCAACGGACTACTCTGGGGCCGATCCCAGACACCCAAACTTATAGTAAATAATGTAATAGTAAATAAAATTTGTTACCAAAATTTACCATAGCAGGAATCGAGCCCGGAGCCTCAAATCAAAGGCTTAACCCGCTCATCCACAGAGGCCGTCAACACAAATATACACATCTTACGTAAATACAGTTTAACGGTATTTATGTATAGTTGCATACATAAACGTGGGAACTGTTCGCACATTACTCAAATGTATAGTCATGAACGTAAATAGTACGTGACTTATTACTATTAAACGCCAACCATTTCTATGAATTCCGCAAGAGTTCGATTAAATTAATAAATAACAATTAGTGTAAATACGTACTGTTCATCGTTGCTTCTACTTGTTGAAGTAAATATAATTTATTAAAACAAATTAAACATCAGTAATTCTGAGTGTATTTTAAAAAACTAAATTGCTACGAAACCTTTAAAATGATAAATTAAAACCGTTTCAATTGGCTTTAAATTTGAATTTTGAAGACGAAGAAGCCAAAAGACAAAGAGTTATTTATCCAAATTTACGTGACAAAAGTGTACAGATTCGAAGAGCAGAGGCAGGACAGCGCTTAAGATCGTGATCCCTCAGCAAATAAAAACCATCTAAGAAGAATAGTTCTAAATACCACATTATCAAGGATTTATATTATTATTACTCAACTTAGATACCGGTTCGACACCTGGATTGTCGGACTTTATTTTCGTAAAATGAAGTAAAAATATTATTTATATAAAAATGAACTGCGCACGACAGGGAAAATGGACAAGACCCACTTTGGGTCTCTGAGCCAACGGAGTAAGAAAAAAAAAATCAGTTAAATTCTTCTTTATATTTCACAGGAAACGGAACTAGTGGCCAAATTTGGGATTTTACCATTGCCCAATGGTCACGCAACATGAGGGTAGCTACAAAGTTCACGACACGGACGGTTGTGTTGCCGACATTCCAGGTTTTAAGTCAGATGGTTTTGATCCATTAAAGAATTTGCTAAGGGCATGCAAGTCTAGCAGAATGAAGGGTTTCGGAGAGGTTAACAATGGCCATTGGTTTCGTGAAAAAACCTTAAAAAGTTATTTAATTAAAAATACTTTATAATATCTGAAAACCTTGACTATCAATTTGAATTTTGAAGAAGACTGGGGATGTACATTGGAAAAAGTATATCCCTAGCAAAATGGTGGCTCCCCGAATTATCATAAAACACGATTTTATTACACTATAGCGAAGAATGACTAAACAGATATACAATGCAAAAGTGGATGGATGCAGAGATCGTGGAAGGCCACGACATACCTTCCCTGATCAAATTGATCGTGTACTAGCAGAAGGTGATGTCAGAAGCCTTGAGAACAGACGAGCGTGCATGACAAGAGTTATGAATGTCAAAGAAGCAAGTGAGGTGTGTAAGAATAAGCCTGAATGGCGCTCTGTTGTTCGTGCCTACCCCGCAAGGGAACTGGCGTGAAGTTATGTATGTATGTATAGCGAAATAGTCATGTAAAATACACATACTTGGTCAATTTCATTAATATAAGCTCAGTATATTTTTAATAACGACTTCATGGACAAAGATGCCGTTTTTAAATGGCTTCGGCAGTTCCCAAAATGGTTACTCATTCCTAACACCTGTAAAACTTTACAATTCTAACGTAACAAACATCTAATACTTAATTGTTATCTAAAAGCATACTTCGACAAGTCTATAATTCTATATATCAATATAAAACTAACCAATAAAAACTTAAGAATTATAATAGGCACTAATATTCTGGTTCAGAATATCAGTGCACGTGCACCCGGCGAAGAAAAGTTCAGGTTATGCTGAACTCCACTGGACCGGTTCCACAACACCGTTATGGGTCTAGTCTTATACACTACGCGACTACAGGATATGGTATGCAGTCAACACAAACAGTATCTCATTGGCATAAGATCGAACATTACCTGCAAACTTAGAAAATCTCACTGAACAATGTGATGTCTTAATAAGAGTGTAATTTTGATGCGGTGCAGTGGCCTTAAAATAGCACGTAATATCTTTATTCTTTATTATACACAAAAAGTTACATACAAAATTATAGGATAGTGTTGATGTACAAAGGCGAGCTTAACCCTAAAAGAGTTTTCTTCCAGCAAACCCATGAGTCTAACGAGAAGGGGAGAAGCAAAAGGCAGGGTTGTGTACACTAAAGATATTTTAGGATTTAACTATATAACATATAAAATAAACAGATTACAAAAAAAAATATATATACAAGATACACTTAAGATACATACATACATATATAATGTAAAATATAGACATACAAGGATAAATTAAGATAGATAGTGCTCTTTGACTTTTTTTTTTGTAACTGCTCTCGATGAACTATCTCGGATCGTATGAACCATTATAACATGCCGATGAGTGTGTGGGAGCTTTGAGAAGAAGAGGTTTAGAAGTTCTAAAATGTTTGTCGGAAGGAACAAGAAATTCAAAACGTTGACGAAGATAGGAAGGAGAAAGAGGATTATGTAAGATTTTATACAAAAATGTAAATACGTGAAGGTCGCGTCGACGACGAATTCGTGGAAGAAGAATATTAAAAATGTAACTCTTAACACATTCTGCTATCACAGTTAGCGCCACCAGTCCTTTTGCGTTTATATAGGAAACTTCAATCAATCTCTTTGAAGAGCATGGGCCATAAAAATAGCCCGGAATTTTGTTGGGCTTGCGTGGGGCCATGGGAAGGCCAAATTTAATGTAAATTTAGCGCGACACTGACCGGCGATTATCCCTGCCCACAACAAATAATAATGTAACCAAGAACAAGCCACGGCCAGTGTAGGACTATTGTGGGTTATGAGAACAAATGTACCGGGTTATTGGGGTGAAGTGCTAGTGGTACTAAGGGGTCTGGGAATATGAGAACTGGCGTCTGCCCGTCGCAATGTTCGGGGAACATGGAAAAATAGGCACAATTGATCACTTCTATAATATTATAAATTTCTATATATGCCTTGTCATTGAAGCTATTAAAAAAACAACTGGACTACACTATATAAACATTATAAACGATGGAAAACACTATGCTATTTTTTTTAATTTTGTTTAAATTTCTAGCTGATTTCGATCCGGATTTCACTGATGGACAGCAAATTCTTAAATTTAAAATCTGCGCTACGTTTTATCCTGGGAATTCCGCGGGAAATTTTGTGGGTATGGTCTAAAATGACCAGATTAAAAAAAATCGAATTCCAATAAGATTTTTTCACTGATCGATAGCAAATTTATGTAATATAAATGTATTTATTTATGTTGTATGTCTGATATTTTTAATCCCGGGAATCCTGCGAGAATTTCCCCGGGAGCGGTTTATAGTTGTTCAAGTGCATAAACATTAGCTTATTCCGACAGTTTTCACTAAAACAATAGCTTACTTTCTTTTTTAAATGCTGCGGTACTTTGTGTCCCGGGAATACCGCGGGAATTTCAAGTCCAGCGTGAACGAAGTCGCGGGCATATCCTAGTTTAAAATATACTTTTTAAACTTAAATCAATCATAAATTTATTCAATGTACTATTTTTCATTGCTAAAATAAAACTATAAGCTAATATAAATAAAATTAGTATATAAATAAAACTAACTTAAAAATAGATACAATACTAAGAATTTGTAAGTTAATTTAGCTAGGTCCTTTGAAATTTCGTAAATTTCATGAATTTAATGACATCGAAAATGAGTTAATTGGAATAATCAATTTATGACTTAAGTTCAAAAAATATGTAAGAGGTAGATTGATACGTTTTAATTTAGATTTACTACAAAAACCAGAAAGTACTGGTGGCGCAAATAGGAATCCAAAGTGTGGGCGGTATTCTTCTTCCGTGGTAATACTGTTTGCATCTTATATCTACGCGTATAAATAGTCGTGATGGTGTATGAAATAGTTTCTTGAGATACCAGTCCATGTCACGAACGGAAGCCGAAACTGCTCCGGAACAGTTAAATGCACATTTATATGTAGAGCTCGAGATCATAGTGCCAGAATGGCCAAATATATTCATCGAAGCTCTCATTCATAACCTAGTGAAAATTACATATTAATATTTTATTTTATTCCGAAAACTAACAGTTTACAGCTAAGCATATATTGTTAGCTATAATGCTTGCTAGTAATTACTTTACTATCTATAAAAAGTAATGATTATTTTAAGAGTGACTTCTTAAACTCACTCTTAAAATAATCAATTCTTAATTGACACTTTTAAAATAATCAATCCTGTTTTTGAGTGATATGTATATTTTTTTGATTAAGCCGAATTGGATGGCTCATTTGTGTTTCAAATTTCGATATCTTCCGGGTTCGGATTAAGGTCTTAAATTTTTTTTATGGAAGTATAGGTTTGCGTTTGACCACTGTCTCACCTGATGTTGAGTGATGACGCAGTCTACGATGGAGTACGCTTACCTAGAAGATACCTATTCACTCATGACTTGAAGACTTCAAGATTATATTTGTCAGGAAAAACAGACTCCGTCAAATTATTCCAATCTTCGGCAGTGCGCACCAGAAAAGATGAAGCTAAACGCTTGGTTCCGACTGGTGGTGTTTCCACCATGTAACGGTGTTTTCTTTTGGCTTTTTTATTTTTTTATTGCAGGAGTTCAGCAGACAGGCAGACGGCCCACTTGATGGAAAGCAGTTACCATCGCCTATGGATATTTGCAACACCAAAGGTGCTACAAATGCGCTGCTGCTCTCTTAAGGGAGACTGGAACCTGGTCACTGATGTCGGAACACAACTCAAGGTTGTTATGGCGGCATGCTCTAGACCAGGGGTGGTCGCCATCCAGTCCAGCAAATACCCTACCACCTGGCTGTGGGTTGTTTTGTCGCCTCTTACGACATGCCGCCTGGCCGCAGGAAATTGTATTCTTTCTCCGTTCCTGCACGGATGACAATGGCTGTGCAATATATTTGAAACTTAGAACTCAGTGTACAATGTAGTTCCTGCTGCATGTCAAAATTTACTCAGTTCACTCATAATTGATGAAGCAAAACTAATCAAGCGAATTTACAAACTTTAGCAGTCCAATTATAAACGGGAGGATATGAACTTTACGAGCGTGTGAAACTGGTGATCTAAAGTTATGGATGCAATAACAATTAATATTCATTATGGTTCGCTTGTCTATACTAGTATATAAATTTACTTGAAAGTGATCGCTCCGGGATACATAAATGAAGATATTTATTTGAAATAAAATTACCTTTAAAATTAATTATAATGAATGAAAAAATAATCTAATCTTATGTACTAATATATAAAGCTGAAGAGTTTGTTGGTTTGAACGCGCTAACCTCAGGAACTACTCTAGGTCTGATTTGAAAAATTCTTTTAGTGTTAGTTAGCCCGTTTATCGAGGAATACTATATGCTATAGGCATCACGCTAAGACCAATAGGAGCGGAGAACCAATGAAGAATGTTTCGAAATCGGGGGGTTTTGAAAACAAATTCCACGCGGACGACGTCGCGGGCACAGCTAGTACTTAATATATAAAGCTGAAGAGTTTGTTTGTTTAATTGATTGAACGCGCTAATCTCAGGAACTACTGATCTGATTTGAAAAATTCTTAAGTGTTAGATAGCCCGTTTATCGAGGAAGGCTATATATCATCACGCTAAGACCAATAGGAGCGGAGCACCAATGAAGAATGTTTCAAAATGGGAGGGTTTTGAAAACAAATTCCACGCGGACGAAGTCGCGGGCAGAAACTAATAAAATAAAAATAAAAATTCACCTTACAATAAAATAAAAACCTAAACTAAAACCAACCCAGCCCCACCAGGACCAGTCACAGGGCAGTGTTACCTAGAAGGCTCGCAGCAATTACCTCGCTTTGAGCGAGGTAAGTTCCAGCCTTCCGGTCTCCTACCGTCTCCGACCAGTCGTTTTTTTATACTTTGGAACAGTGAGCACTTGGCCCTTACGGACCCAGTACCCACGCTAAACGGCTCAAATATGTACCCTATTCCAAGTTTATAAATTCTGACATGAATTATGAGGTTATACGCTGTGTTAGATGTTCAAAAAATATCACAAACAACAAGTTCATATTATGTTACTTTGTCACCAGTGTTAATTATATGAATGCAAATCACAGTGTTCATTCATATTCATTAAATTAACGAGGAATTTAATCAATGTTGAGGTAATTAGCGTCAATTAGAGCAACGCGCATGTCTGTGTTCATTTTCATTGTACGAACTATGTATATGAGTTATGATTTGTCTGTTACATCACCAGCCTTGACTTTGTGAGCATTTACCTCTAAGGTAGTAACAAGGTTGAAATCCAACTTTGTGATTGTAAAGCTAAATAAGTGTTTTCTATGTTTGGGTATCGTAATAAGAGAGGTAATTAATCACAAAAACAATTAACAATTCAGCTGCATATTGATAGCAAAAATATTATCAAAATACTAGAATATACCCGCGACTTCGTCCACACTCGACTTGTAATTCTCGCGGGATTCCCGGGACACAAAGTACCGCAGATTTTAACTCTAAGAATTTTCTGTCGATCGGCGAAAACCGCAACGAAATCAGCCCGGTAGTTTTTACGTGAATTCCGAACAAACAGACAAGAAATCTAAAAATAAAAAATTGCATCGTGTTCTAGATCGGTTACATAGTCTCTTCCAGTTGGTTTTTTTAATAGCTCCAATGTACAAACAGGGCATGTTTAGAATTCTATAATATTATTTTTTCGCAAAAATAATAACTCTATTTATTATTTTTTACGAATGTGTGAAATTAATACAGTTTTAATTACGCTAATTTTACGAAGTTTTATAATTATTAATTCTATTTTCATATTTTTAATTAACCTTATAATGGTTACCGGCATTTATGGATTTTACGAAAAATCGAGATAAACAAATATTAGAGGTAAGCGTTTGGTCGCACTAAAATACTAGCGCGAAAATGCGGTAAAAAGGTCATCAAAGCCATACTCGACTCGTAACAGTCGGTATCGTAAATACTTAAAATGTTATTAATTTGATTAACATCAAGCAAGAGATTACTACAATCTCTTGCTTGATGTTAATCAAACGTAAACCTATAAGCACAATAAAACATTAGAACGAATAGGACTTAAATAAACTTAAATTATGAGACCGAAGTTGATGAAACTTCATATCAGGGATCTAGTTTTTTTGTTTTATACACGTCTAGATCATCTGTATCTTAGACTGTGATTCAGCTAAAATAGGACATGTCGTATTTTAATTTTTAATATATCTGGGATTACCCACGACTCCTTGCGCCATTCATAATTACTCTTTAGTTATTAGTGTACTATTTCCTCACAATGTCATATAATTGTGAGTCATTGGAAATATTTTCTTATGCCCTACTCAATATTTACTTATACATTATAAATTATTTAACATATTTTATATATGGTTTAATAACTGTATGATTTGTGTTATCGACACCTCTTAAACGGGTGAGAGACGTGCGAGCAAGTATACGCGATTATATATACATATGATTCGCTTCACTTCTAAAAATTCGCGTACTTAGGCAACACGCGGACCAAACTTGTAGAGCCAGAGTACCCGTACATGCTGGTATATTTTACACCCGCTTTATGTTTGATTAGTCATAGAGCAAGTGCTATGACTATGACTAGTGCTATATGCAAGCACACTTCACCCTATTATGATAATTCTTTTACAGTGCATGCTGTCAAACTTTGGAATATGCTGCCTCTTACTGTCAGAGAGGCCAAATCCTTACCAACATTTAGAAATTTACTCAGAAAACACTATTTGTCCATAATAGCTGTCTGATTAACACAATATAATCATGCTAATACACTTATTATAATAACTTATGTATTTTGAAATATATTATTGTATACGTGTATATTTATGACTGTATATATGTATGTATTTGTATATTTATTTGATAAATTAGTTTGAGTATTTATGTATCTATTGCCTTATTTATGCACCACCTACATAGCCTGATTCAAATTTGTTATTGATTTAGTTTGGCTGGAAGAGATCGCTTTGAGCGACAAGGCCGCCTGTTGAAAATATTGTAAATGTGGTCTGTTTTTGTAATTGTATATTTTGGTGTGCAATAAAGTGTTCTCTCTCTCTCTCTCTCAAATGAGTAGTTTTTATTATTGATGCTCTCATTTATCTCTTATTCCAGGACAATATTAAGCGTAAATCGTAGCTATAAACGATAATTATCAATTAGGCATTTGACACACGTTACAATAAATTCTATAACAGTATTTATATAAAAAAAGCAGGAGTCAAATCAAAATTTCTGTGTTACCATCTTACTTTAAAAAGTTCATTATAGAAATAATAGTTTATACAATAATTAATAAGCTATTTGACTTGTTAAGTTTGACGTAATAATGCAGTATTCTCATACAAAATCAAGGGGGCTGTGAAGTTTTGTGTTATGGTAAAAGTTGTCTCAATTTGACTGTCAAATACCCAATTGAATTGAAAATGTCACGGGGCACTTGTAACTGACCGGTTTACATACGAGTTGATGTTGTACCAGAATAATAGTCTCAATACACTCTATTACTGCAGGTGGAATTGTACAAGTACGGCGACGTTTTACGGAAACCGGCTAGTTATGTGGGGTACAAATATCTAGCCGTGCCGCCTCCGCTAGGTCCCGGTCCAAGGGGGAGGCCCAAGAAATGTAGACTTGATGTTGTGAAGCATGACATGCATACCTATGGTCTCAATAGAAGGGATGCCGAAGACTGCGCGAAGTGGAGAAGAAAAAGTAGGCAATCGGACCCTGGAAGTCGAAGCGAGGGCTCCGAACGCAACCGGTATTTAACACCCGGATGATGATGATGATTGCAGGTGGAATTGATAGTTAAAATTGGACCATTAAACATTAAAATCAGCGTCTATGCAGCACACCCACCGTGCGCAATGATGTCATCGTGTCATAACACAGTTGCCAAGTGACGTCACGTAATGAGGACAATTTATTTATTTCACCTAATCACTCGCAAAACTTGGCACAGTTTATTGATTGTGTATCAGTTTCTTATTTATTTAATCTTTCCAATCAATTAGCGAAGCAGAGCCAGGGTGCAATTGGGAATAATAACTATCTGAAGGAAGTATTATACTTTAAAAGATAAATCAAATATAAATATTATTATGTACATGGGGAGAACACAAACACGTTCTCCATCAAGATCAGGTAAAAGAGGAAAGCTTTAAGAAAATACCAAAAGCCGCGCGAAGTGGGTAATGCTCATTCACACTATGCGGTCAAATATAAAGCTAGCCGAATTGCTGCAGTCAAAATTGCAACCGCATTACTCGGTTGAGTAACTAGCCGCACGCTGAACCGCATAATGCGTATAAAAATCTTTCGGTTGACCTATGATGAGGTTGCAGCATCAGTTTTGCATACATTTTCTCACCTGCGGTCAACCGGATAATCGATAAGAAAAAGTAAGAAAAGCAGACCCCGGGATTCAACGCCAGTGATGTTAATGCTGTTTGTATAGTTTTTTTTCCGTAAACCTCGATTATTTAAACCGAGGTTAAGCTTAAGCTGATCGAATTAAAAAAGGCAAATTACAGACTATAAATCATTTAGGTGTGTGCTTTTAAGTCGTTTAACTACGTGTTCCTATTCAAAAGCGGGGCGTTTCCGTTTATTAGGTTATGGAGTCAGGTCAACGGTGAAGACCACGGACGATCGCGTGGGCGAACGCGACCAAGGCAATCCCCAATGTTGCTAATTTTATAAAAAAAAAACTATAACCGTGCTAGATTGTCATGTGTGAGTCACGCTTGCAGTTGTACTTTATCTTTTTTTAACGCATTACTTGTTTTTGCTCATGACTTCGGTACGATTTCTTAAACTACTACCGTGTACTTATATTATACGAGGCCGTTTGTTTATCCGAGGCATATATTATTATAATGTAGTACAAAAAGCCATAACATCCGCATCTCGCGTACTCACCTACGAGCCCTAACCGTAACTGTTGCAGTTACTGTTACCGTCCATTCATACTTGTCGGGTATCGGGCCCGACAAAAGTCGGTTACTCTAGTGGCAGTACATTTTATGTAAGGCTGTTCACACTTCATATAATATGTTCTGACATTAGAGCAACCGATTTTTGTATGTTACCTACACGTCCGTAAAATATATTGTGTCGGATCTCGCTCGCCTATGGATAAGTATGACGCTGTTCACACTTGTCGGATGTCGAGCCCTGCAAAACCGGCAAAACTCTCTCCTCTCCCGCTTCTTTCGCCCGTCGCTAGCTGCTTTCTAACACAGATTTTATCCGTGCAGGAACGGAGAAAGAATACAATTTCCTGCGGCCAGGCGGCCTGTCGTAAGAGGCGACAAAACCACCCACAGCCAGGTGGTAGGGCATTTGCCCGACTGGATGGCTACCATCCCTGGTCTAAAGTATGTCGCCATAACAACCTTGAGTTGTGTTCCGACATCAGTGACCAGGTTCCAGTCTCCCTTAAGAGAGCAGCAGCGCATTTGTAGCACTGTTGGTGTTGCAAATGTCCATAGGTGATGGTAACCGCTTTCCATCAAGTGGGCCGTCTGCCTGTCGGCTGAACTCCTGCAATAAAAAATAAAATAAATAAACAGATCGTGCACACACATATAGCAGCTTCAGCTTTAATCGGATCTGACAACTGAGAAGTGTAAATATGGGCGCCAATATCCGGTTAAAATACAACTCCCGACAACTGGGAATAAGCTTTACCCAAAAATCATAGTATTCTCGAGCCGATGGGCACGCGGTGCGCTCGCAACGAGCCGACAAGACGAAGATCAATGTCGGCGTACACATTAGAGCACGTTACTGTATCTGTTCGGTTACAGTTACGGCTCACAGATGAGTACGCGGCTTAACGTACGCTCGATTCTGTCGGAGAATATTAATATTATTTTTTTATAAATAAATATTTGAAACCAATGCAACCTAAATATTGCACTTGCGAAAACAATTTTAGTCACGTAGCTATTTTGGAAAAAATATATTTATGTACATACTTAGAAAAGAACGCGGGGTAGACAAATTTGAAGTAAAATAATTTTTAGATCAAGTAGTGCTGGAGAGTTTGTTGCTGCTTATTCTCCGTTCACCCCGTGCATCGGTCGTTTTTCTATTCTCCCATATACCGTTTTACTGACTTAAATATATATATTGTTATAATTGTAACATGCTTATATCGCGTCCAGGATCGGATAAAGAATAAAATTCCCTGCTGCCGGACGGCCTGTCGTAAGAGACGACAAACAACCCACAGCCAAGTGGTAGAGTATTTGCCCAACTGGATGGCTATCTCCTGGTCTAGAGTATGCCACCATAATAACCTTGAGTTGTATTCCGGTATTAGTGGCCAGGTTCAAGTCTCCGTTTAGAAAACGGCAGCACATTGGTAGCACCTTTGGCGATACAAATGTCTCTATAGGCGATAGTAACCGCTTTCCATCAGATGTGCCGTCAGCCTGTCTGCTGAACTCATGCAATTAAAAATAATCTATCGGATAAAAAAAAACATCGCGAGGAAACAGGCTTGACAAAATTATCAACTCGCTAATCCGTATTAGACAAGCATCTTGGTATGAACCGGATGTTCGCTCAAATCGGTCTGAATCTTGACATTTGGACGTTTAATATTAAAATTTATGACTTTATTGCTGCCGGACTATTTTTTATCACACAGGAAATTCGTATTACCAACAAAACAGCAATAAATAGTAAAATAATAGTAGTACCCATTGTAATACATCGTAAGGGTGCTTATATGGCTTTAGGAAATGAACCTTTTCGAAGGAAATGGAAGCCTTGTCGACGAGGCACAATGGCGAATTTGTGTTACCGTACAATGCACACCAAATAATATAGTGAATGACTGTTGTTATTCGTATTAAAACGTTTCGGAAATATAATTTAAGCAAGGTTTGGAAACCGGTGAAAAAAGTCGAATCGGTTACAGCCTAAGTACGTAAGAATTTTCGCTTTTGTTTTCAATTTAAGCTGAATTAAACGGTTTTTGGAAACAAAATTTCGTTAAATAGGTTTTGTTTAAATAAACCGGTTTCGAACGATATCGAACGGTTTTTTGTCGCACACCGCTAATGCGCAGCCAAGTGATACAGCAAGTTTTTAGTCGCACACAAAAACATGTTGAGAAAAATAGAATGATACTTCCTCTTCTCGCAGAATAGACCGGCTAATTCAGCTTTATAAAACAGTCTCTTTAAGGTTCACATTCCGAACGAAATAGTTGACAAAAACCGGTTATAACCGGTACCAAAGCCTTGAATTTAAATAATGTCATTTAGAGAAAAATACACGTAAATCATCGTTTAATACACGACAGAATCTAGATAAATCTATTGAATTCGTTTGGTAGAATCTGGCGAGAAAAACACCGAGGTGTTTCTCTCGCCGGATCGTCGGTATGTCCCACACTACCCCACTGTGATGTCCCGTGCCATCCAGCGTTCCAGTGGGGATCCTTAAATGGATTTCATCTAAAAAACGGTTTATTAGAATGTTTGTTACCTCTTCACGATCCTGAGATTTAACCAATTCTAATGAAGTCATTTTTAATCATGGAGATGAATTTAGTTCTGATGCTTTATTTATTATACTCGATATTAAAAAGAAGCTTCACAAGATTTTTTTCACCGACTTTGTATAGCCGGTAGGGCCAGGCTGGAATCACTATCTTGATTACAGCTCTTGGCGCCGGCTTGATCGGTGTAATACCATGCTCTCACAGAATATCGGCGTGAAACGGTTAGCTTTGAGGTAATCGTGTCTTGTCTAATGAGTGAGTTCCGATGGCCTTCTTCCCCCTTCCCCTACCTCATTCCTCTTGTCTGATCCCTCTATCTCGTCCCCATTCCACCACATCCTCTTTAACCCATACTAAAGGTTGGCAATCCTTGGGTGTTTTAAGCGCCTATAAGCGACGATAACCACTTTCATGAGCTGGGCTGTCTGCCTGTTTGCCAGATCTATACAGATAAATAAAATTGGAGTGTCTGTTTGTAATGTCAAAATAACGGCCTTTTACTAAATGCATATGAAAGTATTTACGGTACTTATATAAAAAAAGCAATATTTTTTTTCGTCTGTCTGGATGATCCGGCTAATCTTTGAAACGGGTGGTCCGATTTTGACGGGACTTTCACTGGCAGATAGCTGATAATATAAGGAGTAATTTAGGATACTTTTTTTAGGGTTCCGTAAAAACAAATTTAACGCGAACGAAGTCGCGGGCACAGTTAAAAAAGTTAAAACTTGTAATAGATAAACGTAACAAATATATTATTTTTAAACTAGAAAATTTCAAAACCGTTATTATCAATAGATTTCCTTGTTACTTAGGCAAATATTTATATAATAAAATAAATAAAATACTATCTTTCGATTCGTTAAATAATCATGAATTTAAATTTAAAGTTTATAGTTGGCTGCAAACACAAGATTACAATGAAACTGAGAATCTACTAAAAATGGTGATTTGAGAAATAAATAGTTAAACACTCTCTCTCTCACACACACACACACACACACACACACACACACACACACACACACACACACACACACTCACACACACACACACACACGCACGCACACACACACACACACACACACACGTAAACACACACACACACACGTAAACACACACACACATGCAAACACACACACATGCATACAAACACATACACATTGTATTAATGTTAAAAAATAATAATAATTGAGTATTGGAAGAGCAACGACACCTAATATAATACAGGTTTTTACCTAGTTTTAGGTGTCGAAGCCCTCATATATTAAATTTAGATAAAACTTTATTGTCTTTTATACTGTTACTTTTACTTTTATATATGTTTTACTGAATAAATTATTCTTATTCTTACTTATAGTTAGTTCGCAATAAAAAATGTTTACGTTTTCCATGATTTTAGTGTCTTAATTATAATGTACTTTATTTATTTTAGTTAGACAATAGATACTAGGTGAGCTCGATCACCTAACACAGATCGACGAAGCTAAGATAAATAAAATACTTCTTAAATAAAGACGTTAATAATATTGAAGTCTTAAAAATACTTAAGAAATTTATGTGTATGGGTTAAAAAAAGCCATCAACATATTGCCGTACTCAAATATTGTTTAACGTGTTCTTTCGATAATCACGTACAATCTCTCCAACCATAAACCTTTCACTACGAAACAATTTCTTATCTGAACATTAACGGGCAGACATTTACCATAGACGTAATGAATAGTGCCATCAACTTATCTATAGAATTTGGGTTACTAACGCTTTGCTTTCTCTTGGACGAACGTAATTGTTTGTTAGGTGGGATGAAATGGGCCAACCAATTAGAAAAGAAAAATTCAAGACCGTAATTGGTTTACTGATGTAGTGGTTAGTACAATGTACGGCAGAAATACGATTATCTCAGAGGTTTGGTATGGTTTCTTTACTAAAGTATAAGAGATAAAATTATTATTCAAGTTAGACAATATTAATGTACAGATTTTCATGCGACTTTACTCGCATAAGCTATGAAGCCGTATCCACTATAATTTCCTTAATAACTCATTTTTTTGAGCAAGGTATCTTAAGTTCACTCCCCTTTTTATGAGGGGAAAACCATTTGAGGAGTGAGGAGTGCCCATCAAGGAGAAAACGCGGTGGGGTGTGGGTTTCGCCACGTTGGCATGGTACTAGCACCTTCAAAGGAATGCTACTGCCACAGGTGGCAAGACTCGGGAGTCAGGGATAACTATATGAAACCCCTCGCCGTTCCTCTTGGCGTCCTTTTGTCCGGGCTGTGGGTTCGCGCATGCACCTCCTGCCAAAATAACTTCAACTAATTCAGCCAGCTTCCTTAGCGTGGCAAATAGGAGTTTTGTAATAATAAGAATTAAATCATAAATGCCTGAAATCGATTCAAAATAATAATATAACTAGCCATTGGAAAAAAATCGTTACATTATTGGAGTTGAATAGTTACCAAACAAAAGTTTCTAAATTCTACGGTTTTTAGGTAAATGTTCGTCAAAGCCTTGAATATACTTGGCAATTTAAATACCTTTGAACAACATACAAAAAATCTCAAGAACACTTTAAAAAAAATGTAAAAAATGCGGAATGTAATCGGGTCCATAAGTTAAATGTAAGTCGTATATAATTTTCTCGGCTTCTGTGGTTGAGACTTAGCCGGTCGAACTCACTGGAACGCAGAGGCTCCGGGTTCGATTGTCGGCATGGTAAATTTCGGAAACGAACTTTCTGCTATTTATTATGGTCTGGGTGTCTGGAATCGGCCCCAGAGTGGTCCGTTGTATATCACCCATAACACAAGCGTAACTGGCTTAGCTTGGGGGATATAAAATGTGTAAGTTTATCTGCCGATTATTTATATAAATAAAAAAAATAATTTAATTTTATAAGAGGCATAGGATCATGATTACGTTTTTAGATATTTTATAATACCGAACCGTTATGGCTAATACCACTGGAGTAAAATAAAAATATTTTATTTTGACCTAAGTACAAGACAGGAAAACGGGCAAACATATTTATAGGTATAGTAGTAACATTTAATACATACACCCAAGTACAAAGAAATAGATATAAAGACGTGCTTCAGAATTTTTCGAACATATCCAGTAATGTATTTGTCGGGATTGGATCTCTAAGGGAGTCCCCACACTAGTCAACACGTATGTGGCAAATACCAGCCAAAGAGAGCTTTACGCCTACGACATAGGGGGCCGTCAGTCATATTATTGTTTGACACCTTTATATCGTAGGAGTAAAGATCTTTTTGGCCTGTGTTTGCCGAATGCGTGCCGTCTAGTATGAGAACTTCTTAAGCCGTCCGGAACATCTAAAATTTATATTAATGAGAAATAAATAACCAAATATAGTGTGTATGTAAAGTTCTATGTAAACTTAGTAAAACTTTGGATTTATCGAGAGAAAACAAATATTAATAATAAAATAGTATTTTCTTTAAAATCAACATAACAGTTTACGCAAGGCAAACGCAAAGCAAGGCGATGACTTATCTGCATGACAAGTCATCGCCATTTACTTGATGTATATGACTTAAGTATAGCTCGGACCGATTTTTGTGCTCGCTCTTAGTAACAGAGGACTGCGTAATTATAGGCGATATTTATACAAATGTCAAGTATGAGGCACTCTTCAATACTTAATCTGGAGGAGATAATATAAAGTTTGCCGCAGTGTAAACTTTTATGATTTACAAGGTCGCAATATTTTCTACATTTTCGTTTTTTGATCTAAAGTTATGTATGTATGAATACATACATGCATAACTTCACTTCAGTTCCCTTGCGGGGTAGGCACGAACAACAGAGCGCCATTCAGGGCTTATTCTTACACTCCTCTCTTTTTGATCTAATAACTGAATAAAATATATATTGTACGTAAAGATCAAAACTGGAATGATCATTATAAATAAACATCAGAGACAGGTATATAATCCGCCTAAGAAAAATAGTTACATAATCATTAGGCAAAACCAGATTCAGGGAATGAAGTCATTGACTTTAATAAACACTCATAATACTACTTTAGCGAGTAGGAATGAAAAATAACTATCTGCAATTTCCATATTCCTACGCGACCATGATAGCTGTAGGTGTCACAACCCAACGGTTTCCTGCTAACTTCCGGAGGTATAATACAACGCACACACCGCGCACCATTGTTGCGCCCGCGCGAATCCACATGCTGTAGGGTTACCACGTCAAATGTTAATTACAAACAAAATGCTTATATCTAAAGAGTCCCTAATAACATTTACGTCTTAAAAATCTTAATTCTCGACTCCGTCCAAGAACGGCATACGGCAATTAGGCTATCCTAATTGTTGCCATTGATGACAAGCATTAAGTTTTTAATTTTTTATCTATACTGTCTCTTGTATCAGTATTATGATGCCACTTAGTTCCTGAATATTCCTTGTCGGAAATAAATTTACTAACTGGCAGATTTCATTTAAATAAACCCGTTCTATGGCACCATAAATCAAATATGTGTGGCATAACATAATGGTAGTGATTGCAGTACCTAATACACTTTGTTACCAAAGGATCATATTTCGGCATTTATTAGGCAACCCTTGATACATACCGTTTATGAATAATGAAACGAACGTGATGAGTGGACATTTTAGAGGATTTGAGTCGACGTAGCTAACAGCTTTGAATGTTTAGGAAACACGTATACAGACGTTAATAATTATTGCTTTATTAATATTGATTAATGTTCGCGTGAATTGAATGCATCGTATGTGTTAAGTAAATTTTCATACTAAGTATGTTAAAGTATTTTGATATTAAAATTTTGAGCTTATAGTTTTAGTACTTGCAGAAAAGACAACGATTTGAGGTCTTTGATGAATGTGACTATTTTGGGGTGGGTTAATCCCCGTTGAACAATCTTTCCTGACCAGGTCAACGTCTTTTAGAACTAAACATTTCTGACTTAATATCAGCTTATAAACGTCTCACTGATGGACGCGATCATTCCAATGTACGGGAGACCAGACAATATTCGAATTCATTCGTAATTTTCATTCAGTCTTCACCAGTCATTTGAAATGCGAGTCTGGACGCTGGTGCGTTAGCCTCTAAGTTACCACTGATTCGCCGTTTTATCTTTGCAGAAACGGAGAAAGAAATTCCTGCGGCTGGACGGCCTATCGCAAGAGGCGATAAAACAACCTACAGCCAGTTGGTAGGGTTTTGACCGTCTGAAGGCTAACATCTCGGTTTAAAGCATACCGCCACAATAACCTACATTTGTGTTCCGGCATTAGTGACCAGGTGCCAGTCCTTTTACAGTCCGGCAACGCCGCTTCTGTTACGTTTATAGGGACGTATTTACCTCCAGATGGAAAGTGATCACCGTGGCCTATGCTACGGTAATCACTTTTCATCAGGTGGGACGTCCGCCTGTTTGCCAGATTCAAGCAATAACGAGAACAGAAAATTAGAAGAAGACTCAGATGCATTCTCCAAGAAACTAGATACTGCTACTAAACAAATATCTGCAATCCTACGGATTGATAGAATACTTAGACCCTAATTTAAAGAAAAAAAGTAATACTGTTGAAATGAATATGGTATGAATTCAAATTGTGATATAAGTACAAGTTTTCGCAAACGATGCAAAACAACCAGAGCAACCTAAGATTTTACACTTAACTCGTTAACCCGATATTAAGACATGATCCGTCTAATATTCAACTATTTAAATTTGGATGAATCAATCAAAGTCGTATAAACAAAGCATCGAGCCCTTCCAGTTCTGTGCCTTTCGACCAAATTGATTCAGTTTGAATGATCCGTCTAACACCAGCATTAGATCATAAATGTTATTGTACTAATCATTAGCTTATTACGTGAATAATCTTTATCACACGTCCTATTACACATAAATGGCTAGAATGCCATTTACGGAGGGGCTATGAATTTATTTCCTCCCGCCATGCCTATATGTGGTGTGCATGAGTCGACGACATCGATTACTTCATTGAATCGCGCGCCGGCGCTTGCGATTTTACTATTGTATCATTAAGCTCTCATAACACGTGAAAAATTCGGGTTAACAAACTATACACTACTAGCTGTTGCCTGGTTTCGCTCGCGTAAATTAACAATAGTCATAGTTTGAGTGGTCAAAAAAACTTAACTTGCATTTCAAAAACGCCGATACTCATGAGCTTTTATTACTAACCAGAAGCAGATACACAAAATTTTGTCCCTCTTATTTTAAAAACGACGGATTTCCATACCAACTTTCATTCCCTTTTAGTGGATAAAGTTTGAAAAAGAAATTCATAGTGTGCACTCAGAGTATAGGAATAACTCGCATGCAATTTTTTTCACGGCCATAGTTGTTTGAGCTGTGTGTTGATATGTCGGTTAGTCAGCCCGTGAGATCAAGTAATTATATATACTCTTTAGATATAAAGGTATTCTCTATTAATACTATCCATAATACATAATATATACTTTTAATTTAATTCTTTCTGCAAGCAATAAATGGCAGGTCATCAGAATTGTGTTGAAATCAGATGAGCGATAAGAGAGTATTTATTTCCTTAGATTTTTGATAAGTACTATTACATTAATTTAAATTGCATTTAACAGTTGTAAGTAATATTTCTTTTATGGTCTAAATTCATTCATTCTCAGTGGCACAAATGTTGTAACGTTATTAGAGTTATTTGATCTTGAGGATTTAATTTTATGATATTCTTAATATAAAGTTTTTATAAGAAATACTAGTTAGCATGATCGATTTAAATATGTATGTTGCCAGCAGAAGGTAGTCGATCAAAAGCAAGAACTATGCTGCTGTGTGAAATTCCTTGGAAACCGCAAAACTCAAGGATGAACACAAGTTTCAGTGAACTAACAACACACTTTTTGCACTAGTATTATTTCCTCTTTAGTAACTATTTATTTAATTTAATAAATTATGATTATTTTGCGTAATTGACTTATAATAGAATGTACTTAAATGTAGAGTAAATACGAAAAAGAAGAAAATGAGAATAAAAAATATCTGTGCACGTAAACATATTGTTACGAGTTATGGACTCGAATTAAAAATGCCGTTGGAATTACTATAGAATTTATTAGAACTATACAAACACGTATAGCACAGGTGCAAATATGACTGGACGCAACTAGTACAAACGTGATGCACGAGTCAATAACACGCGCAAAGTCCGTCACTATATAGCTTATTGAATGTACACACGTCTTGCTGGTATCGTAATCGTCGCTTGACTGCCTCCTCTCTCCATCCTGTCGTCGTTTTATAATTCACAAATATAAGTGTGCTCGCCCGTATCGTCGACTTAATTTCCTAGAAATCGTAATCCGCACACTTGGCTAATTTTGCTTGAAAACGGCCATAAACGAGTACAATAGGACAATGGCCCGTATGCCAATAAATAAGTAGACAAAAGAAGTCCAAATGCGGGAAGGTAATAAACTGCAGGTGAATCGGTTTTTGTCGGTCGTAACAATATGGTGTATGTTATTCCTAAATAAGACTTTTTTTATTTAAACCAGTTACTGTTGAGGTATGCACTTCCAAAGTTGTTAAAATGTGTACCTACTAACTACTTCAATTGTTCAAAATACGGCCTGACAACATTTAAGTCAGTTGAAATTAAAAACAATTTCAAAGTAAATTTGAGTTATAGATTATTTTAGATAAAACTCTTTATGGGGGTTCAAAATGGCCAAGATTAGAAGGCAATCATTGCCACTAGGAAATTATGAACTGGATTTTTATGACAATGTTTTTCTAAGAAATAACATATATACGTTTCTATAGACGAATAAATCGTTTATCGTAAACAAGATATCATTCGCTTTATCGATGTACTGACATTATCCTTTATTGCGTTGATAAAGTCAATGAGAGATTTTTCCTGTAAAGCAACGTGATCTAATACTTGTATGACAGTGTATGATTCAAGTTCCGGTTAATGATACCCTATTTTAATACGGCCAGATTATCCAAAATTGTATGAATCAACTTGAAGTACTTTCCACAGGTTTCATTACCAAACTGACTGATAGATTTAAGGCTAGCAAAACATACATCCTTCACTTTCTTATTGTTTCTTACTGCTATATAATAAACTAGAATATGTCCGCGATTTCGTCTACGCTGAAGTTGAACTTCCTGCGGGATTCCCGAGACATAATATACCGCAGCATTTGAAAAAGAATGTAAGCAATCGTTTTAGTGAAAACTGTGCCGGAATAAGCCAATTTTTATGCCTTCCAACAACTACAAACCGGGAACATTCCTGCGGGATTTCCGGGATAAAAAAATCACATTGGAATTCGTTTTTTTTAATCTGGCCATTTTAAATCTTTCCCAAATATTTTCCCGCGGGATCACCAGGATAAAAAGCAGCGCAGAGTTTATATCTAAGAATTAGTTGTCGATCAGCGAAAACCGCATTGAAATTAACCCAGTAGATTTTACGTGTATTCCAGTTTTTTTTAAATAGTGTCAATGTAAAACACGGCATGTTTAGAATTTTATAATATAGATAATACTGCTGTTGGAAGAAACTCTTAATTTATTAATCGTATATGAACAATTTCCACGTTTCTAGAAAATAATTTTGTTAGACTACTCGAAAGTTTGTTTACTTTTCATAGCTTTTGACATGAATCTTTGAAAGCGGTTGCCTTAGGCTCCCTGCCTAAGGCAGCCGCTTTCAAAGATTCATGTTACGAATATGATAAGTAATAAAATAAAGTGGAATTTTAATACTCTACATCATTTTTGACTTGACTTTGAAAGAGAGTGTCGGGGTGAAGGTAAGGAAAGGAATGCTCCGGTGGTTCGGGCATGTGGAAAGAATGCATGATGAAAGAATGACTAAACAGATATACAATGCAAAAGTGGATGGATGCAGAAGTCGTGGAAGGCCACGACACACCTTCCATGATCAAATTGATCGTGTACTAGCAGAAGGTGATGTCAGAAGCCTTAAGAACAGACGAGCTTGCATGACAAGAGTTATGAATGTCAAAGAGGCCAGTGAGGTGTGTAAGAATAAGCCTAAATGGCACTCTGTTGTTCGTGCCTACCCCGCAAGGGAACTGGCGTGAAGTTATGTATGTATGTATGTATGTATTTTTGACTTAAATAATCCCCTCAAGTGTCAGTGGCATGACTTTCGCACACTCAAAAATTTTGGAAATACAGGGATTTTTTTTTTTCAAGATGTCTATCCAAACGTTTAATAAGCATAAGCACTCATTCGCAAGTTCTCAAACTACATAACTAATGCAAATGTAAATCAGGCTTCAGTAATAAACTATTTATTACTTTTCTAAGTTTATTACGAGCTACGTAACCGTTGGTAATGCAATTTCACGTTGTTTATTTACACTGTTCAATGTAAACTGTTTTACGTGGTGTGGACGTCACAGACAGAGATAATCGTGGTCGCAAATAGCTGACAGGTGATTGCAGAGGCATGTGGTGACTCATAACAATGTTGACCCATTGATATTCTATACATGGTGCTTTACGACAGTGGTTTCCTTGCGCTGTTGAGTCGTCTCCAATCGGAGGCTTTATTGCAATAAATTTTGGAAACTACTATTTATACGGTTATTGAAGTGAAACTTCTATATATCTTCTTAGGATTTTTCTGTCACGAAAAAGCGTTACGGCCGCGTGGAAGAGCGGCATAAATTTAGACTAAACGTAGTGACAGGTGGAATAATTTTAGAGTATACTCTGGATGCATTTTTTGGTTCCGGATCGAATTTAGTTTTTTTGTCTGGCATACTGTCTTGTGGCAGGTAAACAGTACCTGAATGAAATGCAGAAATTTAATCGATGGCCGGTTCCTATATCTTACCGATTGTTGATTTGCCGTACTATCGGTTAAAATTTCACATAACCTCCATACAAGTAATATCAAAATTCAACTGATGGTAAGACAAGTGAATGAATAGTAAGGTAACCGATCATAAATTAAGAGATGCTGGTTTTTAAATTAACTTAAGTGAAAAACCAGCAAAGGTTAAGAGTATTAGAATTGATTTGTAAGAGTTTTAAGAGTTTGTAAAATACACAAAATGTTAACCGTCTAATCATTATACAATATATGTACGTATACATACAGTTCCTATATTTGATCAAAATAACCCTAACGTACTATTAACATAATTTTATACTGTGAATTCAAAAATTATGCGCATCGTATATTATAAGCATGGCGTCCTTCGTAGTAACACAACAACCTTCTAAACCACTTAGATTATTATCTAAAATAATAATTAAACCTTGGAATTCTAATTAATTAATAATTCAACATTGTAAAATTAATTTTGCTTCCCTAAATATGGACAAAAATGGATACTATGTAAAACATGCATTACAAGTAATTCTATTAATTTTGCAGAAGTCGTGGAAGGCCACGACACACCTTCCATGATCAAATTGATCGTGTACTAGCGGAGGGTGATGTCAGGAGCCTTAAGAACAGACGAGTGTGCATGACAAGAGTTATGAATGTCAAAGAAGCAAGTGAGGTGTGTAAGAATGGGCCTAAATGGCGCTCTGTTGTTCGTGCCTACCCCGCAAGGGAACTGGCGTGAAGTTATGTATGTATGTATGTATGTATGTCTATTAATTTTGGCATTATTTACTATGGCCTGGGTGTCTGGGATCGGCCCCAGAATAGTACGTTGTATATTACATACCTATAACACAAGCGTAACTTGCTTCATTTGGGGATATACAATGTGTGTGTTTGTCTGCTGATTATTATTATTATTATTATCATCTACTGAAGTAGTTGCATATCTAAAAACAATATTATTTTGCATTAAATTTAAAGTAAAATTAGGCTTTGGGTTTCTGGAAGAAATCTCCACGGGCGATAAGAACGCCAATAGGTATTATATAATATATTCTTAAGTTTTCGCGACTTGTATACATAATAAAACTACGTGTTAACGATTTTAAACGGGGTAATTTATTTGATTTTTATTATTCCGACATTTCAGTAAAGTGGCCGAAACGTCGGAATAATAAAAACCAAATCCCGCTTAAAACCGTCGAAACGTAGTTTTATAGGCAATATTATACTTAAACATATATGTATTTTTGATTTTGAATAGCATTTATATACTGGGTATATTGCATGTATAAGCATCACGGACTTTCTGTTCGTTTGGACCGTTGGGTAATATTACCTGAATATTACGCGCGCTATCTGCGGCGCGTGTAACTTGATGATCTCGTTACAGAGGGTCGGAATTACAGCAAAGGCGTAAAATATAGATTATGGTGCCCCTGGGACGCGGGGAAGGGGGGGGGGGTGGTGGTTTGTGCACGAAGGAATAATATTGGTCGAGAGAGAAGAAAAATATAAGGTAATTTTATGTTATACGTGTAACTAGGTGTAGAGGTTGTTCATTTAAATTAAAATTTATTAACACTATATATAAATGTGATAGTGGCTTTTGCTGTTTGTTTGTTCCTTTCTCATGATTTTGGGATACCATTCACACATTCTATTTCAAAAAATTGCATAGTTACCGCTAGATATAGACTCGAAGATTACGCAAACGACGATGATATGAACCTTGCAATATAGCGTCTTAGATGTACACGCGTTTTATTCTAGAACATTGTATATTTAATGGGATATTGATCTGAAATCTAGGCAATTAAAGCCGAATAAAATCCCGAATGATAATATACCTACAGAAGTTGGAATGCAGATGGTGTAACGGAGCTAAAAATACATACATTATTTTATTTATTATATTAAATATTATTTTGTAGGAATGACAAAACAGCGACGTTTCGTGATTCATCAAGTGTATACACGAGATATTTATTTATTTATTCGAAACAGAGTAACAATAGTATTAAAACCAAAGCGATAAAAAGCTTCCTCCACGTATGTATATTATTGATACATCCGATCATCCTTGCGTGGCATGATCGCACCAATTTAGGCGAAAATATTATCCTATCATTTGAATAATGATATAACCTGTTTAATTCATACACTTAGACATGCGATCATGCAGCACGATGATATTCGAAACAACCAAACGATACAGGCGTAGACGCAGTATACCTTTAATGTTCTGATTCTATAGTTTGTAGGCTTGTTAAAAAGGGGCAAATAAAGTGATGGTGTTTAAAAATGTAATATTCAAAAAAGCATTCTACATGGTATTATGAATAAAAATTTTTTTTTGGAGTCTACAAACCTCGTGAAAGTATTACGAGAAAAGGAGTAAAAAAACATGCCATCATAATAATTTTATAAGCGTGTTTTTTCGTATTTTTTTAAAATGGAGGTTGAGGTGAAAATTCGTTTGTAATATTTCTTTAAACCGATATTAGAATGTTCATTTGTTTTTAAATTTGGATGAATCAACCAAAGTGATTTATATAAACATAAATTTAAATATTTCAACGTTATTGAATATCTTCGTGTCTATTTATTAGTACTTAGTCTTTCAACCAAATTAATTCAACTTGGTTAATCCGTCCAATATTAGCATTAAATTGTCGCGTTAAAACGCTCGGGATATGACGATTGACGATTGTCATAAGTGATTTCTGTTTGATGACTCAGAACAATTATGTGAATGAAGTTCCAAAAATGTTTAAATAGAATTAAGTATTACACATAAATAACGCACGTGAAAGTTTCCCATGACATATCGTATTGCGAGTTGATGTAACAACTGCATCGGTGACGTCGGCCGTACAACTCTCCGATTTATTTATTACGGATAGAGTTAAAGCAGCTATATAGAAAATTCGTGATGCTAACCTTACAGAATCTAGAAGAGCGTATTGTATAAGTTTTTTAAGCTTATTGCGGCACTAGAGGATTATTTATTCAAGCCAACTGTGGTTGAAAGTATTTCAAAATCATATCACCTCGATTTTTTCTACATTTTCCACATTACGATTTAAAAGTTGTAAAGTGAAGGGATATTTTACGACTTAAGAAGCGAATATCTTCATATTTATCAACGGAAATAAAAATAACCAAGGAACATCTTCAAAAAATCTTATTACACCTGCACACACTTCATCCTATTATGATAATTCTTTTACAGTGCAGGCTGTCAAACTTTGGAATATGCTGCCTCTTACTGTCAGAGAGGCCCAATCCTTACGAACATTTAGAAATTTACTCAGAAAACCCTATTTGTCTACAGATAGCTATGTCTGATTAACACAATATAATGCTAATACATCTCTTGTAATAACTTATGTATTTTGAAATATATTATTGTATATGTGTATATGACTATGTATATATGTATGTATTTGTGTATTTATTTCTTAAATTAGTTTGAGTATTTATGTATCTATTGCCTTTTTCCTGCACCATCTACATCGCCTGATTCAAATTTCTTTGATTTAGGTTGCCTGGAAGAGAAGATCACTTTGAGCGATAAGGCCGCCTATTGTATTGCCTAGAATTTTCTAGGTTGTTTGTAAATATGGTCTGTTTTTGTAATTGTATATTTTGGTGTGCGATAAAGTGTTATCTCTCTCTCTCTCTATCTTCAAACGCTTGGGCTTAGCACGCATAAAATAGGTATGTTTGTAGCAATCAACAAAATTCAAATCCGGTGCGGTATTAAATTCCTGGTGCACGTGCTTCTTTGGAATTCCATAAGATACATTTCATTAATTTTATTCTAATTTTTACTGATTGACCTACTACCCCGCTCCTGTTTAGAACGAGACGCACCACCCTTAAGTTCTATTTGTTCGGGATTGTGACGCTTCCCACAAAAGTGGGTACAAACCGACGATTTTAAAAGCGTTGTGGTTTTCGATTATAGGCTACGGAACTGTATAGGCGGTGTATACATTCCGGTCATGATTTTATCTACTTTATTGAAACGAAACCTGGGAGCCCAAGCCACTAATGAACCACGACTTCGTGTTTGTGAATGACGACATGTGAATTTAGTATTAAATTTCAAAATCAGTTGCATAAATAACATAAACGATGAAATCTCGCCACAGACGATCATTCGTTGTGTGAGAATGCTTAAAAACAAGTTAAAGAAAACGTCTCGTGTATTCATAAAAGTGAGAATCGATTTCCTTATATGCACCGATTGAATTATGCAATGGGTAGGAAATGGAGCACGCCGCGTGATCTCGATACCACCAAGCGGAACGGGTCGCGGTTGTCACTGAGAACTAATACCATAGGTACTTATTAATTTGTTAATACTATATTAAAGTTTACAAATGTTTAAAGTTACATTCCATGCTTAAATCAGACCACAAGAAGGTGTTAATGTCTTGTTACTATCACTAAATTATGAGGAGACCGAAAATTTAATTAAATAACATATATTATAGTAAAAAATCAAGTCATGCAGGCAGTTTTATATAATCTAACGGTCTTATTCATATTGAGTTAGAATAAGTTTGTAGGCTTCTTTAAGATTCTCAAAGAAGCCTATACATACTTACTCTAATTCAATATGAATAAAACCGTAAATATCTACCCATCTAAAAATATGCTTAAATCCTGACCATGTCGGTAGTGGCACTCTTTCAGTCACGACCAGAGACTTAACAAAAACTCTTGTATAGTGTTGAAACCGATAAATAACATTATTGTTGTAAATAGTGCTAAGTTATTTTATAGCGTAGCGGAGGGTGATGTCAGGAGCCTTAAGAACAGACGAGCGTGCATGACAAGAGTTATGAATGTCAAAGAAGCAAGTGAGATGTGTAAGAATGGGCCTAAATGGCGCTCTGTTGTTCGTGCCTACCCCGCAAGGGAACTGGCGTGAAGTTATGTATGTATGTATGTATGTATATTATAGCCCTGTTCATGATAACATTTTTGTCTAAAATTTCAATGACGTTGTTAAAGATCTTTCAAACGATTTTTCCTTTAAAATACCTAAAGAAGCCAATGCTCTTTAGCATAGCTCACATTGATGCATAATAACGTATCGAGAAATGTCCGTCGGGCATCTGTGATGGCATACCTGTGTGTCCGCTGCGACCTTCGTCAGGGCATGCCTGACGGAGCGGACCGAAAGCCTATATAAACGCCACTGAATCAAAATAAAGGCACATTTTATACAGGGTTAGTGATCTGACGAAACGTGACGGAAAGTAATGTGTGAAAGGATTCAAATGTGTATCAACTTGAGTGCCTTCGAAGTATTGTAATTAAGATTTGAAATGGAATTAAAGTCTATGATATGTTCACAGAGCTATCTTAAACATTAAATTAAAATTAAAATAAATACAACACTATAAAATAGTAGTTTATTGAAAAAACAATTACTGTAATATCTCTTATGAAAGGAAAGAGATGAACAAACCCGTCGAGTCAATGTTCATGTACTACTCGTCTTATGCTTAACCCAAAAAAAATAAGTCAAAACATAATTTGGTAGTCGTAAATAAGGAATACTTGTATTTTCTTAAGTTTTCGCGACTAAATGACGTGACGACAGGCGAATCTGATGCAGTGGTTGGGTTTATCCAGAGTGCTGTTCACGAATTGCCGACTTCGTAGACCTTGTATGTTTTATGTCAGCAATGTGTTCTTACCCGTGGTTTTATGCTCCTCTTTGTTTGTCTGATGTATGATAACTAAAAATAAATGAAAATACCGCGCTTAACACCGTTAAATCGTAGTATTATTACGGAATACTGATTTGATGTCGTGAGAGTTGATATGAGTGCCGAACTACCGAAGTTCGCGCGGAGTGGGACAAAAAGTACGAATGTGGACTTCAAGGTCAGAAGCAGACTGTTTAAATATTCTATGCACTTCATTTTCTTTCAAAATCAAGTTTTTATTCAAAATAAATTCCACTGGAGAACACTTTTTGAAGGTCATACATATAAATTAAAATTTAACTTTACTTCCTATTCTATAATATGTACACCGCTTCGCAACGTTTTATTGCTGTTAAGGAGAAGAAGCGGCAAGAAACTCCCCAGCAGCAGGTCTAGCTAAAAATTGTTTTTCTTTATATTTCTTATTCTATTTCAAGTTCTTTTTTTATAAGTTTTATATAGAGGTATGTTAGAGAATTACTTTTGTAATTACTTTATTACCGTTTGTCTCTTCTTCTAGTTATCGTATATACTAGCGCCAGATTTACCCATCCATTCCTTCGGCCAATCTCAGCTCTCAATCCAATTCGTAAATGAAGTTGATTCTTTAAAAGTTATCTGTCTTCTAATTTCTTATTTTAAAAATGCCTCGCCCAAGAGCTAACAACGCTCCAAATGCAATTCGCTTTTAATGCAAGATGATGATAATGAAAATTTCAAATACAATTTTGGCCCGTCTCGATCTTGTTAAAACATTACACTCCTTATTTGTTGTTGTAGTCGTGCAAATATAGTATTATAGTAAGTAACACCATCAAAATATAAATTCTAAACGTAAGTATAAATAGTTCGTATAACACGTAACAAGTACGTTCCTAGTGTTTGTTTATTGAGAGAAGTTTACGCCTGTATCTAAACAAACTGTCCAAACATGGAACCGAGGATAAATATTTGGGGAACGAGACTTGGGATACATTGAAGAGAAAATTACATATAAATGCCCTGAAAGGCATGTATATATAATTTTCATATACTTTACCTTAAATTATAGGTTGATATTTCATGTAGTAAATAATAACAATAAATATTCACATAAACTTTTCGAAGGGGCCTTCGCGTGGTCCCACGCAAACCTAAAAATTCGGGTCATTATTATGACCTTTAATGTAAGAAAATGTAGGTACATGGTATAAGCATAATATAATTGGACATTTGAAACATTTTATAATATATTCTAAAATAATTTAAATAAAAAGTGTCCTTTTAAATAATTAGTGAATAATTATTAGGCATTGGTGGGCAGGTTTCAGTTCCATCTACGAGTCAGTCACGTCTACAAATCCGGCAGCACATTAGTAGCACCTTTAGTGTCGCAAATGTTCATAGACGTCGGTAGCCACTTTCCATCACAGTTGAGCCGTCATTCCGTCTGCTGTAGTCCAATAATAAAAAAATACCTCGCTATAATCTTAAATTTTAAAATCTCACCACCACCAAAAGTTTAATATTTCAACTACTGTTTTATACTGCAATAATCGATGAGCTAGTTGGCCCATTAAAATTAGGAAGTCAAACTCAGTATACCCGTATAAATTCAAGGACGAAAAATCAAGTATGTTTCGTACATTTTTTTAAAACTTGATTTAACTTTCAAGTACACGCATTGGTAAGTAATTAATTTTTTTAATAAAAAGTATTCTATTTTAATAAAAATGTAAATGTATCTATTTAAAGTGCAATTAAATAATTACAATAACAGAAACCAAAGGAAGATTTAAAAAATATTCAAAACAATACTGGAAGGCCTTTTTTGATATCCGAGTCATTCTCTAAATACGATTACTGAAAAGAGATCGAAAGCAATCAAAATAACTTAACCACGAGTCTAAGTCATTAAAGCCTCGTTTTCAGTCTGCTATATCTTTAATATCAATAACTCTGACTTATATTATTTATTTCATTGAAAATGATTCAGGGTGAAGCCAGATATTGAAAATGGATGCGACATTCAGAGGAACTGGGCTCCAAGCCTGTAACTTTCACAAAAAATACCTTACCAGTGCAAGTCAAGATCCGTTCGACTGACGATGGTCAAATATCTATAGTCTCTAAAGTTCACATTAAAGCAGTCTCGGTCAAATGAAGATTAATTTAATATTAAGCCGAGACGGTTTATAGACTACCAAAATTATCACTTTGAGTTAAGACTCGGGATCCTGATTAAAGTCATAAGATCATATCAGTCAATGTATATTCTCCACTTCTTTCAGTGTTCATAATACATTATTCACAAGAACAACACTTATAGTACTACTTCAATGTCTTTATATGATTAAATTCTTTGTTTATTACAATCCTTGAGAAGGGCACAAAGTACCGGTTGATGATCGATACCCAGATATCGCTTATCGACCTGATAAAAGCTAATACAATATATTTTTATAAATACGGTAAAAGGTAATATTGCTCCATGATCACGTATAATATTCATGATTCATTATGTTGGACAAGTTGTCTAAAAAAACATATATACCCATTCCAGAGGGAACGAACGATTTGCTTGGCAAACTTGTGTAAGCTGGAATTGTAGATTTGTGAAATAAGTGAACTAGTTTCTTAAGATATGTTCTTCACTGTCAGCATGTGATAATTGTAACAACGACTGACATCGTAGACCTATGCTGGAATCACTACCTTGATTATAGCTTGTTGGGCCGGCCCGATCAGTGTGATAACCACGCACGATTATCCTTGAACTAATTGTGTATCGTACGATGAAGGAGTTCCGATATCCCACCTCCCCTCTTATGGGCTAGGACGCCGCCTCCTCCATCTGCGAGCATGTTATGCTTGCAAAGGAGGAGGTGGAGCGGGAGCGTGAGCGCACGTCACGGCTCCACTCCCGCTAAAGGAGGACGCACCGCCGGAGGGCCAGCACGGACCTTCGGCCGCCGTAAGCGGCCGGGGCGGGTGGGGCCCCTTGGAGTATAGGGGTTCTCGCCCGCGGTCACCTTTTCTCCCGTGGGGCCAGTTACAAACCACTCCACCGACATAGAGCTTGAAGATGCCGGGGGATAAAAGAAAGTCCCTCGGCAGTGGAAGTGGTCTTGCGAGACCAATGTCTGCCAGGTTTGCGGAGAGGCTAGGTCATACACACTTAGGTTCGGCAGAAATCGCAATGGCACCGGTTCTGACTGGGCATGCTAGTGCCACCTCGACTTGGCGAATCCCACATACGGGTCGGGAACTATGCTCCCAAGGTTCTGCCCTTGTCGCGACTTATGGTCGTCAAACGGATTTCCCTGGGCTAAAAAAAAGCCCAACTCCCCTCCCCTATCTCATGTCTTTTATCCCGTCTATCCCACCCTAAATACTAGTAATTCGTTGGTTTCGCCCCTGGCGTTGCAAACGCTTATAGGCGACGGCAACCATTAATTATGTGGATCGTCTGTTGAAAAAGTTGCCTACTCATTAGTTCACAAAATTATACACCGTCATCAGATTATAGTCAAAATAATGTACCTATATCAATAAGTTTCGGGTAATAAACATACAAATCTGGCACACAGTCAACTTTACGAGAGAATTTAGGGGAAAATCATAAATCTTCCAGCTACGTACTCGAACCTTAATGGATTAATATCGTATAACCAAAATAAATAATAAACGCAACGTAATAAAATGGCACAAAAATAGACGGGGTCTGGGGCACCGCCCATGATCAACACGGATTTTCACATTTCGACCTCTGGTATGTTTTAGGTCCAAATGGAACTTCAACAAACATGTGAAATATTATAAAGTTATCCAAATAAATGATCAGGCTATAATTGGTTTTGATTGGAAATTATATAATTCACCAATTAGAAATGGCCATTGTCTTTAAGTGCGTTTTACGATTTTTAAGCAAACTTTACTATATAACACAAGTGTGGTCTGGAGGTGAATTTTAAATCAAAGAATGAGAGAAAAGTGGAGTGTTTTCACTATTTGTTGTATTGTTTTTCATAATTATAATTTTTCATTCAAAAGAGAGCAATACGTGCATAGCAGTTCGCACACTATGAATAGCTTCGTAAAGAACATTAACTGTTAATTTTTGGTCATTTGGCTATGAAATCCAAAAAAAAAGCATTTTAATCGACAATATATCAAAAAATAGAGGGGCGAGGGATATTTCACGATTTTAAAAGCGAATATTTTCTCCCCTATTGACTTAAAGCAAAAACATCAAAAATTGGCTTGTTGCTAATAAGAATGTATAACTAGACAGCAGGCTTGGTATTTTGAATATCGGATTTTAATGTTGACTCCTTGCCATGTTGGGCAATAGATATCGTGTATGAAAGGTTAAGTCCACTATAAAAACTGTTACGAGCAGCTTACACATTGCAGATACGAATGTTCCGAGACGTACGAACAGTATACTAATTTGTTATCTAATGTTGTGGGAGTATTAAGATAAACCCTTTTCATGGTTATCTTGGAAAATGAGCGTTTGGATTACTTTTGTCCTGGCATTCTCGCAACTGGCATTTTGATTAAATATTCAGGTAAACTAGTATTATTTTCGTTAATATAAATAAACACGTATAAATCTTATTGTGAAGAGTAGAGCCTTGCTGCTTTAGTATACCTTAAGTAATTTTAGATAAAATGCATAGTAGTGTAAAAAATATATGACGAACCTATTTGTAATAACATAAATTAAAATAGCATAGACTATTATTAACTGTTTACTAGAAGGAATTGCGATTTGTATGGTATGGTAAAACTGTAATAACATGACGAATAGTAGGTATTTATTTTACCATCTATGTATTTATTTATGTTCACAATAGGTACTTACATTAATAAAACTTCATAAAATATAGTACTGTCATAATTAAGCAGTTTAACTTTCAACAATGCTGGAGTAAATATTTGATACTTCGTTAGATTTTTATGACGTTTCGACATAATTTAAAGTTTAAACTGATACGGCTATTGAAAAGTGGCTGAAATGTGAGATTAAAATGAAAAATCAAAGATAATTTTAATTATGAGAAAACACTTTTATTAAAATAGAGTTACGATTCAACGGACTATTATTTGCATGACTACAACCCGTTGTAAATTTAGATACACGAAATAAAACAATAATGTTTACATTAGTCGGTGCATACGGAGCTATAAATGACCAGCGTGAGTTGCTTGAGAAAGATTTTCAGTAATCAATATCGGAATATTACACTACACTACTAACACTATTAAACACTAACCAAACCAATTTCTTTGAATTGATAATTTTATACACACAATAACAACAATTATTGGCGCATGTTTATAGTATTAGGTTGTAATGTTTTAACTATTTTAGTTACAATAATTAGAGCGCAACCTGTAGTAAAACACCACAGAGATGTTACTAAAAATACACCTTTGATTTCAATTGTAACTAATGAGATCATGGGCGAGGTCAACACTCTTCCCATGTAATATTTTACTGCAATTTTATCGTACCCAAAACTTCGATATATAAAAATACCATGTGACACAGTGGTTGAATAAAATCAATAGAGGGTGCATCGAACTTTAAGCAATAAGGCTTCCAAAGCCGGCGTTAGTGTGGGAGTACTTATATTCAGCAATCCGTTAGGGCTTCCTTGGTCGACTATTGTATGTGTGACTTATGCAACTGGTGCAGGTTTATGCATCCACGGGCAGATCGAGAGTTGGTTAACTAAGCAAAAGAATTGGGTCCTTGTGCGAAAATGTATATGGACAAAGCACCTTCATATATTAAAACGTGTCATGGTGAGTAGTATTACAAAGCTCTAAAACATTTGCAACCATATTTCAAAAACTGCTCTACATATCTTGTTCAAACCATTTTCCTCGAAAGTAATGTTTAAGTTTACCATTCAGTCCGTCCATTTGTGATATAATATACATAAAAGGGCGAACGGACATGGCGACATAATAAGGGTGTCATTTTTCCTATTTGGATACAGAACCAAAAAATATATGTTAGTAGGTAGCATGAATAATTTATGAGTATGAAAAAGTATGATCCCTCAATGTTTGTGTTGTTATACATCTTATACTAATACATAAAGCTGAAGAGTTTGTTTGTTTGTTTGCTTGAACGCGCTAATCTCAGGGAAAACTATTGATTATAGAACAAAATATTGTACTACCACTTTGCAGAACATATAATTGTCTACAAATAATATCGCGTAACCATATGTCTAACTATTGTAGTTACCTCACAATAAGTGTTTTCTTTTATTTTTTAAATAATTAAAATGCCGTCGCTTAAAAAACTGTTTATTTTGTACCTTGGTATTATTAATCCTTATCAAAATAAATTACTCCATATTCAAGACGAATTCAATACCTTTCTAGAACTTTTTGAATTATTCAATTCGGACGTTTCATTCTAAATACATCGCAATATTTAAAATGTAAGTATTAGTGTTGTACCCAAATATACAAATATTGTTTGATTGAACGCGCTAATCTCAGGAAATACTGGTCTGATTTGAAAAAAATCTTTCAGTGTTAGATAGCCCATTTATCGAGGAAGACTATAGGCTATATCATCACTCTAAGACCAATAGGAGCGTAGCACTAATGAAGAATGTTTCAAAATCGGGGTTTTTTTTACTATTCCACGCGGACCAAGTCGCAGGCAGAAGCTAGTTTATAATATATAAAGTAAAATTTATATACGAAATTAACACCTTAACCCTTTGTAAAGGTCAATGCACGACTACAAAAAGCTATAGCTGTACTATCAGCAACACAAAGCATTTGCTTCTATAAATCATTCGAGGCACAAAAACCTTCAAATATAAAGGCAGCTGCTTTTTGCGGCCATGTCTATAAGTTGGTAACTTAATAGCTAGCTGGAAGTACTTTTTATCATTTGATGTCAATATAGGAAATTGAATGGCAGGCAATAATAATAACAAATAAGTTTTTACGTATTTCTACTGTGTTATAAAGAAGTATGAAAGAGAGTTGGTCTGAAAGAAAGTGTCGGGGTGAAGGTAAGGGAAGGAATGCTCCGATGGTTCGGGCATGTGGAAAGAATGCACGATGAAAGAATGACTGAACAGATATACAATGCAAAAGTGGATGGATGCAGAAGTCGTGGAATGCCACGACCCACCTTCCATGATCAAATTGATCGTGTACTAGCAGAGGGTGATTTCAGGAGCCTTAAGACCAGACGAGCGTGCATGACAAGAGTTATGAATGTCAAAGAAGCAAGTGAGGTGTGTAAGAATAGGCCTAAATGGCGCTCTGTTGTTCGTGCCTACCCCGCAAGGGAACTGGAGTGAAGTTATGTATGTATGTTATAAAGAAAACGTTCAAGAATAAGTATTTCAATCAACCAAATACAAGTCTATAATGGTATTATAATATATAAAGTTTGATCGATTTACAGTAAACGAGGGTCCTTACGGGTGATATAATAACTACCGCCTGCTGATTTCCCCCGCAAACGTAACGACCGGTGAAATTCACCGGTTAGTGCAGACTCGTGCATGTCTGTTTAGTGCCATCCTTTAGAAATAATTGCACTACCAGACATGCGGTACAAGATCTTCAGCACCTTTCATGCGGGCCTCATCGAGTAATGAAAGATTTCCCACATACGGATCCTATGGCGTAAGTACCTAATTAGAATCTTCTCACGTTAGGCAGGCTAACTGAGAATTGAGAATGCATCCTTAGCTTATTTGATGAAAAGGAGTTTTTACCTGGCCACGATTCGACGAAATCCGAAGGACGTCAATGCCAAGACACTGAGTTTCCACCCTTTTTAATGCTATCGACCGTGCAAATACCTGCTGACTACCTACTCAATCTCCTGATCTAGTAATCTTTGCGTACTTGATTGCCTATGTATATAAAGAAAATTGGTATGCATTAACTAATATGTAATTCAGACGGTATTTCTCTAGTATAAAGGCCGCTATGTAAAAGAAAATGAACTCCGTACATTTTCTCGTGAAAATGCTAAAATGTAATTTGAGTGCTCTCGTAACTTTCAAGAACACAATAAGGGGAAACCGAGAGGCATTGTATGAATGGGAAAGATAATTATGATAATTGAGATAATCCCAACATTACGTTTGTTTACGAAAAATTTAGGAAGCAGTAGAATGAAGAGAATATTTTGGAAATTAAAATTCAATATTTCTTTAGGAGTTAAAGTGATATTACACGGTTCTGACTTTTAATTTGGATGAAGCAACCAGTGATTCATGTAAACATAAAATTGAATCATGCAATTCAATGTCGTAATTGCCCTATCATTTCTGCGTCTTGAAAGCAAAATTAATGAATTACATTGAACCGTGTTATATCAGCTTTAAGAATTCATTTAATTTAATTTGAAACTTAGATGTTTGTTTAGATGTAAGTAACTTCAATCAATTACAGAAATGTTTGTTGTTTTTGTGTCTATATCAACTAATTAAAGGTTTAGATTTAAAACTACTATAGCTAAACATTTTTTAGCCTCGCAGTGGAAATATAGTCGTAATCCTTCATAATAAATAATTTGTTTATCAAATGTTCAGATTAAAACCATATAACCGAAAAACTAAAATGCAAAGGTAACAAAATCTTGAGTTATAAGATTAGATACCTTGGACAGTGAGTAAAGAGCCTAATTTTGTTTGTAAAACATAATCCAAAGAATGCACGCGACGATGTTGCAAATAATGTCATCGTACGTGACTAAAATGCGCCTACAGCCAAATGTCAACCTTACCTGCCTATCCTGGGTATTTTATGTGTTGCCTCAATGCTTATCTACCAATGTTGCAACACAATATTTATTTTTCCAGAGTTGTTTCAAGTTACAATAATAATACAATAGTAATATTTTTATGCAGTTCAGTATATGGCTGGTACCTACTCAACCGCATGCTGCGGTAGCAGTGGCCGGACAACTGATAGGACTATGGATAGCCGTATAGTGAGATGAGGCCTTAAACTTTGATTTTCTAGTGTCGTATCGTGTGCTTTAAATCGACGGCCTCTGTGGTTGAGCGGGCTAAGCCTTGCCGGCCTATCTCACTGCAACGTAGAGGCTCCGGGTTCGATTCCTGGTATAGTAAATTGCGGAAACGTATTTTCTCTGTTATTTACTATGGTCTGGGTGTCTGGGATCGGCCCCAGAGAAGTCCGTTGTATATTACCCATAACACAAGCGTAACTTGCTTAATTTGGGAATATACAATATGTGTGTTTGTCTGCCGATTATTATTATTATTATTTAAATGTGGCTTATATATCCATTTTCGCTATGATCGTGCGACCGACTCCGGACTGGCCTTAACGTCACTACACTAATAATAGGTTATAATAATAGAAAAAAAATATCTAAAATCCATACTGTTAATATGGATTTTCATAAATATGAAAGTGACATTGTATCCTTGTAATTTATTGGTTTCTGCATTACATCCGTAGAACCGACCAGATTATTTTGCTATGATTTGAAAACTAAGTCTTGCAGAAATTAAAATTTGGTAATGAAGTTATTATGTATTATTATTATGAGATTTTTATATCATGTTTTTAAAAAGTTACCATATAAAATTTTCATACAACACAACTTTTTTGATTATGATAAAATTCGAATTAGCAAATACGATGATCTGCTGTATGTTGAATCTGACAGATTATCTAGATAAAGACTCACGAACGAATGTATTAAACTCATGGACAACACGACGGTCGATGTCAATGAACTTAAAACCAGTGCTTATCGGACGAAGGCTTCGCAGCCTTACGGAAATTATTTCGAATGCAAATAAACTAATCAGGTGTTTCTTCGGTGTTCAATTTTTAAATGTAACGATTTGATAATCATTATATTACGGAAATTGCGCGGACGGCGGAGTATGAAATTTCGCACTCTTAAGAGTTTCTATAGACAAGGAGTGCAGAATGTATTTGACACACACGCAGCATATATACTGTTTCGTTTATTGTTAAATTCAAATTAACAGTGTAGCCTTGGCGAAATCTGGGATTATGTCTTTGACAACAGAACCTTAATAATGTTCAAACTTATAATTTACATTAATTATGGTCAAATTTCGACTACTGGGCGACCACTAGTAATAATAAAACAGGTTATTGGCACGAGAATTTTCTCATTAGTCACAGAATATGCTATTACAACACAATAATATCGAACCCAAGTAAGATTTAAAGAAAAGTAATACTTAGGCAAAGTTTCGTTAGTTTTCTAGTTGCCGGCTGTCTAAGATATCAGCTCAAAATATGTTAATAACATTAGTACATAATGTTTTGCTGTTGGACTCGGGATTTTCCGTTTTTATAGAAAAGGTCATTTTACCACATCTCTTATCCTTATGTGCAGTTTTCATTAACAATGTTATCTTTCATAGTCAGCTCGTAATGATTGTAAAAATATGCATATTGGGCCACAAAATTGTATAACTGGTGAATGCTGCTCAGCCAGGATTGGAAACCACATTATTTGAAATGCGAGTACGTTAGTCAGTCACTAAGCTGCCACGAATAAGTTGCATGAAATTATACACAAGTACACATGCCTAAAATAGCATAACAACTACCATGTAATAAAGGAGCAAAACTTATACTTGTGGGTCAAGTCACGACGCAAGTGGCTGGTCAATTAACAAAACAGGACAAGTCGGGGATCTAAAATAGGAAATGCCACCCTCGGGAATTGGACGAAACCGTCCAAATGCGACTTATAATAGTTGGTCTGAATTGGTTATGGTATGGAGTAAGTAGGAAATCGTGGGAGTTCTTAAGGCAACTTGCTATCAAGCTATAAGGGGAGTAGCTATACTAACAGAAATCATTTATTTTCTTTTATTTAGCAATTTTTTGATGACTTCGATAACATTTTTAAACACTTGAAATATATTATTTGCTCCAAAATATTGTGTAAATAAATTAAATATATCTAAAAACAGAAGCCTAGGCGCATTTTATCTAATCTGAATGCATTTTTCCCCCAAAACATATGGCCTTTAGCAATGTATGTATGTGTTTATATTCTAATATCAGATTTTTATGTCCTGTAATTTATATGGAAAAATTAATAAGCTCACATTTAAGTTTATTTCTGTAATTTTTATGAGACCAGTGCAAATCGCTAAGAACAGACCTAATATAATAAATACATCTATCTCTTGGTCCAACCGGACTTATATTTCGAAAGAAAGTTAAACAACAAACAGGGTTTCCTGACAACGTTCATCAATGCGGTAGGCCATTCAGCCTCTCGCAATAGAGGTTAAGATGTGTGCCCTCATAACAAGTATTGCGCCTTATTTGACGCAACTGTGTCTGTCATATACACAAATTGGATGAGACGCTTTTGATACGCAATTGCGGAATGTTTGTCGTTTTCATTAAAAGGTCCGACAAAGGATATTTTGTGCGACTGCTATTTATATTTGACGAAACGGTTGGCGCAGTGGTTAGGTATCTATCAACTGGTCTGACATTGATGTATCGGCATGGCCGATTTGCACTCAGAAACAGAACACACTAAGTGTCCATTATTTAAATTTTCGTAACAAACCCGCAATATGTGTTTATTACTCTATTTATAAAAATATAATATTGATTAAAAGTGGGCTACAATTCGTCTGGGGCTTTTGTTTGAACATTATTATAAAAGATGAATATTCATAGATATTTGACAGTGTCTAGATACACGAATCGTGCGGAGACTTATTTAAAAAGAAGAAGAAATAACATGTAACACACACAGTCGAACGGCAATTTTTTAGTGCTGCGCTTAGGGTACTTTCTGATTTGTCGGTGCAACAGCGGTGTGGAATCGGTATGTCGGTTTACGCGCCACCGAAAACTTACCACACACCTATATCCCATTCCGCACAGGCGGGCGAATCAGGAAACGACCATAGAAATACAGGTGTCCGTTGGTAAGCTTTCGGTACCACGCATAACACAAAAGATCTACGTATACCGACCTATCAGAAAGCGGCCTTATAGGCTCGTAACCGCACGATTGGACCTACTCTTCACACACCATCGAATTAAAATACCGAAAGTTATTACCAAAGTTGCTGCGTCTGGACAACGTCAGAGCCATCTATAGTTAGCCATAAAACTCAAGTAAAATATACAATAGAGTTCCGTGGCATTACTTTTGTAAACATTTGTTTGTGGTGAAAGGAAAGGTGAGACTTGATACGGTCGGTGAAGTTACCTAACAATATTGGTGGTGTATTTTTAGTGCGGCTGGAAAAGTCAGGGAAGCATTTAGCTTTTAGATTTGGTATCTGTTTGTTTACTTTGAGTTTTATAGTTAACTTATCCATGCCGGAGTAAAGACGGGGCTTGATTTTTGGCGTCTACTTGAAATATCATTATTTATGAACAGCTTTCTCGTCTAAATGTTGAATTAATTTTATATTAACATAAAAGCATTTTTCAAGCACAATGGAGTTTCATTTATAAATTTGAAAATTTTACTAAATTTAGTTGACACTACTGCTAAGCTTTTCTGGTGTCTCACACTTCTTTACACTACGGGAGTGTCACTTAGGAACTGGCCGACCTTTTTTCTTCGAGGTGAAATGTTGACAAAAGAGGTATAATACAAAAGTTGGTAAGTACCTAAGCGGGTTTGACCCGAGGGCGTAAATAGCGCTGCCAGATGGAAGTGATTACCATATTTCATTACGTTTTCATCATAGAATGTGCTCTAATAAGAAAGTAAGAACAAATCATAAACATTCATACCAATATTATACACACAGAAGTGAGGTTGTTTGGATATTACATGGACCTTATAGTCAGAACAAACATCCATTATTTTAGTATATTTCTACTTTTAAAATTGAACACTTACTTAACCGACCTCCTCGTAATTTAAACCCCCTACGTTAGTTACCCCTTCCGTAAGAGATGTTACAAAAACTATGAAACACATTTTTTTTTATTTTTCACCAAAAACCTAAATACAATAATTTTATGTCTCTAGCTCGAGGACATATGAATTACTCATACCGATTTTTATCTCTATTTCTTTGTGTAAGTATTCTTTTTTTAATTTTTAAGTTTAAGGCTTGGCAACTAGGCCATTAAGCCAGACGCCGTTGTATTGTAGGCTACAATCGACGTTATTCAACGGAGTTCTTGTGAAAACTCGAAAGGCCATATTTGGCTATATAATTCACATTTCTCGGCAAAACACATAATTACTACTTAAAAACTATCAATATCCTACAACTATTGTTCCTTTTTGAGTAATTTTACACATTTTTAGAAAATAAAGCTGCACAGCACAACGTGCCCTTACAGTTCCCGCCAAAAACTCCTGTAAGATTCTTTTTTTTTTGAGTAAAAGGTAGTCTATGTGTTCCAACATATAATATTTATCTCCGTGCCAAATTCCATTAAAATCTGTTCAGTTGCTTATTCGTGAAAGATAACAAACAGTTACTTCCACATTCAGAATATAGTATGAATGAAAGTGCAATTCAGATGTTTCAATTTTTTACAATATTAAACTAAGTACTACGCAACTTCTCTCTTTCTTACTTCGTAATACCGAAGTAAGAAAGAGAGTTGGTCTGAAAGAGAGTGTCGGAGTGAAGGTAAGGAAAGGAATGCTCCGGTGGTTCGGGCATGTGGAAAGAATGCATGATGAAAGAATGAATAAACAGATATACAATGCAAAAGTGGATGGATGCAGAAGTCGTGGAAGGCCACGACACACCTTCCATGATCAAATTGATCGTGTACTAGCAGAGGGTGATGTCAGGAGCCTTAAGAACAGACGAGCGTGCATGACAAGAGTTATGAATGTCAAAGAAGCAAGTGAGGTGTGTAAGAATAAGCCTAAATGGCGCTCTGTTGTTCGTGCCTACCCCGCAAGGGAACTGGCGTGAAGTTATGTATGTATGTATGTACTACGCAAAATCACGTATAGATATTTACAGAAAAAATGCTTCGGAGATTTTGCCGTAAGCGTTTTAGACGTTTCAGAAACCAGTAGGTTTTGTTCCTGAAACAGTGTTCATAAATAGATATTTCCCTATGAATCGCCTTTAATGTTATACAATGGCAAGCTTAGCATAGCGACTACTCGGTAATTGTATAGAGAAGATAATACATAAAGAAACGAGATCTGGATCGATTAACAACGGTGTTGGCACGTGGAATGTGGCTTCGGCGGGTCAACGTAATTGTGTCTGTGCATTAGAATTGCCCTAAGCTGAAAGATTCTGATGTTATCACGTTTCTTGTAGCCCAAGAATATTTATAACCATGCAGGAAACGTAACTTTATAAACTTCTAACTCCTATGGAACCTAATTATGCTGGAAAATTATTACGCATCAATACTAGCTAGTGGCACCTAACGAACAAATTCGAATTAGCCATTAATGTTACTGGAACTGGAATTCTTAATATTCTTGTTTGGAGTTGTTTAAGAAAAGCGATATTATAAAATTTATTGAATGATGAAGCTAATAATATATTGTGCGTATTTAAATAAGCTAATCAAATTAACTATAAACAAACAAGAGGCTAATTGTTAAGTAATAAAATTATAATTTATCTGTAAGCCGTACTAAAATAAAGAGAAGAATACAAAATACTAGTACCAGATTTTTCTTCTTTGTAATAGCAATAAAACCGACGAAACCACTTACTACGTGTTTCGAGTATTAATACAACTCGAGACCTAGCGGTAATTATCCAATTTTTTTTGGGTATAATTTATGTATAAGTCAATGCTAAAAGGTTGCAAGGTTTCGCGGAAAGAGGCGTGAATGCCATGTTTAGACATGAATGTATTGTCAATCCTCAAGTGACCAGCGGAGGGAGAATTATGCTGATATTAGACGGATCAACCAAATTGAACCAATTTAGTTGAAAGGCACAGAATTAAAAGGACACGACAGTATTGATTGAAGGAATGACATTGAATTATTCAAGTTTATTTTTATATGGATCACTGTGGTTGATTCATCATAATTGAAGGACAGAAATGAATCGTTTTTGGCTTTATTGCAAATCGAAGTAACATCATAAGTGTTCTAGCACAATATGCACATGCATACATTGACCTTTGCTATGATAACCCGTGCAAATTAAAAAAGCCTCATTATTTATTAGTCATCATAAAATGTTAGCTGGATTGTTTAATATAGGTTGCTATCAAGTATAGCCCGCCTTTACGCCTAATTTATACCATACCAAACATGTAATAACTATTTAGTTAGTTTTAAAATTAACATAGTTAAAACAACACCCCAGTTAACAAGGCCTGAGGGTGCGGCCGAATATAGGACATTATTGGAGCCAACAACCCGTGAATGGCCTATGGGGACAATTGTGAACTTTGCTTTGCATACAGGAGAGGCAAAGATGAACCAAGTTTCTGCACATTTGGCAAATGCTGTTTATTTACATAATCATATGTTACAGAGTCACATTGTAAACTGGTTAAGGGAAGGGTTTATTAGTTTATAACAATGAATATAGTGGTGTGTTTTGATAAAGTGATTTACGCACTAGATACTTTAAAAGTCGAAAGCAAAAGTCTCATAGATAGATTTATAAACATAAGTAACATCTAAAGATGTAACTGAAGACTATCCTTTACTAGAAACCTAGTAAATTTCTGTTCTGTTTTATTACATTTTAAGACGGCTTTCATCTGGCGTCAATAACTCGAGTTGCCTTTCTCATAAGAACCATACCTAAATCTACACCAAGCGTAGATAGACTGTGACAATTATATTTAGGTATACATTGTATAATTATGAAAGCTTTTTCATTGCCTGAAGGACAAACAGGCCGGTGGCCTAACTGGTGGAAAGCAGCCACCGCCGCCTATGGACATATGAAAGAACACATTGCCGACTGCGAAGAAAATTTAGGACGTTCTGCTTAAACGTCCAATTGTCGTAGCTCAAACGTAAAACCTCGGCGATAAATTATTTTGTTTACGACTCTTGATTGGTCCTACGAAACGGTCTTGGGAATGATCTTATGAAATTTGTTATGTGTATAGTTATTCTTGATAATCAGAAAATACTTTTCATTCCATAACCCAGAATAGTCAGCGAAGTCAGATTCAAAGTTTACACAAATGAAGCCACGTAGAAAGCTTTAGTATGTAAAAAAATCTGTTGTCTTGATCAGCCAGCGTTCTGACAAATTTAAATCTCATGGTACTTGATGAGTACAATTTAAAAATATGTAGAGCAAATTACAAGTGCCTCTGGGCCAGTCACTGCCTAAATTGAAGCTCATCTATCCACATTTCAAAGTAGGCAGTCTGTTCATTTCTATTTTAACCAACCTATCCGCCTTCCCACGACTTCCACTCATGTTACGTGTACGGCATATACCATAAATATATTCAATTTTTAAAAGAAACCTTAGGGCATTACCGACCGGATTTTTACACAATAACTCGTATGATGAAGATTATGATCATAGAACGATTATATCAAACGTGCCTAGGTACAAGACATATAGTTTGTGTACTATCCGAAAAGTGAAAAAACAACAGAACAGACTTGTTTAGACACTAATGATGAAAAACATTTTATTATATAGGGTCGAATAAAAAACTAGCTGATAGATGTGAAGGTCCTAAAACACTCGAAGAAAGCGCAGTGCCTAAGCAAGAAGAAATCTATACTAATATTATAAAGCTGAAGAGTTTGTTTGTTTGTATGTTTAAACGCGCTAATCTCAGGAACCACTGGTCCGATTTGAAAAATTATTTCAGTGTTGAATAGTACACTTATCGAGGAAGGCTATAAGGCTATACTATATTTTCAAAAAAATTAGGGATCGTTACTAAAAGTTCAATAATGTAACTCAAGGTGTAAAAAACTGACCCGAAAAAATCCTTATACACGGCGTGCGCTGGGAAAACTATTGATTATAGAACAAAATATTGTACTACCACTTTGCAGAACATATAATTGTCTACAAATAATATTGCGTAACCATATGTCTAACTATTGTAGTTATCTCACAATAAGTGTTTTCTTTTATTTTTTAAATAATTAAAATGCCGGCGCTTCAAAAACTCTTTATTTTGTACCTTGGTATTATTAATCCTTATCATAATAAATTACTCCGTATTCAAGACGAATTCAATACCTTTCTAGAACTTTTTGAATTATTCAATTCGGACGTTTCATTTTAAATACATCGCGATATTTAAAATGTAAGTATTAGTGTTGTAGCCAAATATACTAATATTGTTTGATTGAACGCGCTAATCTCAGGAAATACTGGTCTGATTTGAAAAATTCTCTCAGTGTTGGACAGCCCATTTAACAAGGAAGACTATATGCTATATATCATCACGCTAAGACTAATAGGAGCGGAGCACCAATGAAGAATGTTTCAAAATCGGAGGGTTTTGAAAGCAAATTCTACGCGGACGACGTCGCGGGCATGATTTATAAAAACACAAATTTGAAAACAGACTACATAATTATATGTACCAGTATGCTGTCCTTTTAGAATAATTTTGACGTTCAGCAATTCTAAAAACTTTAAGAGAACTCAATAAATCAAAGCTAATAAGATAAAATCTTCAAGAGCTTTAAAAAGCAAAGTAGTAAATGAGGTGAGCGCAAACTATTGTAAAATCGTTGTTTATTTTTTATTTCGAACGGTGTATATTGAAAGAGAATTTCTTTTACAAATATTCGACTAGTTATAAATAAGATTTTTTTTTTATAAAATAGAAATTGTAAATTCTTCACAGCACAATTGTATTGATTGTCTGGTGTTAGAAAAGAGATGAAAAAAATACATGGTGTATAGTTAGTATGTTACTTATTCACCGTACGTCATAGTGTCATTATAAGCCATACTAAAGTTGCCAAAAAGTACAAAAATGTTATTTTATTAAATATTTTACCCAACCGCGCGTTGCTGTGACTTAGCCTGGTGAAATAGATACGAAAGAAAAGAGAAAGCACAAGTTTTCAATTTGTTTAATTTCCCAATGCTTGTGAGTATACAATAATTTTTGTTGCTGTTGTTGTATAGCGATTTTCTAGTTTGGTTAGTGTCTAGTCTAGATCTAAACCATACAATCCTAAAGGTATCGGAGACATTGCTGTTATGAGGCATATTGTCAATCGCAATGTTTTTGTTGCTTTTATGCCCCACAGAATCAGATGCCGCCGCGTATTCGAATATTTCTTCGTATTCTTATCGTCGCCTTAAGTAAGAAATCGGTGAAGTTTTTGCAAATTTTACACTATGAACAATCAGATGTTTACAGAATAAAATTGCGTTTCGACGGTTTTACGCGCGGGAGCCTTAAGAAGAGACGAGCGTGCATGACAAGAGTTACGAATGTCAAAGAAGCAAGTGAGGTGTGTAAGAATAAGCCTAAATGGCGCTCTGTTGTTCGTGCCTACCCCGCAAGGGAACTGGCGTGAAGTTATGGATGTATGTAATTTATTTGATTTTTATTATTCCGACGTTTCGGCCACTTTTCAGTAGTCGTGATCACGGAAGACAATATTAAATATTTATAATCTTATCAAATATAGACAATGAAAAGGCTATTTTATTAATCTTTATGCTTAACAATAACAACGATACGTTGCTTATTAAGATCTACAACACTCTGTGGACCACAATAAGCAGTACTGCATTCTCAAAGTTATTCGGCAACAGTTTCTATTGCAACTTAATGTTGTTGTTAGCATCGAACTTGAAAGCAGATAACAAACTTGCTCTCGTTCCATTGAATTTATAGCTTTCCACTTTCAACTAGCCAGGCGGTCCTAATATTGAAATACAACAATGAAAGATAGCGAAATTCTCGTTGGAAATGTTGTTAGACTTGTTGCATATTGTATGACAGAAGCTTTTAAGCAATACATGGTTACTCGATATTATTAAGTGGACGATATCACGTGAAATATAACTGGTTCGACAGCTGCTGGTGTCAAAACATACCAGTGAAATAAACCAGAAATATACTAAATAAATAATAAATAATAATAGCAGCCCATAAATGTCCCACTGCTGGGCTCGGGCCTCCCACTATAGGGGAAATATACTAAGCTAATATTAATTTAAAAATATATGTATAGTGTACCGGTAAAAAACAATACAGGGGATTTTAAAATTTCAAGATAATATTTTTAAAGACTTTTTAAGAACGCAGGCTCTGAATATTTTTTTTAATCCTCATAACTCTAGGATACCATTTTTCACATAATATTGTTTATTGAGAGGTTCATTTATTTAACGTATGTTTATTTTATTTTATGCACAATAATTATTATTATATTAACCAGGATAACAAATCCTGGTTCATCCATATATACAAAAATCAATTGCTGTTCGTCAGTCTCGCTAAAACTCGAGAAAAGCTGGACTGATTTGACTAATTTTGGTTTTGAATTATTTGTGGAAGTCCAGGGCAGATTTAAAAGGTGAGTAAATATGAAAAAAGTGCTTGGAATATAGTAAAAACGTCAATTTTGCTTTCCCTTAGAAACTATTCCTACCTGTCAAACGTTTGATGTTTGTCCTGTCGTTTAGAAATCAATTAAATTTAAAAGTGAAGTTTTTATTTTTTTGGTTTTGAATGTCAAATGTTTATTGTTCGTTCCCGGTTAAGTTTTGACCAGTTTTATTTACTAAAGTTGAAACATTCTGCAATTATCATTCAGCTTTTTTATTTATTGATTCAGAGGCGGTACGAAGTTTCCCGGGTCAGCTAGTATAAAATAAAAGAATCACTATTAAGAATGTAATACAGTATTTTTCTCTCGACAAGTTTGCGCGAGAGCTCTGGTATCAAGTTATCGACACAATGCTTGCTTACTATAAAATTCAACTAAAAGAATGCTCATTTAAACTATATTGAAATTCAAATATCTCATGATACAGTTGGTTTTTAAACTATATGATACAGAAAATCAAACTTATTATGTACTTGCAATAACTAGAAGACAAAACAATATTATCAATGCATTATCGCAACATCAATATCAGTTTCATGGTGACAAAAATTAATTACACAGGCGAGGTTGGGTGTGGTTTATTACATTGTAACTTATGAAGGTATTACAGTTATTTTTTATATCAGTGGCCTTAACGATTTATTAGTTCACTACGTGATATAATAACACAAGTTAACAATGGCTAAGTGCGAGTCAGCCTATGTACAATGAAGGTCCCGAAAATAAAGAAAGAAGTGAAGAACGTCCAATGTTTTAGTAATTTGGTTACGAAACCATAAAAGTATTTAGCCTATTTCTTAAAAACTCCTCAACAGACTTTGTCCAAAGTTTTCATAAACAATATTTTTAATATTATATACATATATACGGTGGGCACTTTATACGTGTAATTTCAAGTGTTCTAGATCACGGATTGTTAAGGCATATAAAAATCAAGTCATCATCAACATCCAGTCATTTAAAAATTAGAAATGTTAGCTGCTATATAATGTTTTGAATATAGCTGTTACTTCTGAAGACTTTACTTTTTAGGCATCTTATTGTTTGTAACTATAATACAAGTGTGAATAGATTATTATTATTCCAAATTTATACACATCCATTTTTCTGGCCCTGTAGAAAAATGGCATTAGCGCTAAACGAATAGAATAGAAAATGTATAATAAACGAATAGACATATCATTACGCTAAGTATTATGTCATTCTCATACATTTTTTTATTCTATTCCTTTTGCGCTAATGCCGCTTGTCTATAGGGCTTGAACATCTTGGAAGTGTTTTGAAAACGTTAGTTCAGTTGCTAATTTTAATAAGAGATGTGTTTAGATATATTTCTGAAAAGTATATTTTATGTGGTATATACCTAACATAGCCTGCATTGGTGAAAATATCCATTGACATGCTGTACTTTGTATTTTGGATAATAGAGTGACAGGAAAATCTAAATATACGAGTACATTACATGCCTGAATGGTCGTTAATGGTAAATTGTATGATTTAGACGATAACCCTTTGAATCAACAAGAATTTTCCAACACCAACGCGTCGGTTACAAAAAGTTATCGATTGTATATATACTATCGCTATCTTACTGATAAAGGATGATAACGATATTAACGGTTGCAGAATATATTTTTTAGTAAAAATTATAGTATATTTTTGTGGAGTGGATATAAGTAAATTATTATTGTGTATTTCCAAATATCTCGATAATACCAAAATTAAGCGCTGCAAAGCATAAAGCATTGGCAATTAAATGCACTTTAAATTTCAACTTAAACCTACACTCGTGAATAACCAAGGCATTTTATGCTAGGTCCATATTTCATAGAAACAAAATTCCGTTGAGCCGTTACGGCGCCTATTCAAAAAAACTGATAATCAGACGGACAAAAAACCATTCTTATTTGGATATCATATACGATTTTATTAAATTTGACATTTATTATAAAATCACAAACAGACACACTTAATTTCGATTTATTAATAAAATACCTATAAGAGAGTACACTTTTAATATTATCTTCTAAATTAGTGTGAATTAAATTAGCTTATCTATGTTACAGCAACAATAGTCATAGGTTCATTAAACCTATTCATGTTTTCTATCACATCGCTGGACCCAACAACTGATGTCTGTGGCAAATTGAGACAATATTATGACCTTGATATCAATCGTGTTTAGCGATGGCGACGAGCTATATACAATTGGGCGAGACAACAATTTCAATAAATAGTCGTATTGTCGAATAAACATTCTTCACGGGCTTTAAATTTATATGGTTTGGGTGCTGAGAATCTGAAACATCTCTGCTAAGTGATGACTGAAGATATTTAGTCTGCAAACATAATAAATTTTCTCTCTTCCTTCTCCCAATTATTTGGGGTCGGCACAATACGTCCTTTCCTTCCATACTCCGCTATTCTCTCTATTTTTATCCTATGTCACATCACAAATCATCATGTCTTCATTCGCACAATACATCTATCTCTTTTTGGTCTACCTTTACATTTGTAACGGTCAATCTTCCAGTTTAACATTGTTTTTGTTTTGTAGTCTTCTTCCTTTCAATTTTTAAGTCACGAGTGCAACTTTCACAGAGATACATACACATTTCTCACCTTATCCATTCTTGTAAGATCACACATCCATCTCATCAAACGCAACAAATTATCTATTAAATAAGTCAGCCAATCGTAGCCCACTGTTGAACGTAGGCCTCCCTAAATTTAAGCCTCACATTCGGAATCTGCTTTGCTTATCTAGTAGCGTCTATCGGCGATCTTACGCAGGATATTTTAGTATAGGGCGGAGGACTGGATGGCGTGATGCACTACGTTTATTAAGACGCGTTCTCCTCTAGGACTTGTCTCCTTAATCACCCATCAGTTTTGTGATAGACTTTGCTTCTGTGATTTGCTAATTGTGCGAATTATATCGGTTATTCTGGTTCGGATTTTATCTATAACAGAGGACTATGGACCAATCCTGTCGTCAGTGTTCACGTCTCGGCCCCGTAAATCATTGTTGGTAGGACGCATTGTTCGAACAATTTCACCTTTAAGCACTGCGGAATGATCGACGAAATTTAACGAAGCTTACCGAAAGCTGCCCACCTAACTGGGATAATTAAAGTGCAAATATATCTTAATCTAGTTATGTTTGAATTTATACAAAGATTTCGCTAACGATTCTTAGCTTAGATTCATTAAGTCGACTTTCAGAACTTGTTGCCTGATTCCTGTCGTCTCGAATTTAAAAGTTTACTAGTGTACAAAGCGAAAAAAAGAATATTCACGAACACAAAATATTACTTCACAAAAATATGTTGGGGCTCGTTACTTTGCTTTTACTTTTTATCATAGAATCTAATAAAAAATTTATCTCAATTTTAACTCCAAAATGTTACATTTTTACTATTGCCCAGGTGTCGTAAGTCATTCTTTTTATACTCAAAAACCTCCTTAAAGATTTTAAGACTTTATTATTTATAAAAAAAATTAATCCAAATTTCAAAACAAATGTATAAGTTTAACTAAAAACTGCTATTTATAAAATGTTTAGACATAAATTATAGTTTTTATAAATTATGACTATCAGTTTGCCTGAAACTTTGTCTCGAATACGCTACGATATGGCTCAAGGGATTTCAATGAAAACTTTAAGGAATAAAAATATTTGTAATCCCTGACGAATAAAGTCGCGGGCAGAGCTAGCTTAGCAATATGGGTTTCTACAGATGTAACGCGTGTAAAATTAGCATGATACAATGTAAATGACATACATAGCGAACAAAGTCTACAGCCGAAATTACGAGAATTCCACGTGTCTTTCCATTTCGATAGAAAAAGAGGCAAAAAATAAAAAAAAACCAACACAAGCGATACGGTATTATTCATAAGTAACGTTTTAAACTGCTTATTATAGCTGTTAAAGAAGTAAATATCTATTTTTTAAGCAGTTAAAAAAAAATCACTTATAAAAAAGTTGTAACAATTAAGTTTGTTTGTTTTAGACATTTCTGTGCCCTAATCTATCGAAACTGAAAAGCAAGAAAACGGTCTAATTTCGGTTTATCCAACCATGGAGGTATGAAGGAACACATTAAAGTTTTCACTTTGTCATTCCTAGTATTCTCAGTAGAATTGGGTTCATTCAGCAAAGAAACTTTTAAATTGCACTTTCAAGTTTCATAAAAAGGGGTTCCGAATAAGTTTACTACAATTTATCTCAGGCAAAAAGGGCAAACAAGTTTCTTTGAAAAGTTCTGTACCCCACTTACTATTTTGATAGTTTTGCCGAGTTGTTAGAAATTGAAACACTTTTGCTTTTGAAAAATTCATGTTTGCATTTATAGGATCAAAGATACATAAATATTTATTAATAGAAATAAGATATTATACCTCAGTATAAAAATATATGCTTATAAAATTATACTGACTTATCGGTATAAAAATCTAAGTCTCAAGGGAATTTACGAATACTATATTACTGATAGTATTGTCTAAGTAAATTTAATGAAGCAAGCAGGGGCGTAGCTACCGGCGTATCAGCCGTATCAATGATACGGGGCCCTCAGGCTACAGGGGCCCCGAAAGTGTGTAAGCAAAAATTCTTAAAATGTTATCTGCAATTTTTTATAGATTAATAACATTTTTGGTAATAACTATAACTGGACCAACAGAAACGGCTATCAGACTTGTCATTGTTGTCTATAGAGGCAGAAAATTTAGAAAAACTGAAATCGTCTTCAGCTATGGATGATTTGATAAATAAGTTTGCCGAAAGAAAGGCGAAAAAAGTGTATCTTTGATTTGATTGTTTGTCTAACTTAGCTCCTAAGAGTACTAAGTATAAGTAATAATTTATCTATATATACAAAAATCAATTGCTGTTCGTTCGTCTCGCTAAAACTCGAGAACGGCTGGAACGACTGATTTGGCTAATTTTGGTCTTGAATTATTTGTGGAAATCCAGGGAAGGTTTAAAAGGTGAGTAAATGTGAAAAAAAATGCTTGGAATATATTAAAAACAACAATTTCGCTTTCCCTTAGAAATTATTTCCTACCTGTCAAATATTTGATGTCCCGTAGTTTAAAAATCAATTAAATTTAAGTGAAGTTTTTTTTCATTTTTTTGGTTTTGAATGTCAAACGTTTGATGTTCGTTCCGGTTAAGGTTTGACCACATTTTTTACTAAAGTTGAAACTTTCTGCAATTATCATTCAGCTTTTTATTTATTGATTCTGAGGCGGTACGAAGTTTGCCAGGACAACTAGTATAATATAAAAGAATCACTATTAAGAATGTAATACAGTATTTTTCTCTCGACAAGTTTGCGCGAAAGCTCTGGTATCAAGTTATCGACACAATGCTTGCTTACTATAAAATTCAACTAAAAGAATGCTCATTTAAACTATATTGAAATTCAAATATCTCATGATACAGTTGGTTTTTAAACTATATGATACAGAAAATCAAACTTATTATGTACTTGCAATAACTAGAAGACAAAACAATATTATCAATGCATTATCGTAACATCAATATCAGTTTCATGGTGACAAATATTAATCACACAGGCGAGGTTGGGTGTGGTTTATTACATTGTAACTTATGAAGGTATTACAGTTATTTTTTATATCAGTGGCCTTAACGATTTATTAGTTCACTACGTGATTTTTTTTTTTTTTGTTTGTTTTGAGGCGAGGGAAAATGCTTAACCGATTTACGCACAAACTGGGTCATTGCTAGGGGAACGACACGCGTCGGTAGGGGGCGATAACACTGCAGCAATAGTATGCTCTTGGCAGCGCTCCGTCCGCGATCGACGTCACAGAATAGTGTGGAAGACTCCGAGCGTTGCTGCACGGGCGAGCAACCCCAATACCCACTAAAAACCCCCTCCTCCCTGACGACCCTGCGCTTTGTATGTGTTGGAAAGGCTGAGATTTAGAACATAGTTACGCCCAGCCGATCCAGCGCAATAAAGTGCCTGGAGTGTGCCCTGGGAGAACACACCCCACTTCGTTGTGCGGGGGTAGAAGGTCCTTTGCTCTCCTAGCAAGCTAAAGGCCCCCCGCGGTAAACGGAACCTAACTCAGGGAGGGAAGTAATGCGCGTACCTGCCTCTCCGGGTGCCAGCTGAAGGCCGGCGACCTCGAGAAGACGCATTGGCACGCGCTGCAGGACTTCTCTCCCTGTCTCGTTCTGCGGCCTCCTTGAGTGACATTACTGTCTCGCAAAAAGTAACCGCAGCCCCCCAATTGTCGCTGCTCTGCAACATGGCCTTGACCAAGTCGCAAAGCGAGTCGACTGGACCTACGTGCGTCTCAAGTTCGAAACGCTGCGGCGCCCATGCGACGCACTCGACTAGTGTGTGTAACGCCGTGTCGAGTGCGCCGCACTGGCGGCAGTCCGGGGAAGGCAAGCAGCCCACAATGCGACACAGATACTTATCGAAACATCCGTGTCCGGTAAGTATCTGTGTCGTCCTGAAGGTCAGGGTGCCGCTGGTGCGGTTGACCCATTCCGTCAGCTGTGGCCTGATTGCATCCACCGTGTAGCCGCCATAGGCCGCAGGGTTGTCGAGCTCTTGAGACCAGATGGCGATCATGGAGGCGGTTTCCCGCTTCCTGATCGCCTCGATTTCGACCTGACAGAAGGTCAGGCCTCTAGCTAGGGCATCCTGCCGGGTGCGGCGCACCACTGTCAGGACGTCCGCCTGGAGATGCCAGGGCGGATCGCCTGCCAGGAGGGTGGCCGCCGTCCGCGACACTGTGCGATATCCCCGTATGGTTCACTACGTGATATAATAACACAAGTTAACAATGGCTAAGTGCGAGTCAGGCTATGTACAATGAAGGTCCCGAAAACAAAGAAAGAAGTGAAGAACGTCCAATGTTTCAGTAATTTGGTTACGAAACCATAAAAGTATTTAGCCTATTTCTTAAAAACGGGGCCTGCGATACATTATGATACAGGCCTGTCTAAGGCAGGCTACGCCACTGGAAACAAAAATAAGAATGTTGAGTTGGCTGCCTCGGTACAGACCCAGTCGAGTGCAACAGATCCCGCTAAATAATTTATTGCTTAAGTTTCATCTTTAAAATTCAAAAATCCTGCTTGTTGTTCTCGTAGCTTCAGTTTCGTAAATTGCTTTCTTTCATGAAGTATATACAGGTGAATTTTTCAAGTGCGTTTTCAGGGCCAAATCCTAACCTATGTTAAATAGCGAAAAGGAGTCTAGAGGCCGTTTGTGACGAAAACTAAAAACAATTACCCTTGTCAGGAATCGAATCGGTTGATTTTGAAATTAATCATAGTATAAGTTGTAAGGAGCGATTTCTGCGAAGGAATATCAAACGACAAACCAAAGGAAAGTGTTACTTTTGAATAAAATATTCTATATTTCACAGATTAATTAAACATCAAATTGCACCGGTCTTTACCCATTGCAACCAAATTGTTTACCCGTTGGCCGATATAATTGTTTGAAGTAAAATAATATGCGTTTCAAATATTAATTTTTAGATGCCTATTAAAAACAGTATTTTCATCATTTCCATGTTGCATAAACTGAGGTGAGGTTTAATATTAATTAAGCCTCACCTCCTCCTTACATTAGTAAGGAAAATAGAACATTTTGTTTGAGTATTATTGCTATTTCGTATAATTTAGGATCTGGCCCTGAAAGCCCACTTGAAATATTCACCTGCATACAAATATTCAAACAAAGCCAAACAAAAACATTTGTCATCAGTATGTATAACTTTAGACAATAATGCTTTGTAATTAATAATGTATGCTTCTGTGAAGAAATAATAATGACATATATTTATTATATTTATTTGTCAACATGAATAAGGCTGGGCGCAAACGTTCCACCGGTGGCCTGCGACAACCAGTTGATACGCTTTTCATACATTTTCTAAGGACTCGCTGCATACCTGTGGACGGTGGCCAGTTTGTGCGCAGCGTAAAGGGTAGTCGCTTAAATACGCCTTTTCGCATAGTAACAAGAATGATTCATTATACCTATATATAGGTTTTGACTCATAAAACATCGATACAGCTTGAAACACGATAAATCATGATAAACCATACATAACTCTCCTATGGCCATGGCCCGATTGTACCATGCCACTATGCGCGTACGCATCCAAATCGCGGACGCAATAAAAATTAAATGACGCATCTAATCTGTAAGTAAATAACCAAGGGCTACGCAAGATAAGATTGTGCGAAACAAACATTATGTAAACTGGTTAACATTTCGAGTATTTTCCTAGGAATTAATGATTTTCTGTATTTAGTGCAATACTAACTTTTCAAACTAACTTCATATTATCCGTGCAGGAACGGAGAAATAATACAATTTACTGCGGTCGGGCGGCCTATCGTAAGAGGCGACCAAATATCCCACCGCCAGGTGGTAGGGTTATGGCCCGGCTGGATGACTACCACCCCCTGGTCTAGAGCATGCCGCCATAACATCCTTGAGTTGTGTTCCGGCATTAGTGAGCAGGTTCCAATCTCCGTTAAGATAATAGCAACGCATTTGTAGCACATTTAATGCTGAAAATGTCCATAGACGATGGTAACCGCTTTCCATCAAGTGTCAAGTCAACTCCAGCGATTAAAAAAAAGCCGGCTTGGACAAGCGTGACGGGTATACTTTCCGTTCCCTCTACAATCGGATACCTGAGCCCAGCAGTAGGACATTTATGGGCTGATATACCGTTGTACATGCGCTTCAGTTCCAAGGAACACCCCTTACCACCTCTAAGAGTATTGGGATCCTTGGTTTCGACATTGCAAACGATGTACAATTCAGGGGCCACCTTGAAGGCAAGACAAAACTTGCCTCCAAGAAGCTGGGAGTGCTAAACCGGTCCAAGCAGTATTTCACTCCGCGGCAACGCCGTGTACTTTACAAAGCCCAGGTGAGACCGCATATGGAGTACTGCTCACACTTGTGGGCCGGGGCACCCGTCTACCAGCTAAATCCCCTCGACAGTATTCAATGTCGAGCCGCTCGCATTGTGGAGGATCCCATACTCAGATGGTTTACATACGCTTGGCCTTCAAAGACTTCGCGTCTCTGCGTATTCTACCGACTATACAACGGAGTGTTCCGAGGAACTGTTCAGAATGGTCCTTCGTCTTCTTTTTACCACCGCACCGCACGCCATCGGCTGGGCGTTCATCCTCACTTCCTTCAGCCGCTTCGCTCTTGTACGCAACGGTTCTCTAGAACGTTTCTCTTGCGTACCGTGGGGATTTTGAATGAGCTCCCAGCCAAGGTTTTCCCACCGCTGTGGGTAGCGCTCTACAACATGGGGTTTTTTTAAAGGGTGTCATAAAATTTCTTCCAGGCCGGCAGCGCGTTAGTGACGGCTCTGGTGTTGCAAACGTCCATAGGCGACGGTAACCGCTTTCCATCAGGTGGGCCGTCTGCCTGTCTGCTGTACTCCAGCGATAAAAAAAAGCCGCCTTGGACAAGCGTGGCGGGTATAGTATCCGTTCCCTCTATAATGGGAGGCCAGAGCCCAGCAGTAGGGGGCATTTATGGGCTGATATACCATTGTATTTAAAGCCTACTTCTTTTATTCGAGTTTTGTTTTAGAATTTATATTACAATGTTTCAGCCATGCAATTGTTATGATATTATAATTATGTCAAATACTAACTAAGCAATGCTTGCATATATACAAATTGTAATATGATAAAATCTATTGTAAATAACATTTTAGAAAGACATCATAATTTAGGCCTCTATGAAAAAATGTTATGATATTTTTTAAACATCAGTCTAATACTGTGTTAGCTAAAGGATTACTGGAAGCTTAGTCATGTGTTAATAATATTCAGTCTTGAATAAGACCACCCACATTTATTATGAATGACAACATGTCGTAATCATTTGGGATGACAATCATAGCACTTTAAATTGGAGTGTTATGAGGTCTACTATGCCCTAATTCCAAAATGTAACATGAGACTATATAAAATAATCACAGAAATTTTATAGGTAAAATATATTTATTTATGCAGGAACAGAGAAAGAATACAATTTCCTGTGGCCGGATGGTCTGTCGTAACTAAATAACCCATAGGCCAAATGGTAGAGTATTTGCGCATCTGGATGGCTAGGTACCACCCCCGGTCTAAAGTATAACTTTAAACTGCACTATACTTAAGATGATATTACATGGTTTAAACCAAATTAAATCAATTTAGTTGACAGGCTCGGAACCGAATGGATACAACAACATTCAATGACATTGAATGACTCAGTTATATGTTTACCTTTATCACTTTGGTTGCTGTATCCAAATAGAAAGACAGTAATGAACAGTCATAATACTGGCTTTATGATCTGTAATAAATATATTTTGACATAACTGTTGTCAATAACATGTAAAGTAATTGAAATATATAAAAATAGATACTTGAATAGGTTTAACCAAATTTAATACAACTTATGAAGTGACTATTTAAAAGGATACCCAATACTACCTCACACAATCACAAAATATTACAAGTGTATGTCAGGAGCCTTAAGAACAGACGAGCGTGCATGACAAGAGTTATGAATGTCAAAGAAGCAAGTGAGGTGTGTAAGAATAAGGCTAAATGGCGCTCTGTTGTCCGTGCCTACCCCGCAAGGGAACTGGCGTGAAGTTATGTATGTATGTATGTAATATGGTAATTCCTGTGTTACCTACCATGTTTTGTGCAAATAAAGAATTTGAATATGGTAATTCTAAAATGATTATTTTATACACAGAAACACTAGGTATCAAAAGACTGAAGTGCCTATGGCAAAGGTGTGACTCAGATTCCTGAACTCACAAGTAGTAAAAAAAGGAATTGTCTAAAATATTTACATTGATTTGGAAGGCATGGTATTTTTCAAACTAATTTCACCATCTAAGGTTGCTGAAAATTAATTTATTTCTGATCTAGAACTTGTTGTTTGTGATTTCTCAACTTATTGTTTATTTGTTCCCATTTAACAAGTAATATCCTTCTTAAACTATTTTCTTCAAAATTTGGTGAATTGGTACTTTATAAATTGTAGTTGAAAACAGTTTACTATTCTCCCAAAACATTAAACTGCCCAAGAAATTTTAACCCTAAAATTTACACAAATTATATACTAGTGCATTTATAGATTTAAAATTGAAACAATTTGATATTATTATGCCTCATACCTCTACTTAGAATTCTTATCAAAATGGTAACAAAAAGCCGCACCTTTACTGTAGATTATGTATAGTAAAGATAATGATACCACTGGAAAATGATACTGGATATTACTCAATATTCATATATTTCATAAAATGGTTTTCGACATATGTTTAAGAACGAAGAAAAACTAAGGTACATGAAATAAAATTATAAGTCATATACAACCATCAGTATAAAATGAATTTCTATGATAAACAAAGTTCATACATCCTTGAACTTTTATTTAAATTTCACAATAAACAGTCTGAAATATTAGTTATATTTATTTCACATAGAAATTAAACATAACATAAATACCAGAATATCTATAAGAAATCATTTTCTGAGGATAATAAATTATTGATAATTTAACTATGAGCACAGTCAATTCTGTAAATAGTGTTATTATTTGTTTTATAATTTCTAACTTTAGCTGGACATAGAGTTCAACAAACTTGTTAAAAGTAAAATGCTTATTAACTATATACATACCTTGCGAAAAGCAAATAGTTCATTTTGAAGTTTCTGCCTCTCAGCAGAGGGCTGCTGGCCCTTGCCGCGTATGAACTTTAGCATTCTGCCGGCCTGCAACAAGACAAGCACTTAGCACTTCACATACACCACAACAAACAAACATACAAACAAACTCCCACCATTATGATCTCATGCTTAGAGGCGACAACACTAATAGACTTGTAAACCGACCGGCACCGAAAAGCCGACTGAGTTTTATTGCACTCACAATTCCTACCGACACGATCAACTAGCCACCGCACCTAGATAATAACACGAGCCTCTCTTGGAATCGCAAGATAACCGGCATACAGATAATACAATCGATAGGTAACAAACCGAAAAAACTCAGAATCAACATCAAAATACGATGCAATTCAAGATAAAAACCAGCCCTCCGAGACAACGCCTGTCTGACGAGTTTTTAAAGTTCACTCACTATAAAATAATGTACCAAGTCTCAAAAGTATCATCACAATCTTAAAATAAAATATTACATACCCAAAGACGACAGTTTGAGAAGTTTTAGTGATAAAATCCAAATTTAGAGAGATGACAGACAAATCACAAACGGCGTCAGAAATACACACAAACATGAAAAACCACTCATAAATTCATGAACGCAAGCACGCAACCAGCACCCACACAACATCGAACTGTGACGTGCTAACTTTAGGTGTTGCTATATTTCAAATTTACCCTAAAGGAATAAATTTTGTGTTATTTATTTAAAATTTACCCAAAGTGTTTTCACGTGCCGTGTTCTATTGGTTTTCAACTATAAACTATATCTTATGTTAATTGTTTTTTTTAAAAATCAGATATTAAGTTACTTACAGCCAGTTTTTTTAATACACATTAGATTGTTAGGTCAGATAGTAAAAATGAGGATTTATGAAAACTTCACTGTCACATTATCGATTACTGAATAAAGAATTAAAATATCGAGGATGAGCCCATTATTTCGATAATTACAAATCAACACAGCTATATAGTACCATTTTACAACAGTATCACTGCTGGTCTTGGGTTTCCAGATTACAAAATAAAAGTAACGATGAAGAATTGTGTCCACTACACTTGTCCAATATGGATTGATGAGTTTCTCACATCGGTACTCTTCATGAGAAGAGCGAGATATTGTAGAAGAAAATGAAAATATTTATTTCAAAATAGAATCTTACTAATTGAAAGTCAAGACTCAAGAGTTTACCACCGCTTCCAAAACAATAATTTTCGTTAATGTTATAGGAAAAGAAGCGGCAAACACCCTAGCAATATTTTTATTTATTTAAATAGATAGACAACTTTTTATTTTGACCAGAAAAAGCTTAAAATGCTATAAATAAATCAAAAAGCAAGTTTACTTAAAGTGTTTAACGTCACTGTCATCAAATAATAAGTAATAAAATAAGCAGTTCTAGGTATAAAAAGATGTTAAACTAGAAACCTTATGTTAAGAAGAAATGTTTAATACGATTTATCCTTAACAATGTACCGAAAATAGTTATCGTTTTTATACTGGCAATACTAATAGCAGATGCGTTCAGAAAGTTTCCTAAAATTGAAATTAAGGTTCTTGTCATAGTGCTTTTATATTTAGAAAAAAGATTATAATAAATAAATTTTAGATTAAAAAATAAATAAATATGTATTTTGGAAATCTTTAGTTCATTATTATATTTTCATAATTACAGGTATAATACATATTATATTGATAGTTTAATTTTGAAGTTCAAATTATCAAGTTTTTGAACGAAATTACGTGTTCAGAAATGAATAGAATTGTGAATTTTCGTGTAATTTTTGTTGCTATTTTTTAAGCATTATTATCTGTGAAATTATTGCGTTGTTGTTCAGGGTTCCGTAAGCGTTTTGGCAAAAATGGATTTCTTTTTACCAGGGAAAATCTGATTGAGGACCAAGCCGTGACAAGGGCAGAACCTTGGGGGGATAACTCGCGACCCGTGTCTGGGATTCACAAGATCGGGGGTGGCACTAGCATGCCCAGTCAGAACTGGTGCCATGCTATTGCCACTCTCCAGTTAGGGATACCCACTAAAACCCCTGGGTGTTCCGTCCTTCGTCTTATGCTAGGGCTACGGGTATATGACCTAGCCTCTCCGCAGTCCTGGCAGGAGTGGGCCTTGCGAGGCCTCTTCCACTGTCGGGGGACTACTTTTATCTCTCGACATCTTCAAACTCTCTAGCCGTGGGCGGTCTGTAACTCACCCCACGGGAGGAGAGATGAGCGCGCGTGGAACATGCCGTGCCCCCATCTCGACAGCATGTGCAGGTGAGTGAGAACCCCTATACCCCAAGGGGTACACCCTCGCCGCTCGGTTACGGTGGCTGAAGGTCCATGCTGGCCCTCCGGTGCCGACGCGTTCTCCTTTGGCGGGAGCAGTTCATGCTCCCGCTCCGCCTCCTCCTTTGCAAGCATAACGTGCTCACAGAAGGAGGAGACGGCGTCTCGTCCGGTATTGCTGCCGACCATGGTGCGTATCACGGCCGGGAGCGAGAGGTCGAGTCCGATTACGTCGACGAGGTTTCGGCGCTGCTCTATCTAGGCTGGATACTCCTGGAGTGTATGCAGCGCCGTATCCTCGTCGCCGGTGTCACAATGATGGCACCCCGACGTCGCCTCGCGGCCGAGGCGACACACGTACCTCCCGAAGCATCCATGCCCCAAGAGGATCTGCGTCAGCCTGAACGTCAGGGTGGCGTGCTTGCGTTTTAGCCAGTGTTGCAGGACGGGCTTCACCGCCTCTATGGTGGCGAGACCCGCGCTGGGGTGTCGTAGGCGTTCCTTCTATACCACCATGGCGACGTCGCGGAGCTGCGACCGGCACGCCTCGGTTTCCTGAGGGGCCGGACTAGTGTCCCTCGCCAGGGCCTCTTTGCGCCACTAGAATAGCGACGCTAGGACCCTGGCCTCGAAGTACCATGGTAGAGATCCGGCGAGTAGCGAGGCTGCCTCGAAGGACACCGTACGGTATCCTCGTATCGCCCTGACGGACAAAGCTCGCTGTACCTGTCGAAACAGCGCAGCGTTCGGGCCGTTAGGCGGTCGGACCAAATTGGGGCCCCGTATAGGGCCATCGACCGTACGATGCCTTCGAAGAGTAGAGCGCGACAGCGCTCCTGCCGCCTGCTTGAGTTTGGGGGCCAATTGCCGAAAGTGTGCCGAAAAGTCTCATCGACTGTCGAGGATCAATTCTAGATACTTCATGGTCCCTTCGACGCCGATGCGGACACCTCCAGCTACAATAGCGGTGTCCGGAGACGCGTGGTTTCGAAAACCGTGAAATATCACGGCCTCAGTCTTCGTAAGCGTCACCTCCAGCCGTGCCCAGGAGCATGCCTGCCTATGGGTCCTACCGCGCGCGGCGATCAGCGTGTCGTCGGCGTAACAGATGCTGACACCCGGGCGGACCCTGCAACGTAATGTCCAAACGTATACGATGTTCCACAGCAGAGGGCCTAAAATCGATGCCTTTGGAACACCGCATACCATGGCTCGTCGACTCCACCCTCTTCCGTGGACCGGTTAGATGACAGCTCTTTCATTTAGGTATGGACACCTATTTAGCGGAGGTAGGTCGGCACCCCGAAATACCGGAGTGCCTCCCTGACGCACGCCCAGTGTAGGGTATTAAACGCGTTGGCGATGTTGAGTTACACCGCCAGCAGAACCTCGGCCTGGGAAATCGCGTCCTCCGCCAGGCTTTTCAAACGCATGATTGCAGCCATCGTGGAGCGCCCTGGGCGGAAACCGAACTGGTTGTCCGCCAGATCCGGCCCAGTCATCATCAGATGCTGGACGAGGCGGTCCGCAACAATCCTCTCAAAGATTTTTTCCACCTCGTCCAGCAATATAATGGGCCGGTAGGCGGACGGTGAATCCGCCGCCCCTCCTTCCGTAGGAGGACAAATTTCTATGTCTTCCATCTTTTAGGGAAACGTCCATGCTCCAAGCATGCGGTGAAATGCCGCAGCAGTCGGGGTTCCAGGGCATCGTGGGACAAAACCCACGCACGCCCCGGTATGCGGTCAAGGCCGGGTGCAGTGTTTTTAGAACGTAGCCGCAACATCGCTAGCCCCAGCTCTACCCGGTCCACTATAGGCACAGGGTCTCTATCTGCGCTGGTTTGGCAAAAATGGCATCATTATACTGTTGTCATATCCGTCTATCTATATATGACCTTGGCATTTTGTAAAAAATACTGAATCTATACATCAAATTGAGAAAGGTGTCATTAAATAGATAACTAAGGATTATGTAAGTGCACTTATGCCTGTGGGGCAGAATCGTTGTATTTAATATATAATAATAATGATATTTTTAGTGCCTTTTCCATTTGACATTCTAAAATTAATACCCAGTCCTAATCCAAAGTAGACTATCTTAAGATCTATAATAATATTTAATCCATTTGTTGAAAAACTTGTGTTGTTTAATCCACTGGCAGAGCTTGTGACGTTAGGTATATTATTTTTCTAAATGGTGAAAATTGCGCTTCTATTACTTTTGAACTATGAAATGGAGAACAATGCAAATTTCAAAATTTGCATTGTTTTCCATTGGTACTGGGTGGTTAAGCTTAAAAAATGATTTAGTACTTACATTTGAGAAAGGCAAGTACGTCGTTATTTCTTGAAAAAATTTTTTCTTTCTCTCTTACTTTCTATCGATAAAAATTTGTTCGAACAAGATCCATTGAGTAGTTTGCCATAAGAGCCTTTTTTTTTTGAGGCGAGGGAAAATGCTTAACCGATTTACGCACAAACTGGGTCGTTGCTAGGGGAACGACACGCGTCGGTCGGGGGCGATAACCCTGCAGCAATAGTATGCTCTTGGCAGTGCTCCGTCCGCGATCGACGTCACAGAATAGTGTGGAAGACTCCGAGCGTTGCTGCACGAGCGAGCAACCCCAATACCCACTAAAAACCCCCTCCTCCCTGTCGACCCTGCGCTTTTGTTTGTGTTGGACCATAAGAGCCTTGAGTTATGTTCCGGCATTAGTGACCAGGTTCCAGTGTAGCTTTATAGAGAGCGACAGCACATTGGTAGTAGCACCTTTGGTGTTACAAATGTCAATAGGCGATAGCAACCGCTTTCCATCAGGAGGGTCATCTACCTACCTGCCGAAATCATGTAATAACTTTTTTTAAGTTTTTGCCTGCTTATATGCCGAAAAAGTTTGTTGCCGACAAAGCATTGTTTTAAATTTACTGATAGATGTACCTAAAGCACAAACCCAAATGGCCTCTAGAATAGTCTCCAATTTTTAATTGTAACGTTGTCGAGTGCCATCTGATTCGATAAGGGCCATTGAGGCTGTCATGCCGCAGTGGGGTGAAGTTGAATTGAATTAATTCCCAACTCTGAACAATGATAGCTTTGGTCATTCGTGTGCTCTTCCCAATAACGGATGCTGTAGTATATATAAAATGACAAATTATCCTAATCTGTATACAATCATATGCACTATTTAATTATGTTTAAATGTCTTATTCAAATTAAAGATTTTTTATTTATAGACTTTATAAACTAATCCAATAAAAGAAAACTTAACTTAGTTATATTCTGCCTATAGCCCCTTAAGACTATATGTAGAATACTGAGCCTAGGTCACCGTCTTCTATGGGTAAGGTGTCCAGAAGGCTGGCTACGTTTCCTCTCTGGAACGTCATACTGATCCGTTGTCCGAGGCCTACCTCGGACCAGCCCTCTGATCACCTGAAGAGTCAACGAGTCGTTTTGATCAATTATGGTAGAAGTTTATGGCCGGAGGAAGGCGTTTGGCAAAGGATGTATGTATTTTAGGTATGTAAGGGTATGTGTTTAATATACTTGTTATTTAATATACAGTACAAGCGATTATAGACTGTGTAACAAATCGCTGCCAGATGGGAGTGTGCCCAGAAGGCTGGCTGCATTGCCGCGCTGTATGGCGATGCTTATTTGTTGGGCGAAATATGAGCCAGCCTTCTGATCACGGGTGGCATCAAAGAGTTTCTTGCAAATCTCTTTGAAGAAACTCTTTGCCGACGGACCCCACGGACCTAATGTTTCAACTCCAAACGGCACAAATATGTAACCCCTTCTTAAGGTTCCATATTTGCGCCGTTTGAGAGCTTCAGCTTTTGAAGCAGCGTTGCCAGCCTCTAACTCAGTCATTGGAAGATGTGACGGGGCTAGAGTGTCTACACATGTCGCGTCCCAAACAAGCGGCCGTCCCATCTTCCAAGGAATAAAGGTTATATTATATATTCGATGGGAGGTGAGGTATTGGAAATTAGGGGCATTTAGATTTTCTTCATGAATTGCTGTGGCTACCTTGCAAATATAGAGTTGTCGCACTGTCAAAACGTCATTTTCTATGTATATTGGTGGGATATCTGTACGGTTTTTTTATGCATAACTTTTAGGACTTGTTCTACTTCTATAATGTTTATTTTAGGAATTCCTCCCCAACCAGCAAGACAGTATAGTAGTAAGAACTGCTACAGCGCATAATAAATCATTTTTAAAATTTTTGGTGTCGTACAGCTACAGAGTGATTTCATTATGTAAATGGTTTTTCTGACTTTTCTAGATAGGGATGTAATGTGATTTATGAAATTTAATTTTTCATGTCGTTGGATACCAAGGTACATAATGGATGTGGTGTGTTCGCAATCTAGTTGTTATTATTCTAGCTATAAAAAAAACTAAACAGCCAAAACGGTGAAGTAGTTTCACCTTTAAATCGTGACGGACAGACAGACCAACATTTATAAAGTAATATTAGTATGGATATCAGAATTAAGTACCTATTTCTTAGATTATTTATAAGAACGTAGAGACCAATGTGTTGCAGTGAAGTTTTTTTTAATCATTATGCATAAGTATATATTTTTTAACATTAACAATAGTAAGATGTACGATATCAAGACAATTACTCCCTCGTCCAGATGTATAAATTGGCTGAGACTTCTGTTATACGGGTCTGGAATTTTGCTTGGTGCATAATTGCTTAAGATGAATTTAAAACTTGTTTTTTCATTAATAATTCACAGTGGCGAGATACACATATCGTGCAAAGCCATTTTTAATACTAAGAATACTAAGTTATAACATATAATCGAATACAATGCAAGAAAACTTAACTTATTTGTATTGTATTCTACTCATAGTCCCTCAAGACTATAAGTAGAATACTGAGCCCAGATCACCGTCTTCTATGGGTAAGGTGCCCAGAAGGCTGGCTACGTTTCCTCGCTGGATCGGCATACTGATCAACAGATCAGTATGCCGGCCAACAGGCCGAGGTAAGCACCAGCCCTCTGATCACCCGAAGAGTCAATGAGTCGTTTCGATAAATTTTGGTAGAGGCTCATGGCCTCAGGACCCCACGGTCCAAGCGTCTCGACAGCAAACGGTACAAACATGTAACTCTCACAGAGGGCTGCATATTTGCGCCGCTTGAGTGATTCGGCTGTTTCCGCCGCTGAACCGGCTGATTTAGACGTGTTTGGTAAATGGGATGCGGTCAACGTGTCTACGCAGGTCGCATCCCACACCAAAGGCTTGCCACGCTGCCAGGGAATTAGAGTCATTCCGTCGGGACGCCTACCATTCTAAGAAGACTTAAAAGCACTGAAAGAGTTTTAGCCATAGAGCACATTAATATTTAGCATAAACAAAGAGCAATTAAAATCGTAACAAAGCTTCGAAGTGTAATATTAATTTAATCCGAACCTAAAATATGGAGCCGTTCTCAGTTCACATTTTCGCGATTGGGGAGTTTGTTTTTGGATGATATTTCGTAATTTATGTAGGGCGGTAACCCCACTCGAAATTTATTTGTATCTCTACTTTTGAAAGGGTATTCATTTGGTGAAATAATTATTTGTTATAATCGTGTTTCTGTATAAAATTACATTTTCGGTAATAGTATTATTTACTAATATTAACTAATAGTATATAATAATTATATAAGCCATGGTGGCTAAGTTCAATGGAGTTCATACAATGCTTTGATCGGCTAATGTTCCGTAACCCTAGATCGGGTGATGGGAGGATCACCGGGTTGGTTTTAGTGGTTGTTCGGCGGTCGTCGCGAGTTTCACAATCTTGGGCGGTGGCGTGTACAATGTTCATACGCCATTCTATCTAGACAATAGAAAAGGCTTATTGGCTATGACCATCTCTTTGATATTAAGGTTCAACAGTCTTAGGCTCGCCGCATGCCGGCTACATGTCTTTCGGTATTCCCTTTGGATTCCAGACACATGGTTAATTGGGTAGATGACACATTTTACAATATACCTATAAAATTCTAAGCATGCCGTGTCTGTACATTGAAGTTTTTTTTAAAGAAACAACTGGAATACACTATATAAACGACGGAGAAAACGATGCAATTTTTTTAGATTTATTGTCTGATTGTCAAAAAAAAAAAAAAACACTACTGCGTCGATCTCGATGCGGTTTTCGCTGATCGACAGTTAATTATTAGACTTAGAATCCCGCGGGAATATTTCTGGGTGCGGTTAATAGTTGTTTGGGTGTATAAAAATTAGCTTATGTCGACAGTTTTCACTGAAACGATTAACATTCTTTTTTAAATGCTGCGGTACTTTGTGCCCGGGAATCCCGCGGAAATTGCAAGGCAAGCGTGAACGAAGTCATGAGCTTATCCTAGTTAGTGTTGCCAGACGTCGTAAATGAGAGATCGTACGGTGGGTAAATAAAAAGTCGTATTCCCTAAGAAGGCTACTACAAAAAAATTAGTACGATTCTAAAAACTTTATGTATTTTAAATTAAACTTTTATTGTAATTAAATTACCATAATATACACACTAATTATCTCTGTAATGAGTTTTACTATTTATTTTGCTTAACATTTCTTGTGTTGGAGACAAATTTACACAATATCCATAGCGTTTTAGATCTTGTTTTGCCATAAGTGCGCCGTTCAAAGTCTCGTTACCGAGTCTATTTCGCTTTTTGATTTTTATCAGATTTCACGGTCAGCGTTAGAATCAGGAAAGCCTTGTAAATCGAGAGCAAATGTTGCTATTTCATGACAGTCATCAATAGTCGATATTTCTGCCCAAATTTCATCTGGTGGACTAGTTAAATCTACTTTGTCTTCTAAGTCGTGTGGGTAATCTTCTCCATTCATCATCCAATTTTTGCATTGTTTCACCGCTTGCCGAATTGGAAGCGGTGAACGGGCACGGTTATCATTAGAGTTGACAAAGTGTTTACCTTGTATTTGGAAGATTCTGAGATAGCGTTGATAGGATAGATAGCTTCCAATTTTGATAATATGGGATCATTCAAGTCGTAGCGTTTTTTATTTCGGGTCATTAATGGGTCTATTTATTTATTTAGGTTTATGGCTCGGCAGCTAGGCCTTTAAGCCAGATCTTAGATTACAATATAGTTTCTTCATTTTCTTAAGCTTATGTATTGCTCAGCTGAACTTGTGGGTTATTAACTAAAGCCATTCCACGGAGTTCTTGTGACAACTCGAAAGACCATATTTGACTATACAGTTCACATTTCTCACACAAACACATAATTACTACTCAAAAACTATCAACATCCTACAACTATTATTCATTTTAGAGTAATTTTACACATTTTTATAAAATAAAACTGCACACCACAATATTTCCTTTCAGTTCCCGCCAAAAACTCCTCATTAACGGGTCAAGTGAAATCCTATACTAGTGAGGTAGAAAACATATAGAGCTGTGCTCTGTTGGTTAATTCTGAATCGGTTTTTATTAAAAACATATGAAACAGTCGTAGGAATTACGTACGACTTTGATCTTTGGATTTACATGTTCTAAATAGCTAAAAAATCGTATGGATACGAGTTAAATCGTAGATCTCGCAACGCTGATTCTAGTAGATTATAATATTAATTACATATAAATAGTAATGAACTCGCTATTTGACACGTTTATACTATAACGTCACATCTTGCTATGCTCGTACAATATTTAGAAGGCTCTGCGGCGTTTTATAAGACCGTAAAAATTATATCAGTTGATTTGACAGTCAACTATACTCTGATTTTTAATTACCTGGATTAAAATGACAGCTACGATAGACATTTTTAATGCATATGTGAGTTGTATGAGTTGAATCAACATCTCACCACTGAGTTGAATCCTACAGAGTTCCTATAGAAATTCTATTAGGATTCAACTCACAGTGCTGAGTTGCTTCAAGATTGCAACATAAAACGGGTCGATCGCAGCTGTCATTTCAGCCCAGGTAATTAAAAATCAGAGTATACACTATTATATAATTATTTCTCATGCAAACAACTGTGGAAAAGAATTGCTTGCTGGAGTTCCTGCTCCTCAAAGTTATATGAAAAAGTACAAATACTATTTTTTTATTTATTTTTTATTGCAGGAGTTCAGCAGACAGGCAGACGGCCCACTAGATGGAAAGCGTTTACCATCGCCTATGGACATTTGCAACAACAAAGGTGCTACAAATGCACTGCTGCTCTCTTAAAGGAGACTATACTATACTATACATATCCTATAGGTATTTAGGTGTACTCTATCATGACTCAGCTAGCAGACAAAAGCGAATAGGTTCGATAGTATAGATACTATGATAATAATGTTACATACATACATACATACATAACTTCACGCCAGTTCCCTTGCGGGGTAGGCACGAACAACAAAGTGCCATTTAGGCTTATTCTTACACACCTCACTTGCCTCTTTGACATTCATAACTCTTGTCATGCAAGCTCGTCTGTTCTTAAGGCTTCTGACATCACCTTCTGCTAGTACACGATCAATTTGATCATGGAAGGTGTGTCGTGGCCTTCCACGACTTCTGCATCCATCCACTTTTGCATTGTATATCTGTTTAGTCATTCAGTCAGTCAATAATGTTACAGTGGTATGAAATTCGGCTTTGACTCATGCCTTCTACCTTTGATATACAGCGATACATTTGCATTAACACACTGCTAATTCCCTTGTCACATATGTGTTCGTATAGTACAAACTTTGAACTGTATAATACGTAACCGTATTATGATTAAGGGTTACAGGAAGTTTCCACGAGGGGACCCGTTTTCCCGGTGAATTATGTAAATTGTCGCTATCCAGAGCCAGTGTGCCAGGTGCGACGTAATTCGCAAAACGTACTCTCAACTCAAGCACTGAATGCTAAACGGTTTTACTCCGACCCAGTTCATTGTTGAGAGCAACTTAAAAGTATTAGCAAATTTTTTAGAGTTGCAAAAATAAAATCCTTAGATTCTCGTCATGTCCGTCCATCTCTTTGTATTACTTAGGAAATACTAGAGCTATATGAATGAATTATGTATTAAGACCGCGAAAACACTAAAAATTGTGGGCGGCGGCCAAATATGATGTACCTGAGGGTCGAATTTTTTTTCAATGTAGTACATGACTTATATTCATGGGAAAAATTTATACGACTATGTAGGGTAGTTAGTCAGATTTTGAAAAATGTTCTTTGATTTTTTTAATTTTAATCTAAATTTAATTATTACTCTACGCAAGTTGTATTTCCGATGCATAAAATATGGTGGGTTACTACATAATAAATATCGTTGCCACCTTTGGCTAAATCGTTCTTATTAAATATCTTATTTACGAAAGTAGTAGTGCCAATGAAAATTCGTTGGCATGCCGATGAATTTGTTAGTTAATTACAACGGTGACACTAAAAAACGAGACCGTACCACCAGGTCCATTCGTCAATCCTAAGGAATCGTCCGATCGGAGATCAAAAATATCGTATGCGTTGAAAGAAAGAAAAATGTTTATTTAGGACAAGATACAAAATAATAACATCAATTATGGTGTCCTAAAACAGCCCATGCTCGAATAATGCTGGTTTCACAACCAGCGCTGATCCTCCGCAAGGATCTGTAAGTGATGCCACGGCTTAGCTAACAAAGCAAATTAATGTGTTTACACACAATGTTTACATCTTACTTAAAAGAGCAATCTATATACATATATAAAAATCAATTGCTGTTCGTTAGTCTCGCTAAAACTCGAGAACGGCTGGACTGATTTGGTTAATTTTGATTTTGAATTATTTTTGGAAGTCCAGGGAAGGTTTAAAAGGTGAGGAAATATGAAAAAAAATGCTTGGAATATAGTAAAACAACAATTTTGCTTTCTCTTAGAAACTATTCCTACCTGTCAAACATTTGATGTTCGTCCCGTCGTTTGGAAATCAAATAAATTTAAAAGTCGTACAGAAATCAAATTAAATTTAAAAGTGATTATTATTTTTTTATTTTTTTGGTTTTGAATGTCAGACGTTTAATATTCGTCCCGTCGTTCAGAAATCAACGTTTTTTATTTATTGATTCTAAGGCGGTACGAAGTTTGCCGGTCACCTAGTTTATAATGTTTCGTAATGTTTGTATTTAGACTTAGTCATTTAGTTGTGTTAATTTTCCCGTCAGAAGTTTCACAGTATTAGATATATCGAATAATTAATTCTAGTGTAGTGTAGCTTACCATTTGTTTCTGTTCCTTTTTTCTAGATTATAAGTATCCAGTTTTGGTTTAGATTTATTGTTAGGCCTTAAATTTATGGTTATACTGTCGGATACTTAAAAAAAAAACTTATCATTACAAATAAAACAAAAACATAAAAACAAACGAACAGAGGTGACGAAGAAGACATATAAAAATAAATTAATTAATAGCGGTTCGTTATAGCACATCATTTGACTTATAACTATAAAATACTTAATAAAACTACGTTTTAACGGTTTTAAGCGCGATAATTTGTTTGATTTTTATTATTCCGACGTTTCTGTTTACAAGTCGCGAAAACTTAAGAAAATCTATACATATAATAAAACTGTAGAGGTCAAATTTTTGTACAATAAAAAAAAATCTAATACCCGAGTCAGGGGGATGTAAGAAGTGAAATAGATTTTAGATTATTTTCAAATTTTTTTGTTTCTCTGTTTGTACGCGCTAATCTCCGAAACAACTGGACCGATTTAAATGAAATTTTGTATGGTGGTAGATTATATCCCTGGTCAACAAATAGGATACTTTTGATCCCGAAAAATTAAAGAGTTCCCGTGGGATAGTTAAAAAAAAAAATTTACTTTCCCGCATTAATTATAGCACGCAATTTTAATTGAAGAGTAATAATCTATACTAAATAAGATTTAAAAATATTTTCACCTTCTACGTAAACAAAGTAGCGGGTTAAAGTTAGCGATAGCCCAAAGTAACTATTCCACGCGGATGAAGTCCCGGGCACAAGCTATATTATATAAAATACTTGTATCATATTTATGGTCTCTCTGGTAAATTAGGTGGTCAATTAGGATTTTTTTACTTAGTTCTGAACCCAAAAATAGACTGCAGGTTCCTTATTATGGCGGTATGATGTTCCAAGACTTTGATGCAACATAGCGAAAACTCCTCCTAAAGGCAGCAGAGCAATGCGTTGTCGTCGTCAGCCAAGCACAGTCCATTGTTGAACGTAGGTCTCCTTAAGTGGGCGCCACTTATCCCGGTCCTCCACCTTTCTCATCCAGCGCGTACCGGCGACCTCGCGCAGGTCGTCAGTCCATCGGGCTGGAGGGCGTCCGACACTACGTTTACCAAGACGCGGTCTTCACTCCAGGACTCGTCTGCTCCATCGGCTATCGGTCCTACGGCAGACGTCGCCAGCCCATTGCCACTTCAACAATTTTGCGAGCTATGTCGGTTATCTTGGTTCTCTTACGTATGTCCCCATTTCTAATTCTATCCTTAAAAGAGACGTATTCCATGTGTAAACCTGGGATATAAGCTAGCTCTGTGACGAGTCCTATTCAATTACATTCAGTAGCTTTCACACGATGTTCTAACAAACAGACAGACAGACAAACAAAAATTCTAAAAGTTGCATTTTCGTAATCTATTGGTCTGAATAATATTACAGACTTATTATTTGTAGATTTGTAGACAGATAATGTACTATATATAATATTTTCTTAAGTTTCCGCCACTAGTATACATAATAAAACTACGTTTTAACGGTTTTAAGCGCGGAAATTTATTAGATTTTTTTTATTTCGACGTTTCGACCACTTTTCAGTAGCCGTGATCATGGAAGACTAAAATGTCAAGTGTCAATAAGTATTGTTAAAGTTTTATTTAGCCTACCGCCAATTTATTCATTTTAATTAATTAGTTTTAATTTTATTTATGGTTATTATTTACTCTATGGGAGCTTAATCTATGGAGGAATAATAAAAAACAAATAAATTATCGCGCTTAAAACCGTTAACGTAGTTTTATTAGATGATGTCCTTTTTGGTATAACATGAAACAGCTATTGAAACTTTTATGAGAATGAATTTCAGCATGATTTAAGCGTGAAACAAACTTTTCCAAGCCACGGTGGTAAAAGTTTCGTGTTTTACCACGGTTTACTATTTGATTCGAGTTCACAATTGCATTCTATATGTAAACTTTGCTCTAGATTAGGTTTGTGGTATGGAGGACAGCGTATGCATGCAGTCCTTTGTTTTCGTTAGATTGAGTCCACAATCCTACTTCTAATTCTTATCTTAAAAATCGTTGTGTTGCACGATGTACAGAAAATGAAAATGAATGTATTTATTTAAAAATGGAATCTAATAGATTACTTATTGAAAGTAATGAGTCTACCACCGCTTCCAAAGCAATTTTAGTTACTGTTAAAAGAGAAGAAGCAGCGCAACAAACTCCCCAGCAACATATTTTTACTTTATAATCATTAAAAACTTTGTACCCCTTTTACGAAAATTGCGTGGACGGAGGAGTATGAAATTTATAGTTTATATAGAGAAGGAGTGCAGAATGCAAATAATTTTTTTTAAATTATGCTTATTTATAAATTACACACAGTACCATGTATTTGACACACACACGCATATATACTCTTTTGTTTATTGTTAAAGTCAAATTAACAGCCTTGGCGAAATCTGTGATTATAGAAGTTATAGTCTTTGACAACGGAACCTTAATAATGTTCAAACTTATAATTTAAATTAATTATGGTCGAATTTCGACCACTGGGCTACTACTAGTTATTATTGTTTAATTTTTTTTAAATTTAGTTTATACAAGGTTTAACAAAATATTTTTATAAACAATTACTGAAAATATTGATAGCGATCCCATTATTCCCATTCGGTGCGGTCATTTAAATTTTTTTAGTCGTATAATAAATAAGCTTTCTCGCAAAAACGTAGCTTTACTAATTTTTTAAACTTGTTTACTGAAAGCTTTAAAACGTTTACTCGGATTTTGTTGAAGAGCATTATGCTTTGCCCCACGAAACTATTAGTTATAGTGGGGTGTCTTTCGCGGAACAGTATAGAAAGGCGCCTTCGTCTTCTTTCTACCATCGCACCACTCGCAATCGGCTGGGCTTTCATGCCCACTTTCTTAACCTATTAACCTCGTGTGCACAACGGTTTTCAAGAAAGTATCTTTTGCGCACCGTAGAGCTTGAGAATGCACTCCCCCAGCAGAGGTTTCCCTGAACACTATTATATGGGGTTTTTTTTTTAAGTTGTCATAAAATTTCTCCAAGCACGACAGCATGTTAATAGCACCTCTAGTGTTGCGAAGTCCATAGACGAAGGTAACCGCTTTTCATCAGGTGGACCATTTCTCGCATCCGCTGCAGCTTCCATATCCGTGACGTACGGCCCCGTTTTACGGAAACCGGCTACTTACGTGGAGAACAAATGTCTAGCTATGGCGCCTCCAAGACCCGTTCGTAGGGGTAGACCCACGAAATGCTGGCTTGATGTCGTAAAGTATGACATGCGTACCAATGATCTCACAAATAAGGATGCCGAAGACCGCGCGAAGTGGAGAAGAAAAAGTAAGAAAGCGGACCCCGGGCTTCGAGGCAGACGCTCCGAACGCAACCGGAATTTAACGCTAGGATGATGATGATTCAAGTAACGATATTTAATAGGGTTTATTTCCGGACATTTTTGCAAAATCATTATGTTTCCATCAAATCCCTCCGTCTTACTCTCTGTCTGCGTATATCACAGTCACAGTCATTTAAGGGCAGAGTGAGCTAAGCCTTTGCGAACCAATCTCATTGCACGCAGAGGCACGGAGTTCGATTCCTGGAATAGTAAATTTCGTAAACGAGTTTACGTTATCAACTCTACAGAACCTTTATCATTCGTTTACTGCCACGGACTTGCCCGATTTTATAAGCAGATTTTATGGTTATACATATAAGTCTTTCTCTTAAATATAATTTAGTTGTAAATCTATATATCTTGTTCCCGATATCACGTCTATATGTGGGAAAGTTTCAATTCGTGGCATATTCCATTCATCTGCTATGAAGTGAGGCTTTGGCAATACTAAGTGCGGTTCGGGACACTTTACATCCTTCGATTTAATTTGGGTTACTTATTAAGAATTATAATATTTGGATCATTTGTTTATTTATTGACATGGCTAATCTGAACAGTTATATAGATATTGTTCAACGTTCATACATATTTTTCCTTCTATCTTCATACATTAAAATGTAACCAAAAGGATAAGTTATAGTATTATAAGTTATATGTATAATTTAATAGAGAAGCATTTCGCCCGTTCAGCATTCAGCCCGCTAAAACAGCTTCCATATTTTCGGGCACTTCAACAACGCAGATTTAAATTTTAAAATCATTGAAAATTTTCTCAGTTTTCTTATAATATGAAAATCGTGCCGATTTCAAGTATTGAACCCTGTCGCAATAAGGATGTCAAACAACCGAATACACAGAGCAAGACACAAAATATATAAGACATGTCTATTGAACTAATAAGGTGCACTCACGGAATTATAATGTTCGTCACCTTAAAGTCGACTTTTGCTTGCACAAATACAAGAAACAGTACTGTCAACATTTGAATAAATGTTACATTTATAAAACACTAGCTGCGCCCGCGTTTGTTTCGAATCCAAAAAAAAGGTAGCCAAGTTACTATATACTTATAATATCAGCTATCTGCCGGTGAAAGTGTCGTCAAAATCGGTCTAGCCGTTTCAGAGATTAGTCGGAACATCCAGACAAACTTTTTTAAAATTGATTTTTTTATATGGGTATCGTATACGATATCTATATAAAAAATCATGCATATGCATGAGAAAGTATGAAAAAGTATGAGAAAGTAAGCTTTTATTCTGACGTTACAAAAAGACACTTAATTTTATTTATTTGTATGTATAGATAGAAAAAAGAAAATTGCAATGTTGCCAATGACAGACGTTGTGATAAATAATAAGAAACAAAGAGGATATAATCACTACGCTAATTATAAATATTAAACCAATAAAAAGGTTTTACATGACTAAACAATCTTCTTAGATAAGATAGAAAATCAAACCACTTTGATTTAAGTCATTTTAAATTTTATTATCAAACAGTTAAACGTAATTGGCTGTGGAACAGTATGTTCTGTGACTTAGTTTGAAAAGGTAACATGTGCTCGCGGAACGTTAAACGAATCAATTTAAAAACTGACGAACTATTTTATTCCGCCACTGTACAAAAGCTATTTTTATCAAAAAAATTCCTAACTCCTTTTTAGCTTTATTTATGTCAGGACTACAAGAACCAAAGATGCACTCGACGGCCTGACATGCCATCTCTACTTATGTACTTCTGTTCTTTATTCAAATACCGCATCACTCTTAACAAACTATAATCGCAATTTCATGGTGCGGACTGCTGTGCAGTGTACACGCTCTATATGCCGTCACGCCACGGATGGCACTGGAGCGCAGGAGTTCACAGAACCCTTCGGCAGGTAGCAGATACTTAGCAAGGAATGCTATGTTGCTTACGTGGGCCTGTGTGCCTACACCGGAGCGCAAGAGTCCCTTTGCTGGTTTCTTTGTAGTACCACACTTGTTATCTTTATATTTTGTCTATTAAACCAGTGTTTAGAGTAAGTCGTGAGCTCTGTTTTGCGACAATTGTAATATTTACACAAAGTTCAAGTCGTTCAAGCTTTCTTCAGTTTAGTCAAATATAGTAGTGCCTTAAGTGCTCTTAGAGAAATCCTGATTTTAGGAGTATATGGAAGAAAATATTTAACTTTGTACAAGTAGTCGTTTGCTGTAAAGATCATTGTCGCGTGGGCCAATGGTCTGGTGGGCGTTGCCATGGCTACCATCGATTGCCGGCGCCGGGCGCATCTTGCAGCGTGCACAACAGCTCACGAACCTAATAACAGATACGGTTAAAATGGACCCACGCAAAAGGTATAGACAATATAATGAATCAGTAGATAAGTATACGTAATCTATACTAATATTATGTACAGGTAAAGTTTGTGAGTTTGTTTGTTTGTACGAAGTAATCTCTTACCTAAACTTAACTACTGCACCAATTTTGAAAATTCTTTCTCTAGTACAAAGCTATATTATTCCTGAGTGACATAGGCTATTATTTGATTATGATTAATAATATTTTTTAGTTTTTTAATGACGCCCAGCTAAGTGGGCACTAGCTGTCCAAGCTAGTATTTTCTTAAGTTTTCGCGACTAGTACACATAATAAAGTTTTAAGCGCGGTATTTTATTTGATTTTTATTATTCCGACGTTTCGGCCATTTTAAGTAGCCGTGATCACGGCACGCGAAATACCGCGCTTAAGTTAAAACGCAGTTTTATTACAGGTCACCTAGTTTACTATATAACACTAGATGGTGTCTAGGCTGAGTATTCCACATACTTACATATTTCCCTGTCCCGAACCAAATTTAGTTTCGCCTAATTTCTGATGTCAGCAAACAATAATCACGTCATAATAGACATAGAGAAAAGTCATGGTGTAAATTTATGTTACGAATTGCAGGACTCGAATTAAAATGCCGTTGGATTACTATAGAATTTATTAGAACTATACAAACACGTATAACACAGGTACAAATATAACTGAACACAACCAGTCCAAACGTAAAGCACGATTCAATAACACACGCAAAGTCCGTCACTAAATAGTTTACCGAATGTACACAAGTCTCGCTTTGATCGTGGTTCTCGCTCGACTGCCGATCTCTCCATTGGGCCATTGCTTTATACTGCACCGATACAATATGTCTGCCCGACCGCGTGCACAGAATTTCTTAGAATCATTTCGACACACCTGGCTAGTGACTGTCATAAAAGATTACAATAAACAATGAGCTGTTTTCTAATCGCAAATTTTAAACACAAAGTAAACAAAAGAAGTCCAAATGCGGAAAGGTACAGTGTGCTTTTATGGTATGCAGGTGTGAATCCACTTTTGTCGGCGTGTAGGTTGTAGCAATATATTGGCTTACTTAGTTGGATTTTTCACATATTATTATAGGTTCCTTATTTCCCGCAAACACAATATCATCCCTATCAAGAAACAAGTTATCGATATTTCGTAATTATGATTACGAAATATCGATGACTTTCTATTATAATTAATTAAGTACGACACGATTAAATTTTTCGGGTTAAAGAATTTATTTTTCTCACGAAATATTTTTTTTGGTTCACTTAAACTACGAAAATATTGAAGATATTAAAAAAATGTTATATTGAGATAGAAGATTCAAATACTAAAATTGCTGGTAATCATAATTTTTTGGAATTCTTAGTCGAAAAGTTAATAAATATTTTAATTTCTTCGAATATTTTATGAGTATATTCGATTTTTACTACAATAATTTTGTTTATTTGTTATAAGTACACTATTTAAATGTAATGTATTACGTCTTTGTTTTCTCGAAATAATTCAAATATTGTTGATATATTGACGATATCACGGTCTTTATACACTATCAGGTTGAGGTATGTATTTGCTTTTAAAAAATAGAAAATTAATGTTCCCATTCCGGATTCCTTTTAAGAAAATAAGTTTTCGAACCCTTATTTTTTTGGTCCGCTCCGATTTCTTCTCAAGATAAATCCAATCACAAAAGAGTTTAATAAAGGAATCAAGATTTTATTTAATTTCCCCTTTTTTTCTTGGGCAAAGGAATTTTTCTTTACCCGCTGTTGCACGGTTGGGAGGAATTTAATTTCGAAGCCTTGTGATTTTCGAGATGTTTTCAGTTATTCACTTATCGATGATCGGATTTAGCTATGATAGAGTAATTACTAAGCTTATTAGGTCAAGGACCTCGGCTGTATTTGATTGGTAGATGATTTTATGTATTAGGGGATTAAAAATAACTCATTCTGTTAAATTAATTGTATCAACCTATGACGTCATAAGTATGTTCGGTCGTTTATCGTTAAGCCGATACTGGACGGATCAACTGCATTGAATCAACGTCTTTATACATCATTTTTACTTAGAAGATCATTTTTGACACGATTCACACGATTTTTTTAATCTATTACACTATAATAAAACTACGTTTTAACCGTTAAAACGTAGTTTTTAACCAACTTCCAAAAGGAGGAGGTTCTCAACTTGATTTTTTATGTATGTTCACCGATTACGCTGAGATTTATGATCCGATTTACGTGATTCTTCTTTAATTTGATACGGAATAGTTGCCATTTAGTCCCTTCAAAATTTAACATAGTTTGGCCCAGTATTTTTCATTTTATGAACATTTTTTATGAAAAAACTTTCCGTTCCCGTTTCTTAGTAATTTTCAAAATATAGTAATTTTTATGTTTTACTTCCCACCGACTTCAAGATATTTTAGATAATATATATTAAAAATAAGATATTATAATTAAAAATAGCTTTAGAAAAAGTTATTTTATACTTTTTAGTTTTTAAAGTCGTTTTTTTTAAATGATTTTTTTTATATTATGTGTACTAGTCGCGAAAAATTAAGAAAATATTATCAATTACACTATTGAATGATGTTTGAATGTTGTCAAGTTAAGGAGAATTTAAACTTGACATTGAAGTAAAAAAAATAACCTTCTAAATGTACAATTTAACTAAAACTTTATTCAAAAATTTATCTGCTATGACAAAACAAAGTATAAAGTGATTCTTTTACTACTTTACAAATGGTAACATCAACTTACCATAACGTTGGAATTTATTAAAATTGTTTCTAAAAGTTTGTACTTATTAGCTTTCTTAGTTTTTTTTTATTGCCTGAAGTAGGCAAACAGGCAGACGGCCCACCTGATGGAAAGTGGCTACCGTCGCCTATAAACGTTTGCAACACCAGGGGTGTCACCAACGCGTTGCCGACGTCTAAGAAATTTTGTAATGCCCTTCATAAAAAACCCCATATCATAACGGAAGGGGAAAGCCATGGCGGGAAGTTCCCTCCAGATTATCGTTGTACGCGGAATAAAAGTATGAATACTATTAGTTAATTTCGGTTGTAAATATTTATTTATTAGTCTCTTTAAAATTAATTGTAATATTAATGTATATAATAATATAATAACTCCTCCCACTTTAGGGGAACGGACAGTATACCCGCCACGCTTGTCCAAGGCGGCTTGGCAGGTTTGACACATCGGTTATTTCGAGGTGCAGGTTTCATCACGATGTTTTCCTTCACCATTGTTAGTACGTGGTAATTGTAACAATATGCACATTAGGCCAGAAAACTGCTTAAATAGTGCATGCGTTCGGGCCAAGATTCGAACCCGCGCCCTTTGAATTTGAGACGCGTGCGCTAGCCATTTCGCTACCACGCCTTTTAATGTATTAATATTACTGTGCTATTGTATAAATACTTCACTTATAAAAAATATCTTTAAAACCCTTAGTGAATACAGTCTTAATTGTAACTTCTAGATTGTAATAGTAAAAAGTATCTTGAGAAGAAATAAAAGAGTATATAATAAGAAACTGTCTCGGAAATTGACAACATCAATATAACAAAAAAGCAGAAGAGACCTCAGCTTAGCTGCATTAACCATGAAAATTAAATGGTGGTAGGCATATGAGTTTTCACGTACCTACCCGCACATACAAAACAGAACCCACGCAAATCATAAATCATTGTTCTCATTGTTAGATAACACACCTTTGTGTTGAGTCAAAGCTAATATTAGAACTTTGGGCAGGTAAACGAATGAAGCCCAAAAGTTAGAGTTCCGGACACCCAATTGCCAAACCCAAAATGCCTATATTCTATAAGCCTTTGTGAAGTCGTTAGAAACTTCGAAACCATTGTTTATTAGATTTTATGTGACCTATTTATGACATTAACCCATTAACGTCTCCATTTTCAGCTTAATTTCTGTGTCGGTAATAATTAATATATCTACTGATATAACCAAAAGTTGTAATATCCAAACTAATATTATAATGGCGTAAGTAACCCTGTATGTCTGTCAATATGCTACGTGTTCGTGGAAAGCCGACAAAAGCTGTCCTTTTGTAAAAAAATGATAATTTTATGTTACATGTGCTGTAGTAGTTCGTGATGAATTTGATGGCGTATCCAATGTCTACCGAACGTAGACATTGGATACTTTTACATACATACATAACTTCACGCAAGTTCCCTTGCGGCGTAGGCACGAACAACAGAGCGCCATTCAGGCTTATTCTTACACACCTTACTTGCTTCTTTGACATTCATAAATCTTGTCATGCACGCTCGTCTGTTCTTAAGGCTCCTGACATCACCTTGTGCTAGTACACGATCAACTTGATCATGGAAGGTGTGTCGTGGCCTTCCACGACTTCTGCATCCATCCATTTTTGCATTGTATATCTGTTTAGTCATTCTTTCATCTTTCATTGGATACTTTTCGTCTCGGAAAATGATTTGGGGAAATTTACTCAATTTTATTCCTCAAATTATCCAGTTTTTAGGATATTTTTTATTGCATGAATTCAGCAGACAGGCAGACGGCCCACCTGAGGCAAACCGGTTACGGATAGCGGTAGCGGATAGTGGTTATTAGCGGACTTTTGCAACACCAAAGGTGCTACAAATGCGTTGCTGCTCTCTTAAGGGAGACAAACCTGGACATTAATGCCGGAACACAACTCAAGGTTGTCGTGGCGACATACTCTAAACCAGGCATGGTAGACATCCAGACGGGCAAGTAAAGCAAACCGCTACCACCTGGCTGTGGGTTGTTTGTCGCCTCTTACAACAGGCTGCCTGGTCGAAGGAAATTGTATTCTTTCTCCGTTCCTACAGGGATAAAGTTTAGGATAAAATGAAGTAGATTTTATGACCAGCCATCGCTACGAAGTAAAGTCTCCGGCGGCTCCATACCCAGTTACTGGTGAGTCCCCAAAGCTAGAGTCGAGGCAAAGAGGTAAAACCTCGAGGCCCCAACCTCCTCAATTCGATATAGAGGTAGAAGGCTCTGAAGCGAGAGACAAGTACTTGATTGATTTTGTTTATCATAATTATGAAATGTACGCGAGCGATGCGATTATGTGAAGATGTCCTATACCAAATAATGCGAAATAAATACCTGTCGTCATAGTTGAAATGTTTGTGATGGCTTAATATGAATTTGAAATATTTGACGTCCAATTTCACTTTATGAGTAATGACAGAGACATTCCAGAATCCAAGAGTACTACTAATTTATTATTGGAACAAAATATTTCTAATAGGATATCGCAGCTTTTGCCATGGGATAGTTCCAATCGCGCGGAAACAATAATACATAAAAATAGTTGATCTGGCCGATTGCCAGATTTCAAGGGTGCAAGGGTAAGAGGGAATGGAGATAAATGGACTCACCCGTAATAATATGAGCTGAGTAACCGGAGCGTCTGCGATACAGGAGCAGCAGTGCGTGTTCTCTTGTTATATATCTCCCGCTTCACAACTAGATTCACTTGCCACTTATCACCAAGCTCTTGGAACCCGATTAGTATTGCAATTGGGTGGATATCTCAAATGCGCGCGCGATGCGTGAATGTCTTTACGACGGGTCGATTCAGACTGATCGTTGAGACGCGGAAGTGCGGGGTAAATTACTTTTTCGGGGAATCATCGTTCGTTACGCGGTGGCGTGAACAATAGTTCTTGTTCATTCTTGTTATTGAAATATATATATACAATTTTATAACAATCTATCCAATTATAAAACATTAAGGAACAGAAAAAAATGCCTAATATTAGACGGATTTACTCAATTGATTAAATTTGATTGAAAAGAAGACAACTCAAAGGATACGACGGTATTCAAAGACATTGAATGACTCAATTTTGTGTTTATATAGATCACTTCAGATCATTCGCCCAAATTGATACAGAAATGAAGCGTCTAATATCAACTTACCTATGCTTCTCTGTCAGAATTCGAACCATTTCATTGTAATGAGAAGCGTGTGCGTTAACCACTAAGCTATAAGAAATTGTACGAAATTGATTTATTTCAAAAAGTATAAATTTCATAGATTTATTAGGTTTTTGTTTGTAGGTCAGCAAACTGTTAGTTGGTCCACCAGATGGTATACTGGGAAAACACCGAGGGAGCTTATACAACTTGCAGACGTATACCATAAAGGAGCAAGTGGATGGACGTATGATGGACGACTGCCAAATGTGGAGAAACTGTGGATTCACTCCCGTTCGCCGGCAAGTAAGTGCTACGTTAAAATAGCGACATACGTTTATAAATATATAAGTTGGTATCTTAAAATGCCTTCAAGGCCGGCAGCGAGTTGATAACACCTCTGGTATTGCAAATGTCCATAGATGATGATAACCGTGTTTTTATCCGTGCAGGAACGGAGAAAGACTACAATTTCCTGCGGCCGGGCGGCCTGTCGTAAGAGGCGACTTACCAACCCACAGTCAGGTGGTAGGGCATTTGCCCGACTGGATGGCTACCGCCCCTGGTCTAAAGTATGTCGCCATAACAACCTTGAGTTGTGTGCCGGCATTAGTGACCAGGTTCCAGTCTCCCTTAAGAGAGCAGCAGCGCATTTGTAGCAACTTTGGTGTTGCAAATGTCCATAGGCGATGGTAACCGCTTTCCATCAAGTGGGCCGCCTGCCTGTCTGCTGATCTTCTGCAATAAAAAAAAATAAAAAAATAACCACTTTTTATCAGATGAGCTCTACACACCTATATGCTGTTACTCCAGCTATAAAAAAGCGGTTACGATTGTAATCGCTAACCGCCTATGGACATTTGTAACACGAAAGGTGCTACCAATGTACTGCCGCTCTAGCCTACCTAGTTATGGCGGCATACTCTAGACCAAGGGTGGTATCCATCCAGATAGGCACATACTCTACCACCTGGGTTATTTTGTCGCCTCTTAGGACAGGGCGCCCGGCCGCAGGAAATTGTATTATTTCTACATTCCTGCATGGATAAAAGGCATATTACAGTTATTTATTTTATTGCTTGTAGGCTACGAATTCGCAACATCATGGACGATGCCAACGCTTTGCCAGCCACCAGGGTCAGATAGGAGGGATAGTATAGATGGAATTGTATATAAGAGGATAGGTGTTGTGTTGAGGGGGGGGTTTGAAAGAATGAAAAAAAAATATTTATTTTTGGAAATAAATGCACATACATAAAATACAAGGATTTTTACTGATAAATAGATACAGTTTAAGAAATGTACGTACATAAAATTCACGGCAATGAGGCTGGAAACTCAGCATTATACTGTGTCAAGACCTAACACAGCGCTGATTTTCAGTTCCAACCTCCATCAAACCAGAATCAAGAGGGAATTGGATACGGGAGGATAGGATTCATATATGGGATCAGGCAGAGCATGGGAAGGAGAAAGTAGGCCATTAATTCTAAGCTAACTATTTCATGTCAAGACTCTGTGTGAGCAATTACCCAATCAGAATAATACTTCCAGCATTACTATGTGAAACTTAAAACAAGAAACTGTAGATACCTAGAGTGTGCAGGATTCGAAGCCAAATAGATAAATCAGATTATCAGTAACCTAATCTTCTATACGAAGGCACCGCTGGAATTGCTTTAAAGGCCAATATTTCCGTGAAATAATGCCGTAACTCAATGAGTCAACCCCTGAAACCGAATGTAGGGCAACTGGATTGTTCGAATCAGTTTACTTGCAAGGTCAGTTTTACTGAATGTTGATTCACAGAAAGGTTCAGTTGTGTGATTAGAAAACTAAAGGTAATATTTTAGTGTAGCTAGCTGAGTCATCGGTATTGGTCTTTATATCGTCGATGACATAAAACGTTACTTTGAGGGCACTATCACATATTTATCATTCAAATATGATTTCATACTTTCATTTAAATGATGCTGTTTTTCATTTTTACATATTATACTGACGACCACATAAACATCACACTTTATCAAGATGAATAACGGTCTAGTCCTGTATTCCGTTCCTATGAGTGAGATTTCATTAATTGCAGTAAAAAACAATACGTATTTGGGTTAGATTCATGGGTAGCAAGGCGATCAGTGAGAGGGGTACATCTTACTCGAATAACTTAGATTCAAAGATAAAAAGTCTTAAAATATATAAGATATTCGAAGCCATTTTTGAGATTAGACGGATGATATAATCATATGTGTACGCTTGCGATAGGATCCCTTAACTATGACCATAGACAATATGAATCGCATGTAGTTATTATACCGTCACAGGTCTTCATATAAAAATGACTCATACTTCTCCGATCATATTTCTACGATAGTCTAATAAGGCTCTGAATTAGACTTTAGAATGTTGTGCATTGGTATGCTTATTAATGAGTCACGTACTCACCTATGAGCCGTAACCGTTACAGAAATCATAGTGTGTACGTGGCTCTCGAGCTCTAGCAGCTCGGCACGTTGATTGCTCGCAATGAAATGACGAAGCCAACATACGCTTGCCTGACCAGGGTAATGTTACGAGGTTGCAAAAAACACAAAGCCGCTGACAGGCTACCAGAAGCCATAGATAACCACTCAAAACCAGAGATAGCCACCGAACGTCAACGAATGACCAACTAAGCCGCAGACGACGCCAACGCAAAGCCCGCGAACGTGTTTCCAACGAGAGCCGTTGAGAGACGAGACCACAATGATGAAAGAAGGCTTAAACGCCTCCAAACCCCGTTCCCGACGGGTAGTTGCTCATCAAGTAGAAACTGGGCAAAAAGGTTTTCTTCGAGGCCCCAACCTCCCCACCGCCTCAAATTGCCAAGAGTTAGATCACCGACAATGAGATTAATGTCGGCGTATACGTTAACGCCGGGTTCCTATATCTTACCGGCCGTTCATTTGCTCTACTGCCGGTTAAAATTTGACATAAGCTCCAGACGTATATTCTAAAATTTGTAGCATTTGTAGCACCTTTGGTGTTGCAAATGTCCATAGGCGATGGTAACCGCTTTCCGTCAAGTGGGCCGTCTGCCTGTCTGCTGAACTCCCGCAATAAAAACCAAAAAAAACCCGCCATTTAATGCCGCAGCGATATTGTGAAAATTTTAAAATTTGGGATGGCCTCTATAACAATGAAGGATGACTTGTAATGTTCATAAGTGTATAATATCGTTAATCAGATCGTAAAAAATCTTATAAAGGAGCTACCTCTCTAATCTTTATTTTTTCCTGACTGATCAAGATTTCATAGACAACCCAAAAAACTATTATATTGCTAAATAAAGTAAGTAAACAGATTGGAAATATTATATCTAAGCATTTAATAGAAAAACGTTATGCTGAATTAAAAGTAGTATCTATCTGTCATTAGCCTTAAGCCAAAACTTTATTTCTTGAACTAAACTTAGACCATTGATCGTGTTAAGGAACTCCTTTGAATTGGTCTTGATACTTTTAAACCTCTAGTCAATTATTTGACTTTTTTGGAAAATCACAAGTTCTAGTCTTCATGCAAATTATTTAAATTGCATTGTACTTAAAGTACAGTACTAAAAACGTTGCCCAGTTACGTTTTACCGTGACCAGAAAATAGAGTAACAAATTTTCAAAGATACGAGAATAGTGGCAGAAATTGAATCATGGTAAATAATCTAGGGAAGCAAATGAATATTTGTGTAAAATATGTTTTGGATATAAATAATCTCTAGAGTAAAAGCCAAGTAGCAATAGCTTATTACATAATATATGTAAATCAATGTATATAACTACACCTATGCACTATAAGACAGGGTGCATCCAATTTCACCGAGCGGCTACGGTTGGAAGGAGCTGAATCGACTGCTAGAAGTGCATCAACAAACTTAATCTGCCTGTCTGGTACCAGTGTACGAACGGCGGATTTTATTTCGTTTGCAGTTTATTTATAATATACAGGCGCACTTAATTATATCTACAACGCTTAGTAGACAAGTGTGAACTGCACACACTCATTTTCGCATTTTTATTATATTATAGACGTCTTTATTCTTATGTATTTTGACCTTTTTCGTAATCATTTAACCTAAATTGCACTTTAAAAGACTATCATAAAGTTCAAAATTCAATGCACTGTTACGCACGTATGTGTATCTACGTATCTGTTGATCTACGCATAAAAAATAATATCTGCTCTAAGTATATACGAATAGAGCTAAAATTCATTTGAAATATTTTAAGTTTTGTCTAAAGTATATATTAATATTAATTAATACGTTTAAAGATGTGAAAAAAGTCAGAGGGGCTAATTTGGACCAGCAGATTGCAAAAATGGAATTTTTAGAATTTTTGTCTGTCTGTCAGAGTATCACGTGAAAACTACTGAACGGATTTAAATGAAACTCTACATAGGGCTAGCTCGTATCCCGGTGTGTAACTTGGGAAACTTTTTATCCCGATATATAAAGTAGTTTCCGTGGGATAGACGAAAATAGTGAAAAAGATGGCGCTGCGAATGCATCTTTTTTGGAAACCACTGAACGTATATGAATGAAACAACACATGCTGGCTTATAACTCGAGTTAACATTTAGGATACATTTGTTCCCGATAAAGGACGTCATTTCCTCAAAATGAACGGATTAGAAAAAAAGATGGCGCTCCAATTGTGATTTAGACTATTGCTGTAATTTAACAAATATTTTGTTAGGTTGACCACATTACGTATTAGCTACTTCAAATCAGGTTGGCTGCGACTTTTCTTTATGTTTTGCTGTGCAATTGTCTGCACTGTAAATATTGACTTAGTTCCTATGTAATTGTAGTTAATTGAACAAGAAAGTAAAGTATCGAAGGTTTATTTATATATATAAAACACCTAATTATTTTTTTATGTACTAGAGAGCTACTACTACTACTACTACCTAGTATGTAATAAATATACATACATACATAACTTCACGCCAGTTCCCTTGCGGGGTAGGCACGAACAACAGAGTGCCATTTAGGCTTATTCTTACACACCTCACTTGCCTCTTTGACATTCATAACTCTTGTCATGCAAGCTCGACTGTTCTTAAGGCTCCTGGCATCACCTTCTGCTGACATCACCTGACATCACCTGTAATAAATATAATAGTGTTAAATACGTGTAATGGAAATAAGCGTTAGTAATAAAGCAATAGGATGTTAGTAAATATTAGGCACATATTATAATAAGAAATAGCGTTATATAAATGTACTAGCTGATACCCGACCGCTTTGCGTGCTGTAGAATCCGTTCTTAGCTGACGTCTACTTGGCGAAAGGCAGATCCATGCCAAAATTCAAGTCTATAGGCATTATAGTTCTTAAGATATCGTGATGGCTCACTATATACGTGGATTTCAAGTATATATATATAGATTAGTGATAACTTATCATTGATAAGGATTAGACGTAAGTAAGATAATAAATAAAAGAAGTAGAAAGAAAAAGAGCACCCATTCCCAAAAGAAAATATAAAGATTAAGAGCCATAGGACACAAAAAGACAAAGAAAACCTCTTTCTTGCCTGATAATGGAAGAGTACGGCGAATAAAAAAAAACAGGACCATGAGAAGCAATGTATGTGGCTACTACCAGTAGTTTAAAGCACCGTGAACATATAAAATTTTGACATTGGTGAATTTTTTCGTTCACGTTGAAGTATGAAATTCTGGACAAAAAGGTACACGTTCCAAGCGTATTGTGAGCCAGCGGTTGAAATATGAAGTGTACTTGATTTTAACGAGGCGAGCGAATGCGGTACCAGACAATTTCTCAGTGTGACAATTGTATAGTAAATATGGCCAAGTGCGTGTCAGTTCATGCATAGTTTAGTGTTTCTCATTTGGCCACAGAACCCTGAAAAAGCATTTGGTTAAAAATACTTTATCTGTATTTTTTTTAAACTTTTCACAGAGGGGAGGAAACCTTTTACGATTTTGAAAGTGAATCTCGTCACCTACTGGCTTAAATAAAAAAGGTATTAATAACATTGTAATGGTTCTTAAGAGTCTTTTATAATACCCAATAAGTCTATAATACACTAAAAACTTGCCCTTCAATTATGTATTTGTTTGCCACTCTTAATTTTAATTTTGTTTTTATAAGAAAATATTAATGTTTATAAATGTCTATTATATTGTTGCATTATATGTCTTTATTTAGTATGCATACGTATAGGAACGGAGAAAGAATACAATTTTCTGCGGCCGGGCGGCTTATCGTAACAGGCGACAAAGCAACCCACTGCCACAGTCAGGTGGTACTGTATTTGCCCGTGGGGATGACTATCACCCCTGATCCGGAGTATGCCGCCATAACAACCTTGAGTTGTGTTCCGGCATTAGTGGCCAGGTTTCAGCCTTCCTTTAGAGAGCGGCAGCACATTGATAGCACCTTTGGTGTTACAAATGTCTATACGCGATGGTAACTGCTTTCCATCAAGTGGGTCGTCTGCCTGTCTGCTGAACTTATGCAACAAAAACAAAAAACATGCATTTGCTGCTGAAGACCACGCATAGAGAAAAAGGAAAAATAGGAAATCATAACCTGGGCTCTGAAATTAATATTCAGAAAGCAACTAGTATTTATCGCTTTGATGATAATAGTATATTTATCATTTAAATGTATTGTAACTATTCGTACTATAATTAACATGTATACCTTCACCATGCCTAAATGGCACTCTGTTGTTCGTGCCTACCCCGCAAGGGAACTGGCGTGAAGTTATGTATGTATGTATGTATGTACCTTCACCATGTCTAATGCTAATATTTAAAAAAAATATGCATAAAAAATAAATTAAATCATTAAAAAAAAAACATTACAGACACTGCCATGTATTTGACACACACGCGCATATATACTCTTTTGTTTATTGTTAAAGTCATTCAGTGTAGCTTTGGCGAAATCTGTGATTATAGAAGTATATATAGTTTTTGACAACAAATTATTATGGTCGAACTTCGACCACGGGCGACCAATAGTAAACCTAATTTTACAATAATACATTAGTAACGATGGGTGGATAATTCCGAGCATATTTCGTAATGGTTACTCCATTATCATCAAAGACTTAAAACAAGTAGCCCAAAGTTTACACAGAAAAAACAATTAATACATTTCGAAATGGCCCCAAAGCGGTCGCAACGGGAATGAAGGGTTGAATTATGAAAAATGTTAATAGGCATGTCAGGTGAACAAAGGCTCGTAGGGCTGGCTCGCGCCGTTGCCGGTCACGCCGCCAAACCGTTGGATAGCCTGCCTAGTCGACACCGAACAACCGATCGCCTTGTCATAGAATAAAGCGACAACATCAGAAGCCCTAAAGCTGTCTCTTTCGCAGATTCGTATAACGAACATGACGAGTGTCAAAATATAAAGGAACATTGCTTTGTCTTATTAAGACTAGTATATCTAGACACTTGTGGATTTCACTAAGCGTTTGTAAAAAAGCAACTTCTTGAAGCTTTTAAATGTCCCTATTGAACTTCTTATGGGAGGATAAACCGCTTCGTTACGTAACGCGTTACGGCGCCAGTCTGTCTGGCTTCCCTTTCTCTCACGCATAAGGCAGCGATAGGCAGGCTCCTCCTCTCTCACTCTAACCCACAGCGCTAGCCGTATTTCGCAAAGTAATAATCTAAGCTTTTCTCAAGTTATACAATTTCAATATTAAATAGTTCAACTTAGATTAGTTATTAGTTTAAGGTGTCATTTCTGTCGGGCTTCCCGAGACGCACACGTTTTTATAACTCTTAATAAAATCAAATTTCAAAAAATCAACCAAGTATATTTTGTTTCACTCACAATGAAGGGTTGTGTAGTGATGAAAAAAACTACTATTATTGTTTAATAAAAAGAAAAGAAAACTTCTAAAGTTATTCAACAGAACTTCGTTTGTATAATTTTTCTTGAGAGTTTTTTTTTAAGTTCTACGACTAATTTGTGAAGAATTCTGTACTTTAAAAGTTAGTGGACGCACTTTTATAAATAAAAAATCGTCGGACAAACAAACACATTGTATATACCTAAGTTAAGCAGGTTGTGTTTGAGTTAAGAGTAACACATAACGAAGGCGACCACTGGTTTGGGGCCAATCTTAGACACCCAGACCGTAGCAAATATCGTTAACGAAATTTACCATTCAAGGAATCGAACACTGAGCCTCTGCGCTTTAGAGAGGTAGACCAACAAAGGCTTAGCCTATTCAACTTAGTAGTCGTATTTTAGAAGGTTACATTCAAATAGAAAGAATTCTGTATAGACAGTATTTTATTAAGTTAAGACAGATTAGTATTTTATTAAGTTTTCTTTCGACTAGCCCATATAATAAAACTATGTTTTAATGTTTTTAAGCCGACTAATTTGATTTTTATGCCGACGTATCGTAATTTTTTTTAGCTGAGAATAAAAAACTTTAACATTGCTCATTGATACTTGAAATCTTTGTTTTCCGCGATCACAGATACTGAAAAGTAGCTGAAACGTTGAAATAAATATAAAATAAAAACCGCGCTTAAAACCGTTAAGACGTAATTTTATTATAGACACAGTTAATTACGAAACAAAATATTGTGAACACATCACTTCAGTTTAGTAGTATTATTATGCCTACTGCCCCATCTACCCTTAACAATCTTTCAGGTTTTCGCATATTCTCCCCAAAGGGCGGCGCGGCGCAGCTCCGTTTGGTCAGTGCCCCGCGCGTCGCGTCAGTACTCGCTTGTATTTAAACTCACATTTTACTAAAGAAAATAATTAAAAATTGAAGATTGCTTACGATTTCCAATTAATAATAAATTTCCGTAAACTGTGATAGCGCTTACAATAATTTCGCGCTCATGTGGACTATAGGTTAGGCAAGATGGAGGTGAGTTCTATTTTTAAACATTATAATTTTTTTTGCAGATCAATATTCGGCCAGTATTGGAGTTTTTTTTTAAATTGCCTACATTCTTTTTATGTAACTAATCTTATTATAATTATTTGACCTTTTTGAGGTTTGTAAGGAATGGATATATTATGAAAATAAATGTTCTTTATTGACTGTGTTTAATATTTAATTTTCCTAGGTTTTAAATTGTAAGTAGATTCAAATATATCATTAAATTTATAATTCAGGTATCTATCAACAGCTTTATATGTTTAAATGAACAGTGTAAGTATTTTTAAATGTTACTTTTTAAATAAAAGAAATAATCTTTTTTCATATACTACTTTTTACATGCGATTTCGTTGTTGTTAAATCCGAATATTTGTCCTACGGAAAGTATGAATGCATGAAAACACTTTATTGTTCACCAAAAATTAAAACTACGTTCTTAACCACTAGGTACAATAAATGTTAAACAACGGGTGGTTCACTGACAAAATTATCAATTTTTCGGAATAAAAAGTATAATAGTATTATCACGCTGTTATTAAAAGTAGGTATATAGGGTAAACTGTACCAGTGTTGGTATCCCCATCCAATGACTAATACATTTTTTATTTATTCAAAATGTTAAAATCATTTAATATTTTTTGCTTTGTTCAATATTTTATTATTATTATTAGTTTATAAAATAATAAATATTATGATTTATTAATATTTGTAATAAATGAACATGGTGTCAAACGTTAAGTGGCTGTGACAACAATGATATAGTTAACTCTACATATCTGTTTCATTTCTAATTTCACGAGGAAGGAACAAATAAAAACCCAAATAAAGGCACTGTCACGGTAATTTTATAGATAAATAGATAAAATTCTTTATTGTACATCAGTACAGAAAAACTTGTAAAGTATAGTACTATTCCAATTGTGTATAAAGGGCAGAATTATCGCTAAAAAGCGATCTCTTCCATACAACCTGTATATTATTATCATTTTATACCTACGTTATTTTTCATTCCATGAATATATTATTATTTCTACTTTTTCGACAGTCTCTTTGATAAAAAAAGGTTTTATAATTCGAATAAAAGTAAAAGGCATTCGAAAAGCCATTGAATACATTCATTAGCTCCACAACGTCAAAGTTCATTAAACGGTGGATTTTTTCATTTAATTAGTAATAGCGGCGCTTTAAAACGCTTGGTTTACAGAGAACGCCTTTGTATTAATTGTACGTTGTTTAAATACGCTGAATATTGAATTTTACTTCAAATTCGTGACGAGATTGTTATTATATAATGCTTTTAAATGAGAATGTATTGATGTTTTAAATCGTTACTTAATTTAGATAATTTTAAATATTTAAATTTGCACGAAGCGGCCAATCATACAGACCTATCTTGCCTTGAATATGGTTACCGTCGCCTATGGATAATTGCAACACTAAAGATGCTATAAATGTGCTGCCGGACTCATAAATGGAGCTGGAACCTGGCCAATAATGCCGGAACACAACTTAAGATTGTTATTGCGGCATGCTCCAGGCTAGGGGTGGTAGCCATCCAGATGGGCCAATACCCTACCACCCGGCTGTGGGTTATTTTGTCGCCTCTTACGACAGGCCGCCCGGCCGCAGGAATTTGTATTCTTTCTCCGTTCCTGCACGGATATAACCTTTTTCCAATTTCTGGATTTCTTAAACCTTCTAATAATTTTATTAAAAAGTATAAGGGTGTTATCACACAAAAAGCGATCACGCGTTCGAGCGTTCCGCGTTCGGGTTTTACGTTCGTTGTATTGTATTACGTTACATAGACATACCCACACAGTAGGCGTTCTGAGCGCGTTGGTTAACCAGAACGCAGGCGTTCGGGCGTTCACTACTGTTCTGGTGTCCACATTAATTGGAAGGAAGATAGAGACCGAAAAATCAATAATATTAGAACATAAAACGCGTTTTTATATGATGCTAAGGATGGAGGTTATAAATACAGAGTAAAAGTAGCAGAAACGGCGTTCGAAATTGTGTCATGTAGTTACCTGGCTCCCTAAAAAGGAGAATTAAAGAGAAGAAGTCTTAGCTCTAATTTTTTCATTCCATCTTCCCCCTGTATGGAAATCGACGGTCTATTCCCGGCAGCCGATTCTCATCACATCCCCAGTTTCATATAACAGTGGCGTGGATCCCCCACGCCCTGTTTTTCATATAACAATAATTGGCAGTCTATGAAATTCTAAATCTTTTTCTCTAGCCTTATTTATTGGACGCACCTAGTATTTCCTTTTCCATTTTGTTACTGCTAATGCTCACAGAATCAATAGTTCGTATTTTGATGAAAAACTATCATCAATAAACAATAGTTACAGCAGTGAGCACGTAGATCGTCGAACAAGGAAGTTCGAGAATATTTGCACGTTTGAATGCGAACGCGTGACTGCTCTCTGTTTGATAGCACCTTAATAAGAAAGTTGTGATGGCTCAGTGTCTACGGCACCCACGTCTCAATGTAATGTCGCAAGCTTGAGTCCTGATCGGGGTTTATCCCTATTTAACTGGCTAGTACTGCTTAGCCAGTTTTTCTGGCTTAATTTGCATATGTTCCAGTCACTAGAGCATTGTGGGTGAACCTGCAAATTGAGATACCGACCTTAAAGCCGTCAATCCACTTCGAACAAGTATAACGGAAATATTGTCCATCATGCCCCAAAAATAGGAGATCAGAGCCCGCTAGTACATTTTTGGGCTGATGAAGCAATATTACATTGATCTATTTTTCATTACACACGTAACGTTCCGAAGCTGCTACGTTTATTATAGTTTTTCATATCGTAGATACTGCGTAGTAAAAGTTGTAGCAAACGTAGCGTGTGCTAGCTGGCATGAATAATGGAATGTGGTCGTACATCATATGATGAAGCAGATTATGAATTTAAGACTTTTATCAATGTATGACGTAATACTTGGAAAAAGATAAAAAAGTATTGTTTCTAAAGCCTTAGTATAACAGTAAGCATATTACTCAATCTAGAAGTACAAATAATCTATATACACTAGCTGACCCGGCAAATGTTATTCTGCATTAAAAATATAAAAAAAAAACTCAAAAAAAAGGGAAAAATACTTTACGACATATTCTCATACCTACCAAGTATACAAAAAAAATCAAAGGAGTTCAACCACAAATACCGTGACACAAGATTTTTATATATTAGATAAAAATGAATCATCGAAATGTATCTACGCGTATAACTTGAGAACGACTTTACCGATTTTGATCAACATTTTTGTGTGTGTCCCCGGATTATTTAGAGTCACAACTGGAATCAGGAACTCATTTTTTCAGGGCAGGACCACGTCTGCCGGGACCTCTAACTTAAAATAAAAGTTTCAATAGAAGTTAGATGTCACAATTTTTTGAATAAATATGGTTTGGATATTACTAGGGAAATATGTAAAATACATATTTTGGTCTAGATATTGGCCCGGTTAGTTATCTGGTGGGTAGAGGTGTCGGGTTCGATTTAGCTTGAGAATACAATGTCTATGTATGTGTGTATTGATTATTTACATACATACATAAAATTATAACCGGGGTTGTCTACAAAGGATTCCTGTAATTTCTGTAAATTTAGTATTTCCATACATACATAGCTTCACGCCACTTCCCTTGCGGGGTAGGCACGAACAACAGAGCGCCGTTCAGGCTTTTTCTTACACACCTCACTTGCTTCTTTGACATTCATAACTCTTGTCATGCACGCTCGTCTGTTCTTAAGGCTCCTGACATCACCTTCTGCTAGTACACGATCAATTTGATCATGGAAGGTGTGTCGTGGCCTTCCACGACTTCTGCATCCATCCACTTTTGCATTGTATATCTGTTTAGTCATTCTTTCAACATGCCCGAGCCACCGGAGCATTCCTTTCCTTACCTTCACCCCGACACTCTCTTTCAGTATTTTCATAAGAAGAAATAATGATTTCATACATGTGACGTCATTTGTGGAAGGCGTGAAATTCTAACAGACGACCTCCCATTCGGAATTATAATATTAGTTAAAATAATAGATTAGTATATGAATATTTTGACTTCTAATTCGAAGATTAGCCGTTAATGGACCGTTCGTGTGGCACACATTAATAATGCACTGATTCCCATACAACTGAACGTATAATTACAGTTTACGTCTGTCCATTTGCTGTATCCATTTGTTCATCGAACAATAACTTTATTTACCAAAGTTTGAAAATTTAAATGGGGTGATATGAATAAAATTAAAGTACATTTTGGTCCTTATTATGTTTTTGTTAATTTTATAAAAATAGAAGTGTAATAAAGATTGAATTTAATATGCAACATGTATATGAATAGAAGATCGTAGTAGCTTAGTGGTTAAAGCACCCGGAATTCATTCCGATGAAGATTGGAATCCTGGTTCAAAAGGATTTATTTATTTATTTTGTAGAATGCACTACCAGAGTCCGTGTTTCCAGAAAAGTACAATCCGGGAATCTTCAAGTCTCGTGTGAATAGGTCCTATCTAGGTAAGCGTGCTCCATCTTCGACCGCATCATCGTCCGGCACTGGACGTGATCGTGGTCAAACGCAAACCTATTTACAATAAAAAAAAAGTTATTTATACACAATTTATTTTTATTTTGAAGAATGATAATTATTTGATGATAATTTATTGGGAACACACACACATTGCATATTATGTATTAGCTATGCAAGTTACGCACTTGTTATGCGTAAAATACCACCCTGGGCCTGATCCCAGACATAAAGATTATAGGAAATAACGGAAAGTTCATTTACGAGATTTACCTTGCTAGGAATCGAACCTGGAGCCTTTGTATTCAAGGTTAATAGGCTGACAAAGGCTTAGTTCATTCAATCACAGAGGCCGTCTGCAATATACGTATTGTTAATTGCTTATTTTGAAAACTTTATGATAACATCTGCAACACTAATTGACTACACATAATAGTTTAAAAAGAAAAACTTTACAGTTCTGCTATATAACTTACACGAATAATAATAATAATAATTGCCAGACAAACACACATAATATATATCGCTTGTGTTATGGGTAATATACAACGAACCACTCTGGGGCCGATCCCAGACATCCAGACCATAGTAAATAACAGAAAGATCGTTTCTGAAATTTACAACACCAGGATTCGAACCCAGAGCCTCTGCATTCCAGAGAGTTCGGTCAGCTAAGACTTAGCCCGATCATCCATATCTGTCAAATATATAAAATAAATATAAAACATTTATCCGAAATCGCATGGAGCAACATAAAATCTTCCTATACAAAACTCTCGAATATTAAAAAGCCCGTTCTCCATACAGACGGTTGAGGGCGCCGCGCAAATTGGGCGCGCGCCACCCCTAATGCTGTTAGCCTCTAATGGTTCCTACATCGTCCCGCTCTGTGTACCAACAATTATTCTATAACCAGTTTATATTCAAACACATCTCTGAAATTTGGATGCAATGCGTTTGCAGTTTTAAATAAGTAGTCTGATATTACTGCGAGCGTTGATAAAAATAGCAGTAAAATCTGAACAACAGCTCGTAGGTCATAGATACTTGAATATATAGTAATATTTAAATGTAATAAAAATAATAAAGTTTATATAAAAACAAAATATAGTAAAATAAGAGAAATAAATAGCAAGGAAATAGACAGTAAATGTAAAAGTGTAAAGAAAATAGAAGAAAAACTTTGTATTAGAAGTAAGAGATATGAAAAAAGGAAAGAAAAGAAATAAAGAAGATCTATCATACCTCAAGATGGAGGAAGAAGGCAATTACAAAGAATAAGTAGTCTATACATTGTTTTTCTTTAGATCATTTTTGTACATTACAAACAGGATTTTTGCTATGAATTAAACTATTTTGTTATATATAAATTTCCATCTATCTATGTCTATACTATAATAAATCTGTAAATGGACCGAGTTTACACATAGTGTTTGAAAATGTGAAAAAAGTCAGGGGGAATAATTTGGATCAGGAGAATTCGAAACTAATTTTTTGTCTGTTTGTTAGAGCATCGCGTGAAAACTACTTCACTGAGCTACTGAACTCTATGTTTTGCTGTGCAGCTGTTTAGACTATATGCGGACTTAGTTTCTTTGTTATTGGTACCGCCATATAAACCTCCTTTCGACCTATACGATCTTTTCTACTAACAGATATAAATTCTTCCTTTAAATCTGACGGCGCGTTCCCTTTTCGCACTTCGCGTCAATTCATTCATTATCATATCATAAAATAAAATATATTAAAACGCTTCGCCTTGTAAATAAAATATCATAATTTAATATAAAATATATAGCGCCCGCAACATACTGTAAATTAAAATTACATACATACATACATAACTTCACGCCAGTTCCCTTGCGGGGTAGGCAGGAACAACAGAGCGCCATTCAGGCTTATTCTTACACACCTCACTTGCTTCTTTGACATTCATAACTCTTGTCATGCACGCTCGTCTGTTCTTAAGGCTCCTGACATCACCTTCTGATAGTACACGATCAATTTGATCATGAAAGGTGTGTCGTGGCCTTCCACGACTTCTGCATCCATCCACTTTTGCATTGTATATCTGTTTATTCATTCTTTCATCATGCATTCTTTCCACATGCCCGAATTAAAATTAATATCTAGATAAAATAATTACTACATGGAAAATGGAAATAAAAGATAATATATAATATACGCGCATCACCTTGTAAATAAATACATAAAATAAACATTACTCCTAAGTTAAAACATACAAGTGCAAAGGTAAAGAGTGAAGTGTACTGAGAAGAGGAGCAGCTGTGTTTCATGTTCGTTTATCAGGTGTGTGCGTGCTTATCCTCCGATTCCCATTCAAAATTGTCCCAATCTCCTATTTTCTTACCTTTGAAGCAGTCCGCTTATCATCAAATCCAGCGCCGCCACACCAGTTATTGTAGTGTATTAAACAAGAAGCAGTAAACTTTTAGGTCTAATATATATGAAAAAGGTTTATGTATATAAACAATTTAATTCAGTTTTTATTTAAGTAACATAGTTACTACGTAGGGATTTACAAAGTAAAAGAGAATCGTTTTATACCTGGAATGATGCGTGAGGCTATTGAAATCAAAAACACCAAAATTTCAATATAGAAGATGATTGGTAAGCACCGGCTGTTTGGGATCCGATCATCAAAACTATTAAGACCCAAACCCATCAAAAATCAACTGCCAGACCTCAAGATACTGTATGCTCTTTCGGCGTGCATCGGAACACAAACCAACTTGATTGACAATATCTTTTTATTTTACCTCCCACGCATTTTAATATTACATAAAATTATTAGAGCTAGGTATGTTTGCTGAAGAGTTGCACTTCTTCATCTCTTCAAGTCACAACTTGTTGCGAAGCGGTGATAAATTAGATTAAGCTCCCTAGAGTATTCTTCCCGTGATCACGAAAGACATCTTTGTCTTTCGTGATCACGGCTACTGAAAATGGCTAAAACGTCGGAATAATAAAAATCAAAAAATTGCCACGCTTAAAACCGTTAAAACGTAGTTTTATTAGGTATATTAGTCGCGAAAACTTAAGAAATTATTATTTTGATATGTATTTGTAATCAAGCGAACAAAGTGGCGAGCACATGAGCTACTTTTGAACCATCTTTAGGTCATTTCATATAATACATATGTACATCTTATCACAATTTGATTTCATACATTCGGGAAAACAGGAAAAGCTTTTATAATGACCAAACATTGAAATACAATGGGAACCTATTGTTATCTGAATGTCAAAAGTGATGTATGAAATGAGCGAGGTATGCGATACGAGTTAAGGGCCCTTTAGAGCACTGCGCCCCTTTGCGGGCCCCGCTGGAGCCGCACTTGACCCGGCTCGCAAATTAACAACGTTTTCCGATGACCGCAGCATGATACGAGAACTCACTATTACCTAGAAATAATATAAAGATAGATAGATAGATATAAAATTCCCGATTTATAGAAAACGGAAGTTTAACCAGTTTTTTCTTACAAGATATATCTATAAGAAACTAGTGGTCACTCAGTGGTCGAAATTAGACCATAATAATTAATTTAAATTATAAGAATGAGCATTATTAAGGCTCTGTTGTCAAATACTATAACTTCGATAATCACAGATTTCGCAAAGGCTATACTGTTAATTTGACTTTAACAATAAACAAAAAAGTATATATGCGTGTGTGTGTCAAATACATGGTAGTGCGTGTAATGTTTTTTTTTCGATTTTATCTATTTTTATGCATAGTTAAAAAAAATGCATTCTGCACTCCTTCTCTATATAAATTATAGGTGTGCAAAATTCCATACTCCTTCGTCCGCGCAATTTTCGTAAAAAGGGGTACAAAGTTTTTGCTTCACGTATTAATATAATTATTTAAAAAAGAGAAAAAATCAATTCTCAATTAATTTTCAATAATCTCAAATCATTCCTGGGTTTGTCTGGAAGAGATCGCTTTTTAGCGATAAGACCGCCTTTTGTGTATAATGAGACAGTTTTAGTCTGTACTAATTTTTTTGTACTGCTGAACAATAAAGAGTCGTCGATTGATTGATTGAAAAAAATATGTTTGTTTTTATTTAAAACTACATACAAAGCAAAATATACTTATATAGTAGTTTAAATATATTAAGCTACTACAATTAATTATTAAAGATGTTATAGATACATTTGGATTCGTTTAGTAATTAGAAAACGTTTTATACTCGCAGACATAAGCGAAGTCTCACTTACATGACATAACATTATATACATATATTCATAAACTTTGGTAGAGGTTGGTGTTGAAGAACGAAACCTCCGTGTTACAGTTATAAATAATAAATTACAACTAGGAAATGAGGTTACAAATCGATCCTAGCTGATGCTAGTTGAATCAACCAGCGCTGGTCTTCCTCTAGGGCCTCGGGGATTAATTCGTACCGGCAGATTGCGGAATACAATTTTTACAATTTTCGCATTTCAACACATTTATTCTCCAAATATTTTTTTTAATTAACCCGGATTGACCCGAGATGTAGATCCCGGGTGAACACTTAAGTAATTAGGTTTAGCTAGGTTATACTAGATCTATGTCGAGTTCAATTTATATATTAATTCAGTAGCTTCCGCGTGATGCCCTAACTAACGGATAGACAGACAAAAATATTAAAAGTTATATTTGGAAACTGCTGGTTCGAACTAGCCTCCCCCATAATGTCTCTCTTTTAAGTTTATTGTATAAACTTAACTCCCCTACGGATTAATTATATTATTAGATAGATAGTAAATAACAATTTTCCTTGAAGTTTGAAAATGCCACAAAACCCATTGAATATTTTATTTCTAAAATGGCGCAGTGAATTAAATTGACTTCGCTCGGGGCTCTCAGATAATTGAGTTATGCCCGACAACACCTCTTAATAGTCTATTTCTGTCCGCACCAAAATCGACTGTGGTTATTAAAAAGCTCTACTTTTAAAGTTCGAGCTTTCTCCGTGGGAGAAAAATTCCTTGTAAACATAATTGTTTTCTTCGTCAGATAGGTTCGTGGGGAGGTAATGGAATTCTGAATAACAAATGTTATTACAACTTCATTTATGGCCGGTTTTATTGTCACTATTACCACATGCTAACAACGGTGGAGGAAAACGTCGTGATGCAAACTGCACATCGAGATAACCCATGTGTCAAACCTGCCAAGCCGCCTTGGACAAGCGTGGCGATTACACTGTCCGTTCCTCTATAATGGGATGCCCGAGCCCAGCAGTGGGATGTTTATGGGCTGTTATTGTTTATTTTTTAGATATACTACAGAGAAGTCTATGCTCTATAAGCCTAAATGGCACTCTGTTGTTCGTGCCTATCCCTCAAGGGAACTGGCGTGAAGTTATGTATGTATGTATGTATGTAAGTCTATGACCTATCAAATACTCAAATAATAGTAAATAAAGGAAAGTTCTTTCACGAGATTTACTATACCCGGAATCGATCCTGGGAGTGTGTTCCAATGAGCTCGGTGAGTTTTGATTAAAAATAAACGGGATTGCAAATAAAAGATAGTACAAATTCATTTTTCATTTAAATAATACTTTAAACTCTTTGAGTCTTTTAAATATTTCCACCTCAGTTTCAAAGTTGAGGACAGGGGGATATTTTCGGTAGCGAATATCTCTGTCCTTGTTGATTGAATAATTGAACCACTATAAACACCATAATAATTTTAAAGACGTATATGATAGTTCAAATGATTATAATCACCGAAAAAAAAATCCTAATTACACGTATGGTTACACCTGTTTTTTGTAGAGTACACGTATATCTGACTCTTTTTTATTTATATAGGTTTAGGGAGCCTAAAGTGGCCGGTTTTGCAGATTCATATTACGAATATGGAACGTGTCAAACTAAAGTGGATTTTATATTAGGTCTTACGACTAACACTAACTGAACTCGACACGTGTATAAATATATAGTGATTCCCAAAAAGCATCTCTATAAGTCCCCAGAACTAATTAGACATACAAAAACAAAAAAATAAGCGATTTTGGGTAAACTGGAACCGTTTAAAACGAAATTCCAAAAAATGTATACGCAACTTACATATTTCTCAAATTCTAATTATAATTGAATTTTACGAATAAATTGCTAATACAAATGAAATTCAAATATCAAATATGTTTCTACGTACCTACACTTCTATAAAGGACTGCTAAGTAAGTTCATAGGAATAGGATCGATAACAACAACGATAAAGTTTCCTCTGAATCCATAACGTGTTTGGGTATTCATTCCACAAATACTTTATCACAGACTTTACATGGGACACTCAGAGAGGTTTGCGAAAAAAAATGTTCTATAGGTAATCTATAGATTTTCTACTGTAATATCTAAGTTTAGATGTGGCTATAATTGTCATTTAACATTCAAACATCATTATATAGTATAATAAAACTACGTTTTAACGGTTTTAAGCGCGGTAATTTTATTTGATTTTGGTTTTTCCGACGTTTCGGCCACTTTTCAGTGGCCGTGATCACGGAAGACAAAGATGTCAAGTGTCAACGAGTATTGTTAAAGTTTTATTTAGCCTACCGCCAACTTATTAATTTTAATTATTTAATTTTATTTTTAATTTTGTTTATGGTTATTATTTACTCTATGGGAGCCTAATCTAATTTACTACCGCTTCGCAACATGTTATGGCTTGAAGAGAAGAAGCGGCGCAAGAAACTCTTCAGCAAACATGCCTAGCTCTAATAATTTTATATAATATTAAAGTGGGTGGAAGGAAAAATAAAAGTAATTATCAGTCAAGTTGGTTTGTGTTCCGTTGTACGCAGAAAGAGCTCACAGTGTCTTGAGGTCTGGCAGCTGGTTTTTGCTGGGTTTGGGTCTTAATAGTTTTGATAATTGGATCCCAAACAGGTGGTACTTGCCAACCATCTTCTCTATTGAAATTTGGGTGTTTTTTGATTTCAATAGCCTCACGCACTCACTTACTTCTACGCTCACACGCACTTTCACGCCTCGCGCTTAAAACCGCTAAAACGTAGTTTTATTATGTATACAAGTCGCGAAAACTTAAGAAAATATTATCATTATATAGTGTTATACATTGCAAAAATCCTGTTTGCAATACGAATATCATCTTCTAATGATGTATTGTATATAGGTATTCAAATTCTCACTCAATACACCGTAAAGTAGCAACATCGTCATAATCCGCGCATACAACGTGTCATCTCAACTGCACTCGGAACAATCGATGCCCCGTTGTGAGGCTGCAAGGGCGCAACAAAGCCGAGCACCCTTATCCCTGTCGCCCAACATTCACGTGCTCGCACCACATTCGCCGAGTATCGACCTGTTCCCGTCAGGCACAGTTTTATCTTCCACAGAGAGTCCTTAGTACGAACGGAGTGGGGAAATTTTCAAACGGTTCTAAAGTTCTTAAAAAAAATCTCAAAAATCAACAATATTTTCCCACAAATTTTATGATAAAATAATAGTAATAACAGTTCATAATTGTCCCGCTGTTGGGCTCGGCCTTCCTATATTGTTAGCGAATTTCTTCAAATTTTTCAGATGAGTAAATTGTGTCAATATTTGATTAGTGAGAGACATTTGTTTTTAATAAACCAGGGGTTACCAATTATTTTCGATCGGGGTCCGTTTTACGAAATGAAATGACCATCGCGGTCCGCATATTTTATAGAAAAAAAAATGTATTAAACAAATGTAATTACGAAAACAACAAAGGAATTTTTTTACCTTTTAATCAAATATAATCTTTTAATTAATATTTTAATCAAATATTGATCGTGTACTAGCGGAGGGTGATGGCAGGAGCCTTAAGAACAGACGAGTGTGCATGACAAGAGTTATCAATGTCAAAGAAGCAAGTGAGGTGTGTAAGAATGGGCTTAAATGGCGCTCTGTTGTTCGTGCCTACCCCGCAAGGGAACTGGCGTGAAGTTATGTATGTATGTATGTATGTATTTTTTACATATCAATGCGAAAAATGTCATTTTTTGTTGCTGACTATATGTCTGAAGTTTGTGTAAAATTGGTGGAAGCTATTGACATTACATCCTGGAGATGCTCATTAGTAAGTCGAGATGGAAATTTATTCTTGATAAAGTTCATTTACGAAAATGCTGTTTCACAAATATATGTTGACCCAAACAAAGTAAGAAGTATCAAAGCTAATTTTTGTAGTTCTGGATATTTATTACCGCACACAAATTTTATCCAGAACTCTTCACTGGAAACTTCTGCATGTTTATGTTTTAAAACTGTGTTTTCTTGGAAATCAATCATTTCGTACATTATTAAATTACGTACTCTCTAGTGCAAGTTGCTTTGTTCTTGCGGTCCGCACAAAATGGATCGGCGGTCCGGATGCGGACCGCAATCTGCCGATTGGCGGCCCCTAAACTAGACTATAATAAATCTGTTTCAGATTTTGAATATGTAACTTTTAGAATTTTCGCTTGTCTGTCTGAACATCAAGTGAACACTACAAAACGGATTTAAATTAAACTCCACACAGAGCTACTTATATTTCGAGTCAACACTTAGGATAATTTTAGCCCAATTGGTGATGTCATTTCCATGGGATGAACAAAACCGTTATCCGTGGAGGAATGGAGAAATAATACAATTTCCTGCGTTGGAGCGGCCTGTCGTAAGAGGCGACAAAACAACCCACAGCCAGATGTTAGGCGACCACCCCTGGTCTAGAGTATGCCGCCATAAAAACCTTGAGTTGTGTTCCGGCATTAATGGCCAGGTTCCAGTATCCTTTAAGAGAGCAGCATCGCATTTGGTGTTGCAAATGTCCACAGGCGGCGGCAACCACTTTCTATCAGGTGGGCCGGCTGCCTGTCTGCTGAATTCACGCAATAAAAAAAGAGCGGACAAAAAAGTTGAATTTTTGGAATCTGAATTAGGCCCGCTGATGTTTTGTTATTTTTAAATACATTGTCAAACTCGACACCAGCTACAGAATTATTGTAAGTGTATTATAAGATGATATCTAAACGGTAAATCAAATTTTCTTTCATCGAAACATTAGTTGTTAACTTATAGGCCATTTTGCTTTCCTTATCGACCTAGGTCATGCGTTTAAGGCGGCCTAGGTAATAAAACATAGTACCACAAGTCATAAATCGGTAACACGGAACAATAAAAAAAAATATGTTTCACACTATTTCACTTTCGTAACCTTAGCCTTTACAAAGTTATTATTTTAAAAATTCGCATAAAATATTATAAGATTAGAATCTTTCAGTTTCCTGGAGGCGAATATTTAACTTGCGACCAGTTTTTAGAAAAAATAAATAACTAAAATGTGTGCTACGGTACTACACGCTATCTACACTGAAAAATGTTTCATCTCCCGGTTAAGATGTAGGAAGGGCATCTATAATTTTTAGTTCTTCGCGTTTTCACTGCATCGTCTTGTTAAATTTCATACTTATAGGCTCAGGAGCTTCTGAAAAAAAATGGGTATTTGACATATATTACAATAAATTACAAAATAGTAAACATAAAATAGCAGGCATCCAAACGTCTTATATATGACTTTCAACAGTTAAGCAAAAATTAATAAGCTACTTGACTCGTTAAAATTGTGACGTCATAAGCCAGTGTTCTCATACGAAGTCAAGGAGGCTGTGACTTCCGTGCTATGATAAAAAGTGTCTCGGTTGATGTGGTTGTCAAATACCCAATTACTATGACCAACAGGCAGGCAGACAGATGGACGGACCCTATATTTCGAAAACACAAGGGTTCAGTTTTTGACAAAACACACACTAAAGACGAGGTGTGACTGCGTAAGCATTGATATGCGTGTCAATATTCTCGCAATGAGAACTGCCAAGACTGCGAAATGGAGATATAAAAATGGAACGCTGCGTTCCAAAGGAGAAATATAAAGATCTAAGTGGAAATAACACTAGAATAAAAAAAATGTGGAATTCATTGCCGAGGTCTATCTTTTCCAATATTTACAGCCAGGGAGATTTTAAGTCCCGTGTGAATAGGTACGTATGTTCCATATAAGCGTGATCTATAATAACAGCTCATAACGTATTATTGCTGGGGTCTTGCCTTTCATATATAAGTGAACGGATAGTATAACTGCCACGCTGTTCGAAGGCCGATCAACGGGTTGGACACATCGGTTATCTCAAGGCGTAGGTTTCATCATGATGTTTTACTTCATCGTTAGCTCGTGGTAAGTGTATTGATATGCACATTAGTTTAGTAGACTGCCTAAGTGGTGCACGCTTTCCGGCCTGGATTTGAACCTGCGTCTTTTGAGTTTGGGACGTGAGTGAGAGACTCTATTTTACAACATATCTCCTTTCAACATCAGGCGAGATCATGATGAAATGCAAACGTTTACTGAGTTACAAAATAATAAGGTAAGGGAGGATAAGGAAACTCACATAAATATACGTACAGCCAAGCCTGAAAACACTACTTATGCTAAAGACAAAAATATTATTCTTTCCTGACCAATTCAGTTAGGTAAACAGGTTAGTCAACTACTAGTCCGCTTGCGAAGGATCGCAAACACTGAAAACGCTTACAGCACGCGATGGGCGCCGCTACCGTGACAGATGGTGTTTGTATGCCACATTTGCTCATGTCACTTGTTTGAGTTTGGTATTTTAATTCTTTGTATTTAAACAACGTTTGGGTGCGAACATTTTTTTATGTCATGGAAGGTTATACGTATAAGTAAAAAATATTACTAGGTTTAAAACTTCTGACTAAGCAATGCGTTTTATCAATACAGGACTCACTTGTGTAAGCGTCATCGAGACTTCGCAAAATTCACGAATAAATGCGTAACGTCGTAACAACATAAACAAGATAGAAAGGTTAAGTCTATTCAATCATTTGATAATAACACATTTAGATATTGTGGCAACTGAGGGTAGAACTTTCTGGCAGAGTAAGCCGGTCTCAAAACTTTTAGAAAAACATAGAAGATACTGGAAGGAAAAGATAAGGACATATACATTTTAGAAAGGGATAGATGATGAACAGAAGTTCTAGAATAGAAGAAGGTTCGGGAAGAAAAAGACAGAGATAGATAGATGTCAGAAAGGGATAGATAATGAACGAAAGTTCTAGAATAGAAGGTTCTGGAAAGAAAAGACAGAAATATATAGATGTTTATAGATAGTAAATAAAAGTATGACAAAAAGAAGATCGAAATTATGGGTTTCAGAAGATTCGTCTGGGTATAATATAAGCAGCGTAAGGTTTCATAAATATTTAAAGATAACATAAATTTATCACTTACGGCGGCTTTCAATATGCAATCTCAATCTTTAATCTCTAACCCAAAATCGATATTTTCAATCCATTTCCAACTTTTGTGATTTCAATATTCGATCCACAGATCGTTTCGTCGATCTGTTTTACGAATCCATCGCTGGGAGGGCGATCCGGCATTTTCGGATTGCCACTTGTATGAAAGTGACAGCTACACGTTTTCAATAAACGATCTCTAATTTTGACAGATCCGATTTTGACCTCAATCGATCTTTATTTGCGATCACCTAATATTGAGAGATTCTTGTGTAATAATGGAGTTATTTTCGAGTGATAGTGATAGTGATTGAAATGTTACTTCAATTATGGGATTTGGATAGTAGTGACGGCGAACTAGAAAGAGCATAGCCCTCAAAAACGTTTCGGCGGATAAAATTCTTGCAAAGTTTAGAATAAACAAATGGTTTTGAACGAAATATGCCATTTGTTAGAGTGAAATCGAGACGGTAAAGTGTTTAATAATAATATTTACATTACTTTATAAATTAGATAACCTAAAATAATATTCAGTTCTATTTTTAGAAACAACGGCTGTCCACCATTGCATCAACTTTTACTTAACTCTACGATTTTATGCATTGGGGACAATGCTAAATTCGGTGTCTGATTTTGTTGGTGTATCCCTATCAACGGCACGTAGGATAGTGGCAGATATATTTGCTGCTATTGCTAGATTGTATGGCAAATATACTGTTCTGGACTACAGACAAATTTTATAATATCACTCAGTTTTCTAGAGCATATGGTGCCATTGATTGAAACTGAACTCAATATTAAGAGGTTGGCAATATTATATTGTCACTTCTATTACAAATATATAACATAACTGTGTTTGCTTCGCCTCACACACCACTTAAATATGACAAAATATTTGAAAGTACCGTCAATTATATGTTCGAAGTCTAAACGTCCAGTGTTCAGTAACGCCTAAATACCTGTTACAAATACCACCAAAACCATTTAATAAAAATATCAGTATCGTGACCAATATGAAATACTTGTCAGTTGTCGGTTGCACCGCTCTAGTTTATCCCTACATCCCATTTGAAAGAACAAGATAAAACTATATTGTCTTATCTTATTTTAAAATTCGCTAAAAAATCAATACCTAACATAATCTATTATGACATTATAATACAAACTATAGTTTAATGACATCTCTGCTATACTCCCCCCCCCCCCCAGTTTTAAACTCTCTCTTTTCTTTCACCTTTCACCCAATTATTTGGGCTTGGAACAATATGTCTTTTCCTTCCATATTCCTCTATTTTGGCATACGTCCTTTGTTACACTACAAATCATCATATCATTCTTCACACATTCCATCCAACTCTTTTTTAGTCTACCTTAACATTTGTACCCGCCAATCTTCCAGGTTAACATTCTTTTTGTCACGTGACCTTCATCCCTCCTCATAACACAGACACAGTATCTTAGATTTCTTTATATCAATTTTTTGGCAATGTTAAAAGATCTCCCTATGTACGCATTCTTATATCAGCTGAGTGAAGATGTTTTTAGTCTATTACTTAAGTGGTCAATAATTCATGACCGGTCGTAGTACTTACATATCTGATTATTGATTTATTATCTAACCTTTTAGTTTGATTGGCATTACTTTATCACATGTCATACAGGTTATCTGTTTCCACTATAAAAGCTCTGACTTTAAAAACTCCTTTTAAAACATAAGCAACCTTGTCACACGGTGCTTTTCACATAAACCGTGCTCCACGTTTCCAAGGTATAGCAGCCATTGTTTCGCCAACACGGCACGGGAGTGAAATCGAGTGTCATCGACTCCCACTGAGTTCATTATACGGAATTTTGTCATCCTGTACGCCGGCAAGGACTTCTCGAATGCCGACGCCTAGCTCCTTGAATGGCCCCGATCATATTGATTGCGGAATATTAAAATTTTGTATTGAATATCAAATTTCTGCGAGGGTGGATTTATCGGAACATTTTCAATATCATATTTTGAAATTAAGTCGGTAATAATAATATTATTAGGGGGCTTGGTAACGGTTGGGAAACTGAGTGTATTGCGTACATACAAACTTTCTATGGCTGCCTTTTCAAAGAAATCGAAATAATTTTTGTGTTGAAACTGAAATCTTACAAGATTCACTTTAGGGAAACAAATTAAGCAAACGGGATATTTTGTAATACTTTACATTTTACCTTATAAAATAAACGTATATAAGTACATAGGAATGATGTTTATACCTAAACACATAGCAATGAATACTTAATTTATCTATTTATACCATGTATTTTATTCTATTAATGTAATAAACCTCTTGGGAGTGTCGAGTTTGTAGTGTAAGTAAATTTTTCGAAATTTACTGTTACTGTACTGTACTGTTAGTACAGTAACAGTAATTTTACTTTGATAATTTTTATCTGTCAATTAAAAGCCATCACGTAAAATCTAGTGATCAGAACGGATCGAATTAAAACTCCACACTGCTTGTATCCCGCCCGGGTCAACAGTTAAAATCCTTCTTATCCTGATAAATGACGTCGTTCCCGTAGGATAGACGAAGATGAACGAAGAACACGCCGTCATGACAACGAGTTTCCCTAGCACGTGCTGGTATCTAATCAAGTCATGATGTGCAAACTAAACATGAAAGGCTACCGAGAAGTATGTATATGAAAATAAACCTTAAGTATATACATTTTTAGAATAAATAATACTTAAATATTCAAAGAAACCATTGCGAATTCCACGAACAATATATTTTAATATCGCCCCTAATTCAGAGTTATGTGCACAGTGTAACATTGTAACAGTTCATTGTGAGTTGGAATTATCATCTTGAACTCAGAGACATCGTTTGCACATTCCCGAGTCGTAATACTTGCTAAAATGGGGGTTCATTTACGATGTTAATACCGCGCATTGTAATCAGAAATGGCTGTAATGCAATTTAAATTATCACTCCGCGAGCTTCGACTGCATTATTAAATTATTACACAAAAATATTTAACAAATTAAAATGTTATAATACTTATTAATCCTTGTAGATTCCATATTGAAAGTGTTATGAGCATGTTGAGAGTATATACATGAATAAATATTGACATGGAGTACCTAATACATAAATCTATCTAATATATAAAAATATAAAAATGCCGAAGTAAGAAAGAGAGTTGGTCTGAAAGAGAGTGTCGGGGTGAAGGTAAGGAAAGGAATGCTCCGGTGGTTCGGGCATGTGGAAAGAATGCATGATGAAAGAATGACTAAACAGATATACAATGCAAAAGTGGATGGATGCAGAAGTCGTGGAAGGCCACGACACACCTTCCATGATCAAATTGATCGTGTACTAGCGGAGGGTGATGTCAGGAGCCTTAAGAACAGACGAGTGTGCATGACAAGAGTTATGAATGTCAAAGAAGCAAGTGAGGTGTGTAAGAATGGGCCTAAATGGCGCTCTGTTGTTCGTGCCTACCCCGCAAGGGAACTAACGTGAAGTTATGTATGTGTATGTATGTATAAAAATGCCGTGGCTGTACATTGAACCTATTTTAAAAAAATCAACTGGTATACTTATAGATTATATAAACGACGGAGTTCGGGATTCACGTAAAAACTACTAGGCCGATTTCGATGAGGTTTTTGCTGATCGACAGCAAATTCTTAGAATTTAAATCTGCGCTAATTTTTATTCCAAGAATCTCGCGGGGATGTTCCCGGGAGTGATTTGAAATTGTTCGGGTGCGTATCAATTATCTTATTCCGACACAGTTTCTACTAAAACTATAGCTTACATTATTTTTTAAATGCTGCGGTACTTTGTGTCCCGGGAATCCCGCGGGAATATCAAGTCAAGCGTGGACGAAGTCGTGGGCATATCCTAGTCTTCTTATATAACTAATATTATGAATGTGAGTTTGTTTGTTTGTAACGCTTTCACGCCTTAACTACGTAACAGATTGTCACACAATTTTGCATACACGTTGTCAGGGGTATAGAAAAGATACCTTTCATCCAAGAAATAGTACTGATCCCGAGGATTAGACGAATATAGCCGAAAAGATGGCATTCCGATCGTGTTTTATTGGCGCCACTTTTGCAATTCTATAACAAATTCATCGTTAGGGCAACGACAATGACTTCACAATTTTAATGTGTTGCGATAATGGTTAGTTGCCGCTCACGCCAGATACCGTTAAACATAAGTTTGACATTTCTAAGGCGTGCGAAACTTCTAACGATCGGTCCTCCACTCTGTGTATAAAACTTTCATTAATGCAATCGAAGCTGGGGAGAAAAGCTAGCAATTATCTAAAAGAGCTTCCGTCGCGGTTTTCCTAGAGCGCTGTAATGAAGTCCTTAAAAAGTGCGTAAACAGCAAATTAAAAAATCCCAACGATGTAGGCAACGCATCGACTCCATTACTGTTGCAGATGCCAATGAGCGGCGGTAACCACTTAGCATCAGGTAGGCCATCTACCAAATTTGCCTATTTGGGAATATAAGAAACAACAATTTCTCTGATTGTACTAGGAAACTAAAAGAAATTACACATAGAACTAAATAACAAAAAGGAATGGCTAGAACACTTTCTTGGTTAAACAATAGGCGGTCTCATCGCTAAAATGTAGTAGTAGAAAATTTGGTCCTGTTCAAAGTTCTACTAATTTACTTTAACACGGTTGTTAAAATACCTTCTAGAATCTTTATAATTCCATGTACTTCTGTACTGCCACGCTACAATTTCTGTTAACATGGGCGTTTGATTTCTGACTCGTAAAAATTGCAAATATTAAGTGTACATAAACATCAAACATTTCCCGCCATCCACCCTTAATGTGAAAAATATTATAAGTAGCTGATATATATTCCGTCCAGTCTTTCCCCCCATCTATAAATTATCATTACCGTTGTCATGCTTATCAAAATTAGGTTATTTAAATAACAGATAATGCTTTTCTAACATTTTAAGAAATTCTTATCGTGTACATATTTCAGCGTATTTTCTATATTGTTAGATTTTAATTTTTTGTAATTTATTGTCATACTTAAAGTAATATACATTTGGGGTCCAGAAGCCCACGAGACCGCCTTTATCGAGACCTATCAAAACGGTTAATAGATATCTCACGCGACCAAAACGCTGGCCTATATTTTGTGCAACGCTTAAGCGTTGCCATACAACGTGGTAACGCGGCCAGCGTTTTGGGAACGTTCCCAACTAACGGTGATTTGGGACCCATTTACTATTTGTAATTTTTATTTTTTGTAAATTAAGCTGTATAACGATATTATTAGTAGGTATAAGAATAATTTAGTTTTAATTTTTTTAACAAATATGTGAAAAAAAAAATTTTTATAGAATAGATAAGAACATCGAAAGTAATCATTAGTATCGGTACAACCATTGTCGTCTAATAGATCGAATCACCCGTCTTGACCAAATACATCAGTACACCGACAACGCCAAATACATGAGTACAGTCAAATCACCATTATTATGTTAACAACCATCTCGCCAAAACAAAGAGACACACTAGAAAAATGAACTCTATTCTAAATGTGATTAGTGTCAAATCGAGATGATTTCATACTAAACCAAAATTGTATTTCGAATTATGTATTTCAAATTGAATTACTTATTGCTAAATTTGCATTGAATGAAAAGCACCTTTCTTTCCTAATGTGAAATTAATGAAATCAATTCTGAAGACGTTTGAAACTTAAAAAAAACTCCTGATCACAGCAGTGTGATTGACGAAGAGGATGATATGTGCATAATAATATTTATTACGTTTAATCGAGGGTAAACACTGGGATTGGAAGTATCACTTATTGACTACTTACAAACATTGTTAAAACTTCTAACCCATAAGGGCAGAGATCGAATCTTTAGTATTTTTGACTGACCCACCTATGTTTTATTACTAACTCTATGGACACAGAACGATTTCACGTCGATAGATTATAATCTATCGGGAAATAATGCGTTAAATTGTAAGCAGTTTGTTCCGGTTCACAATATTTCAATAGCTCTCGAGATAGATTATAATCTAACGGTCTGTACAATTTAACCATGACATATATACTCTAATATAGCCAATTAATAACGGCGTTCATTTTAACTTTATAACTAAGTTGCATTTGGCCACAGTACCTAACTATAATATTATTTCAGATGGAACAGAGATATTAGCCGAGCCCAGCTAACTAAAGATATATTATTAACCTACAAATTTTATAAATAGTCTCAAGTTCCTGTTTCTAACCAGATATTTCAGTTCTCTTAATTAAATCAGGTTTTTCATACTTTTGTTTACATTCTTTAATACTTGATGACACTGCTTTTCAGCTTTGAGTTTTCGTTTTTACTAAATACTAACTGTCTTATTCATAGAGAGTTAGAGTAAGTTTGAACGCTTCTTTAACCACCATAAAGAACTGTTCAAACATACTTGACTATCAAATGTATCATCATCATGGAAACGCGAAGGAAGTTTCGCGGGCAGACGATAGTCTATAATATTATAATATGCTAAATATGTCGTCTCTCTACATTGAAGTTATTAAAAAAAAACACAATTGGAATAGACTATATAAACGATGGAGACACGATGATTTTTTTTAGATTTCTTGTCTGTTAGTCGGTTTTTCTGTTTGTTCGGGATTTACGTAAAAACTACTAGGCCGATTGCGATTCGATTTTCGCTGATCGTGAGCAAATTCTCACACTTAAATTCTGCGCTACCTTTTATTCCGGAATCGCACGGGAAATTTTCCGGGAACGGTTTAAAGAGGCCAGAATAAAAAAAAGCTTTCTTATTTCGATGCGATGTTTTTACTCATTGATAGCAAATTTTCTGAAATTAAATCTGTGATACTTTTTATCCTGGGGATCCCGCGAATTTTCTCAGGAGCTGGTTAAAGTTGTTAGGACGCTTACAAATTAGTTTATTTATTCTTACACGATTTTAGACACGATACATTATTTTTTAAATACAGCAATACTTTGTGTCCTGGGCATCTCACGGAAATTTTCCCGAGGGTGGTTTCTAGTGGTTAGTATGCATATAAATTAGCTTATACTAAAACACAATGCACTTTCTTTTTCAAATAAGTAAAAATAGAAAAAGTATAAATTATTTATTTGCATAACAATTAGTTGATTCAGATTCAATTGATACTAAAACGATGGTTTACGTTCTTTTCCGAATGCTTTGTTAGTTTATATTCCGGGAACCCCGCGAAAACTTCCTTGGAGTGGTTTAAAGTCGTTATACTGCATAAAAATTGGCTGATTCCGATACGATTTCACCAGAACGTTAGATTAAGCTTTTTTCAATGACTGGGGTATATTATATATATGTATAGTATGATCTCAGTATAGATCATGAGAATTCATATACGTATTAGACATTAAAATAGTATCCAAGAAACATCAATTATTCATTGCTGATAAAAAAAGGTTTATCTCGAATTCTAAATTTCTTATGTATTGAAACTCTTTAGTAGATATTTCAACAAACTCACATATACATAGAAAATATACTCACATATACATAGTGTATTATGTCAAATGAAATGTTAAAATTAAGTTAATATTGTAAAATAGCTTTGTCTGTACATTGAAGCTATTAAAAAAACCAATTGGGATCCAATTGTTTGATTGATGGAAAATTGAAACAATTAATGTTTTTTTTTTCATAAATATGTTAATTTCTATGAGGTTTTCACTATTATACAGACATTTTTTACTTAAATGCTGAAAAAGCTAATATCATGGGAATTCTAGTGTAATTTTTCAGGAAACCGGATTCACTTTTTCATGTTTTTACTCCTATACTTTAGTGACGGAAAGTTCCAAAATTTTCTTGGGAATAATGCGCCTAGATATAGCATGAAAACTATTCGTGTTACTCTTATTACAGCATAGTTTAATACTTTATGACATTTTTATACATGACCATATTGGGACTCTTGAGATTTCCCGGGATTTCCTTCCACTTCCAAACCACTAGATCAACTTTGACGCAATGTTCGCAAATCACAAGACACTGTCTGTAATTATTAGAAATCCTTAGTGAAGAAACATCTGTAGTTGAATAAGTCTTTAGTAAATTACAAATATCGGGAGTTTATGAATATATCCAGGATTCATGTATTGTCATATTAAATATTTATTCAATTTTACATATTGATAAAATAACTTTAATCTTTGCTATCTAAGTAATGAAAATGAAGTCGAAGGCAAATACTAGTTACGTTATAAAAATGAAAAAGATTTTTATAACAGTAATAATACTATTGGAATTTTGATTTAGTATGAAATCATCTCGATTTGACACTAATCACATTTAGAATAGAGTTCATTTTTCTAGTGTGTCTCTTTGTTTTGGCGAGATGGTTGTTAACATAATAATGGTGACTTGACTGTACTCATGTATTTGGCGTTGTCGGTGTACTGATGTATTTGGTCAAGACGGGTGATTCGATCTATTAGACGACAATGGTTGTACCGATACTAATGATCACTTTCGATGTTCTTATCTATTTGATCATCTTGGCTGCTTCTTTCTATAAGACGCTGACTGTAAAATTAAATAATTATTTTTATACGGGTCTCTAGGTAATATATGTAGAATCAGGGGTGGGCACTGAAAATTGATATACTGAGTAAAATTACTGAGAAAAACAATATACTGAGTGCCAAGCACATTTCTTATATTGCGGCATGCAACTATAAATATGTTTTGTTTCGTCTATTTTATATTTTGTCCGTGTCGCATTTGCCATATATACGTTTTCTTTCTTTCTTTCTTATGTTCCATTTTTGAATAATAGAATAGAATAACATTGATTGTATAAACTGTCACAAACCTAAAATTACAGAGGTGTTGAGTTCTTTGTTGGAACGACAGTTTGATCTTTCGGACGTACAATACAGGCCATTGTAATGGTGCCTGGCCGTTATAACACTAATTGATTAATCACTAAATTACTAAATTAAATTAATATAAAATGATATCATTACAGAAGCACAAAACAATGTCACATTACTATAAATATACTATATATATATGATCTAAGCTATTTAGTAATAATGTGTATTTTTTTCTATAATCTGCGACTGTACTTGAAGTCGCAGATTATAGAACACATTATTTTACATTCTAGACTTTAACTTTAACGATAGTAAATTTCCATCCCGTTCTATAAACTTGGTTTACTATCAAGTCGGTATATCATATAAATTATATAATCCTAAACAAAGACTAACTTGTTATGACGAAAGTGTCCATTAACATAATCCAAAGTTCCATTAATTACTTGTCCCAGCCTTCTCCATGGAATACGAGAGAATTTAATTAAAAGCAAACATTACGAACGAAACAATGGACGAGTTTCTGTCACACCCAACGATATAAAACACAATACAGAGCGTTTTTAAACATGTCTCCATTTCGTAGTGGATAATCTCTGAATACAAGGGATTTGAAAATTGTTACCTATTGTTTATAATTCAATAGAGATAACAGCTTCTTAACGCTTGCTTTAAAATTTGTAACAGATACAACGACAAAAATTATTTTTAAATAGCAATTGGAGTTTTTTCTAGGCTAGGCCGCGGGTCAAACCCTAGGAAGTAATTCTATTTTATTTACATAAAACTTAATTAGGTTTTTTATATACCAGTCCAATCAGAAAGTATTGCGGAAAAAAAATTATGTATGAAAGACTGGCCAGTTATAATCTATTTTGAAAATATGATTGATAACTAAAAATAGGTACGTTCCAATTTCAAAATTTCCCTCCACATTGTTTGCGAGCTAATTTAAATTATCGTGTCTCATTGAAACATGGATCTGCGCTGGGAACATTTTCTCGTTATGATTTTTTACGATTTCAAGTGTCGCTTGAAACCGGATGAATCGTAAGATAGACTTCAAATGGCATTTATGGATGAAGGCCACTCTAAGGCAACCGTGTATCGTTGGTACAAGGAATTCAAGCGCGGTCGACTAACTTTGGGGGATGAAAAAAGAAGTGGTCGCCCTTTGACGGCTGTTACGGAAGAAAATGTACTAGCAGTGAAAAACTTTATTCCAAGACAATAGGCGAGTTACGTATCAAGAGATTCAGCACGTACTGCAGATTGGATCGGGAAGCTTTCATGAGATTCGACACGTGCATCTTCGCGTGAGGAGGATAGTTTCACGCTGGGTGCCGCACAACCTCACCGATGCTCAGAAGCAGGCCCGGGAGGAATGCTGCCGTGATATGATAAACAAATTTGAAGCAGGCTCGTATCGGTGTGTTTACGACATCATTATAGTTGATGAGTCCTGGATTTATCAATACGATCCAAAAACGAAGCGCCAGTCGACGGTTTAGGTGTTTCAAAACGAATCAACGCCTACCAAAGTGAAGCAATCTAGAAGTGGGGGTAAATTTAGATCCGAAGTTTTTTCAATATGACTGCGTACTTGGTACCAAATGTTTGGCAGAAGTTTTCTCTGTTGTGAGCAACAAGCGACCAAACTCAGGGCTTCGCGGGCTACTGCTCCACCACGACAACGTGCCCGCTCAAACCGCGCTCATTACGTGGAAGTTCCTGGACAGCACGCCGGTCAAACTCCTGGGTGACCCTCCTTACAGCCCTGACCTAGCACCGTGTGACTTCTTTTTTTTCCTGAAAAAAAAAATCAGCTCAATGGGATACAATTTTTGTCGCCGGAAAATGCGCTGTCAGCGTTCGAGCAAGCTGTAAACGAGGTGTCTGCGGCGTATTGGAAAGTCTTTCGAAAACTGGTTCAGACGCATGAAACTTTGTATAGAGGCTGGTGGAGAGTATTTTGAAAATATTACTATGACATACAAACACAGATTGCCAGACATACGGGCAGATATGACAAATACATAACGGTTCCATTGTTATCAAAGTGGCTAAGGAACCTTAAAAATGAAACAAAAATGCTATTTTTATTGTTAGTTAAGGAGGTGCAAGCTGATGTTTGCACCCCAATGCCCAGTATGCTTAAGATGGTCCTAACTCTGACTGTACTGTGTGTTCCATCGTTACAACATTGTTTTGTTCGTTCATTGTTCGAAGCTACCTTAAAATGTACATCACATTGTTACTGGCTAAATAACCGTTTACAATCATATTATTCAAATTCAAAAGTTTTTATTCAAAATAATTTCCACTGGAGAATACTTTTTGAAGGTCATACATGTAAGTTAAAATTTAATTTTTACTTTCTATGTACACCGCTTCGCAACGTGTTAATGCTGTAAAGCAGAAGAAGCGGCAAGAAACTCCCCAACAACACGTCTTGCTAAATATGGTTTTTCTTTATATTTCATATGCTATTTATATCTCAAATCCTTTTTTTTAATAAGTTTTGTACAGAAGTATGTTACAGAATTATTTTTTGAAGAATTAATGAAGGTGTAGCAAACAATGCATACTCAATAAGACCAAGACAATAAAAGGAAAGAAAAATAATGTTATAGTTATAATAATGACATGACGTACTAAAATATTATTATATATTTAAAAGAATAACTATAATTATTATCAATGTCTTAACTCATTCCTTCAAGTTTAAGAGCATCCTCTCAATACAATGTTTTGATAACCAAATCATTGTGTGAATAGTCCCGCAGTGACTCCACAAAACACAGCCGTAATCCCAGTCGGGAGTTACCTAATGGTAGTTTAATTAAAGTTGTTCCCGCTTCGAGCACAGCTGGATACCGTGCCAAATTATTGCGTCGGCTCATTCTATTTCTACACAACAGCTTTTACATATCCACCTAGCTTTGTATTTTTACTTTCATGTTCATATCTAAAAATTAACAAAGAACCTAATTTGAATATTTATTTAAGGATATGTCTACGAAAATTAAAGAAGGATAGTGATGAACAAACACGAATAAAATTGATACAGGCATAATTCAATATGTGCTGTCAGAGCCCATGTACTTCTCTGATATTACCCAAGATTTTTTAAATATAATTGCTCATCAATAACTTAGGCAGATTTAGTATAAAGGTGTGTAGTGGGATTGACATATTTTAGTATAAAGGTGTGTAATGGAATTGGCATATCTATCCAAATAGAAACAGAAGAAAAAAAATATGTGCAATATGATTTACATTAAATTTGTGCCATATGTTGTTGAAAAGTTTTTTTCAAATTTTAAATTTAAATTCAAGTTTTTATTAAAAAAGTTCCACTGGAGAATTTTTGAAGGTTCTAATATACAACTCAAATTTAAATCTACTTCCTATTCTATGTATACCTGTATACAAAAAAAAAATCATGATAATTATTTATCTGTCTCAGGCTCTTTTATTTTGATACATGTAGAAGTTGTTATATAATTACTTTTCAAAGAAATAATGGAGCTGCAACAAACAAAAAATATTTTTACAGTCGCAATAATGACATACTAACAATTCATACTGCGACAAATCTCCATAGATTTCTTACATGTTATGCAAAATAAAAAATGTTATACAGAAAATAGTATAAAAGGCCGGAACAAGCAGCTATGTAAATGCAGTTGTGTCATTTAAATATTCGTCAGTAGTGTAGTATCCCTTTTTAAGCGAGGAGCACTTTTCAGTTTAGCTTTAAATTTAATGAAGGGCAGATCCAACACTTTATTCGAAGTCTTATTGAAGAAGCTTATACCAACCACCAAAAAAGAGGACAGTACTTCTTGTAATCTGATAGATAGTAATATCAGTCTATTATTATGCCTGGTGTTGAAATTGTGAAGATCCTTACATTGTTTGTAGGCACTCAAATTATTACAAATGTAAATTATATTGTTAAGAATATATTGGCAGACAACCGTCATAATTCCGATTTCCTTAAAGCGTGCTCTGAGAGACTCCCGAGGGCCGAGAATGTAAATGGACCCTATGTCTCTTTTTTGTAAAACAAATATTGTCTCTAAGACAACAGCGTTGTTGCAAAGTAAAATACCATAGGCCCTGATATTATGAAATCACTGAAAAAAACTAATCTAGCAGTCTGCTTACACAGCAGAACTAAGTTTTCCTGAGAGACAAGATATATGAGTGCTCTATTGGAGCTTTTTAGACTGTTCAACTCAATTAAACTGACAATTCTATCATACTAGAACCATGACTGTCTATATTAGTCTATAAAGAAGTTTCGAAACGCCTTATAGATTCTTCAGTTAATGAAAGAATTTTCGCGTACTTCGGTTAGCGGATTAGTATGGCCTGAAGCCAGCTTTGTGCGACTTACGGATGGTGACCTATTCTCAGTACTCTGTTTGTTGTCTTAGCTATAATTGATTTTTTATTATTGCATGAGTTCAGCAGACAGGCAGACGGTCCACGTAATGGTAAGTGGTTACCATAGACTATGGACATTTGCAACACTAAAGGCGTTACAAATGCGCTGCTGCTCTCTTGACGGAGTCTGGAACATGGCCATAAATTCCTGAACACAACAAGGTTGTTATAGCGGCATGCTCCAGTCCAAGGGTGGTAGCCACCCAGACGGACAAATGCCCTAACACCTGGCTTTTTTTTTAATGCGATAAATACCTTTTCAACACATTTCTCAAATAATGTATTTACATTGTACGTAAGATAAAAATTATGCACCACACAATAGTACGTGCGGTAAAATAGCTAGTTGAGTGAAAAAAAAGGAATGATTTCACCAAAGACTTTCACATTACGAAAATAAATAAGTTGAATAATCGAGCCTCCTTGGAAGCACTTTTGATCAATACATTTGTCTAATTTTAATACTGTTGAAAAAATGAGACGAAAGGTGTAGTTATAATTTTCACCACGTGCATGTGGCGCCATTTGCAAATGCGCGCTATTTTCATATTAGAAACGTCAAAGAGTGTAGCGACTTTCCGACTGATATTTATTATGTACTGTTTTATCGCAAATGTGTTGAAAAACCTTGTATAACACACGTGTGGTTGTTGGTTTTTACAAACTCGTGACTATGGTAAGCCCTGACTTCGTCTCGGGCTTACATTCGTCTACTCGTTATTAAAAATCAACTTACCGAACTAGTATTATAAATTTATAAATAACTTTTATTTAATGCACACATTAGATTTTATAAAGCTCACAACCTCGCCCCGCCTTCTACCTACTTCCCACTTTATAAGTATATAAGTGTATTTATTATGCTGACCACGCTGAATCCCGCCCTGATTGAAAGTCATACCAGAACAGCTAAGAGATGAAAGGCTATCAATATTCGCAACGTTACAAATAAAACTTCCTCGGAAAAGAGGCCAAGAGCGCACTTAAATTCAACAGTCATTCCAGCAAAGCCAGAAAGGTGCTTCGAATAAACTCTGTACCCGTCAAACTGTAATTTGTGAGTTGCAAAAGGTCCCTGAATTGTGACCTCGGCAACGCGTGACCTGGTTACGTAAGTGTCATCCAACTGTTGAAATTCTGCTCCAAATGAACCTGCTATTTGTGAATAACTGGAAATTTTGTTGTGATATAAGTTTATCATTCAGTAATGTGTTGTATTGTGATCTGGGATCACCACCACGTTACCTGACATTAGAATTATAACACAATAACTATTTACATTCATACAAAAACTAGGATCGATCGGCTGCAGCGATTCATCAACTACCCTCATGTTTTTTTGTGAATTTAAATGATATACACATATGTCCACATCATAGTTACAATACTATATAACTGTTTGTTCTCGTATAAAACTAAGATGCATCAGCGTTTCATCAACTATCCTAATCTTTTTTCTCATTTTTAGTCAAATGTGTTCTCATAAAAAAAAATACTCTTGTACAAAAACTAGGAGGCTGAAACATTTCTACAACTACTCTTATGTTTCTTTTGAATTTCAATATTATTTGTCCATTAGCTTTATGAAGCCATTACTTTTTTCTTTAGCACAAAAACCAGGAATCTACATCGTTTCGTAAACTACTCTCATGTTTATTCTGTACTTCAATAATAATCCTTATTAATATTATAAATGCGAAAGTAACTCTGTCTGTCTGTCTGTCTGTCTGTCTGTTCCGTTTTCACGGAAAAACTACTGGACCGATTTGGCTGAAACTCAGTATATATATATTTTCGATGCCGAGGATGAACATAGGATACTTTTTATCCCGAAAAATGGGATAGTTTCCGGGATAAAAATATATTTGTCTTTTTGTTTGTTATGCTTTTACGGAAAAACTACTGGACCAATTTGGCTGAAAATCGGTACATATGTAATTTTCATACCAAGGGTGGACAAGGGATATTTTTCATCCCGGATAATGGGATAGATTTTGGGATAGATTTATGTAAAGGTTATCCCAAAAGTGGGACAGGCTTTGGTTGGTTTTGTGATTTGCCATTTTCATCATTTTGGTTATTTTGTCCTTTTTGATCTTTTTGTCCATTTGGCTCTTTTGCTCTTTTGATCTTTTTGCCCTTTTTGTCCATTTTGATTTTTTTGTCCTTTTTGACAATTTCGCTCTTTTTGTCCTTTTAGCTTTTTTTGTCCTTTTTGATTTTTTGTCCTTTTTGCTGATTTTGTCCTTTTTGTCATTTTTGTAGTTTTCATTGACGGGGGATAGATAAATAAAACTAGGACTGTTTGTAATATAGGATGAAAGTTTGGTTGAGACCAATCATTTCTCAAGTTCATAGATATAAAAATTCATCGTCTATAAAAATGCGATAGTAACTCGATATGTCTTTCTGTTAAGTTTTTGGAAACCACTGGGAATACTGGATCGTTTTTATTGTAATTTTGTTTAAATGTAGTTTTAATGCCGAAAATGGACACATATACTCATGCCAGGAGATCGGATAGTTTGCGATATAAAATTAAGTGAATTTTTCGGGTGCAAATGGCACTAACATAAAAATGTTGTACAATGTAACCTGTATTAACGCCTGCTCTTTAAACAAGAAGCCGGAACTAGAGGTTAACCCGCGGTGCAGCCGCGGGGTAAACTCTAGTTAAATATAAAACCAAATCCTTCAGCTAAAGGTCTTTGACTGACGCCAAAGGAGTGCACGGATAAAAAATACGAATTCACCTTCATTTTCTAAATTTTGAAGTGAAATTTCGTAGGAATCGTTGTGATTTGAAACTCGATGAAACGAAAAAGCTACACTAAAAAGAGATAAACACACAAATCTACAGGACTAAGCCTGCGAGAGCATGAGATACGACTTTTAGATTGTGCAGCACAGATTAGACAGTCAATAAGACCGATGATTAAACATATTTCCAATTTGGACCGAAATAAAACTGGTAATAATATTTTTTAGATTAAAACATTGAAAAATTTAAAGTGATACTTAAGAAACTTATTTTAAATTATAATATGTTGACGGATATAGGTTAAAGGAATTATATTTATATTAATAAAAGTTAGGGAAGAACCATCTACTGCGTGTGAACTGTTTTTACAGTTTTTAATACTTTTAATTTGTTATTCGTGCTTTTTGTTAAAGGAATAAGACGGTGATCTAGGGGGCTCATCTGGTTAATAAATAAGTTTGTCTAAAGTCTTAATCACCCTTACGTAACACGCATACACTTTGGAACTATGTTCATACATCATAGTAATTCGATCGTTATCAAACTAATACCACGTATCTGATGGCTGGTAAATGGATTACTCTCGCGTTCGGCAGATGCCGCGTACCCTCGTCAAACGGTTAATAATTGCCACGCGCCGACCCAACTGAAATTTACTCTGCAATCGTTAACAACGCACTATAAATACATTTTAATGGGATTTCTGGTGGTTTTAATGTGATTCCGTTTAATTACTTGGTTTTTGCCGGTACCCCGATGCTGATTAAATATGAAGTTTACCAGGAAGAGATCGTTATAAGTTATAAGACCGCTCTTTGTTTTACCATGAAGGTATTGAAAGTATGCACTTTTGTTATAAGTTCTTCTCTTATCCTTCTCTCCTCGGCCGTCGTACAGTGCAGACGTCTTAGTATAAATTGGTTTCTAATATTCACATAATAAAATTAAAAAGTGTAAAGTACTAGGGCGGTGTATTAAGCAGGAGATTGCAGTTATTAGCGAAGATCGAGTAAGTGCGACAGCACTATATTCCTAATAGTTTTGCGCATATGTAATCACGCCTATTCCAAGGACGGTAACTGTGTTTGTGGGCGGAATCAGATCATCCCACCTATATATTTGCGCACACGCATTTGTGCGTCTTCTAAGGACGTCATACCATAGTGGGTGGAGTCTCCAGCCCTTCCACGAGCTACGCATAGCGTCAGCGCTGCATTGTGCGCTTAATATAGCCGACGGCGTTTGGAATTTTTAGGCCTACTATCAATAATAATACATTACACTTCAATACTATTTTAGTAAAATGCTTGATAGCTTCAATTCACCCTCAAGGAAGACGGGCAAGCTATCTGTATCGGATTCAAATATACCGCAGCTTTCAAATACAGAGGAAGATATGACTGGTATCCGAACAAATGCCCCTAAGCGTCAACGAGCAGCAGGCAAACAGTCTGCTGAATTTGCTGAACTTAAGCAGATGATCAACACTCTTATGACCACCCAAAATAGAAGATTAGATCTGTTGGAAGAGCATATTAAAGAAGTAAAATCCGTTACTACTACTATGAATTCTACGAGCCAAGAAATAGAATTGGGTATGAATAACATGTCGGAACAACTCAAAAGTTTGGAACTTAAAATTGACTCAATTGAACTAGACAAAAAAACCCTTGTAAATAACATAATTTCATTGGAAGAAAAAATCGACACTATTGAGCGGCTTTCTCTAAAAACATCCATCGAAATTAGGAATGTACCAAAAAATTCTCAAGAAAATAAAGAAGTATTATACAATATGATATATAATCTAATGCTTTCGCTAAAAATAGATTACAATAAAAGTGATATTCGCGACGTTCAGCGTACCTACAATAGTAAGGAGAAGAAATATTTGTCGATCATTGTTGAGTTCCAGAGCTCACTTCTGGTGGCTTCAATGATGAACAGCGTTAAAAAATTTAATAAGGAGAATACTGTTCGTCTGAACTCTGGACACTTAGGAATTTCAGGAATTAATAATCAAACTGGGCTGATTTATATATCTGAATGCCTGACATCAAAGTCAAAAAAGCTATTTTATATTACTAGAGAATTTGCTAAAAAGTATAATTATGCTTTTTGCTGGTCATCAGGAGGTAGAATTTATTTACGGAAAGATACAGGTTCGCCGTATATTTTGGTTAAAAATGAAGCTCGGCTCGAAGAATTGAAGAACGAAAACCCTAAAAAGTGACTAGTTATTATAAGTATATATTATATTATACAATTTCAGAAATCGACTAGCTGTAAAGATATGTATTCAAACGTTACTTTTAAAAATCGCTATTTAAAATTATTGTTATATTTACACCCTTATTATATTTGCCCATACAAAGAAACAAAACTGGTTCTTAACTTGCAATTACTAATATACGTACATGTTTTGATAAAATATTCTATCTACCTTTCATTCTCACAATTTTTATTTTCACACACATTTTCAAACTATAATTATATAGTTAATACTCATCCGAACCAAATTATTCGTCTAAGAACCCAATCTATGTTTTTGATAATATATTGTTTTATTACTTTGCTCTGTATAAAATATACTTATATACACTCATCACTAATTCGGACTCACAAATTATTTTACTTATATAAAAAACTTAAACAAAACAGCTTATTCATAAGGACAAACAACATATTCACACAGACACTATGTACTTCAGCCAAGGCATTATTAAATAGGAACTATTTTAATATATGTAATTTATTTTTTAACCTATTATATACTCCATGTATTATACTATACACTATTTGTATTTTTTACACTTCTTATAGTAATATGTATTATCTTAATTATATACTACGCACTGTATTCCTTTTTATAGTAATAATAAAGAAAAAATATAATTATATTACAAACGCACCTTTTTTGAAGTCCTATAAGTCAATACTATCTCATTATAATATAAACACAGCTAACCTATCTATTAACAGTAATTATCTTTTTACGAGTATTACATATTTAATTATAATCTTTTGTCTACTTTACTCAATATATTATATCTATGGCAGTTATGATTCAGTGGGGTCTACTTATTGTTATTTTCTTGGTATTTACACATTAAACAATTATTTAGTTAATGTTATTGAAATTAGCCTTCATTATCAAAATTCGATAATATTAATTTAATTAATGAAATTGACAATTTTTCTATAGCTTCCTCGTCACTGATCAATGTTGAAGACTGTCCTACATCTATGGCACAATTTAAATATCCGTTTTCTATTTTAAGTCAAAACATAAGAAATATTTATTGTAACTTTGATAATTTTATTACGTTAATTAAACGTAGCCAAATCTTATGGGATTTAATAATACTAACCGAATGTTGGCTTAAACAATCTGGAATAATTCCTTCTTTGGAGGGTTATAAATGTGTATCATCTAGTACATATTTAAATCAAAACGATGGTATTGTGGTGTATTATAAGACGGGCCTAAAAATTTCCGTATTTGATAACATTGTTAAGGATGCTTCTTGCATACATTTAACTATAAATGACAAAATAACAGTTTTAGCTCTTTATCGCTCTCCATCAACTCATAATATTGATTGTTTTCTTAACTCACTAGATGAATGTCTTAATCGCCTTTCTTCAAATAAAGCTATTATTATCACCGGTGATATCAATATTGACATCTCTGATAGTTCCTCAGATTCTAGATCCAGTACTTACCTGGATCTTCTTGCTACTCATGGATTGCTTCCTGCCCACTCTATCCCTACACGTTTTGACTCTTGTCTTGATCATAATATAATCATAATAATAAAAACTAAGGATAAAACGTACTCCTATGTAATAGACTCCTCAATAACGGATCATAACGCTACTATGCTGATTCTTGAACAATCTACTCTTTTAACTCAATTACAGCAAACAAAAATCTGTATTAACCATACTATCTTAGATGAGTATATGAAAAACATTGATCTATCCTCTATTCTTTCCACTTCAGACGTTAATATTGCTTCACAAATCTTAGTCGATACCTTAACTGAGGCCATCAGTGCAAACAGCACAGTGAGAAAGATCCCAAACAGAAAGAAAATTACCAAGCCTTGGATTACACCTGGCATCTTAAGATGTATGCGACATCGTGATTCCCTTTTCAAAAAGACTAAGAAATACCCAAATGATGAAGTATTAAAAGTTTCATATAAACGATACAGGAATTTCGTTAACTCTCTCTTAAAAAAACTGAAAAATGATCATAATAAAAATGCAATCCTTAGTGCAAAGAATAATAGTAAACTACTATGGGATACCATTAAAAATATTACATATAGCAAAAAACCACACGATTCACCTACACAACTTTTGTCATCTGTTAACCCTAACGATTCTATAAATGAAGTCAACTCTTACTTTTCTAAGATTGGTTCTGATTTAGCTCAAATAATTATCTCTAAAAACATTCCTTCTTTTCATGTGCCTCCCACAAAAACTGTCCTTAACTCTTTTGTATTATTACCCACAAGTGAATCTGAAATCAACACTATTATTGAAAATTCAAAGTCTGTCTGCTCTGTCGGTTTAGATGGTATCTCAAATAAATTTCTCAAAACTTATAGAGATAAATTAGTTCCTTCAATTACTCACATCTGCAATTTGTCGTTCTCTACTGGTATTTTCCCCGATTTATTCAAAAAGTCTGTAATAGTACCCGTCCATAAATCTGGTGATAAAAGCCGCGTCAATAATTATAGACCTATCTCTATTTTGTCAAGCTTATCAAAAGTTATAGAACGTTTAATTAATAATAGATTAATTCAATATTTAGAATACAATAATTTAATCTCTACTCATCAATTTGGATTCCGATCTGGCAAATCTACGGATGCCGCAGTTGAAGAATTAACTAATTATATAACATTTAATCTTGATAAAAAACAGAAAGTTATAGCCATATTTCTAGACCTAACTAAAGCGTTTGACACGGTCTCAACCTCGCTTTTAATCATAAACTTGAAGCACTTGGAATAAGAGATCTTCAGTTACAACTTTTCGCTGATTACCTCCAAAACAGAACACAAAGAGTCCGCAATGGAGAATATATAAGTAAAGAAGCTATTATTTCTTTTGGTGTGCCCCAGGGCAGTATCCTTGGCCCAACCCTCTTTCTTGCTTATATAAACACCCTCTGCGACTTAGAACTTGAAAACGGTAGTATTATTACATATGCTGATGATACTGCACTCCTTTTTTCTGCTGATACGTGGTCAAAAGTATTCCACAGTGCGCAAAAAGGTCTCAATAAAGTTATGGATTGGCTAAATTCAAATATATTAACCCTTAATATTGATAAAACAAAGTATATGACTTTATCTCTTAGAAATCAGGATCAAACTCATATTCAAACCTTTAAGATAATAGCTCACTCTTGTCTTTCTCATGCTACTTGCAATTCTTGCCCTAGTTTGCATACAACTCAACATATTAAATATTTGGGTGTTATCATTGACCAAAATCTAAGTTTTCAACCATACATTAACTCATTAACACTCAGATTACGAAAATTAATTTATATTTTTAAAACCCTTGGTCAAGTTGCTGATTTTAATATAATGAAATTATTGTACTATGCCCTATGCCAATCTGTTTTGAGCTATTGTATCACGTCATGGGGGGGAGCTGCCAAAACCGCAATGATAAAATTAGAACGTGCACAACGAGCAGTTCTTAAAGTCAGTCTTTCTCTGCCGTTCTACTTCCCCACCAAAAAACTTTATGAACGCTGGAAAGTGTTAACGGTTCGGCAACTCTTTATCCAACAAATCATTCTGAAACAACATGTTATCACACCATTCATATCATCCAATTCTATTATTAAAAGGAATTACATCCCCTGCAAACAAAACGTTGTCAGCACAGCGTTTTGCTGTAGATTTCTGTACTTTCTAGGGAGTTACCTATATAATAAAATCAACAAGCAGATTGATATATTCCCTTTGACTAAAGCCAAATGTAAGAAAATTCTCACCGAATGGCTGTTGAAACTCGACTACGACTCCACTGAAGCACTATTAGTCCTAATTACTTAAATATTTCCCTTTTCATTGTTTTTATTATCATCTTGTATTATAGTAATATATGTTCACTCATTTATTTATCTCTATGTAATTCTCATAGTATAATCTAATCAATTCCTCTCATTTCAAATCACGTAAACTCACACACATACATTTGCGTACAATATATAAATACACAATTACACACTGCACATCTATCTACACTCAATACATTATTTCTATTATTATCGAATAACTAGTTGTATTTATACCTACATTTTTCCGGGGAGAGAGAGGCTGGTGATCAGTCACACAGGATTTTTCCTTCTACTGACACCAGGCTCTCACCAATTTTTAGTCATTTAAAAACCTTTTTTAGCAATTACTTATATGTTACATATATTGTGAGAGCAAATAAATAATAATAATAATTATTATTATTATTATTATTATAAGTGTATCTATAAATACAGCACAAAAATTAATTTGTTAAGTTTTTGCGACTAGTACACATAATAGAGCTACGTTTTAACGGTTTTAAACGCTGTATTTTATTAGATTTTTATTTTGATTACTGAAACGTCGGAATAAAAATCAAACAAAATGCCGCGGTTAAAACTGTCAAAACGTTTTTTTTGTGGAATTTTTAGATTATTATGCTATATACACTCATCGTGATGTTCTCGCGAGAACGCAAGAAAAGAACCCGAGACTCACTTACACAATCTTATTTCTCTTGTTTTTCTAACGTTCTCGTGATGCTTTCGCAAGAATTTAGGCCGCCTATAGGGTAGTTATTGATAAGGAATTTTAGGCTTATCCCACATGTGACATTTCTCAACGGCTCGGTGGTACGATTGAAGTTTCTCATCAGTAACCCTTTCATATACTACACGTAGAGTAAAATATTTTAGGGCACAATTGGGTTGATATACATGTGAATAAAAACACAAAAATATAATAAAGAAGTGATAACGCGTGCCGGGGAAAGTATTTGGCTATGAGCCAAATATTTGTTATGAAAATTTTATAAAATCCAACGAAGAAAGAACAGTTATACTTTTTATTTCTATTTAATCGCTGAAGTCCAGAAAACAGGCTTAGGACCTACCTCCCATCAACGCACTGGCACTTTCAATTGTATTTTATTACATTCATTGAATTTCAAATACCCCATAGTTATACCTACTGTTTAATTTGGAGCGTTGTTATTTTAAACAGCCTTATCCGGAGTCAAGTTTGCAAATGGCAACCCTACCCTACGTAACTGCACCGTACATCAAAGTAAACGCGGCGACTCAATTGCTTAAGCGTTTATACACTCGACTGACTTTATACGAGCCCTTTGTAAGCCTGAATAGCGCTCAACAACTATACAAATTAAATTTTATAAATAAAAGTTGAAAACAGCGTGAATCTATGTTTTATAACGAAATATGTAAACTTTTCGATCTGTTAGCTGCTTTGTATGGTTGAGTAGTCATTTTGGCAAGCTCCGTGTCCATCAATCCAATGTCGTTCTCTCTATCCGTCTGTCTGTGTATAATCACTCACATATTTCACTAGAAACTACTGGGACTATATGAATAAAAGGAGACGGGGTTTTGGACTAAAGAAATGTAATGGGTTGAGATATGTGTATAAAAAGCGTTATATTTTTCTTTTACAAAATGGAAAACATCATCCCTAAATTGTATCTGGAAAACGAGAAATCTTAAAAACAGGTTCACAAATAAATAAGTTATAGATTATTATAACAGATTTAAGTGAATGAATTTATATGATTTATAAAAAAATTGAATTAATTTGAATTATAAAAAAATGACAACGTAATAAAAAGAAATCCTAAATTACTTTCATCTTTTTACAATCTGGGCTCAAAAATGTATGAAAGCGTATCCGTCTCCTTTGGCAAGCTCATGACTATATTCCTTAATTATTTTTTTAAGCCAATAGCCAATAATAACTATTATCTTGTTATTTCGAATAAAATCTAAACATAAAAACATTAATATTATATTTGGAAGATAATCTATTTTAAATACTAGACTAATTATTTTCTATTATTTATAAAAACTGCTTATGTACAAACATGTTCATTTTTTAAAACGATAATGAAAACAATTTTATTTTGATCTCGGAAAAGTCAAAAGTTCACGCGAAATGAAGATGTAAAATTTTGTGAGCTAAGCCGCGTTCTTTATAATAGTTTTCTGGTGAATAAACTGAGAAAAATTATAAAAAGACCGACCTAAGACAAAACGGTCCTAGGTCATAAAAGGCGAGTTGATTTGTGAGTGCTCCATCGAGAAAGATTTCATCCCTCCCCTCTACCCCCTTACGTGTCACAATGGATGTCCTCTGAAACTAGGCTACCGTTAAGAGTCATATACAATACACGCTGCGATGTTCTGAATTGTTACATTCCTTTTGACATGGAATTTAATAACGGTCTCATTATAATAGGTCTACCAGTCTTAAGTAGGTGTAGTAAGTACATATATGTATTTTTTTTATTGTATATCAGTCGACAACTCATACGTTTTATATACCTAAGCAAATTAATCTGGTGTTATGGGTGAAATACAAATGAAAGCTCTGCTCCTGCTATACACCATAGTAACGGAGAATGGGACTTTTGCGTTGAAGTTAGGCAGTCGGACAAAGACTTATACCACGTGTAGAAAATGCTAGATCTCACGTGAGTGATGACTAAGAGGTTCGCGAAATAAAATTATATTTATAGTTAAATAGGACTGCGTTTGCGGATACCAAGAAATGTGCGTCGCGTCGCGTGCAGATGCTACCGGTCAACTGCTCGGGGTAGGGGGGTGCACTTCGTTATATACTCAAGCCACGGAAGTTCGCTTATATATAAGTATGTATTTTATTTATATATGTTATTAAATTTTATTTTACATAAAACATTAATTTATGTTGTAGGTCTTGTTTGGCGTGTATCAACTACACCACGCGTTCGCGTTTGACCACGATCACGCCTAATGTCGGTCGGTGATGGAGCACGCTTACGTAGTACTGTTACAGTTATTTAGTAGCATAGTTGTTCTTGTCATGTTTCCCTTTAAAGTTAATAGTTAATTTTGTTATGTACCCTCTTATTTCTAAACGATACAATCGACCATTTCCTTAATTGAATAATAATGTTATATTTTTATTCTGTGGTTAGCTGTTTTGTATAAAGTAGTTGTCCATAATTTACAATAGTTTTGATACAATATTTATCCTTTATAATGTAGTGATTGTGTACAGATTATAATTCAAAATCTCTCAATTGTATATAGATGGTATTGACTACATTTTGTTTTCATGTTGGCAGACGCGATAGATTTGTACTGTGTTCGGTTTGTTTTATTACATGTAAAACTTTAAGAATAATGTTTTATATAATATCTTGTATAAAATATTATCTGGAATTTCCAAACAGTAATGTATTAAATTCTTTTCATTCCTAACACTTTAATTAAAATAGTTTATCAATGACTTCAATCCGCTATCGGTTGTTTCTTTCTAAGTTTCTTAGACTGTTAAATTGTTGGAGGGTTGGCGAGGTGTTCTAAAAATGCTCGACGACTGTTAAAATTAGTGTCATAAATGTGTTAAAACCGTAAAGTTCTCTGATTATAACTATGTGACCAGTTGCTGTTCTTTTATTACCATAAACCCTTCTGAGTTGTTGCAAGTATTACGGTACCTATTCACTTGTTACTTGAAGACAAATCACATTTGACCAGATTAGCATCACCCAGTCGGATACTGCTTTCAGGGTTAAATTTAATGTATCACCCATGTCCGACCGCAAGGATTGGATTTCGAGCCTGCCTGCCCGTGCATGAGACGCACCTCTCTACAATTATACTGTCATCTGCATACCCAAAGATATCTTGCTTAAGGAGCAGATTATTTATATGCAGTACAAAAAGCGCTGCAGAGAGCAAAGACCCCTAAGGAACACCGGCGTTGATCATCAAGCGATCAGAGGAACAACCGTCTACGACCACTTAAATTGACCTTTCCCTCAGGAAGTCTATTCCTAATTATTTACTTATTTACAGACTATGATTCTTGCATAATAATAAGCTATCCTAAAACGCTACTACAAGATGTTCATTGGACCACGGAGTTAAACTCTATACCCGACCAAAGTTGGAATCAGACTGTCGTCTCGTCGTACCGACCGCAAGCTTTATATTTGAGCGATGACGGAACGAGCCGAGTAATAGCATAATTGATACAAACTACCCTCTAATATTATTGTGGCGACCGAAGGCAAAACATTCTGACAACATATCCGGTCTCGAGACTTTTAGAAAATGGTAGAAGATTTTGGAAGGAAAAGACAGATATAGATAGATGTTTAGAAAGGGACAGGCAGTAAATAAAAGAATAACGAAAAGAAGATCGAAATCATGGGTTCCAGAAGATTCTTCCGGGTATATAAGCAGCGTAAGGCCCGCTTATCGGGGAGTTTCATCCGTGCAGGAACGGAGAAAGAATACAATTTCCTGCGGCCGGGCGGCCTGTCGTAAGAGGCGACAAAACAACCCACAGCCAGGTGGTAGGGTATTTGCTCGACTGGATGGCGACTACCCCTGGTCTAAAGTATGCCGCCATAATAACCTTGTGTTGTGTTCCGGCATTAGTGACCAGGTTCCAGTCTCCCTTAAGAGAGCAGCAGCGCATTTATAGCACCTTTGGTGTTGCAAATGTCCATAGGCGAAGGTAACCGCTTTCCATCAAGTGGGCCGTCTGCGTGTCTGCTGCATTCATGCAATAAAAAAAATCCTAAGTACGTACTCCCGCTCGCACGTAACATTATACATACATACATACATAACTTCACGCCAGTTCCCTTGCGGGGTAGGCACGAACAACAGAGCGCCATTTAGGCTTATTCTTACATACCTCACTTGCTTCTTTGACATTCATAACTCTTGTCATGCACGCTCGTCTGTTCTTAAGGCTCCTGACATCACCTTCTGCTAGTACACGATCAATTTGATCATGGAAGGTGTGTCGTGGCCTTCCACGACTTCTGCATCCATCCACTTATCCACGTAACATTATCTACCTAGTAATATAGCTTATTAAAAATAGTACAATAATTTACCGCTTTTTATATTAATATTTTTTTTTACAGATGTCTCTTCGGTTATGGTGGTTGATGGCAGCAGCAGTGCTGGCCGTCGCAGCAGACGATGAACCCAGTCTTGACGGACTGTTCGTGCCAGCAGCTGGTGAGTACATTAAAATTCTATTGTATTAATATTATAAGCGAGAAAGTTTGTACGGATTTAGGAGTTGCCATACTGATATATTTTTATATTTGCCGCGCTATTTCAGTCTCTACTTTCATTAGCTAGATTTTAAATATAAAAGATACATTTTGTAAGTTTTTTTTCAAATCGACAAAAACAGTAGATTAAGTATCATATAGAAACAAACACGTATGGAAGCGAGAGTTGGGTATGGAAGAAAGAGCATGAAAGTAGAGTAAACGCGGTCGAGATGCGAGCACTGCGCAAAATCTGCGGAGTGACGCTTGCGGACCGCGTTCGTAATATAGAAGTAAGAAAGACAGTTGGTCTGAAAGAGAGTGTCGGGGTGAAGGTAAGGAAAGGAATGCTCCGGTGGTTCGGACATGTAGAAAGAATGCATGATGAAAGAATGAATAAACAGATATACAATGCAAAAGTGGATGGATGCAGAAGTCGTGGAAGGCCACGACACACTTTCCATGATCAAATTGATCGTGTACTAGCAGAAGGTGATGTTAGGAGCCTTAAGAACAGACGAGCGTGCATGACAAGAGTTATGAATGTCAAAGAAGCAAGTGAGGTGTGTAAGAATAAGCCTAAATGGCGCTCTGTTGTTCGTGCCTACCCCGCAAGGGAACTGGCGTGAAGTTATGTATGTATGTATGTATGTAGAAACATTTCATTTCATGATGCTAAAAAGGTCTTGTAACTTTTACACTCCTGGTATGAAAGTATTTCATGTTTCTCATATAAATAATTATAATAAATACCAAGCACCTATTATTGACGCTACCTACACATTGCATAAAATTAAATGACGTCGAGTTTAAGAAATAATACAATAACGTATACAGACATGTACATAGATATGACATGTTACGAAGCCATAGCAGAATAGCGCACTCGCGTTTCAACATCAATGGATGATTTAAATCCTGGCCGGAAAAGCTCAAATAGTTTTCTATACATATTTTTCGTCGTCAGTGCCTAGGCGAGGCGAGTAGCATTGGTCATCGCCGTATGTGGGATTCGAAGACGGGAACACGTGTGAAGGCAAACGTTGTTGACGCTTATATTTATTTGCAAATTTTCAGGACAAACGAAGAAGTCGCGGCCGAGTCTTTTTGTATATTTTTTATGAATTACAATTATTACCTGTACTTCTTATACCTCGATTCTTCATGGCAATAATAAAAGAAATTACCCAATTTGATAAACAAACAAGCAATATTGCGATCATTAAACGCCTACGACGTAATAAGCTTAGAGCTTAAACCAATAAAACGTCTTCACGAAAATAAAGATCAGATATTGCTTCCCCAATAAAATTGTAACTTAATTACGGCGTAGCGTTCGAGCGTAGTGGATAAACGTAGCAGCGTAGCAACTGTTACGTAGCGCGTAGTAAGTCGACAATAATCATTTAGGTCAATCGCATTCCATAAATTCTCCTAGCGTTAAAAACCATTTACTAAGGAGGAAAAATGGAAAAAGAAAGATTTTCTTGTTAACCGCTGATGTAAACTGCAGCCTGGATAAAAATATACATACGATTGTCATTATAATTTACTATTAATATCTTTTTCTGAGTACTAGAATTATTGATACTGAAAGTGTAACTGAAGTGCTGTCTGTATTAAATCTGTAAATGGTTCGAGTTTGTACAATGCGTTTAAAAATGTGAAAAAAATTGGGGGGCTAATTCGAACCAGCAGATTCCGAAAACACAATTTCAAGAATTTTTGTATGCCTCTCTATCTTTCATAGCATCACGTGAAAACTACTGAACTGATTTAAATGAAACTCGACAAAAAGTTAGCTTATATCCCGGGTCAATACTTAGGATACTTTGTTTCCCGATAATTGACGTCGTTTTCTTAGTATAGAATATAGCTAAAAAGATGGCGATGCGGTTACAATTTTTATGCTGCCGCTGCAAATCACTAACAATACGTCATCGTCCTGGCAACGCGCACGAAGTTTTGCTGGCATGCTAGTTATACCGTTACGTAAATAATTATGTTGTTTACAGAATAGGAGGGCGGCGTTAGTAAAACATATTTTTGCGTGTGCCAAGCCATTAAACAGTTATTACAGTGCCCCGATAACGGCTGTTATTAACGATGACAACTTAAAACGGTATATCATCAAAAACATACGTTACAAATGAGTTTTTCTTCTTTCTTATTCCCTTCCCTTGCATTTAATGACGTACAATTTATGGCGTATCATCAATAAAGCCCTTGATAGTAAATAATTCGGTTTTTCAAAAGGGTTTCACAGATTTCCTTCGGGATTGACCGCACGGCTGTAAAATTTCCTTTGTTACAAATGACCTTAGGGTATGGAAACTATTTTGTATCAGATGGGCCGTCTGCTGTACCCCAGTTTATCTGTCTCTGTCTCTTTGTTTTGGAAGCTGCGGTACAATCATAATTTTCAATAAGTAATCTGTAAAGCTTATATGAGGCGAACCAATCAAATTGATATAAGTCGTAGTAGCGTAAGGGCTAGTGCACGTGTCCCAAACTCAAAGAACGCGGGTTCGATTCTGGCCGAAACGCATGCGCCACTTAGGCAGTTTTCTGACCTAATGTGCATATTCTTACAATTACCACGTGCTAACAACGGTCAAGGAAAACATAGTGATTCAACCTGCACATCAAAATAATCGATGTTTCAAACCTGCCAAGCCGCCTTGGACAAGCTGGCGGGTATACTGTCCGCCCCCCTATAATGGGAGGCCCGAGCCGAGGAGTGGGACATTTACAGGCTATTATTATATATATTTATAACCAAATTGAATCAATTTTGTTGACAAGCACAGAACGGAAAGGGCACGACGATATTCAATGAATGAACCAACTTTATCATTATACGGAACAATTTGGTTAATTTATCCAAATTGAAATACATAAATGAATTGCTAGCATCGACGTTAGGACTTAAGGTTATAGAGTGCGTCTCAGGAAACAAGTTCCGCGGAAAAAAATTAACTAATTAAAACAGATCATCCCAACCACGTTGTAATATTGTTTTTATCAAATGTTTCAATGTAAATATTACATTATATTATTATTTTATTTACTAATGCCAGTGAATCAGAATCATTCTAAAATTATTTTATCTGTTTAACATTCCGTTTCACGACAGGAGCGCTCCGTCAGTGTGCCTTTTTTCGTGAGATAGATTATATTCAGGTGTCAAAAATGTCATCATGACTGTCAATAGGGTCATGACATTCTTGACACTTAATATTATTTGTTTTGTTCAACATTTGTTGTACTCACCCAAAGAGGTCCCGCTCTTTGTTTAAATTCGTCTCCCAGCTTGTAATTTATTTTATTTAGATACCTGTAATTGGTCTTGTTTATTTGTCTATTTTGTCTCTGATCATATGCCCTGACAACCCTGACAACAGACAATAATTCGTGGCGTTACCACGAATTATTGTCAGTTGTCACTTTTCATCCACCAATTTAATCATGTATAATTTGCACAGTTAAAGCCTATATTTATTCAATGCATGAACGTGATGCTAAGTAAATACGGATAATAGATATAGGTGTTAGAGCTGTCGATAAGATCAAGCGTTTTTCTATATCATCAAAAATGTCCAATCTCATAAACGTGTAAATATAATATTTTATAATGATTAGAATATTGGTGTGCACATCACGTAATCGATAAGGTTTCTGTATATGTAGTCTAAGTTAAATTAAGAACAATTAAGCAAGTAAATACATTGAGAGTACAAACACTCGTTGTCTTATTTTGTACTCCCCTCACGGCGATTGAGCAATGGGCTTTCGCCAATGCTGCGTCACCCTATCTATCGAACGGGATAAAAAATATCATCGACGTACCACCCAACTTAGTTTAACCCCCACAGTGTTCTAATGAATTACAAACTAAATTGGTAATAATACTAAGTATGATTTTAATTTGGTCGAGCCCCGTTCAAATTAGTATGGAACTAGGGCATTGTAATTAGGCGTGTAAAATGCGAGACCTAAATTATTTTTTGTAAATATAGGCTAATTTATAGGCATCCTATGAACTAATATGAAAGCATTTTTAATTACCTAATAAATCATGATATTAGAGTACTTGTTGAAACCCATAATAAAATGTACAATAGGTTTTACTAAAGAAATTGAAAAAAAGTTCGTTTTATTAAGTTTTTTTTTTAATATTTCCCTGATTTGGGATAAAATGTTTATTTTTTTAATGTTTTTTAATGCTTAAATACGAGAGATCGGCTGACGGCCCATCATGCAAAGTGGTTACCGTCGCCTATGGACATTTGCGATACTAGAGATGTTGCCAATGTACTGCCGACTTCGAACGGGGACTAGAACCTGACTACCGGTGCAGAACACAACTCAAGGTTGTTATGGCGACATACTTTGCTTTTAAATAATAAAACGTCAAAAAGCGAGAGGACTACGGTGCTTATAGTTATCTAATATTTAAAGTCATTTCTTAGTTACATTTATTACTAGATAATATTTTTTTTATTGCAGGAGTTCAGCAGACAGACAGACGACCCACTTGATGGAAAGCGCTTAGCATCGCCTATAGACATTTGCAACACCAAAGGTGCTACAAATGTGCTGCTGCTCTCTTAAGAGAGACTGGAGCCTGGTCACTAATGCCGGAACACAACACAAGGTTGTTATGGCGGCATACTCTAGACCAGAGGTGATCGACATCCAGTCGAGTAAATATCCTACCACCTGACTGCGGATTGTTTTGCCGACTCTTACAAAGGGCGCCCGGTCGCAGGAAACGGTATTCTTTCTCCATACCTGCACGGATAAAAATATATGTGTAATTATTCTTCCATGATACATGGCAAAAGAAGCTACTGACGCATGAATGTCACGTAACAAAAAGGATGCAAAACTGGAAGATTGACGGGTCCATACGTAAAGGTAAACAAAAAAAGAGATGATGGATTGTGTTAAGGATGACATGATGATTTGTGGTTGTAACAAAAGACGTATGCCACAATATAGAGGAGTGTGGAAGGAAAAGACGTATTGTGCCGACCCCAAATAATTATGGGAAAGTGAAAAGAAAGGAGAACTCATGGCAAAAGAAAAGTCTGACCTATAAACAAAACCTTGAAATAAGGCTATAAGTAATCGTTATCATTCACATTTTGTTAAAACAACTGCGCGTTTATTATATAAAAGCGTTACTAAGTAACTTTATAACTCCAGTACTTAAGGCCGTGTTTTCTTCGTTTAAAATCTTTTGGTTAATTTAAATAATTCAAGGAAACGGAAGGGCTGCGTTCAAATATTTGTTTTAATTTAATTTAAATGTTTGTTGTTTTATCATTAAGATGAAATATTTGAAGTTAAATTTTATATTAATCTTAGTATTTGCTAATTTAAAGCAGAATTTTGATTAAAAAGTAAAAACTTTGTTATTACCTCTGTGTTTGATTAATAAGTTACTAGGTTTTGCGGTTTGGACTGGAGCCCCGGATTAATAACTTATTTAATTAATCTACGCCAGCCTTGTAATCTAAAAACTAAAGAATATTGGCAAAATTTCACCACATTCGGTTTAGGTGCTGAACTGTATAGCAGTAAAATATATAAAGTCATTTATATTAAATAAAAGATTCATAATTATACTGCTCTTATTGTTATTATTCTAGTTTTGAAGTTTGTCATTAATACTTCAAACTTCATGTTATAAAGCTTAAATATATTATAATATATGAAATGTGACGCCACGAAATTTAGAATCTCTCCCATCCCTTGTCACACTTTATTTATTTATAACTTTTTTATAACCACTTTATTTATAACTTAAACCACTTGCATATTTTATAAACATTAGTGTCAGCTACTATATACTTGTATTTTTAAGCTGGAGGTGAGGGGTCAGGAGTGCTATAATGACAGGATTTTTTTTCTAGTTTGGGCCCCCGACTTTTCCACCCATAGTTAAAAAAATTCCCACTTTATTGTTATGTTTTGTGGAAAGGAAATAAATAAATAAATTTCGCTTCTACTATATGTGAACTGCACATACACACTTTCTTTTTTTGCTGGAGTATCAAAAAATCCATTACAAATCCAATTTATTGGAGTCATTTAACATTTTCCCGCAATATTTTCGGGGCGGAAATACAATAGCATACAGTTACAACACGATCACGAAGGCTGGCGATTACATTAGGTATAATTATTTCTTAAAACTGGAAGGTTAACAACAATATATAAAATACCTATTAAATATAATGGGATTTTGTGGGATCCATATTACGCAAAATCTAGTTTGATGGCCTCTATAGATGAGTGGACTAAGGTTATGTCGGCCTACCTGACTGCAGCGCAGAAGTTCCAGATTCGATACCTGGCGTGGTAAATTTCGTAAACGAAAGTTCCGTAAATTATTTTGGTCTGGGTGTTTGGGATTGGCCCCAGAGTGGGCGGGCCATTGTATATTAATTAATCTTAGTATAATGTGTTTGTCTGCCGATTTAAAAAAAACTGTAATTCTCAGCTTAAATTAATGCGAGTACAGTCAAGGGAAGTCATTAGTAGAATATAAATAAATCTCGCCATTATCTAAAATAACAGCCCTTTGATAAATAATGAAATAGGAAAACAGATTCCACTTAAAAATTCAAGCGCTTTTTCCAACGTCACGCAGCGGCAAACCGAGCGGCCTTTGAGCCGCGATAAAACTATTTTTAATTAACGAACTCATTAAAATTCACGTGCAAACTACTCTTTTATAACGAGCAAAAAGAACCTTCCACGCCACTCTCGACTAATTTATACGATGGTGTCAGTATTAACGCGGGAATGTGAAGGTTTTTTCGCCGTGCGTATAACTCGCGTTGTTACGTACTCTTTTGGTTATATACAATACATTTTAAAACAAATTTCACACAGAAGAAAAGAACGCGCTAAAGCATGACATAAGTAATTTATATTAAACAATTAATACGCTATTGCACTCGTCAGAAAACTGCTCATGCTCGCACAAAATATAGGAGGCTGCAACATTTAAAATATATTAAAAGAAAAAAACTAAATTATTATATTTTGTTTTCGCAAATATCGATTTTGCAATATCGACACGAATGGCTTATAAGAATAAGTATGTGTAAGAATAAGCCTAAATGGCACTCTGTTGTTCGTGCCTACCCCGCAAGGGAACTGGCGTGAAGTTATGTATGTATGTATGTATGACACGAATGGTATTCACATCTCTACACAAATGGCTAACTTATTTTACTACAAATATCCTAAGTCCAAAGAGGCGGTGAGCAACAAACCATTGTGTTCATCAAAAATGAACAACGCCATCTAGTTATAATTTTTTTTTATAGCAGGAGTTCAGCAGACAGGCAGACGGCCCACTGGATGGAAAGCGGTTACCATCGCCTATGGACATTTGCAACACCAAAGGTGCTACAAATGCGCTGCTGCTCTGTTAAGTGAGTCTGGAACCTGGTCATTAATGCCGGAACACAACTCAAAGTTGTTATGGCGGCATGCTCTAGACCAGGGGTGGGAGCCATCCAGTCGGCAAATGCCCTACCACCTGGCTGTGGGTTGTTTAAATTAATATAAATCAAGTAACAAACCGCTGCCAGAGGGAAGCGTACCCAGAATAAATTTATGTTGCACACAAATAACGTAATGGAAATAAAACTTGTAATTAGTAAAACAATGGTAATTATTGTAGACGTACGTGACTTCCTGTAATGGTACATAGATACATACATACATAACTTCACGCCAGTTCCCTTGCGGGGTAGGCACGAACAACAGAGTGCCGTTTAGGCTTATTCTTACACACCTCACTTGCCTCTTTGACATTCATAACTCTTGTCATGCAAGCTCGTCTGTTCTTAAGGCTCCTGCCATCACCTTCTGCTAGTACACGATCAATTTGATCATGGAAGGTGTGTCGTGGCCTTCCACGACTTCTGCATCCATCCACTTTTGCATTGTATATCTGTTTAGTCATTCTTTCATCATGCATTCTTTCCACATGCCCGAACCACCGGAGCATTCCTTTCCTTACCTTCACCCCGACACTCTCTTTCAGACCAACCTGTAATGGTAACAAATGTATTATAGAATAGGAATAGATAATGACATGTATAGCATATACAAAAGAGATTGGGCTATGTCTTGAACATAAATTCGGGCGGCCAAAGAGACTAACCACAATCATCAATAGATATAATGAAAATTTACCTAACAAAACAACACTTTAGTAAACAGAAGGAGTTAAATACAAATAATCAATTATTCCATGAAAGTAATAAGTTGTGAAAGCCGTAAAATGTAAGGAAGATGGCGCTTTGTTAAGTGTAACAAAGCGCCATTAAATTAATTTAATTTTAAATATTTGTATTTACAGATGTAAGATTTCAATATTGGAATCGTTAAATTATTATTATATAGTTATTCGTAAATTAAAACAAATTATAATCTTTATACTTGAAACCAATCAGATAATTGTAAGAACTGTACTAAAATATTATATTATTTAGAAGAACTCGATCTGCACCGTTGACCCTTTTGGTAGATATTATAAAAATGAAGAGTGTGTTCTTTTTAAACTATACCGTTACGTATTTTAACTTAAATAAGTTATTTGTCAAAAACACATTGAACACACTTTTATTAATTTCGAAAATAATGCAATGTATGGAACATTGCTGAATCGAAGTAACATTTTCGATGATTAATATTTAGGGTGCTTTCTCTGTAACTTATACATACCATCTTATATATTGTTTTATTTACTATTTATTCATATAAAACTAATAGTATATAGTGATGATATATATTATAATTATTCAAGCCGTTCTGAAATAAACTATAATAGTAAAATATTTTTTAAATATAAACTCAAAAAAAAATTATACACTAATTAAAGATATGATAAAAGATTTGTTTAAAACAAGAATATTGTCGCGATATCGGTTTTTTTTTAATTTATTTTTTATTGCAGGATTGCAGCAGACAGGCAGACCGTTCACTTTGTAGAAAGCGGTAACCATCGCCTATAGATATTTACAACACCAAAGGTGGTACAAATGCGCTGCTGCTCTCTTAAGGGTCACTGGAACCTGGTCACTAATGCCGGAACACAAGTCAAGGTTGTTATGGCGACATGCTTTAGACAGGGGTGGTAGCCATCCAGTCGGGCAAATGCCCTACCACCTGGCGTACCACACGGTTCGCACAATATCATTGTGCTATTAAACTAGACCGCGTGTCGCGGAGAACAATTAGGTAGTTGCTTTTCGACTGGGATAGAAACATCATCAAGTGAGTTTCGAAGTGATAATCTTGTGCGTTTTATGATTTTGACTATTTGCTAATGATTAGAACTTGATTTATTATTGGCGTTTGTAAGCGCAGTGAATGTGTGTAACAAATAATCTCAATGAAAATGTTAAGTATATGTTGAACATAATAAATTTACATTTTGCGAAAACCCGGCACGAAACTCAAATAGGTATTTCACATTATCTACGATTACAAAGGCGTAATTCAGCGAATTTTTCTATTCAACGTTCAAAGGAATACCTTCGCGGAATATTCCATTATAATATCGTAGAGTAGCTCTTTGTTATATTTGTCAATGAACTATATATATCCTACAATAGATTATGTTTACTTTGTGTTCAGCTTATATATTTAATACATAACATAACAACGGCCCCTACACATCCCACTCGTAGGCTCGGACCTCTCTATTTTTTACGGGAATGAACAGTACACCCACTACGCTTTTCCAAGGCGGGCTGGCGAGTGTAGGAGTACATCGGTTATCTTAATGTCCCGATTTCATCACGTTATTTTCTTTCCCCGTTAACACGTGGTATTGTAATGTGCATATTACATCAGGTCAGAAAATTGTTTGCCTCTCAGGATTCGAACCCGGTTTTAGTTGCTAGTGCATTAACCTCTAAGCTTAAGCTAATACAAAGCTTACATGCAATGAACCTTATATGAAATCGTTACAAGAAAGCCGACTTTATTTCTAGCTAGCGGCCCCGGCAGACGTTGTCCTGCTCTGAAGAAATAAAAATTTAGGACCCGATCCCAGCGCCACCTACCGGTTCCAATTGTGTATTTAAACCATTCGGGGACCCACTCAAACACACAAAAACAAAATCACCAAAATCGGTCTCGGTGATTAGGAGGATTCTACAAGCCGATCTCAGCGCCACCTACCGGTTCCAACGGGATAAAAAGTATCCTATGTCCGTCTCCTGGTCCTAAGCTACTTCCCCACCAATTTTCAGCCAAATTGGTACAGCCGTTCTTCAGTTATAAATAGTGTAACTAACACGACTTTCTTTTATATATATAGAAGATGTATATGAAATTTAGCATATACCTATTACCAATAAATATAAACCACTGTATTACTACTGGAATTTGTCTCGTGCCTTTAATACGTTGCAACACTAAAGGTGTTACAAATGCGCTGCTGCTCTCTTAGGTGAGACTGGAACCTGACCATTAATGCCGGTCACAACTCAAGGTTGTTATGGCGACATACTCTAGACCAGGGGTGGTAGCCATCCAGACGGGCAAATACCCTATCACCTAGCTGTGGGTTGTTTTGCCGCCTCGTACAACATGCCGCCCGGCGGCAAGAAATTGTATTCTTTCGCCGTTCCTGCACGGTTCATGTGCCTTCAAGTCTGTAATTAGCAAAAGAAAGACAAAGAGAAGTGAAAGATTTCCGTTGCAGAAGTCAACACTCAATATGGACCGTTCAACCACAGAAATTAGTTATTGAAATTTGAAAGAATGGATTACTGCCCGCAATACAATTATAACCAAATTGAAAATTTATATTTTACTTTCTACGCTTCAGTGTGCACGCGATTAATTCCCAACTCAATGACGTACTCAGCAAATAGTAATGTATTAACCACATGCAAACGGTTCGAATCTGCGTAAATTGTTTATCCAATCACTATAAATTATGAATGTACATATGTATCTTCGTGCGAATATTACAAGGACTTTACATGCTTTTAATACATAGTTGGTACGCTTTACACGAACAGATGCGAATAGTGTTAAGCAGTTTAATTTGTTGAATGCAAAATGTATAAAACTCTGTATTTATACGTATATGGTATCAAACATGCTATATGTTTTTTTTACGTTTAAGGCTTGGCAACTAGGCCTTTAAGCCAGGCGCAGTTGTATTGTAGGCTACAATCCACACTATTCAACGGAGTTCTTGTGACAACTCAAAAGGCCATATTTGGCTATACAGTTCACATTTCTCACAAAAACAGATAATTACTACTCAAAAACTATCAATATCCTACAACTATTGTTCATTTTAGAGTAATTTTACACATTTTTAGAAAATAAAACTGCATAACACAACGTCCCCTTTCAGTTCCCGCCAAAAATTCTCATACTATATGTATATATCACAGATAAACGAGAATTTGTACGAGTGTACCATATACCATATATCGTAAGCGAGCCGTGACCTTTGATTTATCGGAAGCTACATTTGTATCTTAACATTTTTTTTTTCGTTGCAAACGATATTTTAAACTATTAGGTATTTTAGACTTTAAATTGTTTCTTCACTTAAAATGTTTAGTTTTTAGGTGAGAGGAAGTGCTCTCTCTATATATCTTTCAAATAGTTTTGTATATGTTTTGTGCATATTTCATTGTATGACGACACCGAGAATTTACTAAATTGAAAACACCAGTCTAATAAGTTTGTAACCACACACTCACTCATTCACTTGTACACACATCACACACATACACATCACATACACACTACATACATTTTATTTATTAGGTTTGTTTACAGTTACTACACCATAACATTGTAGGAGACAATTTAAAAGTACAATACTAAGACTAGTGTGTAACCTATTACAAACAAACACAGCTTAGATTGTGAGAAAAAATTTTTTTTAGATAAAATTAGGATAAACAAATTTAGACACAAATTTATATAAATACGCAAGCACACATTTATAATATACGAGTAAATGAGGATTATAAAAAATAAGAAGTAATAATACATATACACACCCATTCACACGTCTATGCATTTCCACATACATTGCAATTATTAACACGGTAAATTTACAAATGTATAAACATTAAAATAATTTTACTTTTTAAATTTTATAACAAACGAGTTGTCTGGAAGTAGGCGCTAACAACTGCAACACAGTATTATACTACAGCAGTTGTTTGCGATACCAAATTGCTTCTGTACACTATGTTAATGGTTTCGAATAAATTCTTTAATTGTATACATTTTGTGTATGACGTTTATGCCACCAGCGTGACGATATAATTCTAGTTTATATTAAAAGGGCGGACCCCCACTCGCCCAGCCAGTAACCTAGAAAGTATCATACAATGAACATACTGCCACGCGCGTGCGCACCTTCCCTTGCCTTTGAAGTGATCTTTCTACTAACATAATTTTAAGTGACTAGTGCGATGACTGCACTAGAGACATCAATTAAAATTTACTACAAGTAAGTCTAATCCACTATTATTTGCACACCCTTCCGCATAATTACCTCAGACTACGCGTATCGCGTAAACAAATGCTAGCCATGAACGACAGACCAAATTAATTCCTCTTTCGTAATGTAGCTAATAGAATGTATACGTTAAAACATGGGAGATCCACTGCTGGTTTCATTTTAGGGGTACGAGGGTATATCCTTGTCCAAGGTGGAGTTGGACATTAATCTCGAAGTGCAAATTTTCTCGCCATATTTTCCTTCGCCGACAGCACGTATTTACCGTAAAAATATCAGTCCGGAAAATCCTTAAGCATACTAAATAGGACAATAAACAAGATAGTATAAAAGGAAAAGGTATAATACGCCGAATATAATGGTTGATAAAAGCTCAAAGAAGAAAGTTAGAGACTCACTGCAGGACAAATTTTTAAAATATTCACCCTTCGCTAGTACTATCTATAATTGTATATCCTGAAGGATGTGACAAGTAGCTCGCTCCCTTGAAACGTAAAAGATTGAATTTGCACCGAGATAGGTGAAATAAACAAGTTGAAAAATCTTCCGCCGTTCCAATTTAAACTCACACTCGAAAAAGGGATCTTTTAAAAATAGGTATTTTGTTTGCATTAAAGGAATATTGAAGAACCTTTACTGGGTTGTATATTATAACAATAATATACAACCCAGTAAAGGTTCTGCAGTATTTTTATAGAACTAAAATTTACGAGAAATTTTACTATCTATATATTAACTACTTTTTATTTATTTTGATATTGCTGAAGCACAGCAGACAGATGAGGGCCCAACTGTGATGAAAAGTGATTACCGTCGCCTATGGGCATTAGCAATACCAATGTGCTGCCCGCCTTGAAGGAGAAACTGGAACCTGGCTACTGATGCAGGAACGCAACTCAAAGTTCTTATGGAGGCGTACTCTACATCAGGGCTGGTACCATCCAGTCGGGCAAATGCCCTACCACCTGGCTGTGGGTTGTTTTGCCGCCTCTTACGACAAGCCGCCCGGGCGCAGGTTTAGTGTTCTTTTGCCGTTCCTGTACGGATAGAAATATTAATATTTAAACTGTCACACTCGAAAAAGTGGTCTTTTAAAAATAGGGATTTTGTTTGCAATATGTATATTTATCAATATACTGGTTTGTATATTATTGTAATAATACATAACCCAGTAAAAGTTCTTCAATATTTCTATAGAACTAAAATTTACGGGAAATATTACTATCTATTTAAATTAGTGATTTTTTGTTCTTTCTTTCTATAATATACAACCACAGATCGTTGGAGGGACATGTACATGTTATGGTGATTTTATAAGGGTTCCGTTTTAACAAAAATTAAAAAATAACTCAAAATCTACTGTAGGCACTTAATTAATTTAACAAAATAACCAATAACCATAAGATTAAAAGTAGGGGCAAATTTTCCATTTAATTGTGAGGCGGTTCAGGTGTACATCAGCTAACCAGCTAACCTCATAATACAGATATGTATAACAATGCCATAAAAAAGAAATGTGTAATATATGTTCCATACATACATACATACATAACTACACGCCAGTTATGTATGTAATATATGTTCCATTAAAAAAAATCTCTATTACCATTACGCATAAATATTTTTCTAATAAAAAACAACGTTTAACAAAGCCAAGTATATCCGCAATTCCTAACACATAGTACAATACATAATACGCGGATGTGTATGTATAACATACAGGCAGCCGTGGATTTTTGACCTAAATAAACATTCGCGAGATTTGGCGAAAACACGGATTTACTCCACCCCGATTGTCAACACGATATACCGCACAAAGGCCGATACGGAATCTGAGGCAAATAAAAAGAAGATTTCCAAAGAATATTGGTGTCTTAAGGAAACGGATCAAATGTACTAAAGTTGTGCTGAAGAGTTTCGTTTTGACTCGCGATCTCATGTGAAACACAAGATTTTAAAGAGCGTCTTTATTCAACATTCAAGCATACTTGTCCATACTCCTGTATCATTTGTTCCTGCCAGCAAACAAGCCTCCATCTTTAATATGAAATAATACGTATTTGTGATTGTATTAAAGAAAAATGTGTGTGTGCAGTTCACATGCGGTAGAAGTGAAACTTCAGAGAATATACTCACATGTTATTCTTCTCTAACTTTTATTTAATCAATATAATTCCTTTAGACTACATCCGTCGACATATTATAATTAAAAAATCAACTTCTTAAGAATCACTTTAAATTTTTCACTGTTTTAGTCTTAATAATATTAAATATTATCAGTTCTATTTCGGTGCAAATTGGACCTATGTTTAATCATCGGTCTTATTGACTCTCTAATATGTGCTGCACAATGTAAAACTCGTATCTGATTCTCTCGCAGGCTTAGTCCTATATATTTATTTGTTTATCTCTTTTTAGTGTCGCTTTTTCGTTTCATCGAGTCACAAATCACAACGATTCTAAAGAAGTTTCATTTCAAAATAAAATAAAATAAATCAAAAATGTATAAAAAAGAACTTATTTGTTTATTTCAAATAGGATGGTATGGGATAAATTACGTAAATACAAAAATAAACATCACGATTCTCAGTATAAAATCATTATTAAATAATAAAAGGATTGAATATATTGTTATATAATTAACATTGATGGTGATGATGATGATGGTGATGTCAGGAGCCTTAAGAACAGACGAGCGTGCATAACAAGAGTTATGAATGTCAAAGAAGCAAGTGAGGTGTGTAAGACTAAGCCTAAATGGCGCTCTGTTGTTCGTGCCTACCCCGCAAGGGAACTGGCGTGAAGTTATGTATGTATGTATGTATAATTAACATTAAAAATAAAAGTCCTAAATAAAGGCTGTGGAACCTTTACATAAAAGAGTTTAGAATTTTGTTTCAAAAACATAATTAAATGCCACGGAACCACACAATTTATCGAAAAAAAGAAAAGAAATTGAGTTCCTGTTTTGTCACGATACTATATAAGCGTGTGACAGCATATTGATGTCCCCCAAAAACGCTTACAAAACAGACATGACATGAAAAACGAATTTAGCTCACACACAAATACAACTGTACTTACATAACGTACGTTTGAATTATTTTACCAGTGGTCGTAATCATTCATGAATATTCAATAGCGATGATGCATTGAACAATTTTCAGCCTATTTACTACTACATAGTTTTTACATTATATATAATTATAGATATAATAAGAAAAGTTCATGTATTGTTCCTATATCTTGATAGGGACGAAAATGAACATAGAGATGAAAGTTGCGCATCGAGATAACCGATGTGTCAAACCTGCCAAGCCGCCTTGTATAATCGTCACCAGACTTGTACAAGGAGTATGTTATACTTGTGGTGTTACTCCCACTATTGAGGTCCTAACCCCGAAGTTTAGCCTCACCGGCCTGCGCACCCAGCTCTTCACGGGGCACGGGGGATTCTCCGAGTACCTGAACCGCTTCGGGTGCAAGGAGAGTCCCTCGTGCATTTGTGATGAGCACGAAATTGAAGATGTTCCGCATCTGATCTTCTGGTGTCCTGTGTACTCCCGGGAGAGGTATGATATAGAGTCGAAATTAGGCACAGAAATTAAATATAAAAACATAAATGAGTTGATGTCAAAACGCACTTTCGACGATTTTATTAAATTTTGCATAAATATAGTTAAAAAGGTTGTAAATAAAAACAAGACAGTTACATAAATGTACATTAATACGTATATTTAAGTATATATAGAAGTAATGTACGAGATAGAAAATATAGATACAAAAGTAGAATTAAGAAAGTGTAATAATAGTAAGATAGACAATAAATAAATAAATAGGAAATTAGATAAAAGACATCATAGATAATAAAACAGTAAATTTAAGAATAACATAAGAAGATGTAATAACATGAAAGTATAAGACTCTAAAGTAACATTGTAGTAGTATTAAGGACCATGTAATATTTTCTTTTCTTTTTATAATAAAGCACAACCAGAAAAAAAACCCCCCGAAGTTTATGGGCTGTTAATCGATTAAGCGAGATATATATATTACAAAATAATTCGATTAGTTGTGAAATATACAACAGAAATGTTGCTAAAACTGGTTTAATATATGGACTGGTAATATTAAAGTCAACGATGTTGCCAGGGACTTATCGTACGAAAACACTCACGTTACATAATTTAGAAGTGCCTATTCTTAACGTATTGCTTAGCCCCAGAGCGTTATTGTTTATCATCATTTTATAAGGGTAGAGTTAAGCTTCATTTGTTTTTATTATATCCAATATTTGAGACTTACATGTGATGAAATACCTTCTAGATCCTTGATATTTGAACATTAGAACCGATGATACTAGAAAGGAAAATTCAATATTTACTGAGCAAATGTTTATTATTTGTTAGCTTTTAAAATTCAAATTGAGTAGGCCTATATTAAATAAAATATTTAAACAAATGTTCGAGTGAAATATTCGGGCACTTTTTTTATGTGAATTTTATTATCATACAAATTGTGAGATAAAAGGATATGCATCTTGCTCAATTTGCAGTATATCCTTCGATAGCTTATAGCCAGGCACCAATATCACACTATCACATCTTCTGATTTAATTGTTGTAAAGTTTTACATACGTCGCGGCGCGGTGGATAAATTTTTAGCTCCTATTTAAAGATTTTGAGTAGAACATTTTGAGTTTTGCAACGTCTCCTTTTTTTGGAATGAGCTTTTAGCTAAGGAATGGATAAGGAGCGAATGAATGGAATGAATGGCGCGTACACATTTCTTTTTTTAATGATGTGTCCTAAAGTAACGATATAATAACCTAGTCTGTCTGATGTGCGATTTTTTTTATTGTGAAGCAAACAGACAGACATGCAAAGTGATCTTTGTAACCTGTAGGTTTACATCACCGAAGCAGAAAGCGAAAGAGGTGAAGCCAGCGCGTTGCGAACCTTTAGGTTGGGATCAAGAGGATAGAAAAGGGGGATGGACTAGGGAGGTGGAAGGGGAAGGGATAGGGGGAAGGGGGAAGATATATAATTTTTTAACTAAATTAGTTTTCCATGTTGAATTTTTATGCATACACATGGAAACCTGGCTTCCACCAAAGACAGTGTGGAATTCGCGGCGACTACTGGATACACACTTATGCACCCTAAAGCTCCTTATTAGGTCTATCAATCTTAGCAGATGCTGGTATGCCTGCTTGCCTCTATAGCGAATCATACACCACCAACTCCTCCGCCGTAATAGCTTTAGAAATTAACGTATACGCGTCCTAAACTCAAAGAACGCGAGTTTGAATCCTGGCCGGAAAAGCATGCTCTGCTCTACTTAGGCAGTTTTCTGATCTAATATTCAACTAATATATAAAATCCTCGTGTCGCGGTTTTAGTTACCAAACTCCTCCGAAACGGCTAGACCGAATAGTATGAAATTTTGTGTGCATATCGGGTAGGTCTGAGAATTGGCTAATATCTATTTTTCATACCCCTAAATGATAAGGGTGACCCACCCCTAAATATTCTTTTTTATTTTTTTGCCAATTTTTTTATTTTGGTTTTGTTTATGATTCCGCATTAAAAAATACATAGAACCCAAAATTTTCACCCTTCTACCACTAACTACTATTTTTTAATAGCGATATTAGTATTTTAATAATTTTCTACTGGGTTGATTTAGATTCAAATTTGAACTAGCTAGATGGCGCTGCAATCTGATCAAAGAATTTAGGTTTTTTTTTTGTTGTATGTGTTCAAGTTTGTCCCGGAATGGTTTAAATTAACGATTGGACCCAGTAGGTGGCGCCACGATACTCCTCCTAAACGGTGGGCCTGTTTTGATGATTTTTTTGTTTGTTCAAGTGCATTTGAGAATAGTTTAGATTAACATTTGGTCCCGGTAGATGGCGCTGGAATCGGGTTTTAGATTTTTATTTTTTAAACGCAGGACAACATCTGCCGGGTACAGCTAGTATTATTATAACATGTGTTGATAGTGACGGTAAACATGGTAATGAAACCTGCATATCAAGATAATTGAATCACGCCGAGCCACCTTGGGTAAGCGTGGCAGATATATTCTCCGTTCCTGTAATAAAATGGGAGTGTTCGCAACATCAACAAATTTGACTTTGTCACATAAAAAAATCCTTTAACATGTAATGGTGCAATATGCATATATTAATTAAATATCTCTCGTGGTGCAATTTCTACCCTTCCTTATTAGTTTTGATTTAATCAGGGAGGTAGGATGACTATTGGCCATTATTACATAATTATTACAGTGACCTCGAGTCTTCGTCGATCAAAGATTGTTAAAAGTCATTCAGTAATAGGCACCTACTTTCTAGCTCCGAGTGGGTAAAAAGGTAAGTACCGTCAGCAACTTATGTACATCGTGCATTACATTATAGATATATGAGTAGCCCCTTACTATCACGTTCTACATCTCTTTCGTTTGATAGCATCGATCCCACAAAGTTATATACTCCATTCATAGCAGTAAACCTCAAATATGCGGGAATTGGGTACTTGCTTAAATGTTATACTATACATGCAAATATTCGCCCGAGAACAATATTATTATGATATACATAATATAAAGGATATGGAAGCTGTTTGGAATAAAGTTACAACGTGATATACGTTGCGAAATTCAGGCCGTTTTTCATTTGTTTGTTTTTTGTATCATTGTTACAAAGTTGTGAATTATTACTCGTATGCTTTATTTGACGTGGACAGTAACTGCGTGGAACGTGTTTGTGAAATGAGAAATATCTTTTGACTTTTTTATCATAATAAAATCTGCTTCGCTGAAGTGAAAGTGTGAATAAGTATGAGTATTCATACTTATTTTTCATTCCAGGCGTTTTCTCAGAATATTTTAGATTTCGTGTCAGATTCTGAGCGGTTTTTATACTTAAGATTTTGTATGTGTATCAGCCAATTTGGAACTTTTATATAAGTGTGCTCCTCTATACGCCTGTAAATCTAATTATGTGTGTCAAAGTCATTTAAACCAATTACTGATTCTATTATGAACAAAATTTGGTAAGAAGAATCATGGTTTGAACAAGATCCGTTAAGTAGTTTTTGAGATGTGGGTTTAGCGATCAAAGGTTTTTTTATTATTTCGTACCCAAATGACGAAAAGAGTGAACGTTTATCGGTAAATCTTCATTGTACGGGGCAAGACACGCACTTAGCTGATTTGTTCTCTTTGCTTTTGTGACATCTCTTTAATATTTCTATACTTCGTACTAATAAATGTGGAATTATTATGAATGTGATGTAAGTGTAAATTTATATGGATATCTGTTTGTTCCGTTGTCACGAATGGAAATACGAATCAATTTTCAGCGTGGTAACGCCGCCAGCCTTTAGGGAACGTTCCCGGTAAGTGACAGTGGTTTGGGACCAATATTTTATCTATAATTTTGCTCTCGTTTTTTTATTTAGTTTTAGTATTTAATTTTAGGTTTCTATTTTATAGTTTAGTTTAATTTTTAAAATAATTTTGGTTCTAACAATAAATGATTATATTAACAAAAAATTTTGTCATCTAATATTTTTACTAACCATGCTTTTTAAGCAAATAAATGATTTTCCGGATGTTTTATATCACATATTTTTCTTGGAGATGAATGTATGTTACATTGTATCTATATACAATATAGCTAGTTAGTTAATATTAATTCCGCGTGGACGACTGGGAACCCGCGGACATCTCCTCTATTGTGGAAGACGGTGTCCTCCCTCGCAGGACAACCTTGTTCCTCGTTCGTCGTCAACAAGCATTGGGGTGTCACAGATGCAGTACCTATTGGTCCAGTTCTTGTGGCGCCGTGTAAAAGCGTGTGAGACAGGGGCGCAGGTTAAGTTTAATGGGTAATTTGACGGCCGACCATCCCACTATCCTCCGTTCGGAGGCCATACGGCCGATTAAGAGTCCCATATATCCCTCGGTGAGCCTTCCCCCCAGGCCCGAGGATGGTGTCCCAAGAACAAACATTCCCCTGCATCATAAAAAAAAGAGCAGAGATCTAACCTCCCGTGGGGACACTTTAACCGCCCCACGTTGGACCGAGAAGGACGACGCCCGGGGCTATACTCCCCTTCGGGAGTGAATGTGGTTCTTGAGGTCCCCGCCTGCCAGGGCACGCGGAGTTGATCGAACTTGGTTTTTCCCGTAGCCCTGGTATATGACGAAGAAAGGAACACCAACGCGTTTCCCTAACTTAGGTGGCAATAGATCAATAATAATCTTTTGGAAATACTAGTGTCATCCCAACATGACGAATCCCCTACTCTACGCCGTGTTTTCCCCGCGGTAGTTAGCACAAAATCGAATTTCCCCTCTTTAAAAAAAAGAGTATACTAGAACTAAAACTCAAACAGGCCAAGCTGCGGGGAAAGACCTAGTTACTATAGATATATTTTGGCATCATGTAATATTTTATTTGCACCCAATATTCGGTTGTTATATCCGGCGTTAGTAGAAGTGTTGCGGGTGTCAATATCGCGTCTTCATTTCCTCGACTTCCTGTGAATGGGACGGAAGTAGACGTCATACTGAACACTCTAGTTTTTACTGTTTCATGACACTTTTGGGTTGGCGCTATTTATAAACGACGTTTATATCCTAAGGAGGGAAATATTTTATGTGTGAAAATATTTTACTTGCCGCCTTTCATCCCATTTCATCATATTGTAGTGATGTTGGTTTAGTGACAACTGACTTCTCTTTGATTTCGTTATTGTTTTATGCTCAGGTTTCACCTGCGATAATGTTATTATAGTTATTGCCTGATGAGCAAATGCGTCTTATTTAGAGTTAAAAATAAAGCCATTAATGAATAGCTACATTAGTTTATATACATATGTTATCTGTCCCTATTTAACGTCTTTAACAATTAATAACAATATTATATCACAAATAACGCACTAAACCCATCACTACATCTACTTGAAATGGTCAACAGCTGTAACATTATCCTAGATGAAGCAGTAGCGTCAGCATTTTCTGGAATAAATAAATCGGCGATCCGATCGTCACTGTTATTAGATTTTTTTTAATAAAAGTATAATTATAACGTCAATCTATGTCTTATACATTAATGGTAGCCATTAGGCTACCAAAACATAAGTATGCAAATATAATCTATGAAATAAAATATGTCCTTAAAGTCAATCACCCAATCATCGATTACGTAAACAATGCACCAATATCATTTATTTCCTATAATCATAAAATAGACTGATATTCAACAATACAAACAGCAAGTCATTCGATTATACGATGTTTATTTTAAACCGATACCTTCCGGTTCCGACAATACCACGACACAGGGTTGCCATTAATTCAAATTATTATAATATTTATACGTGAAGCATAAACTTTGTACCCCTTTTTACCAAAATTTGCGTGGACGGAGGAGTATAAAATTTCGTACACTTATACTTTATGTAGAGAAGGAGTACAGAATGCTAATATCCGTTTAAAATTATGCATAAAAATCCATTAAATCAATAAAAAAAACATTATACACACTACCATGTATTTGACGCATACACGAATATAAAGGCTTTTGTTTATTGATAAAGTCAAATTAACAGTATAGCCTTGGCAAAATCTGTGATTATATAAATATAGTCTTTGATAACAGAACCTTAATAATGTTCAAACTTATAATTTAAATTAATTATTATGGTCGAATGTCGACCACTGAGTGACCACTAGTTATAATTATTGCTTGAATAAATTAACACGTAATATTTCTTACTGATATTCCTTTTTTTTAATAATTAAAAACATTGAACAAAAAAATTTAATTAGTAGATTAAAAAATGAACAAATTGGCTATAGGCTTACGGTGAATCGATTTCATCAAAAACGCGCAACGATTTGCCTCGCCCTGGTAGGTCATCAACGTCTTCAACTTCAACTGAAGTAAGGAAATAGTGGCTGAAAATCCTCATTTAAGTTTGAAAGAAATAGCCGCTGAACTTTCTATGTCTCACGAATCGATGCGTATCATTTTAAGTAATCACTTGGACATTAACATGTTGCCGCTTGGCTAGTCCCAAAAGACCTGAACTTTCTCCAAACACTCAATCACATAAGAGTCGCTGAGGACATGCTACAACGAGTCAATTCCGACCCAAGATTCATGAAACGCATTGCTACTGGTGACGAGATCTGGGTTTACGAGTTTAACATGCAAACTGGTCAACAAGCTTCGGAGTGGCGCCTTCCAACTGAAACGAAACCAAAAAAACCACGCCAAACTCGATTAAAAGTCAGTCATGTTGACTGTTTTCTTTGACTATCACGGTGTTGTGCACTCGGAATTCTTACCGGAATGTCAAACGGTATAAAATATATTATTTGAGCGTTATGCGGTGTTTAAGAGAGAAATTCGACGAAAAAGGCCAGATTTGTGGAAAGAAAATTCTTAGATTATGAACCAGGATAATGCGCCTTCGCACAAGACCGTATTTTTGACCCAAAAACTCAACAAATACCATTCAGCAGCCGCCTTATTCACCAGACATCTCCAGGCGACTTCTTTCTTTTTCCTAAACTTAAATTGCCACTTCGTGGCATCCGTTTTCATTCGGTAGAAAACATAAAGAATTCGCGACAAGAAGTAAACTCAATTCCGGAAAAAGCGTTTAAAAAATGTTTTGATGATTGGACTATTCGTTGGCGTAATGTATCTATCGTTTCTGAAGGAGCATCATTTGAAGGTGATAAAATAAATTTAAACGAATAACTAACATTTTGTGTATTATTGATCTTTTCCCGGTATTTTTTTGACAGAGTAGTATATCACACTCCACTTTGATTTCGTACGTCTTTGACATTGACAATGTTTTATAAATAGCGACTTTCATATTTATTTTTTTCTATATTGACCACAGTTGTTTTGTTTATTTGACTTCATTTTGATGACATAATAAATAAATTATTATTTTATTTTTTTATTGCAGGAGATCAGCAGACAGGCAGACGGCCTACTTGATGGAAAGCGGTTACCATCGCCTATGGACATTTGCAACAGCAAAGTTGCTACAAATGCGCTGCTGCTCTCTTAAGGGCGACTGGAACCTGGTCACTAATGCCGGAACACAACTCAAGGTTGTTATGGCGACATACTTTAGACCAGGGGTGGTAGCCATCCAGTCGGGCAAATGCCCTACCACCTGGCTGTGGGTTGTTAAGTCGCCTCTTACAACAAGCCGCCCGGCCGCAGGAAATTGTATTGTTTCTCCGTTCCTGCAAGGATAATAAATTAACTTAAATTATTCTCTTTGTATAAGCTTGGCTTACAAAGTAAAATCCATTATTAGTTCATGTGCTATTATTAAAATGTAGTGTCCTTTGTAATGTATAGTGTAAAGGTATGTGATCTTTGTTGAATTATAAATATACCTATATATAAGCATGTTCCAGTCTTCCAGAAATCACCTAGATTTTTTACGGGCGTTGTAAATTATGTCGTCATTGCTATAACAAGTCAAATGGTGAATTAATTATAGTTTAAACAGTAATTAAATTTATTTCTATCATAATGTTTCGAAGTTATGATGATAACACAGTATTTCAATGCTCGCTCTTTTCGGCATTGTCCCAGAATTTATTTGTTCCCTCGATATTCTCGCGAATGTGAGTAGTGCCTGTAATACTGTGAAATCGCATAGTGCGGTTACAAAATGTAATATTTTTCCTAAAAATGTATCTGGCAATACCAACCAAGCGTTAACCCTATAACGCGATCGACAGGTAATCGGATTACGCACATATGCAGTGTGTACACAGCCAACGCGCCAATTCTACTTAGCCGACAACTTCCCACATAACGTCAATACAAATCAACGTACTTAGATTTATCAGCCGTGAACAGGCGGGATTATATTGCGCTCATTTATTGTATTTTCCATGTTGTGTTACGGTAATGACGAAAAGAATGATATCAATTGACAGGTTTTAATGGATTTCCTTTTTTGCCTACAGCACATTCCAGAGGTGCGCACCCTAACTTTGAGACCTCGATTTCGGCTCGCCATATGCTAACCTGGAATCTAAACTCATTATTAAAGTCTAGAGCAACTGTACTCTTATCATTATAACAAAACAATTTATTTTCAAATTACTCAAGTACTACTAGGTATATATTTACATAATATTACTGCATACCTACCAGCTAAACGCAGTCCCGCCTTACTACAAATCAGTGTGATATTAATTATTAGAGGAATAAAAAAAATAGATGCGGACGAAGTCTCTATCTACATATTTACTGTATAAAAACAATCTTCTATTAAAATGCAAAATTTCAAGATAATTTATTACTACTAACTACTTCGAGTTTTGCGGGCGCAAAGATACGGAAGCTGAATTATTAAATAATTATAACTATTACGCCTTAAGCCTATATTAGACGGTTCATTTATGTCTTTCAATTTGAATGAATCAACCAAAGTGATTCATGTAATCATAAAACTGAGTCATTCATTATCATTGATATCCTTGCTGTTCTATGTCTTTCAACCAAATTGATTCGAATTGGTTGATCCCTCTTGTTCGGGGATTCTTGCATCAGGCATCCGTGGTTTTGATAAAACCTATGGAGACGCGGGCGTCGTACCAATCCAACGGCTGCCTTCACGGGATTAAGCCATATCCCGCGAACAAGTAATTGACGGACGCAAATGCAGCAAACCTTTTTGTTTGTACCAGTCTTACTAGTGTTTACAAAGCCGGCCGGCAATGCATCTCCTCGTGTTCTCGGAGAGTAAGCGAGCCATCTTTGTTCTGGTGTGACTTGTCGTAGACGCCCAAATCGACATCAAGGAACCCGGCCTATTTATATGTAACAGTCCACTGCTGGCCTAATGCCCTAACACATCTAGTATCAGCATTATACACAAATCCTTCACCTAGAAACTTCTTTATTTAAAATACACATTAAAATTTTCTACAAAGGACGAACATAGCAGGATGTACTCCTGAAAAACAAAACACTTAACAAAAACCATTTTCTAAGTCCAACGCTCATTACTTGACATTAAGGTGCTTGCCATTAGGGTTATCAAGTGCTATTTGCCCATTAGGCCAATCTTGCAACATTATGAAACTCTGAACATCTGTACCGTGCATTCGCGTTTACCCAAAACACAGCAAATTGGTTCCATTAGCGTGCATTAGGGGGCGCCGTTGAGACACTACACGAAGATACCGCAAAAATATACATATTACATTAAAGTAGCGTCTTTCCCCCTTCATATTAGGCTAGGGGTTAGGGTATGAACGTGGCAAAAAGGGAGACGAGAACACAGACTGACGGCTGACATATGATCCTATAATGTATTTTTTGGAGGTTCTAATAAATACAATTCTTCAACCGTTAATGTTAATAATACTTGTCATTGTTAGTGCTTATGAATTTTCCATATTTATAGAATTTTAGTTACACCCACTACTGGTGTACCAGTAATGGGATTGTAATCTATATGCCTCTGATATACCTGAGCTATTTTAGTTCAACAAACGCACTACTAAAGATATATCTAATGCAGATGTACTAAAGGTTTCAGTTCGTTAATTGAGATGCAACATTGTTAATATTCCACCAGATTAAATTCAACATAATATTCACGCCCCATAGATATATATCCCACCCGCAATAATTCAATTTAAAATCCCAATAGTAGTAGTTTGCATGTATTAAGTAGCTATGAGATAGGAAAAAATTGAAACCTATAAATAGCAATAATAAAAATAGAAAAGATAGTCTCTGTCCTGCCCTATGACGGAGAACCCCGGGTCTAAAAAAAACATTGTTAATAACGTTACACATTAACCAGTAACTTAGGTGGTGGTAATGAACTACGCTGCTGTTAGATAGTCGTTAATGCGTTATTTTTTTAACGCTATAAATAAGGAAGCTCCCTTAAGAGAGCAGCAGCGCATTTGTAGCACCTTTGGTGTTGCAAACGTTCATAGGCAAGAGTAACCACTTTTCATCAGGGTGGCTGCCGGCCTGTCTGCTGAACTTATGCAATAAAAAAAATCGAAATGTGTGCCGGGACACGTAGTAGAAGTGAAACCAATAAAAAAAATCGAAATGTTGCCGGGACACGTAGTAGAAGTGAAACTTCAACGGACAAGTGAAAAAACGAATGGCAACGGACAAGTGGCAAATTTATGCCGTTCCTCCAAACCTAAGACCCTACTAAAAAGTTTCACTTCAATAAGATGCATTTGGACACAGTCACTAAGATAATATTAACGCAGATGGAGCAAGGGCACTAGTACTTTTCTTCCAAAACTTTCCAATGGTTTATTTTACTTTTAAGGTTTGCACGCCTACAAAGTAGTTATGGATTTCTAAGTAGAAAATTTCACGTGATACAAATGTTATAATTGTCATACTTGATAGTTCCAGGCGATGTAACAGTTATCTTCTGTAAGTCATCTAATCCTCATAGTATACATAATCTAGCAAGTGTAAGCAAGTGCAAGTGAGGTATGTAAGAATAAGCCTGAATGGCGCTCTGTGATTCGTGCCTACCCCGCAAGGGAATTGGCGTGAAGTTATGTATGTATGTATGTATACATAATCTATTGCATTCATATCTAAATTTATTATTTAATCTCAATTAATCGTTTTGATATTGAATTATTTTAATTAAAAGAAAATAATACACATTTCAAAAGCCCTAATTCCTTTTTTATATTACTTTTAAGAATAAACATTGATATAGCAGTAGTGGTAAAGAAAGGTCAGGTAAAAAGCGAAAGTTGTTTATCAGGATCGTTGCAAGTGGAGATTCATCGTCTCTGCCTACTCACACAGGGAACAGGCGTTATAATACGTATGTCTAATCGTTTATACATGTGGTTAAATGACATGCTAGGATCCGGAAAACTCAACGGTTTTCAATGAACATTTGAGGGATAAAACATGAATTTTATCTTAAATGTTTTGGTTTAATGCAGATGGCAGTAAAATAAAATTGTTCAAAGGTAATGCTTACGAAAATATTTACTACTCCATCGTAGACAGTTACAATAAAGTTAAGCAAAATAACTTTCCCTTATATACCTGTCTCATGCAATGTTCATTTACGCGAGTATAATCGTATATAAATGTCGCCTGCCGTTGCCGCGGTCGTTTTACACATTCTGGCAATGAAGTTAGCTCAGTAATCTAATACGCACGACCTCACGTGTTTGATTACATTTACTAATTGTTTATTTTGATAGACTCTGAAACAAGTCCTAACTAAAATTATTAACTTACTACGCTGTGTTGCGAAGATATCCAAAGTAAGATTTCATTGCGATATTGTCAAAAGTTTATATTCTACTAAATCTACACAATATCTTCTCAATATCGTCAGGCAGAATCATAGTAGAAAAAAATAGTATTAATAGAATTAGAATTTGGTATTAGTAGAATAAATTTTATTAATTATTATTATTATTATTTATTATTTCAATAACAAAATTGGGTCGTTTTGGTCTTACGGCAAAAGGAAGGTTTGCACTGAAAATCGGATATTATTCCGATACAGCAATATGCTGAGTGTAAACCTTGTTTGCTGAAAATGCGGCGGACAAATTCTCTAAATATAGTTTGTGTATAAAATGTATAAGGAATGTAATTACGTCGCTATTTCTTCAAATAAAGTTTTTCTTTCTTTCTATTAACATTAGCAGAAACGAGGTTACCTAAAATGAACATTGAAAAGGTATCAAAAATTTTAAATATTTATTTCGCGAGTTTTCGCTTATAAATATTTGTAAAGTTCGCGGCATGCCATTGGAATTAACAGAATACCAAAATAAGGCAAATCTACATTTGAGACTATAGTTTCCGGCGATATTGACAAGATAGTAATATAGCAGATTTTTTTTATAATCTTCCCTCTGGACGATCTGGATTGTATGGGCTTAATGCTCTTTTGGAGTTTTTTATATACTAGTGATCGCCCGTGGTCGAAATTCGACCATAATAATTAATGTCAAAGACTATACTTCTGTAATCACAGATTTCGCCAAGGCTACACTGTTAATTTGACTTGAACAATAAACAAAAGAGTATATATGCGTGTGTGTGTCAAATACATGGTAGTGTGTGTAGTGTTTTTTTTAATTGATTCAATGTATTTTTTATGCTTAATTAAAAAAAAATATTAGCATTCGTCGCTTCTTCTCTATATAGGTACCTATAAGCTATAAGTGTGCGAAATTTCATACTCCTCCGTCCGCGCAATTTTCGCAAAAGGGGTGCAAAGTTTTTGCTTCACGTATTAATATTAGAAATTAGATATTTAAATTATTAAAAATTAGTTATTTTTGATTTATTTTTCTACTATCTTATTTACTAGTTATATGTTGATTGTAAGTAGCACCTTAGGTATTACAAATGTCCATAGGCGACGGTAACCGCTTTCCAACTGGTGGGCCTGTTGCCTCTGCTGAACTCATATAATAAAAAAATAAAATTAAATATTTTTTTTATCGTCAGTAAGTGGGGCGCAAGCTGATTCCGCACCCCGGCGTCCAATATGCTTAATGGCCGGTTCCTATTTACTATTCATTCACTCGCCTTACCATCGGTTGAATTTTGACATTACTCGTCCGGTACTTATATCAAATTTTAACCAATAGTAAAGAAAATGAACGCTCGGTAAGATATTGGAACCGGCCATAAGACAGCCCTGATGGCAACGACAGTAACCACGCGATTTTAATGTATTGCGTTGCTCTCGTGATTAGTTTCACTTGCGCTAGATGGCGTTACGTGTAGTTTGAATTAAAAATTAAATTTGACATTTCTAAGGATGGGACTCCCTATCCTCCACTTTGTCTACAAAATTTACAAAGCCTCCGGTAAAAGCCGGTTTTGTAATGAAGAACACATGAATTATATCAGTACTTATAATGACGTATTCAAATTAATTGTCACGTGACCTTTTAGGTGAGTATGTTCAATAAGTCGCAACGCACTATTCTCGAAAAGGTCAAACGACTAATTAAAAAGGCATATGTGACTTTACAAATTATATTATGTACACCAAAAGGTTCTAATAAATTATTCTAACAAAAGTTATGCTCTTAATTAAAATCACTCGGGTTTTCGGGAGAATGATGACGTGTTAGGTCGAGTATTGTTTTGTTCTTCATGTCATGTTTCAAGTTAAAACAATATAAATGAGATGTCCGTGTGTCTCTTTATATATATCAGGTTTTTTTTCCATTTTAAAGGTGTCATTCAATGCTTTCGAGATCGGTAGTAATTTGGCAACGTCTGGTGTAGCAAACGTCCTTTAATAACATGTCGCAGTGGTCGTAAGCCATCCGTCCAGGCTGAAGGTGAATGCGCGAGCAAGCCCACAGCCCGGACAAGGGACGTACGAGGATCGGCCAAGGGTTTTACTGGTTATCCCCAACCAAAGCGTGGCAATAGTGCCACCCCGACGAGGCGGATCCCACACGCCCCACCGCGATTTCCCCGCGGTGGTTTGTCCTCAAGCAGACTTCTGGATAAAAAAGCGGTCGTAAGCTTGTCTCCTGTTCGGGTTCATCTAATTGAAAATACGACTCTGTCTGACGAAACAAGTCTCGCAGGGCGCTACTATCGTGCAACGGAATGTTAGAAGATTCCGATTTAATAGCATTTGTAAATAGAATAATAATATAATGTAACATTTACATTAATTATTTTTTTTGGATTTTATGGCTTGGCAGCTAGGCCTTTAAGCCAGATCTTAGATTCAATGTAGTTTCTTCATTTTCTTAAACCTATGTGTAGCACAGCTGAACTGTAGGTTATCAGCTAGTGCCGTTCAACGGAGTTCTTGTGACAACTCAAAAGGCCACATTTGACTATACAGTTTACATTTCTCACAAAAACACATAATTACTACTCAAAAACTATCAATATCCTACAACTATTGTCCATTTTAGAGAGATTTTACACATTTTTAGAAAATAAAATTGCACAGCACAATGTCCCCTTTTAATTCTCGCCAAAAACTTCCATTTACATTAAAGCCTTTGATAAAAACAACATGACAACGTGTCCACGCTGATCTGTTATAATTAGTTCCATTTTTTGCAGCGGGATCTATTTCGTAAGACGCACTTTACGGTTCATTTATAAATATATATTAAGCCAATGTCAAAATATTCCAGTTTTAGAGTATCTCCAATAACTCAGACAAAGTTTGACTGACTAAGTCTAAAAATATGTTTTAAATAATAAAACGTCAAAGTGGTAAAACACGCACTTAGGTGTTTTTATTTAACATAATATTTATGAAAACTCTTGTCTTATAATAATGATCGTATGGTAAAGAATTACAAGATTTTTCAAAGTTTGTTTCTATTAGGAAAGTCTCAGTTAAAATTTAATAGAATTTGAAAAAGTTTGTATTCTTTATTCTTATTTAACAAATAGGTAATACTGTCGAGTTCAGTATAAAATGCCTGATTTTGTCACTGTCGGCATTTTTAATAACTTTTGGATACTCACTGTCACAGAGTAATTAAAATTAGTATATAAAGACGTGTGTTGCGGCGGCGCTAGGTTTAGAATAACAATGGGCTATTTAATTTTGTAGGAAAAGAAGCGTTGAGCAATTTAGGTGGGAACGTGAGATTGAGCACACACGTACCTGATTAATGGGCATGAAATGCAGTTGCTCCTCACTTTCACTTCCTCTTCAGTTCAGTTCAGTTTTAGTTTTATTTATCTTGTATATATATTACTTTAACGGTGTAACGTGGTTTATATTATATTATTTTATGTGTATATATTTGTTTTTTATTATTAATATCATATTTAGAACATATGTATTTATAGTAAGGTAACGTAATGTTATTATTTTATTATATGTTTATTATATTTTATACTTGCGGTGCGGCGCGGTTTATTTATAAATGATATACATTTATGGTGTGTTGCGGGTGCGATATATTTGATGTTATATCATGTTATGTTATTTACAAAGCGAAGCGATTTCAATTTTATTATATTTTATTGATGACAGGACAAGGAATTACTGACGTGCGTGCAAAAGGGAACGCGGTGGCAGATTTGAAGAGAGAATTTAAATATTCTAAAGAAAAGATTGTATAAGCCGAAAAAACGTTACTTGGCGGTACCAACGTGTTATAATATTCTCTCAGATTTAAATATAGTGTAACCGTTATAATTAGAGTCAGTTATTAGGTCATTATATTTAAATATCGGGCATGTCTTTTAAGTATAAGTCAACATGTTTTTATAAAAAAAATATACTAATTCTATAGTTTTTGCTACAAATCCTTATCATGAATATTTTTTTTTTTGCAAGACAAGACCAAGGAGATAGTGATACATCACTATTTTATTTTGAACTACAATATTAAGTTGGTCTTATTTAACACACAAATATTATATACAATAAGTATTTTTAATTTAATAGCCTACTTCGAATAAAAGTTTATAAGTTAGAAAATATTGATTTACACTAGGAACAATAGAAATTTTTGGCGAATTTTTTGTTTGAGTCACACTCATGTGTAATTTTATATTACTTTATGAAAAAAAATAACAACGCACTTACATTGCTTCCCATATTTTATGATGTAAATAGTACAAAAAGAATCAGTTTTGTGATTTTTTACGTCGCATTTTCAGGAAACTAGGTTTGCACTCAGCTTATTGCAGTGTCGGAATCACTCGCATATTCGACACAATGATTTGCAACCTTTTTTTATTTGGTGATACCAGAAACTACCTAAATACATTGATTAAATTACTCTTGTCTTATCTTAGCACGATGTCTACTATAGCTTTAATTATTTTTTAATATTGTATACACTAAACAATTCTTTGACTGTGTCATGATTTGAAAGCTGAAGTAAATTTGATATAGAGAGATTGCGAGTCCGTCACGTAACACGGAAAGTTTTTAAGTCACTTATAAAGTCATTATAAGTTTAAACGAGAATTGGCCACTGGAAATGTTATATTACAGAAGTGTAATCATCAATATCATATTTTAGAAATTGTTTAAAAATTAAATTAATACAGGATTATGAAAGTCTCACTGCTGGGCTCAGGCCTTTTCACTTTAGAAGAATGGACGGGATCTCCACCACATTTTACAAGTCAGATGAGGTGGTTCAACTGATCAGTAATGTCAGGTACTGATCAATAGTTTCACACATGATACTTTCTTACATCGTCAACACACGGTAATTATAATTTATCATTCATTGGTTTATAAAAACTTACTTCATTTAATAAAACCCTGTAATAAACATTTAGCCGCCACAAACACACTTTGCTGTCAAAGTTTATCCATATAGAAGCGCAACCAAGTTCTTGTAAAACTCGTGCTAAATTCTCTTCAAGCCACAACATGTAGGGAAACGGTGGTAAATTAGATTAGGCTCCCATAGAGTAAATAATAACCATAAACAAAATTAAAACTAAATAATTAAAATGAACAAGTTGGCGGTAGGCTAAATAAAACTTTAACAATATTCATTGACACTTGACATCTTTGTCTTCTGTAATCACGCCGGAATAATAAAAATAAAATACCACGCTTGAAACCAAAACGCAATTTTATTTCGTGCTAGATCATTTAACTTGGACTACAATATCACTAATTAATGCTCATAATTGTTATCAACAAGGTACTAAAATCAAAGAATTCTTAAGATATAGGACTTTTAAAAGAACGTGGTTGTAGAAAATGGTGCGCTCGAGAGATTCACTTATAAACTCAATAGTTTCTGTAATAACACACAAAGACAAATAGACACACAGATAGAGTTGCCAGTTGCCCGGTTGTTGACCTAACAGTCTGATTTCGTTATGTTTGTTCGGTCAAGAAAATCTTGGACAATCGGAACCGGACAAAAGATTGTCCGGATTTAAAGCAATTCGTTCATTGTCTGGCAAACTGTCGTATCTCGTAAATACTGTAAAAAGTGAATTATACGTTTTGCATGTTGAGTTGCACTAAATTCAAAGATATTTCAGGCAATAAAACTTTATTAAAAGCAGTGACATCGAATACTAAATACATAAAAAAGTAGATTTGCTATTAATTTAGCATCCGATGCAAACTTAGTAACAAAAAAGTTCGTTTCCAGTAAATGTATATGTTAATCACCCGTGCCCACACACATGGATCCACGCACATACGCACGCACGCATATAAAGGTTTAATTAAGCTTTAATTAATTCATAAACGCAGAAAGTGCTTCCAGCGCCTCGTGCGAGGGTCTGCGCAATTCTTGTGTGGAACGTTATTGCTGTAATATATTTGACAGGTGTTCCCAAGCCACTTCGCTGGGCGTAAAATATTTTTACTTTTTAGATTTATTAATCACAATCAAATACAAGCCCATGTCACTTGGAAATAATGTAGCTTTCTACTGGTGAAAGAATTTTCAAAATCGGATCAATAGTACCGGAGATTACCCCGAACATCCAAATTCACAAACTTTACCTCTTTATAATATTAATATATATAGTATACATATAAAAAACTTGTCCGGTTTTTTTTTCGAGCACATCTGGCAACCCTACACACAGATGGGCGAATGGATGGACGTGAGTGACGATTTAATATTTTTTTATTGATTTTTTATTGACATTTGCCACACCAGAGGTGTTGCCAACGTGCTGCCGGCCTTAAAGGGTGAATGGAACCGGACCACTAATACCGGAACGCAACTCAAGTTAGACATGGCAGCATGTTCTAGACCAGGAATAGTAGCCAACCAAACTAGCAAATATTCTACCATCTGAATGAGTTGTTTTGTCGCGTCTTACGACAGGCAAACCAGGTTAAGGTATTTGTATTATTTCGTCATTCCTGGACGGATAAACTGCTTTCCATTTTTGACAAAATATCTACAAGACCTCAACGAGCCCTACTTTTACCAGAAACAAATTACGTTGCTTAATATCGAGGTTATTAATCTCTTAACATTTGCTAAACAACGATCGTTGATATGGCCATTAAAAGAACAGCCAAAAACAGCTTTCATTGATCAGCCACTGCCCGTTATTAATGATACAGATTAATCATCTACAGTACCGACGGAACAATTTTTATCTTTACACATTTGGGGGGAAAAATTACTTATTTTCTTTTCCTTCGACATGGCAACCAAAAATGAATTTTAATCTATACTAATGTATAATTAGAATTACGTTTTAACGTTCTTAAGCGCGTCTCTTTATTTGATATTTATTTCAACGCTTCGGCCATTTTTCAGTAATACGTAACGAACAAAACGCAGTTTTTTAATTGTCTACTAGTCGCGCAAGTTTATAAAAAATAGTAATATAATTAAAATATCTGTCTGTGATTTTAAAATAAATGCCAAATATCAAATTTGTCTGTCAGTCTACCCTGAAGATTGTCTCGAAGAAACTTTAAAATGGTTTAACGGATTTCGACGAAAATTGTAGCGATTAATAGGAATTTTACCTAAATGCAGAGTTTAGACGATAACAATATATGGTATAAGCCTCACACCATCGAAGTAGCTTGCACAACTAGTTAATTAATATAAGTTCAATTATATTCCACCTATAATCCGTTAAGATAATAAGTAGAGTAAGGTAATTGGGTCACTGTCTTAAATGAATAAGTGTCCAGAAGGCAAGTTACTTCACTGGTTTGGATTGCTATTAAAAGATGCTTTTAGGAATTTTGGAAATGAGAAACCCAAAAAGTTTAAACAGTGACTGTAAGTTAGTACTTTTGTAATCATTCAAAATTTAAAATATTTTTTGTAGTAAATGGAACTCCACGCGGCTGAAATCATAAGCATAAGTAAATATATAGTATACACATCTATCTTCATATAGGTATATCTAGTTCCATAATTGCGTCTCTACATTTGCCCAGTAACTCACCATCGCCCTGCGCAAAGATTAGAAAGGGTTAATTTTATATTGCAGACATCTTTTCTGAAGGACTTTTATGAGGCTCAATTCATAAGAGACAAGCCTTTATACGACAATTTTGAATCGCCTATAAAAAAATTGCACACATCTAACGAACACGAGCCTGCAGACCAAAAGTTAAACTCGTAAACAAACTTTTTACAAACTGATTTTTGTTTATTTATTTACTTACAAACATCGCTATCATCACAGTAGTCACGAATACAATAGAGTGGTAGACATAATATATTATTATTATTATTATTTTATTGCAGGAGTTCAGCAGACAGGCAGACGGCCCACTTGGTGGAAAGCGGTTACCATCGCCTATGGACATTTGCAACACCAAAGGTGCTACAAATGCGCTGCTGCTCTCTTAAAGGAGACTGGAACCTGGTCATTAATGCCGGAACACAACACAAGGTTGTTATGGCGGCATACTCTAGACCAGGGGTGGTCGCCATCCAGTCGAGCAAATACTCTACCACCTGGCTGTGAGTTGTTTAGTCGCCTTCTACGACAGGCCGCCGGGCCGCAGGAAATTGTATTCTTTCTCCGTTCCTGCACGGATAAGAATATATAATACGGTACGCAGTGCTCGTGAATTCAGTTACAGTACAGATAAAAATGTCAAACTATTATCACCCAGTAATTTAAATTATAAGTTTGAACACTATTAAGGTTTATTCTTACACACCTCACTTGCCTCTTTAACATTCATAACTCTTGTCATGCAAGCTCGTCTGTTCTTAAGGCTCCTGACATCACCTTCTGCTAGTACACGATCAATTTGATCATGGAAGGTGTGTCGTGGCCTTCCACGACTTCTGCATCCATCCACTTTTGCATTGTATATCTGTTTAGTCATTCTTTCATCATGCATTTTTGCCACATGCCCGAACCACCGGAGCATTCCTTTCCTTACCTTCACCCCGACACTCTCTTTCAGACCAACTCTCTTTCTTACTTCGGTATTACGAACGCGGTCCGCGAGCGTCACTCCGCAGATTTTGCGCAGTGCTCGCATCTCAACCGCGTTTACTCTACTTTCATGCTCTTTCTTCCATACCCAACTCTCGCTTCCATACGTGAGCGTAGGTACCAGCACCGCGTTGTGTATGGCGAGCTGGGCCTTCTGGCTGAGGTTCTTAGCGCCTAGAAGTTGAAGTGTAGTGTGTAAGAATAAGCCAAAATGGCACTCTGTTATTCGTGCCTACCCCGCAAGGGAACTGGCGTGAAGTTATGTATGTATGTATGTACTATTAAGGTTCTGTTGTCAAAGACTATACTTCTATAATTACAAATTTCGCCAAGGCTACATTGACTACGTTCCATTAGGGGCTCACAACGACCACGACCGCGATTTTTCCCGTTCCACTTACTTGTCGGCGTTACAATCTTCAACATAAGTGGAACGGTTATTCGACCCGCCTCCTGACATGGGTCGTGGTGAGCGTTCAGTGATCGAAAATGATGACGTCATTAGTGACGTTTTCGCCACGACCACAACGATCGCGATTGCCTTGTGGAACGGCTAAGTGAGCATTTTCGGCGTTGTGAGACTAATGGAACGCGCTGATTGTTAATTTTACTTTAACCATAAACAAAAGAGTGGTATATATACGTGTGTGTGTCAAATACATGGTAGTGTGTAATGTTTTTTTTATTGATTTAATATACTTTTTATGCATAATTTAAAAAAAATATTAGCATTCTGCGCTCCTTCTCTACATAAACTATAAGTATGCGAAATTTCAAAATCCTCTGTCCGCGCCATTCTCTGTAAAAAGGGGTACAAAGTTTTTGCTTCACGTATTAATATAATGAATGATATCTTGTTTAATGTTCGCAAGGCCTGTGTTGTTGGCGCCTTATTGAGCAAATTTGTCCTGCCATTTAGTACTACGAACATTGGTGGCAGCGTACTTCTTATCACATAATTCGCTGGAATGTTCAAATTTATTTCAACCAATTTACCTGGGTTAAACAGTTTACCCCTTAACAATTTAAATAAGTAGGAAACCAGAGATAACTTTCGTCTGGATCTCAAATTTTTATTCCCAACCATGCCTAAGACACACAGGTTGGGGTATAACTCTAGGGATAATATGGGTAAACACCATAAAGTCGTAGGTATAAAAATCAAGTGAATTTATTATGTATGCGCTCCAGCATGAGACTACATTTGGTTTCGTGGTATTTAACTTGTGATGGCTGCTAGTTTGTTTCGGCGAAATCTTGCAAACTAAGTTAGAATCTATGCGTAGACTTACGACTCTGTAATGTTTCAGTCCTGACAATATTATACACGAAAATGAAAAAATTAAATAAAATAAACGAATTCTTTAGTTTTAAAGAATAAAGAAACAAATGTTCACCAAAAACTAAAAAAATAATAAACTAATTAATATTTCAAAAAGTTTTTAGTAACAGCTTTTATTTAAATTGTTATGAAAATAAAAAAATCAACTTGAAGTACATCAAATCACAATTTTGTATCATAGAAGCTTGTCGCAAGATTTTCCTGTGTAAAAGAGATTAATTTCCAAAGTATACATATTTGGTATATACATAAAATCATTGAAACGAAATAAAAGTTGTGTAAAATGTTGTCCAGACTTGTTCGTAGTTGTGTAAAATTTCAGCCATTAGCTACCTCTTTTCAGGAGACATGGAGACAGGAAGTTTGGCGGCCTCCTTAAAACTTCCCTTTCAAGACTTAATTCTTAAAGGTGCAAACATGTTGAGTTTGAACAAGCGGATATTGAAAACTTTCTCAAAGGCGAAAGTTAACTCTATTCTATAATTTATATTAAAATTCCAAATGTTGTTTGGTGCCTTTTCAGTGGTAAGGACATAAACTATATTAAAAAAACATAACACTACATTTTGTTCCAAAGAAAATTGTCTTGAAGGCTATATTTTTTTTTTATTGCAGGAGTTCACCAGACAGGCAGACGGCCCACTTGATGGAAAGCGGTTACCATTGCCTATGGACATTTGCAACACCAAAAGTGCTACAAATGCGCTGCTGCGAGTCTTAAGGGAGACTGGAACCTGGTCATTAATGCCGGAACACAACTCAAGGCTGTTTTGGCGGCATACTCTAGATCAGATGTGGTAGCCATCCAGTAGGGCAAATACCCTACCACCTGGCTGTGGGTTCTTTTGTTGCCTCTTACGCCCCCGCCCGCAGGAAATTGTATTCTTTCTCCGTTCCTGCACAGATAAGAAAGATAAAAAGACATATGGACATCCATAATTCATCATCATCATCCATAATGGCGCCCATTTGGAGGATGTGCCTGGTCTATCATGTCTGTGTTGTGTCATGTGTTTTTTTATATTGCTCTTTTTAAACTCTTATTGATATAACTATGTCAAACTATATAAATGACATGTATTTAATCTTTTTACAGTTGTTGTGGCATACATATTTTAATACTTTCTTTTTACTTTGTATTCTATTTGCTTCCTTGTCTGTGTATGTCACTTTAATGGCCCTAACGGAAGATCAGCGCTGCTTAACCTAACCAACAACATACTGAGCTAGGACCAATTTAGAGCTACACTTGCTTCGTTTTTTTTTACTACATGTTACATTGTACATTCATTTATTTATGCTAGTGTATGTAATGTATTCTCATTTGTGTTGTAGTTCTAGATATATTTTTGTTTTTCTGTCTGTCTTTTCTTTAATTCATAGGGAAAATTTATAATTATTCATTTGATAAAAAATAAAGAAATATCGCTTTCAGACATTTTTCATATCAAAAAAGTGAAAAAAAAGGAACACGGACGAAATCGCGGTAACTGGATAATGTGAGAACTAGTTTAAACGATTTTTATTTTTAACTTAATAGATAGCTTATAATTTCAATCATTTGTATCATTAATGTAAACATAACATGTTATCTCATAAAAATTTAAATTATGTACAATTTCCTAATAAAAAAATTGCAAATCATATACAAGTCCCAAATCGCTGTCGGTTGGGAACGTGCCCAAAACGTTGGCCGGATCTTCGCACTGGATGACAACGCCGATGCGTTGCCCCAAGTACAGACCGGCCTTTTGGTCACGTGAGACTTCTATCAAACGAGATTATAGATCTCGATGAAACCGATAGGCTTCGGGACTCCTAGGCCCTAGAGTTTCGAAATTCATATATTAATTGTAAGCAATTAATGTTTTTACTAGATTTTATCCAAGTCACTGGTGTGAAGCGCGAGAGCCCTACTTATTACTATGCCATCATCTTTGTTCTTAACACTCTTAATTTATACAGAGTGAATTTTCTAAGTGGCCCTCCACAACCAAATCTTAAACTATAAGGCCCATAGCACACGACGTATTTTAAACGCGCAGTCGACGCGCGTATACGCGCTTCAAACGAGATTCGAACGAACCTTGTAACTCTAACTAAGCTCACGCGGTGATCGTGAAGCACGCGTCTACTGCGCGTATACGCGCAGATACAGCGCTACAGACGCGTTACAGTTACAGTCGGGGTAGTGCGACGGCGTGAGCGCGCGCCCTCCTCTACCCCTCCTGCGCCCCTTCGTACGCGCTTCAAACGAGTAGCAAACGCGCTTCACGTGTTTCGCGTGTTTATATCTATACAAACGCAAAAATCGGCATCTACGGCGCAGACGACGCGTGTTTCAGGAACGCGCGTCGTCTGTCGTTTTAAATACGCCGTGCGCTAGGGGCCTACGATACAGCAAATATACTCAAAGGAGTGTCAAGGCCTATTCTGATTAAAACTAAAGCTATATTAACAGATTTTTAAAAAATTACCTTTTTCAGGACTCGAAGAAATAGCTGATTTAACAATGAAACACCGCTTCATAAAACCAACCCATAATATAGCTTATAAAGATTAATTTTTGCAAAAAATTCATTCTGTATACTAAAAAAATATTGAAAAATACACAATTAGTAAGATGAGTTCTTCCCAGTAGTAGGACTTTTGTGGTTATGTATAAATAAATAATAAGATGTTGTGGTAAGAGGGGCTTTAATCTCCCGTTGCTAGGGGCGTAGGAATATTAAAGCAAAACCCATAAATAAATTTATTACCACGGGGCATGTTCTATATTAAAAACTTGTGGGGCAGTCGTGTATAATATAACTCACAGGTATATGTATAAGTATATTAGCATGTCGAAGGCTATTTGCAAGTATTCGGGATGGGATGTGTTATTTATTACATTTTTAATTAACTCTGCCTTATATTTATTTAAGGAAACGTCTGATGTTATAAATCCGAAAGTATGTTTTCATGTTACCTTCTCTCGGTTAAGTACTTGAATGGATCTTGTAAAACGCTTTTTGAAGTGAAACTTCTATATAGACGGGGTCTTAGGATTTTTCTGTCACAAAAAAGCGTTACGGCTGCGTGGAAGAGCGGCATAAATTTAAACTAGACGTGGTGAGAGACGGCATAATCTTAGAGTACACTATCGATGTTTTTATTGGTTCCGAATCGAATTCAGTTTTTTTGTTTGATAAAATAAAATGTTTAAATAAAAAATGCATTAATTAAAATGTACCTAACCTAACCAAATCATAATTTGCAGTAAATCTGCGAATAATCGAAATGTGTGCTGGGACACATAGTAGAAGTGAAACTTCAACTTCAAGTTAAAACTTTGCTGCGATTAGTTTTTCCACTTGTCCGTTGAAGTTTTTTATTTGATTAAGATTAAAATGGACTGTAAATATTTTAACAATTGACGGTCTTATTCATATTGAGTTAAAGTAAGTTTGTATTATTCTTTAAGGTTCTTAAAGAAGCCTTCAAACTTATTCTAACTCAATATGAGTAAGATCGTAAATCAAAGACTAAAGTCCGCGCAACGAAAGGAATCCCACGGAAAATATAGGAAATAAAAGTAGCCGCTCTGCTATTTGGTAGAATTTTGTTCGTAAAGCAGTCAGGAACTAAATTTGTATTCATTATTCAGTAATTGCCTATATCGATTTACGGATTAGCAAATAATTATTCTGGCAGGATTAAGTACGGCGATTGCAGCGCCACGTCTGTATGGCTTCTTAGTGGTGCAGACACGTGCGAATTTAGGACGATTTAATATAGAGAAAAAATTGTCCTTAAAAACAAAAGAATACCGATGAAATTCTTAATTCAAAAAGTAAATATTTTGGCCAGTCCTAAGTCTAATTAAGCACAGTAAAAACTTTTTGGTGGAGAATCCCAGAGATCTAGGAAATAGATAGCATCATAAGAAAGGATAAATCCGAAAATAACTTTGCATATTACTTTCTTCATGTCTAAACGGATCTAGGATATAGGTTTCATCCTAGGGAGGATACATAGCATACCTTTTTTGTAAAAAATAACAATCTAGATGGTTTTGAAGTAGAAGATGAAAATTTGTATGGGCAACCCTCATACTTTTATTCGTCTGAAAGAAATACGTGTACAGTGCAAGTAAATAAAAAATTTATGTGGACATAGTGTCAGGTCATACTATATTTAAAAGTATTTGATTATTCGTACTTTACTAGTATCTAGGAAGAGAACTATACCTTGATTTCTTACAAGATAAACTTTTGGATTAAATTGTACTTAAATTATATGTATCTGTAGATGATTAGTATAAAACGTTTTCTACTGTAATATCTAACTTTAGATGTGGCTTAAGTTGTCCAAGACATTTAAATATCATGAAATAGTGTAATTCGATGCAAAAATTCTATTTGTAATGTACGAAAATGATTTTCTAAGAAATCAAAATATATGAGTTTGGAGCATTTTTTTTTATTTTTTTTATTGCAGGAGATCAGCAGATAGGCAGATGGCCCACTTGATGGAAAGCGGTTACCATCGCCTATGGACATTTGCAACAGCAAAGTTGTTACAAATGCGCTGCTGCTCTCTCAAGGGAAACTGGAACCTGGTCACTAATGCCGGAACACAACTCAGGGTTGTTATGGCGACATACTTTAGACCAGGGGTGGTAGCCATCCAGTCGGGCAGATGCCCTACCACCTGGCTGTGGGTTGTTAAGTCGCCTCTTACGACAGGCCGCCCGGCCGCAGGAAATTGTATCCTTTCTCCGTTCCTGCACGGATAAGAGAGCATACCAAAGAAGGTTAAATTTATATATTATGTATGCTTTGATAACAGTGATGAGGCTGTTTTTTGGAAATGGAATTCATTTATAGACACCCCACTGCTCGAGGAACTGACATGGGACAGTGTACGGCTCGCTGGCTATTTTTTTTCGAATACCCACTAAAATATCCTGGCATTCTTCCTGTCGCCAGAAACCAGGGCAACGGAAATAAGGCAACAAGGATGAGCCTAGGATATTCTAATCACGAAATAAGTAATTTAAACCTATTCCATATAGACCTTATAGCATTTTATACGATTGATGAATATTTTAATTTTAAACAGACGGACAATAAGAACGTAATATAATAAATTGACTAAATTATATAAAATTGTTAATGACATTATCTTAATAATATTTTTTATGAGTAATATATAACTGAAAGACAAAATGACAATAAATTATATAATAAATATTTGTTGTAATTCTAACAGGATCATAATCAGTAACATAATCAATAATATAAGCAATAATATAATCATAATATCTATATGTAGTCATAAGGACTACAAATGGCTTGTAACCAAAACTAAAAAAAAAAATTGTATGCATGTCAAGGCAATATGTAACTTGACTCTTAGCATAACATCTGCAAAAATATCTATATTTCAAACTTTGACTCTTAAACCGCCATGCACACGATATAACATCAACCTAAGACGGGTTTGCGACATACAGCCGATCGATTATACAGGGTGATAGAGGGGGAGTAATAGCCTTAGGGCTCGCCAGGGAGGGGTGTTATGTTTCTCATTTTACAGACATAAGCGCTATTGATAGAATTCATACAACCGTGAACTGGCTATCGTGAAAATGTTTTTAATATGTTTCAATAGAAACCATTGAATGTAACGTGTAAAAGTGGCATAGATAGATAGATAACACTTTATTGTACACCATTACAGAAAAACTTACGAACTAGTATTAGTCTAGTTGGGTACAAAGGGCGGTCTTATCGCTAAAAAGCGATCTCTTCCAGACAACCCGTGGCAAGAATATTCTGATTAGGAGTGGCGACGGTGGTATACATAATTATTGTACGAATACTTACATTTTAATAATAAATAAATAATAAATTATATACATATACAAGATATGGTGATAATATGCAACTATTTAAACATAATAAACATATAACTATATGCAATATAATATCTACTAATTATATAAAATTACATATCATTATATTGCAGATAGAATTTCCTGACTAAGAGTATTTCTACTATAGAGTAATTCGTTTAATTACTAAAGCATTCCACGTAACTCCGGTCGCATAATCTGCAAATTAAAAGGAGATGTGCTCCGCCAGGTGGGTCAGGGAATACTCTCTGTCCGCAACGATAATTAATAAAAACATGGGCAGCCAAACACAAATCGTATATTTATAAACTAAGCAAGTTACGCTTGTGATATTGATAACATACAGCAGATAGTTCCGAGACTGATTCCAGATACGCAGACCAGAGTAAATAATGAAAATATAGTTTACGTATATTCTGCCGGGGATCTCTACCTAGGGAACCCGCATTATACCAAAGCTAGCCAAAACATATCCCATTAAACTACGAGTACAGAGGCAGTTCAAAATTAGCATGCAGTATGAATAAAATTGAAAAAAAGAGGTTTGAAAGAAGATATGTGAGGTTAGCTTGAGTGATATCTTAGGGAACAGTGTAATAAGAGAACATAGTGGATTGAAAGGAGATGTAATTAATAACAAGACTTGAGAAAGAAATTGATGGCCATTGTGGTTGAGCGAGCTAAGCCTTTGTTGGTTTAGCTCACAGCAACGCAGAGGCTCTGGGTTCCATTCCTGGTATAGTAAATTTCAGAAAAGAATTTTACAGTTATTTACTATGGTCTGGGTGTCTGGGATGGTCCCAGAGAAGTCCGCTGTTGTATATTACCCATAACACACGCGTAACTTACTTGATTTGGGGAAATATGTATTTGTTTATTCATTAAGGTTCATTTGGATATTTACAGAGAATAGACTAAAGGAGATTGACAAAACAAATGTATGACAACAGTTTGGGTGGTAGAGTTGGTGCCAGTGGATCGCCACGTACACCATGATCAAATAGCAGAAGTGTTAAAGAAAGGTCCGGTAATAAGCATCCCAAAAAGCGTGCATTTATAAAGTGGTTAATGAAATTAGATAAAGCAAAAGTTGTTTATCAGGATCATCGCGAGTGGAAGTAAATCGTCTCTCCCTACCCCCATGGGAAACAGGTGTGATAATATATATGTATGTATGTCTGAAGAAAATTATAGCGTAACGTGACAGTGTAATGGGCATACCAGTTTTCTAATACATTTTCGTTCTCCATTATATAGCTGTCAGGTACAGAAAGCTGTTTATTCGCTCTATTGACCCAACATCTGTCACTAAAACAGTCCGTGCGGGTCACGTGTGTACTTTCCGCGGCAGATTTCAAATTTATTTTTTTAATCCGTTTCTCGTAACTAAGCATTTTCGCGATAAACACGTTTTTACCTGATATTTCTCTCCTGCCTATAAATTATATTGTGGCATTAGGCTATCTGCCCAGGCAACAATTTTATTATTCTATTCTTTTTAGAAGAAAAAACCATTAATAAATGCAAAATGTGTCATGTCAGTTAATGAATGAACGTTCAGCGATTAATCTTAAAGAATGACGCTAATAAAAGAATTAGAATTACTGTCACGACCCCTTTAAACTGAATTCTTTATGTGCAAGGTCTTATCGCGCAACTAGATTAATGTTCTTACTTAGTGGACGGTTGTAAAGGCTAGTTTAGACTGAAAAACTTTAAAATAGATAGATAACATTTTATTGTACACTATTACAGAAAACATACGAACTGGTACTATTTTAATTGTGTAGAAAAAACGGTCTTATGGCTAAAAATCGATCTCTCAAGAGAACCCGTGGCAGGAATATTGCTGATTAGGAGTGGCGGTGATGGTATACATCATATGTGTATATTTATATATGAAAAATTCAATAATTTTTCATATATAAATGTACACATACGTTGTTTATGGTTTTTTACATACCCTATCAAAATTAATAGTTACAGATATTTATATTTTCTAATCTAAATAGACTGGAAAATATACATATGTATTAATCCTATTATATGTACTTATATATTATACAATAATAATAAGAATACAAAATATACCTGTGGGATAGTGGGCTGGCAAGTAAAACAACACTTTACGAGTTTCGGTTATCAGCGATGCGCATGCGTTTATTTTTCAGTAATTTTAATATCAATGTACAATATTTGAAAATATAACTTAAGATCGTCTTGTGTCATGCGTACCTTGTCCATTCGAATCTACTGTTCTCTCTTTTACTCGTCATGTCTTTCACACTATGGGCTCGTTAAGAAATATCGTCTTACATTCATCACATCAAGCGTTCAAGACACATCATTCCCACATACGTATCTTTCGCGCCACGTAAAAAGAACGCTGGCTCTGAACCTGCGCAATGAGCTTTTTATTAATCAAATTGGTGTTATGAAGGGGGCGAGACGGGATGACACCCCGCTGCACCGGTATTAGTAGCTAGTAAAGTACCTAGATAAGATTCTACAATAAAACAATTACTCATAAAACGTTACCGTAGTACTTTAGGATACGACTGTACACCTGCGCAGACACATCCCCTCCACTACCGCTCAGTGTTCTTTTTACGTGGCGCGAACTATACAAACGTATCATTGCATCACAATTGGAAATAAGTATTTTCTTTCTATTTTATTGTTTTACTTATTTATTCTCACCGATTGCGAACGTCTGTCCTCACCTTAAAGCGCAGCACATAAAAAGAGTATTTTTTGGTTTAAGTTGTTACACTCTTAACTCTGACCGCAATCGCCCTGGTTCGTTAGTGGCCGACAAATCCTTAAGAAACTAGACTTAGGGTCCGATAACAAGCCTTATCGCCTCATATTTTACAACTTTACCGATATTTTTGTGCCCTATTGTTTCAGACGAAACTTTTACAAGTTACGCTTATGAGCACGAAATCGGGCAGTAATTTGTAATTAATAAGGTAGGTTTTTTATCTAAATAGGAATTACCATGCGGTTTGGCTCGTATTTATTTCGGTGAATACTTACGGTTCTCTAGAACGTTTACCTACGCACCGTGCGGATTTGGAAAGAGCTCCCTGTTGTGATTTTCCCGCAACATTACATTATAGGTTTTTTTATTAAAAAGGGCGTCATAAAATTTCTTCGAGGTCGACGGGGCGTTGATCATCTCTGGTGTTGCAAACGTCCGCCGGCGACGGTAGCCGCTTTCCAACAGGTGGGCCGTATGTCTGTCTGTTGTACTCCAGCCATAAAAAAAACTTAAGTTCTAAAACAAAATTTTCATTTTAAACCCTCATGTTTTACAAACTATGGATAGGTTAATTAGTTAGGTACTTCATGTGATTTTTATATACTGTGTTGTCCAATTAAATAAATGCAAATAAACCCGTAAGATATACCTATTTGCCATAAAGGTCTGAACCTTTAAGAGATATAAGCAATCGTAGCAGTGTAAACAGAAGGAATGTAAACCCATTAAGCACGTTAGAAATGCTCTTTTAAAAACGTATTAGTTGAATGGAGGTCGTCTCAGTAAAAGTTTAAGCTCGCCTTTTTGTTACGCAAGGGGCAGATTGTTGCCATATAGCAAAAAATTCCAACATAAAAAAATTCCGGACGGCGGACCGCGTTCGTAATACCCAAGTAAGAAAGAGAGTTAGTCTGAAAGAGAGTGTCGAGGTAAAGGTAAGGAAAGGAATGCTCCGGTGGTTCGGGCATGTGGAAAGAATGCATGATGAAAGAATAACTAAACAGATATACAATGCAAAAGTAGACGGATGCAGAAGTCGTGGAAAGCCACGACACACCTTCCATGATCAAATTGATCGTGTACTAGCAGAAGGTAATGTCAGGAGCCTTAAGAACAGACAAGCGTGCATGACAAGAGTTATGAATGTTAAAGAAGCAAGTGAGGTGTGTAAGAATAAGCCTAAATGGCGCTCTGGTGTTCGTGCCTACCCCGCAAGGGAACTGGCGTGAAGTTATGTATGTATGTAATAAAAAAATCACTCTCACTGTAATGTTAACATACCTATATGTCGACGATTTGCTTTGGATACGTTTAACCTTCGCATTAGAGACTTCGCAACTCTCTGAGTTTTCTACCATCTATATAATAGGGAGTGTTCCCAGGAACTGTACAGAATGGTGCCTGCGTCTCCTTTCTATCACTGTACCGCATCAGCTGGGGTGTGCATATTCACTTCCCCTGGTGTACGCAATAGTTTTAGCAGTAACACACCTCTGATGTTGCAAATGTCCATACGCAACGATGACGATCCATTAGGTGGGGCGTCAGCCTATCTGCTGGACTCCAGCAATAAAAAAAATATACAGATTGAAGTTGAATTAAAATTAATTTTAACCAAAATACGTATAGAAAAAAACACGTATCACCATTTTATTTAATTATCTTTATGTTATATAAATTGGTAGATAAATACAATCATTGTATATTTTCAAGCTAAGCAGGTTTGCTTGTGTTATTGTGTAATATACAGCGGACTACCGTAAATCCCGAACATCCATTATTGTAACGTTATGGAGTTTTATTGCCATGTCTTCAGTCTTTTGCGCCTTTTAAGATTGAAGTGAAACGAAACGAAGATTCAATATTTTTTTATTACAATACACCAACAATTTTAGTTTAAGGCGATTGAGTAATTTCGGAGCTTATTTAAGATAACCTTTCAAACTAAAACACAGAAAATTTATTTGTAAATGCCATGGTACATAAACAGGATCTTAAATTATATTACAAACAAAAATTCTTTCATTCATTTAATTTTACAAGCACTGAATGTCATCGCTCTGTTAATATATAAATATTTATTTTGAATTTAACGTGTCGCGACGATGGCAAGAGACCGGATGGGATGACTTTGGTGTCCTGGAAGATAGGCCGACCCTTAGTATAGGAGTCTCACGTTACCAAAAGGCTGCCCTGTATTTAGGGCATGCTGCTATTCAACGTGGAAATTCGGCCAGTGTTTTGGGAAAATTCTCAACTGATAGCGATTTGGGACCCATATATTATATGTAATTTTTGTTATAATATTTTTTTGTTTAATTTTAATTTGTTTTTATACCTAGTGTTTAATTTCATTTTAATTTGTACAGATTCTAAATAAAATATATAAAAAATGTAAATATTAAATTAAAATTACCTAATATTAGTTATAATAATTACATTCGATTATTTATACATTATTATTATAAATAATTTCCTAATAATTTATATATTAACTTGCTTACAAATAAAATCCAGGAAGGTATATACTTTAAAAGTCAAAATATTTAATGTAAATTTAACAACATTTAGTAACCTTATTTTTAGATAAAAAAAAAATAGTGCTGCTTTGCTTTACTATTTAATCGGCATTTAACAATTTCAATATAAATGTAAACATTATGTTTAAGTGTCCACTTTGTATAATTTTTATAGTGACAAATATATTTTAATATTTTTTTATTCTCATAAAATCATCCATATAGCGATTATAAGAAAACTGGCAACCCCAATCAAACACTGAACGGATCGGGGAGCGAGAGGCGTAGATCCGACTAATGAATTCCGTCGATTACTCCAACCGTTTTTAATCTCATCCCTAAAATCCTCTAAAGGTCCCCCAGCAGCTGCTTTTTAAAGATTATTATTCAAAGCATTTAAAATTAAATGGATTTTTGATACATCGTACACTTCAAAGAATTATGTAAGAAGGATGTTGGCGACGGAGAAACTCCTTAAATGTTTATACTCTTTGTTTCTTTTTTAAATTGTGACATTGTCTGTAAAATATTGAAAAAATTCGAATATACGATTTAGCTATCGAAAACTGTTTTAAGTTTATTCCGCCTCGTCCGCTATAAAGGATATACACAGATAATAATGGCGTGGCGGCCACTTTTGCAGATTCGTATTATAAATGTGACAAACGTTAAAATAATCTTGGTTCTTTATACTATTTTTTACAGCTTCCAATATATCTAGACACGTGTCAATTTCACTAAGCGATTCTCCAAAGGCATCTATTTTAGGCTCCAATATTATTTTGATAAATATCAGCCTATAAAAGTCTTAGTACTGAGCTCGGGCATCCCAATTTTTAGAGGACTGGACGGTATATACGATACGTCGGTCGAAGGCGGATAAGGGTGTTTCACGCGTCGGTTATTTAGATGTGAAACCATTCTCATGATATTTACTTTCACCATCAGCATATGGCCAAATAATATTGTTACGAATTTAGCGGGACTCGAATTAAAATGCCGTTGGAATTATTATAGCGTTTATTAGAACTATACAAACACGTATAACACAGGTACAAATATAACCGAACACAACAAATCCAAACGTAATGCAGAAGGTCGTAATTCAATAAAACGCGCAAAGTCCATCACTATTAGATTCCCGATTGTAGTACACACCTCTCGCTTTGATCGTGGTTCTCGTTCAACTGTCCCCTCCCTCAATCAGGTCATCGTTTTATACTGCACAAATGCAATGTGCCCGTATCGTAGTCGACATAATCCGAAACATCTGGCTAATGATTCGGCTGGAGGCGGCCATAAAAGAGTACAATAAAACAATGGGCTGTTCTCTAGAAACGTATGCCAATCAATAACTAAACAAAAGAAGACGATCATAAAAGAATTACAATTAGTTCAAATGCCGACGGGTAATAAATGTGCTTCTACAAATCTGTACGTGGAATTTGTCTTTGTTTGCCTAGGTTGTAACAATATGTACCTACATCAAGTAAAAAAAATCGGGTAAGTGTGTGTCAATTCACGCACGATGAGTAGGGTTTCTGTAGGTGTGACAAAGTCTAACATTTTTCATAACATACTATAACCAACATTAATGCGAAGTAATATTTAACGCGATTTAGTACGTAAATTGGTACTAGGACATAAACTGCTAGATAGTCTATGCCAGGGATCCTCAGTATACCTATAAACGAGACAAACATCTCCAAAAACTGTTTGTAACATGCTACGATATTGTAGCAAACTTGCTACGACATTTCTACGCTGCTACATCTGCCAGCTACGTGCAACGAGAACAATTGTATGCAAGCCACTCGATAAAACAATACATTCAATGTAGACTATGTATAATCACAAGTCTGCATTGTAGACAAAAGAGCATTTCAAGAACATTAGACAAATGGGTATATGAGTCATTTGTTTTTTTTTTAATAAATGGAAAAATCATATATAAGTTTTATAACATATTTTCTTCGCTATTATTAAAAAATTATATAAATAAATTTTTGGAGCCGAAGTGCCCGAGGACCGAAAACACGCCGAGCGCGCTTGTGACGTCACTGTGATAATTTCTCATAATAAATAACCTGAGCTTCTTAGCAGAATGACGCGCTCTCGGCGTGTTTTCGGTACTCGATACTATCCGTGCAGGAACGGAGAAAGAATACAATTTCCTGCGGCCGGGCGGCCTGTCGTAAGAGGCGACAAAACAACCCACAGCCAGGTGGTAGGGCGTTTGCCCGACTGGATGGCTACCACCCCTGGTCTAAAGTATGTCGCCATAACAACCTTGAGTTGTGTTCCGGCATTAGTGACCAGGTTCCAGTCTCCCTTAAGAGAGCAGCAGCGCATTTGTAGCACCTTTGATGTTGCAAATGTCCATAGGCGATGGTAACCGCTTTTCATCAAGTGGGTCGTCTGCCTGTCTGCTGAACTCCGGCAATAAAAAAATTTAAAAAAACTCGGGTACTTCAGGTTCAAAATATTTTTAATTATATATAACTTTTTAATTCTAGTTAAAAAATAGTTTATCATGAAATTTATATATGATCTTTCCATTTATTACAAAAAAAAAAGATTCAAATACCCAACTGTAAAACAGTTAAAAAATAATATTTCCACATTATTTTTATATTTCTTTATATTTATATATTATATTTCGTAAATAACTTGGATCATGAATTTCTGATAAAATTAACTGTTAAAGTAATACTTATTGCTTCTCGACATAAGTACAAAAGCAACTTATGCTGGTGAATATGTTGCGTTAGATGTATTTAGTCAGTCATACAGGACTTCCGCCTCAGGAAACCCCGTTTCTACGGCAACCTTTATATCCGTAACGTCACAGACTAGCCGAAAAAGAGTCGCCATCGCTTGTGATACAACTTTTTGCCAGAATGCTTCGTGTAAAGTAAATGTCGCCACATTGCTTATGTTTAATCTGGTAAAAAAGGGCCTAGCAGGGATAAAAAGTTACATTTTGAACGCCTCCTTCCCTTCTCTTACAGGTGCTCATGTTTTATTTATAATATTAATTAAATATACTTGTAATTTAAATATACCTTAAAAATTATTATATTTTATTTAAATTCAAATATAGGAGCTGATCCAGGATTTGGAAGCGAATACTCAAAATATTAAATGCGTATTCAACCTTTGTCTCGCCAGTAATGGCGTAGAAAGAAAAAGGAAATAAACTAAAAAAATGACAATAGTATTTAGAATCAACGTAAAAAGTTCTCTATCTAAAATCTATCTAACTAAAATATTAAAAAAAAAATTAATCCGGAGTTTTTTTGATTTATAAAAAAATCAATACCTATCAGCAACCAGATCACAAAAAAATCCACCAGTTATAACCAAGAATTACTATGGTGACAATAACTTAACATTAATAAACTTACATGTAATGTTATAACGGACGGGTTTTATTACGGTATGTAAAATGCTAATTTACAAAAGGAAAAAGCTAAGCACCACTCGCGGTCCATTTTCCTCCATAAATAAGGGACAGTCCATAAGCATTATTCCCTGACAACATTACCCGCCAGCGCACTTCGCACGCCGATAAATCTCGTATACGACCCACTGTTACCTTTAAACCCGACTGAGCAGGCGTCTCCCATAGAACGTAATATAAATGGTTATGCGTTTCAATTTGCAACGTGAAAAATCTACTATTACGTTCTAATATTGAGAAAACTATACCATTCTTGGCGCCTAAGTGACACTACCCTTTCAATTTATTTAAAATATGAATAAATCGTAATATGTTTGATTATTTATTTTTATTTTTTTTATTGCAGGAGATCAACAGACAGGCAGACGGCCCACTTAATGGAAAGCGGTTACCATCGCCTATGGACATTTGCAACACCAGAGATGCTACAAATGCGCTGCTGTTCTCTTAAAGGAGACTGGAACCTGGTCACAAATGCCGGACCACAACACAAGGTTGTGATGGCGGCATACTCTAGACCAGGGGTGGTCGCCATCTAGTCGAGCAAATACCCTACCACCTGGCAAAATTATGTAGCCATACAATAATATTATTATTTCACCTTATACTTTTTATGCTGTTTTAATACTTTTGCTTCGTTTGCGAGCGGGCGGTTTCCGCAATTCGACGACATAGCGCCTATTTTGCGTGCGAGGGTGGATGAGGGGTTACGCCATCCAGTCCAGCACCTCCAAGAAGTCCACAACTTTCTTGACGTCGCTGAAGACTTCTTGGAGGCTACCTGGGGCATCCAGATACTTGGCCCTGTAATGGGCCACCTCCCCGCATTCAAGCAGGACATGGGTGGCTGTTTCTTTTGCCTCCAGGGATGCTCTGCACAAAGGGCTGTCGGTGACACCTATATACGCTGTTTTATACATAGTTACAGAAGTGGCCAGAAGGCTGGCTCATATTTCAGTCAACCAATAAGCATGGCCACACAGTGCGGCAATCCAGCCGGTCTTCTGAGCACGCTTCCCTCTGGCAACGTTTTGTTACACGGTATTTAATCACCTATATTATTATAACTTGTTTTTTTTTTAGTATTTATTTGCAGTTTTAAGTTAGTTTAGTTTCCACTATAATCTAAACATAAGTTTAGATTATAGTGTCATTTGTAGTGGTGTAATTGAATTTAAAAAATTCAACCATCCAGCTATAAAAAGTTATAAAAAATACATTTTTTTTAAAGCTGCTGCCGGACGCCAGCGGGGTCTAAGAACCTGGTTACCAGAGTTTAGGACTCCAGAGTCAGACGCCTCCTCACGATGCGTGCCGTGCTCTGGAGAACGATAATATTAATATTATCATAATAAATATCATAAATTAATTAATAGGCTGCAATCATTGAGGGTCGAGGGTTACCAACAATGATATAGTTTGCAGTTAAGCAAACTGACAGACGGTTCAGTTGGTGGTAAGTGGCTACCGCCGCCTATGGACTTTGTGCAACATTAAAGGGGTATGCGTTGTCTACCTCGTTGGGACTTTAAGAATCTCTTTACGCCCTTATTTATAGTGACTCATAGCACTCTGGAAAAACCGCGCGTGATATAGCAATATAAGTTATACGTTTATTACAATGACTTAGATTAGAAATTAGTACAATGAATGTATCAACGTGGTTTATTTATTAATATTTTTAAGTTATTTAATTATTTTTTAATATTATTTATTTATTCTATGCACATTACTGAATCTAGATCACAGTTTCTATAGGTAAGACGCCCAAAAGATTGCCTAAATCCGCCATGTAATTTCAAAACACATCACAAAAAATGTCACGAACTTTAATAATAAAACTACGTTTTAACGGTTTTAAGCGCGGTAATTTTATTTGATTTTGGTTTTTCCGACGTTTCGGCCACTTTTCAGTGGCCGTGATCACGGAAGACAAAGATGTCAAGTGTCGACGAGTATTGTTAAAGTTTTATTTAGCCTACCGCCAACTTGTTAATTTTAATTATTTAATTTTAATTTTGTTTATCTGTTGATAAAAACCGCTAAAAATTCGTTGCGTGGTCTAGGAGGGCTTAGCGGATATACAGATAGACACGTAAAGCGACTTTATTTTATACTATGTAAACATGACGACCGTCTGGATGCCGTGTTACTTCTGGCATAATAAAATTATTGTATTGGAATACATTCCTAAACTGGGAATAAACTGCACACAATCTATTCATATCTTTTGGCCTATCATTATTTTTATATGCATCAATCTTCCAGTTCACCATTCTTTATCACATGACATACAATATGTACTAAAATATATAATAACTCACATAACATTATGAAGGCATCACATGCGGGTAGTGTATTTGCGTCAATGAATCCAGTCACGTCGCACCCGTGGTGTGCGCGAGTATGATTTCACTCCCTCCACTGATTTATGAATACCATCGCTATGGTGACGGGCGGCTGACATCCAGATCCCACTTATAACACAACATATGAACATCCTTCATATGTGGGAACTATTCTCATAATATAATGTTCGGATCACAATTAGGACTACCTACATCGTCCCAAAATGTTGGTCTTGAATTCAGCAATTAATTATTATGTAGTTTCATGCAAACATTTATGTTTATAAAAGAGAAAGTGTTTTATGGAATACGTATTAAGGATTATTATAAATATATTATTTGATTTATGAATATTATACAATGACTTTATAAACTAATACAATAAAACAAAACTTAACGTATGTATATTGTATTCTACCCATAATCCATCAAGATTATAAGTAGAATAACTGTGTCTAGATCACCGTCTTCTATGGGTAAGGTGTTCAGAAGGTTGGCTACATTTCCTCGCTGGATCGCTATACTGATCCGTTGGCCAAGGTAGGCACAAGTCTTCTGATCATTTGAAGAGTCAATGAGTCGTTTTGATACATTTTGGTAGAGGCTCATGGCCTCAGGACCCCACGGTCCAAGCGTTTCAACAGCAAACGGCACAGACATATAACTCTCAATGAGGGTTGCATATTTGCTGTTTCCGCTGCCGAACTGTCTGATCTTGACGTGTTTGGTAAATGGGATGTGGCCTATGTGGCCCACGCACACAACCACGCAGGTCGCAACCGACACCAAAGACTTTCCACGCTGCTGGGGAATTAGAGTCATTCCGCCAGGACGCCTACCATCGTCACATGTTAGTCTTTTATATTTCTTTCGTTGTTTGGGTGTGAACCGTTTTTTTAAATGGACACAAAAAAATATTCGAATAATAAAACGATGACAATCAAGAGACAAAATTATTCTAACGTTATCTAGACACGCAGACATGTCAGAACCATGTTGGATCATTATCTTGATTACAGATCGATCGGTGTGTGATACCACGTGTTCACGGAATATCGGCGTGAAAAAGCCTTGAGCTAATCCTGTTTCGTACGATGATTGAGAGATCCGATGGTCCACTTCTTCTTCCCTCTATCCTATCCCTGCTATCACAGCCTTCCTATCCCATCTTCTATAGTCCTCCTGTTTGATCCCTCCACTTCCTTATTCCATCTCTTTTATCCCATATTAAAGGCTAGCAACGCATTAGCCTCCTGATCTTGCAAAGCTCTATAAGCGACGGTAACTACCTTCTATGAGATGGGCAGTTTGCTTATTTCCAAGGTTCACAATTTAAAAGTGTGTAAGATTTATTATTATGAATATATGTCCTCGAACACCACGGAACATATAAACGGCCCGGACTTTTCGAGGGCTTGCGTAAGGCCATGGGAAGGCCAACACGCAAAGGCGCCTTGATGAAAATGTAAACGTGGCATGACCCTGACTGACGATTATCCTTGTCTACTTAATATAAAAATGCACCCAAGGATAATTATTATTTATTTAATATAAGGAGTGGAATACTAAACTTAAACAAAGTTACGATGAAACCATGCCTTATTATGCAACTGCGACAGCAATGCCTATTGTAAAATAAAATGACATTAAAGAAGAGGAAGGCATAACAAACCAGAATAAGTTAAGAAAGAAACATATAAAACCTGGAAATAGAAGAAATGAAAGGTATAAACAAAAGAGGAGAATTGATTTAAAGGAATTCAAAACGAAAATTGGCGAAGGAAAGAATGAGAAGGAGACTGGACAAATTGAGAAAACAATAAAAACACTTATGTCGGTGGGCTTTGGGAAACTGGAATTAAATCTGTAAAATTTCATTTAAAAAGGATTATTGGAAATGCAACTTTAACCTATGAGGAGCTATCAACTGTTTTAGCGCAGATTGAAGCATGTCTAAATTCCACGCCGCTGTGGAGATTAAGTAGTGATCTGAATGACGCAAATGTAATGACGCCTAGACACTACTAGACACTTTCTTATCGGAGAACCTCTTATGACTCGCCCTGCTCAAAATTTTGAACGGTCTAATATAAGTTCGCTGAGACATTGGAAATATACACAGCGAATGCTTCAAGATTTCTGGCGTAGATGGTCGGGTGAATATTTAACTCAATTTTTCCATAGATATCGGTGGGCGTCACGAGCTCCAGAACCAAAAAAGGGGATTTTGTCTTAATCAAAGAAGACAACTTACCCCCGTGTCGATGATTATACGATTTATTAAACGAGACACATACAGACCATGATAGGATTACCAGGGTAGTGACCCTTAAAACGAAAAACTGTCTAATTAGAAGACCAACTTCCAAGTTGTGTATTATAATAACAGAGTAAATATTTCGTTTTTTTTGTTTTATTTCAGTTTTTATTTGTACTGATAATTGTTTTTGTTTTGTTTTTTTAGGAAGTTGGTCCTTCGCAAGCTAGTTTTCTTTTGTTTAAATAATTTACGTAATTAAACTAAGGTCTAAGGCAACTTTGCCCTTAGTGGGGCGAGTATGTTAAACTTGTATAAAACCTCTATTTCGCCATTGCTGGCGAGATAAAGAAAAAATTGAAATATATTTAAATTTTGAAGTTTATGTTTGGAACATTGTGAAAAATGTATAAATAATTCAATTGTAAAAATTTGCAATGTAAAATTACCTAAAATATATTATAATATTGTTGAATTTAAAATCCGGAGTTTCCTTCGAGTATCTGAAAGACCACGGCACCTTGGTACCTAGGCAGCTATTTCTCCACCGAAGCTTAATAGATAAGTTACCTCGTTTGCTCACCATATTTATCCGTCACCTGAGTTAGACACCAGCACTCTTATCACTTGACGAGTTTGTTATTGAGTATACTCCACACAGCCGTGGAGTATACTCAATAAAACACCCCTGTCACTTATATATATAGACTACATTTAATATAGGTTATTACACCAACAGCGGTAATAAATAGCACTACTGATGAAAAACGGAATGTTAAAAACAACTAACACAAGTTAGCACTGGAACCCTGTTGTCGCTCTGTACACTGATAGCGCTAATTGTTCCGATTCCATCGAATAATACTAGTCACTCTAACAAAATACACTGTACACAAGATCCACAAGTATTGCAATGAGAAAGTTCAATGGCTGTAAAGCCTTCCGAATACATCCTGTTCGCTTTGTTGTTTCTTCTGGTTTTCCTTTGTTTTCCGTTGTTTGCTTTGCATTGGAAACGTTTGTCGAACGCTCGCAGCGCTCGCTAAAGTATACTTTTAGTCAGACGCTTAGCAGCTAACCAAACGATCTACGCATTCGTGGTGAGCGCAGCGCGATTACGTCTGCAACAGAGTCGATTGGGTGTTTCAGACCTCTCTGTAACGTCTCATGATCCTAGATCCCTGCGCTTCAACAGTAAACAGTACAAACTAGTCATTCCGAGTTTTGTACATTTACGCTATTTAGGTGATTCTGCTGTTTCCACTTCGAACCAACTAATATGTATATGTTCAGAGAGTTAGAAAACCAAATCACTCCATCAGATCGCTTACCATTATTGATTATTCTTATACGATGAAAAACCTGACTTCTTATCCTGGTATGTTAATTGTATCTTCAGCATTTTTTAATCAAATTAATTGTTATCCAAAATATCGGCGGAAGTCGATTTGCCTACTCTCGAGGCAACACGTCCGAAAATAATTTCAAGCGTGAGAGAGTGTTACTCATAAACGACCCCACGAGCCATCATTAAAACAGTACATAAATAGCTGCTATTTTCAAAATACATGGGCCGTAATCCTACAAGATTCACAGCGGAGAAAAGCCATTTTCTCGGAAGATATCTTTTCGTGGAAAATCAAAGACCTTTATTCTCGACAACGTAAATAAGCACTTAGTGGAATTGAAAAATATCGACATAATCTTTGAGCGACAAGATAGGAAATGTCAAAGTTCAACATTTCTTTCTTGTTTGTAAATAATTTGCTTTTTCAATTCTGCCTAATTTAGGATTACGTACTATTTATTACAAACTAGAATAATTTTGAAGATGGATGGTTCTTACTATATCAGTCCGAAACTACTAAACATATTTTAGTGAAATTTTATGGTAATATAGCTTATACATTAAAATAATACATCGGCTATATCTTTATTTATAAAATTCTTCTGTTGGTGTGTATGTCACTGAACTCCTCCTAAATGTTTATACCGGTTTTAATGACATTTTTTGTGTGTATGTAGGCGCCGAGATGGTTTAGATTCACAATTGGATCTCCAGTAGGTGGTGTTGCAATCAGGTACTATATTTCATTTTTTAGAATAGAACATCGGCTAGGCCCGCTAGTATTTTATAAAATAATTGTTTAATTTAACCAAAATAAAACGATGATTGTCAAGAAGAAACATCGTGTCTATGAGTCACGTCATGGTGTTGTACGCGGCGTGCAGTGCAGGCAGGGCACAGGACGAGGCTAATTACGTATCATCGCCGAATGTTATCCGGTGACGGGGCACATACGCAAAGGGGAACGTCGTTGACGGTAGTGTCTGTGTCTGAAACCAAACGCAGACGAAGTGCGACCAGCCGCTAGTAATACATAATTGTACTATTCCAGGATTAAGTAATTAATGTTCTTGACGCAAAAAAGCTAAAAGTTTTTTTTTTTTGTTTCGTCATGTTCGTGGACTAATTTATTGTTGCATAATTTAGCAAGGATAAAATTTTTGACTAGGTCTGCACGAACGTGATAAAATAATAATCTTGCACGCAACAAAGCTGAAAGTTCTAACGTCACGTTCGTGGAATAGAATAGAATATAATAGAATACGCTTTATTTTTCACCACATACACACTAAATCAAGAATTTACAGTAGTCACATTAAACATTGAGCAGGAACAATGGGCGGTCTTATAGTTTTAGAGCGATCTCTTCCAGACAACCCGGGCTATGGATTTTAGAAACGGAGTCGCAAGTGTATGATATCATATATGTACTAATATATATATTATTAATATATGTATAGCAACATCAATAGCTATACAATACTAATAATAGTAATAATACACAATATATTAATATTATATATACAAGGTGATGTCAGGAGCCTTAAGAACAGACGAGCTTGCATGACAAGAGTTATGAATGTCAAAGAGGCAAATGAGGTGTGTAAGAATAAGCCTAAATGGCACTCTGTTGTTCGTGTCTACCCCGCAAGGGAACTGGCGTGAAGTTATGCATGTATGTATGTATGTATATATACAAATATACATAGTGGATTAATTTATTGCTATATAACTTAGCCAGGGTGACTTTTTAAGTATGTACTCCACGTACGTGATAGAATCTGTCAATATAGAACACAAATATTACCATCGGAGATACTTCTCACGAGCATATACAAAATATAGGGTTTTAAATATTATCACGTAGCAGTTAGATTTTTGTATAAGTTTCAGCCTCCCTAAATTATGCAGTAATAAATTAGTCCACGTACGTGAAATAACATTTTAAATATGAAAAGTTGTTGTCACATTTAATATCTTTGTTATTGACATAAATTGTTACAGAGTGACGGCTCAGTTGGAATTTGTCTTTATTCCGAAGGTCTCGTTACGTACTGGCGTCAAATAACACCTACTAACAAGTCTGACGTCAACCATTCTTTTTGAGAAGTAAGCTGATTATGTATATACTGACGAAAGCGACTTATTTCGGTTCATTTATTGTTAACACTGACAAATAAGAAGCTAATTCTGGGAAGCGATGTTTCCGTCGATTTTTTTTACGTAACAAACGATAATATTTTATTAAATTACCACTTTATATTATTCGGGCTTTCAACATATATAAAAAAATACTAGGTATGGTGGTATGGTATAGGTGTTTTTTTCGAAAACTCCTAGATTTTGTACAAGAATACTAAATTAATGTAAACCAGTCAAATAGCATATTAATTTAATCTTATCATAAATATTAAAACCAATAAAAAGATTTTACAGGTCTAAACAATCTTCTTAGACAAGATAGAATATCAAACAATTTTGATTTAAGTAAACTTAAACTTTATTGTCAAATCGTTAAACATAATTTTCTGTGGAACAGTCTGTTCTGTGACTTAGTTTGAAAAGGTAACATGTGCTTGCGGAATGTTAAATGATTCGATTTGAAAACTAGCGAACATTTTCACACCACGACTGTACATATATGAATTTATTTTTATGGTTGAATTTTTAAAACAAGAAAAAGGTCTATATTCCTGATCAATCGTCTATTTGATCGTTGAAAGTTAAAACGCTACATTATACAACACTTTTATTATAACTAGGACGGGCACAACCTGCCATTTACTCAAATATGAAAATAGCTCGCACTTGTGGTTTCACACACATAAAAAAGCAAAACAAGCAAGAACAAAGAGCATTGGGCGGAGATAGTTTGAAATTGGCTTTGTTCTTTCCATTACTTGTTGAGTTTATTTGTTTTATTTAAGAGGTGGTATAGTGAGGCTATGGAAAACAGATTTTTTTTATAATGAGAAATATATAGAAGTGATTTCTGTTCGAAACTTCATTCTGACTAAAATAATCGTTGATATATTGTACTATACTGCATAATACAACGACAATAATTATTTCTCAGAGCGATCAGGAACAACTTTTTATATCAAACGCTACTAAAAGACTGAGCAGAACGGCACAGATAATGCGCCAATCTTTCAGATTTTATTAATAAAAAATTATCCTGTCCCTCCTATACCCTCTCCTGTATCACATCCCAATAGGCTGCAACGTATTCACTTTGTGCCTGGTTTTTTTTTATTGCAGGAGTTCAGAAGACAGGCAGACGGCCCACTAGACTAGATGTAAAGCGGTTACCATCGCTTATGGACATTTGCAACACCAAAGTTGCTACAAATGCGCTGCTGCTCTCTTAAGTGAGTCTGGAACTTGGTCACTAATGCCGGAACACAACTCAAAGTTGTTATGGCGGCATGCTCTAGACCAGGGGCGGTAGCCATCCAGTCGGACAAATGCCCTAGCACCTGGCAAAAATCTACTTAAATATAAAACATTTTTCGAATAAGTAATCCCTTGACCATCGTTTCTCAACGTGGGAATCGCGACCCTTGGGGGTTGCGTTTGTAATTAAAGGGGGTCGCAGTCTTTTAAGAAAATAATACAAAAGATTCAATTCAATCAAACGTATAAATAAAATTTTAATTAAAATATAATTATAGTTTTATTGTGAAGGGGGCAAGAAAACAAAAACAACTTAACAAAACAACTTAACTTTTTGGTTTTTCCGTGTGTCGCGAAGTAAAAGTCGTTGAGAAACAATACCCTAGGCTTAAGTAATGCAAACTACCAACAAAAACAAGGTCGCAGTTCTAATTATTAAAATTAAATTCGGGAAAGATAATAAAGTTTTAATTACCTTCGTACGCCTTTATATGCCTTCAAATAACGAGCTGGGACATGAAATGGCTTCAATAAAACAATGTCTCAGGACTCTTGGAACGTGCAAGCCGCTCCTGTTAAATAAAAAGTTATTCCCTCGTATTTTTTAGGGTGTAAGCGTTTTAACAATGGCATTCTTGAGTGCTCTGGAAGGGTTCGTGCATTAGTCTTGGCAACATATTACGACAATATCTCTATTCGTATAGGTTAATAAGTATATGTCTGTGACCACTTGACACGTATATGAGAAAGCTATATATATTTACTACTAGTATGTTAGAGTTAGACGACACACCTTCCATGATCAAATTGACCGTGTATTAGCAGGTGATGTCAGGAGCCTTAAGAACAAACGAGCGTGCATGACAAGAGTTATGAATGTCAAAGAAGCAAGTGAGGTGTGTAAGAATAAGCCTGAATGGCGCTCTGTTATTCGTGCCTACCCCGCAAGGGAACTGGCGTGAAGTTATGTATGTATGTATGTTAGAGTTTAGTTTAGTTAGTTTCAACCCTAGTTTATTTTGAGACCAATAATTGACACAGGTTACAATACATTGAATTTTTATCCAGGCGATATCCGCCCCCGGAAACTATATAAACTAATCCAAATCCCGCCCCCGCCACAGACGGGTAGTTGCCCCTCGAGTAGAAGCCGGGAGAAAAGGTTTTCCTCTAGGCCCCAACCTGTCCACCGCCTCTAATGGCCAAGAGGAACAAGTCCACCGATTAGGAAACTAACCCATTATCCGGAATAAAAAATCCCATGTCCATTCTAATTATTGAAAATACATATGTACTTAATTTCAGCAAGTCTGATAAAGCGATTTTTTCGTGAGAGCTTTACAAACATTTCAATGTACGATCTTTCAAATAGCTATAAGCGATGGTAAGCACTAACCATGAGGTATACCATCATTCTCTCTGCTGTCTTACATCTATATATCCGGTTATATCTTAATGTGTATCTGTAATATTTATAGATACGAATATGTACCACATTCGCGATATTCCATTCATATTCATTTAAATTGTAATTTACTTTTACTTATATAATTAATTTCAAAATTATTTTAACAGTTTCAAATTATTAAATATCGTTACTAAAAATAATTTTTCATTCAAACGCATTAAAAATTAAACCGTTAATGTTTTTCTACAAAGGAATGTTTTTAGCGAATTGAGAAAGATTTCTCGTAGTTTCAAATTCTGAAGAAATCCAGATTAAGCTATTTGAAACACCGAGACTTAAACGCAAAAAATATAGACAAAAGAATCCTTTAAGGTACAAAAACCCTAAAGCTTCAAACTTATTTTACAAAACAGACGGAATAAACTTTGTTTGAATTTTTAAATAGGTAAAAGGATTTTTTAAATTTAGGACCGATTTTTCATTCATCAGATAAGAGTTGTCCATTGAATAAATTTTAATCTGACTGAATGTAAAAGTAAAACAGCTCAACTGTTTTGTTCACGAAACCGTAATTTTTAATTTATTCTTGTTGTATTTTATTTAATGAATAACTTTTGTAAACTTTTTATTTTTATTAGTTAAAAATATTGATAGAGGAGATTGAGAATCATATAAATGTTAACTCTAAGCAATAACAGTCTTTAAGTGGCCAGTCTGGGATTTATTGTTTGGCTCTGGACTCTCCACATGTAGGGGAATCTTCAATATACCCACCACGCTTGGCCAAAGCAATATGACGAGTCACTAATGTAATTTTCATAGTTCTCCTTGTATAACCGTTGTTTACCATATCCGTTCTCGTAACAGCATATTTTTATTCATGCAGGAATGGAGAAAGTATACAAATTCTTGCAACCGGGGCTTATTGTAAGAGAGCGCGAAAAGCACCCACATCCTACTGGTAGAGCATTTGCGTGTCTGGATAACTACCACTCCTGATCTAGAGTATGCCCTTATAGTCTTCGAGGCTGGCAGCACATTAGCAGCATCTTTGTTGTTGCAAAAGTTCATATGGACCTCCCTTTTCCACGTGAGGTGGGCCATCAGCAGTACGTTCAGCAATAATACATAACTACACATCCATCTCAACAATCTCATTCGCGTCGTATCCACAGTATCTTTTGTTAGCAAATATCAAAGGCAAAATAATGTTGAGGAAAGCAATATTTTTCTTTCAATTTATCAAACAAGACACTATTCAAGCCTTTATTTTCCCTAAAATGAAAGGGATCAACATTAAATGACCCGTTATCAGGTACTGTGTGTTTGTCGATGTATTTTCAAAGATAAATCCAACGAAACAACGCACGAAATCTTTTGTAAATACGGCCTTTTTTTGCTGAGGGCAGTGACCTGTGTATTCGGACTTTGGGAGCAAGTCGAATTAAATGAAATATAACTAGTTTCCTTGCTGATATGAAAGTATAAAAAGCATCTTCGAGATTCTTGTATATTGTATATTTGTTTTTAAGTAATCTCAATGATCCAGGTTGTTTTATGCTGTTTTGGGTTATGTAGGTTTGTTCGTTCCTTATTGTGGCCTTGAATATAACAACAAATTTATTATTTATTATACATAAATTATAAGCTAGTACAATGAAGAAATTTATAAATAATCGAATACAATAAAAGAAAACTTGACTTATCTGTATTGTAATCTACCCATAGTCCTTCAAGACTATAAGTAGAATACGGAGCCTAGATCACCGTCTTCTATGGATAACGTGCCCAGAAGGCTGGCTACGTTTCCTCGCTGGATCGCCTATTGATCCGTTGCCCGAGGTAGGCACCAGCCTTCTGATCACCTGAAGAGTCAATGAATCGTTTTGATAAATTTTGGTAGAGGTTCATGGCCTCGGGACCCCACGGTCCAAACGTCTCAACAGCAAACGGCACAAACATATAACTCTCACTGAGGGTTGCATATTTGCGCCGCTGAATATAACATACATACAAACCTACATACATATTATCACGCCTGTTTCCCATGGGGGTAGGCAGATACTATGGATCTACACTTTCGACGATGCCGACAAATAACTTTTGCTTCATCTACTTTCATTAACCTCTGTTTGACCGACGTTTTTTTAACACTTCTGCTATTTAATCATGATGTGTACGTCGCGGTCTATCGCCACTCACTCTACTATTCACAATACATTGAATATGACCCAAATTTAATGAAATTCTATATAGATTCTCTTTGGGGACGATAGATGAACATAAGGTAATATTTTCCTTTGAAAATTGTAAAGAATGTAGTGCAAAGATGATGCGATAAAACCGTGTGAAAAGTCCCTGTGAGTGAATTAGATTTCTTAAATTACTATAATTAGTTATAACGTAAGCTCTAGTCGTCTCGATCTACTATTTGCTTATCCATACTTAATTTTTTTTTGCTGAAGCACAACAGACAGGCTGACGGACCAACTGTGATGGAAAGTAGTTACCGTCGCCTATGGACAATAGCAATACCAGAGGTGCTGCCAATGTGCTGCCGACCTTGAAGGAAAACTGGAACCTGGCCACTGATGCTGGAACACAACTAAAAGCTGTTATGACGACATACTCTAAATCAGGGGTAGTAGCCATCCAGTCGGGCAAATGCCCTACCACCTGGCTGTGTATTATTTTGTCGTCTCTCTATTAGTATTCTTTTCTGTTCCTGCACTCAGAAAACTGTAATTAAAATATTTGTACTTACATAGTTTCATATAATGCCAGTTGATTATCTGATCGGGTCCTGTAGGCAAGTGGAATTAGCGCTAAACGAATAGAATGAAAATGTATCGGAATGACATATATAGATAGATAGTAATAACACTTTATTGCTCAGCAAAATAACAGACACTAAACATTAGTCACAATATTTTATCCAAAACAATAGGCGCCCTTATCGCTTAATGCGATCTCTTCTAAGCAACCTATCTTATAGGATATTCTTAGTTAATCTAGTGATCTATTTTTAAAATACATACATTTTTTTAAAGAATATACATAGGAAATATGTTTTTGTTCGATAAGTAGTTATCATATAATGTAATATAAATAATTGCATATAATTAATTTTGGCATAGTTGTTAATAAGCTTTTTCTAAAAAGGTTTTTAAATACAAACTTTTGAGATCCTGGATATCATTTAGCAGCAGACAAATAAAACGAGCCCAAACACGACGTCTATCGTGTTTAGTACAGGAGTTCCTATGGCCACCTTCCGGCTGCATCATCAGTTTCAGCTCCATGGTACCATATTAATGCATTGTCACGCGATATACATATGCATGCAAAATTTCAGCTCAATCGGAAAACGGGAAGTTGGTCAAATTTAATTTGCAATAATACATAGGTACATCCATTGCAAGTTAAATAAAAGCTTGTAAGGTAGTGCTTCATGAATAGACTCTTAAACGTCAGTAACTTTCTGGCCTCTCTACCTTTAGGAGGCAGCGCATTCCAAAGTATGACAGCTTGCACTGTATAAGAGTTACCATAAATGGATGACGTGTGTGTAGAAGTATTCACAAGTTTACAACGTAATACTTAGCGTAACGATATGTAATTCCCATGCATTTTCTATGTTATTCGTTTAGCGCAAATGGCAATTCCTATAGGGCCTGAAAAGAACTCCTCTAACAGCGAGAGCAATGACCGTCGACGTTCTGAGGTAAATCGTCTAACCTAAATTGGAAAAGTTTGAACCGCGAACGATAGGGAAAACATAGAAGCCTCTTTTTAAAGTTATGATTGGACTTTAATATCGTTATGTCTACAAGTGGATAACTATATATATATTTTTTTTATGGATGTATAGGTTTGCGTTTGACCAGTCTTATCTGATGTTGAGTGATGACGCAGTCTAGGATTACCGCGGGGGGCCTTTAGCTTGCTAGGAGAGCAAAGGATCTTCTACCCCCGCACAACGAAGTGGGGTGTGTTCTCCCAGGGCACACTCCAGGCACTTTATTGCGCTGGATCGGCTGGGCATAACTATGTTCTAAATCTCAGCCTTTCCAAAACATACAAAGCGCAGGGTCGTCAGGGAGGAGGGGGTTTTTAGTGGGTATTGGGGTTGCTCGCCCGTGCAGCAACACTCGGAGTCTTCCACACTATTCTGTGACGTCGATCGCGGACGGAGCGCTGCCAAGAGCATACTATTGCTGCAGTGTTATCGCCCCCGACCGACGCGTGTCGTTTCTCTACCAATGACCCAGTTTGTGCGTAAATCGGTTAAGCATTTTCCCTCGCCTCAAAACAAAAAAAAAAAAAAAAAAAATGACGCAGTCTAGGATGGAGCACGTTTACCTAGAAGATCCTATTCATTTGGTAACGGTAATCATGACAATAGGTAGGCCGTCTGCTGTTTGCCAATTTCAGCGAATAAAGAAAATGTAAGATATAACCGACTATGAAAATAGTAAAAATTAATTTCATCTACTAAATTCAGCTTTCGCTTCGGAGCCTAATATTCGTTTTCCTACTTCATCTTCTCTACTTTGCACTCTATGACTTCCTTAAATATGAACTGTCATGACATTTCGTCTTACAATAACCGTAATTCCACATCGATAAGCTTATTAGTCAATCAATCAAAGACAAAGAGGAATTTGCACAGTAACGAGACCATTTTCGGCTCCCATTGTTCGGGAATAGATCGAAATCAATTATCTTAGTTCAATGAACCGCATCCACATTTATACAATTATTGGAGTAATGAGGAGTGTAGATATTAAGGCGTGGTAAAGGCTTTGAAAGGTCTTGTAAATATCATATTCTTAAGAATTGGTGAGATGTAAATTTAAAATGGCGTTGGAATTATCACAAAGTTTATTAGAAGTACACACACGTAATTCACATTTTTTACAAAGACAACCGAATACAACAAGTTCAAACCGTAAAGCAGAAATTCTTAATCACATAAATCACGCAAAATTCGTCGTTGGCGTTACTTAATTTTTTCGTTAATTAATGTTTTCTAAAAATGTGCAACGAAATGCAAACAAAGAAAGAAGGATTGACGACGTCTTACTGGGCATACAAAAAAATTAGCGCAAACTATAGATCACTTAAATTCGATGAGGTAATAAAATGTGTCTAGTTACGCCTGCATGATCATCTTTGCATTTCCAAGATTATACAAGGATCTCTACCGTCTGTATATTTGTTATTTTATTGCTTAGATTGCTAAGTTTCATAATCCTTAAGCTGTCTTTTTTAATGTTGGAGTATAACAGAGAAGCTGACAGCAAACCGGATTGAGAGTGTTTGCCAACATCAAAAAGAGACAGGAACCTGGATACTATGCGGGAAGACAACTCAAGGTTGTCGTGGCGGCTTACTCTAGACAGGGATGGTGACCATCTAGACGTGCAAATGCCCTACCTGGCTGTGGGTTATTTTATCGCCTGTTCAGACAGGCCTCCAAGCCGCGTGCGGACAACCGGCGGGGATATCGGACCCGCCCGCACACAAAGGCTGGAGATAGCTGGAGAAATCTACCTCTTCGGCTAGCAAACAGCGGGGCCAGCCGTCGTCTGTCCAGGCTGGAGGTGAATGCGCGAGCGAGCCCGGATAAGGGACGGGGGATTGGACACGGGTTTTAGTGGACATACTTAACTGCGGTGTGGCAATAGCACTTCACACGTGAGGTGCTAGTGCCACCCCGACCTCACGAATCCCATACACAGGCCGAGACCTTTTCCCCTAGCGCGGTCTATGGTCTTCAATCGGGTTTCCCCTGAATAAATATAATAAAAAAGGCCGCCAGGCCGCAGGAGTTTTTCTCGACTCCTGCACGGATAAAGTGTGCATTACAAAGTCTGTATCTAGGGGTGCAAAAGAAGTGGGTCAAAGAGCTCCTTGTTCGTAGCTCTCCATAGCAAACGAATTCAAGCATTTGCTGAAAAGGTTACGAGGCACGTAAGCCAGGATCTCGACGCGTTTTATCTAAAGGTAGTCGTGCTGCCCGAGACATTTTATTTTTTAGTAAAGGAATTTCGATCTCAACTCCATTTCTTTATTCAAAAGTTACTTTTCTTCTTTACTGGGAAGGCTTCTTATTGTATGAGCCTCTCTAAGTTGCGACAACAATTGCGTTTTTGTATCTCAATATTTATTAGAGACCAACTTTACCCTGCTACTTGTTTGGTGCAGGACTACATACGTAAATTTTAGTAACATTCAACAATTCACTTCATTTTCTATCGCAAACTATCCCACCTCCGAGATGAAAAGTATCTATCTATGTACATTTATTGTATTTAAACAAAATTACAGGTCCAGTACTCCTAGTAGTTTTTTCCGTGAAAACTTAACAGACAGACAAATCGAGTTATTATCACATTTTTTTATAGATGATGATTTTTATATCTATAAACTTGAGAAATGATTGGTCTCCCATATAAACTTTCTTCCCGTATTTCAACCCGTTCTAGTTTTATTTTTACGATAAATAGTAGTACAGTAGCACGCGTCAAGTCTCGTCTATCATCTGTAAACTACAAAACTGAAGATGACCAAAATAACCAAAATGACGATAATGGCAAATTACAAAAACAAAACAAAACCTATCCTATTTTCTGGGATAACCTTTACATAAATCTATCCCAAAATCTATCCATTATCCGGAATGAAAACTATCCCTTAACCACCCTCGATGCTAAAATTACATATATACCGAATTTCAGCCAAATCGGTCCAATAGTTTTTTTCGTAAAAGCATTACAAACAGAGAGATTAATATATATTTGATTCCGGAATCTAGCCCATTATACGGGATCCTGTGTTCATCCTCGGTATCAAATATATATATACTGAGTTTCAGCTAAATCGGTCCAGTAGTTTTTCTGTGAAAGCGTAACAGACAGAGTTACTTTCACATTTATAATATTAAATTTGCTTTCAAAACCCTCCGATTTTGAAACATTCTTCACTGGTGCTCCGCTCCTATTGGTCTTAGCGTCGTGATATATAGCCTTCCTCGATAAATGGGCTATCCAACACTGAAAGAATTTTTCAAATCAGACCAGCGGTTCCTGAGATTAGCGCGTTTAAACAAACAAACAAACTCTTTAGCTTTATAATATTAGTAGAGAGTCATTCCTAATTTATTTTTAATAAATGAGTTATGTTCTGTTATGAAAATTGAAATTTAAGTTAATGAGACATCATGCCCAAAATGAACGTTCCCAATATTAAAGTCCCTTCATCCGCTAATTCCGCGCCAAATATGCGGCATAATCCAAAATCGATCCAGCGTGGTTCAACGAACCGCATCCACATTTACACAAATTGCTGTATCTTAATGAGGAACGTTGAATCGGTTCAGTTATTGCGGATTAGGCTGGCGTTACACCGGCCCCAGGGACGCTTTCAAGCGGCTCAAGTTATTTCACTCGGATGAAGCTCGAACCTGGTTTACCATTGCCAAACGATCTAGATTAACATTTGTTATATTCAGTATTACGTTCCTTAAGTTGTTGGACGTAATGTCAACTCTCAGCCGATATTAGACGTTTCCCTTCTGTCTTTCAATTTGGATGAATCAACCAAAATCAGAACAGTTAACCATATTGGGCGCCGGGGTGAGCCTCTCCCTTTTTGCCAGTAACTAAAAGTAAAATTAGTAAAACAATATAGTCAATAAATTTTAACATGTTTTCAGTGATGAAGTTGAGATAGAAAGAAAGCAAGACTTTATTTGAAGAAATAGCGACGTAATTACATTCCTTATACATTATTATACCAAGAGCATATTTTGACAATTTGTACGCCGCATTTTCAGCAAACAAGATTTGCACTTATCATATTGCTGTGTGGAAATATATCCTGGGCATTCATTCATTGGGCATGTAGAGAGAATCACAAAACAAGTATATGACAGTGTTGTGAATGGTAGAGTTGGTACCGGTTGACCACGACGTACACACCATGATCATATAACAGAAGTGTTACAACAAGGTCAGGTAAAAAGCATATCAAATAAACGTGCATGTATGAAGAGGTTAATGAAAGTAGATGAAGCGAAAATTGTTTGTCAAGATCGTCGCAAGTGGAGATCTATAGTCTCTGCCTACCCCCATGGGAAACAGGCGTGACAATATGTATGTATGTAAATTATATCCGATACAACGCTGATTTTCAGTGCGAAGCTTTCTTTTGGCGTAAGCCAAAACGATGTAATATTTAAAATAATGAATAATAATAATAATTAATAAAACTACTACTACTACTAAAACAAATAAATAAATTTAAATGAGACCAACTAAAAATAAAATACTTTGTTGATTCAAAAATAAAATAAATACCCGTGTAACAACTTGAACTATTCGAATACAATTCAATAAAGTGATTGCCGAGTATTACCACATTCTGTGTGTCATGTCACTGATGAGATGATGTTATAGGTCCCGCCACGTAAAAAGAACGCTGAGCGGTAGTGGTGGGGATGTGTCTGCGCAGGTGTACAGTCGTATCCTAAAGTACTAGAGTAATGTTTTATGAGTAATTGTTTTATTGTAAAATCTTATTAGGTACTTTACTAGCTACTAATACCGGTGCGGCGGGGTGTCACCCCGTCTCGCCCCTTCATACCACCAATTTAATCGATAAAACGCTCACTGCGCAGGTTCAAAGCCAGCGTTCGTTTTACGTGGCGCGAACTATAGTAATTTTCAAAACTAGCAGATTAATCATAATAAGTACGTGTAGGTATAAGGTAGCCGACTTGCGCCTCTTAGATCTATGCACCCGGGTATCACGCTCCTCTTGCACACCCGGGCAAGGCAGGCCCTGACCAAAATTATCGATATAAACTTAAATTTCACTCATTCAACGACATTGAAAACCATCGTGTCCTTTCAGTTCTACGGCTGTCAACGAAATTGATTCCATTTAGGTTTTAAGGTCCTAACTAAAATTTAAACTAAATTATATTGTAACCACTACTATATTATACTACAAAATCTATATTATAGTACTAACATCTTAGCACATAGTAGTACTATATAAACTAAACTAAATTATATTATTATTTAATCGCCACTTCAATTTACATTTCATAGCTTTACTTTTTACAGACTCAGTATACAAATCGAAGTAGAGCATCCCCTGATAATAAACACAACTTCTACTTTATATATGGCAAACAAAATCATTTATTTTAACTCAGATTATGTTAAGTCCGAGAACATCAACAATTCAAATTTTAAGTCCGTTCGTGAATATAATAGAGGTAATTAAAAACAATATCATGGAAAGTTGAATTTGAATGAAACTTTGTTATTTTGTTTATCATTATGAAGACGTTTGGTATTATAATTAAAACATTTGGAACTTGAAAACCCTTTTAATACGCCTTTCTTAATTGGATTTAGCGTGGGACGATTTCCTGCTGAAACAATGGTTATTGGTTGTATGAAGGACGATATTATTAAAGGTATTAATCCACAGTACCAGCGAATTTTCTTGCGTAATTTTTGGGTGGATCTTTTGGAAATAATACCTACCTACATCTTCATCTTAATTTATACACGAAGGTTCTTGAAGATAGTAAACAGGAAACGATTTTGCTCTCGATTTAATTCTCATAAATCAAAGTGTTACTTTGTTTTTAAAGCTTTAAGTAAACCTAAAAACAGAAGTGAAACTTCTTTAAAATCGTTATTAATTGAAAATCAATGAAACGAAAAAATGACACTAAAAAGAGATAAACACATAAAACTCAACCTTATTCAATCCAAAATAAAACACAATTCTCTTTACCCGTTAGTATTAATTTTCAATTTAAATAAAACTAAAGATTTCAAATGAATTTTAGCTTTGTCCGTATATAATTAAGGCAGATATTCTTTTATGGGTAGCTCAAAGGAAATTGTGCGTAACAGTATATTGAATTTTAAACTTTATCCTAGTGATTTAAAGTGTACCTAATTTAGATTGAATTTTTTGAACTATAATTAGGGATGAGCCGAAATTAGTTTTACATTTGGTTTGACCGAATTTCGGCAGCTTGAGCGGAACTTCGGCATTCCGCCGAAATTTGGTTATTGTGGAGAACAGCCTATTGTACTCGTTTATAGCCGCTTGCAGGCATAATTAACCAGGTGTGCGGATTACGATTTCTATGAAATTAAGTCGACGATACGGGCGGGCACACTTCTATTTGTGAAGTATGAAACGACGGCACGATGGAGAGAGGAGGCAGTCAAAGCGATAACACAAGCGAGGCAAGACGTGTGTATATTTAGTGACGGACTTTGCGCGTGTTATTGAATCGCGCATTATGTTTGAACTGATTGTGTTCAATTATATTTGTACCTGTGTTATAAGTGTTTGTATAGTTCTAATAAATTCTATAGTAATTGTAACGGCATTTTTAATTCGAGTCCCGCACTCGTAACAATAAGAACAATTATGCCAAAATTTCCGAAACCAACAATCTGGGTGTTTTCAAGTCCTGTGTCAAGAATAAGTAAGTACCTTCTAGGCAAATCCTGAACGTAATAGTTAAATAGGTAAATGCGAATGACGCCTTATAATCGTTTGGACCGGCATCTACTTAATCCACAACTTATTACCTAACTAGAAAATGTCTTCCCAAATGATGAACTACTTAACTCTTTGCAATACAAATTTCAATCAGGCTTAAGCCATCTATAGATATATTAAGATAATATATGTGTTCCATACCTACTAGTCATAAACTAATATAAATAAATGAATATGTCGAACGTTGCGACGGCCACAATTTTCCCAATAAAAAACAATTTTATATCTATAGCACTCAGGTAAAAGAGATAGTCCAATTACATGACACAAAACTATTAAGACCACAACAAGATTAAGTGGATTTCCCGCTTCCCAAATTGCTTCTTGAGGTCATGCCCTCACCGGACCGGACGGGGAGGGACTAGCGTCCAATAAAACCTTATTGATGTCTCTGGCCCGTAAACACTTGTTATAAACATGTAATATATTAAATTGGGTACTCAATGCTAGTAGTAACAAACAGAACATAAATAATGAGCAAGTTAAATCTTTATTCTAACAATTTTTCCATCTGACTGTATAATAATGTCAGGCCCTTATATGTGTATTTCTTTTAATTCTTTTTTTTTTATTATGTTTCATAACAAGCTCAATAATTTTGTGATACACAACAATGATATACGTTATAACATTCGAAAAATGTTCTTAGACAGCTTAATTCGGTAACTTTCACATTTTAAAACTTTATAAATAACAATGTATTTTGGTACTCAAAATCGCGACTTCGTCCACCAGTCAGATTGGAAAAAATTATATATAAGTCGTAGTGTCATTTCGAGCAATACTGTAATGGCGATGGATGGGCTGTGACAAAACACAACGCCCGGGACAAAATAAAATAAGATTTTACTAAACCCATATTATCCGTGATAATGTTAACATTCTAAATATATTTCTATACATGACATATAATAAAATTGTAGTAAATCAAATTTCTGTACAATGTAAAAATATGGTAAAAACCGAGTAAGGGGGATGTAAGAAGTGAAATAGAACTACTTTACATTTTTTTCAAATTTTTTGTTTCTCTGTTTGTCTGTCTGTTTGTACTGGCTAATCTCCGAAACTACTCAACCGATTTAAATGAAATTTTGTATGGTGATAGCTTATATACCTGGTCAACATATAGGATACTTTTGATCCCGAAAAATTAAAGAGTTCCCGTGGGAGAGTTAAAAAAAAAATTTCAACGCGGACGAAGTCGCGGACAGAAGCTAGTATAGCATAAATATACTACATTTATCTTTAATACGTAGGACTACGGTTTGGGTAGATAATCACATAGTAACATTATTGAAGACAGAATTAAGTAAGTAACTAATAAATTTTAAACCAGTTAAAAATCAAACATCAGTAATATTATGTTCTTGAGTTTTCGCAACTAGTACACATAATAAAACTACGTTTTAACGGTTTTAAGCGCGATATTTTGTCGTTTGAATAAAAATCTAATCAAATACCGCGCCTGAAGCCGTCAAAACGTAGTTTTATTATCAGTAACATTTTATATAAATATTTGAACAAATTTATAATTGAAATCATTTCATAGTTCAGTTCAAGTAGGTATGTGTATGGTATACATGATATGTACGACTAGTAATAACTTTGCATTTCATCAAGACGTGCAATCTAAACTTGAAATTCCTGTTTCTGCTGCAGACAGAATGCGTTTGTATGCAAATAATGTTGCAAAATGGCTGCCATAAACTGCTACATAATTTTATTATTGGCGCAACCTAACTAAGTATACATATGTCTAACGACTATAAATTATAATGTAAATGTGTATTTATTTAACATTTCGAATTTTATTGGATAACGAGGATATTTACTGTAGCTTCTTTCGCGGTTCCATATTCTACGGAAATTATTGTACTTTCTGAGATAAAAAAATTATTCACAAATATTATATATAATACAAAACTAAAGAAGCAAGTGAGGTGTGTAAGAATAAGCCTAAATGACGCTCTGTTGTTCGTGCCTACCCCGCAAGAGAACTGGCGTGAAGTTATATATGTATGTACAAAACTAAAATATTTTTTATGAGTTGGAAAACGCCGCAGCCTTTTTTTTTTATTGCAGGAGTTCAGCAGACAGGCAGACGGCCCACTTGATGGAAAGCGGTTACCATCGCCTATGCATTTGCAACACCAAAGGTGCTATCAGTGCGCTGCTGCCCTCTTAAGGGAGACTGGAACCTGGTCACTAATGCCGGAACGCGACACAAAGTTGATATGGTGACATACTTTAGACCAGGGGTGGTAGCTATCCAGTCGGACAAATGCTCTACCACCTGGCTGTGGGTTGTTTTGTCGCCTCTTACGACAGACCGCCCGGCCGCAGGAAATTATAATCTTTCTCCGTTCCTGCACGGATAATATAAATATGCAGCCTCCTATATTTTATACGAGCATAGCAATATATGACGTCATTATCTTAAGGAGTCAAATAGTTTTCGTTTCGTTAATTATCATTTAAACAAGAAGTAAAATTATTATTTTTTCGCGATATTTTGAAATTAAGACTATAGTATGGTATTTTTGCGGCGGCGCTATTATACGAAAATAATTTTAGAATTTAATGTAACATGTCGATCTAATTTTTGGTACATACACATGCATATTATTATTTCCCATAGGGGTAGGCAGAGACGGTGAATTTCCACTTGCTACGATCTTGGCAAACATCTTTTGCTTCATCTACATTCATTAGTCTCTTCATAGATACACGTTTATTATAAAGGCTTTTTATCTGGTCATTCTTAGTCTTATTCTTATTAGTCTATTAGTATATTATCTAGTCTCGTTCTTAAAATCTATAAACTAAATTGAAACAACTTTCGCTTTCGCTCGTAACAAAGTATTTTATTTTTAGTTTTATTAAAATTTATTTATTTCATTTCCTAATTAAATATTACATATGTAGAATTCGTTTTATTAATAATTATTTATTGTTTAGCAAAATCTGGTATTTTTGGTCTTACGCCAAAAGAAAGGTTTGCACTGAAAATCAGCGTTGTGTCGGATATAATTCCGGCATAGCAATATGCTGAGTGCAAACCTTGTTTGCTGAAAATGCGGCGTACAATTCTCAAAATATGCTCTGTGTATAATAATGTATAAGGAATGTAATTACGTCGCTATTTCTTCAACTAAAGTCTTTCTTTCTTATAAATCATCCAAACTTTTAGTATAGTCATGGAAAAGCTGCTTTGACGGTATATATAGAAAATAAATTAAAACATATCTAAAACAAACACAGTCTGTCAAAATTTTAAAATGATTGAGACTTATTTCGACATTCAATTTATCGGTAAACGTATAAGAATTTATTTCATATTGTTACGAGTTAGCCGGGCTCGAATCAAAATACCGTTAGAATTATTATAGAGTTTCTTAGAACTATACAAACACATATAACACAGGTACAAATATAACTGAACCCAACAAATACAAACGTAATGCAGAAGATCGTAATTCAACAAAACGCGCAAGGCCGTCACTATTAAATACCCGAATGTACTCACGTCACGCCCGTATCGTAGTTGTAGCTCAACTGACCCCTCTCTCAATAAGGCCGTCGTTATTTACTTCACAAATGCGAATGTGCCCGCCCGGCAACGTCCACACAATTTCCTAGCATTAGCTTGTACTTGTAAACCGCAACACCTAGCTAATGATGCTCCTGAGCGAGTACAGTAGGACAATAGTCGGTTCTCCACAATAACTAGAAACGTATAACAATAAATAAGTGAACAAAAGAAGACGATCATAAAAGGATTACAATTAGTTCAACAGCTTTTACAAGCCTGTACGTGAAATTTGTCTTTGTCGGGGCCTAGGTTGTAACAATATATAATACCAACGACGTCAAGTTTAAGTCCTTTCAAATCGCCCAAGTTCCATTTTCTCCCGTCTACAATTTTCACAGCTTAATTTTTTGTGAAATTACCTAAATTACATACTATTCAGAGACTCATAAACACGAAGTTAATACGGGTCTATTCACATAATTTTATTTAATAATATTTTCTACAAATTCTAAGCTCTTCGAAATCATGTAACTTGGTTGTCCTCTTAAGGTCACCTAATTCACCTCAACTACCATGACCTCTGTAATCAATGCGGACTAAAAATTGAATCGGAAAATTAAGTAATTAGATTAGATGTAATATCTTAATATATATAAATTACGTGTCACGTTGTTTGTCCGCAATGGACTCCTAAACTACTTGACCGATTTTAATCAAATTTGCACACCGTGTTGCACACGGTTTGTTGTTGTTTGATCCGACTTGAAAGATAGGATAGCTTACATTTGGACCCGGTAGGTGACGCTGGAATCGGGTTCTAAATTTCAGGGCAGAACAACGTCTGCCGGGACAGCTAGTTAATATATATAATTTTTTGTTTTTTGATAGCCTAAAATTTCATTTAATTCAATTCATCCTAAAAAACATGAGTCTTATTCCGTAACTAAAACAACGGAACTTTTAACTTCTTTTAATTTGTATTTCTGATTGCCCGTCTATCCGAACGTATGTAGTTATGTAACTTGATTTCTTACGAAATAAATTTTTTAAATAAAAAATTGTTAAATTGTGTATTTAGATAGTTAATTTAAAACATTTTCCACTCTAAAAAACATAAATAATAATTATATGACATACACGACGACTTGACAAAGTTTCCGTTTTGTTAAAATGAGTATAGAACCCTAGAACAAAACAAACCCTTTTGCATATTTCCATACAATATACAGGCGATAAAGTTCAGAAAAGATAACAAGCTGACCATAAATAGGCGCCTATCGCAACCGACTTTCGGAGAATAAAAATATTGAAAGGGAAAGTGGGTCGCTTAAATTAAAAAATTCTTTTGATGTTTTACCTGTTTTGTTACTTTATGGCGCAGCAGACATACCTTTGATATTATATTAAAAAGAAAACCTTGGCTGCTGTCCTGTGGGAATGCAATATTAAGCGGGGAATAATAAATGTAGACCGCTATGGAAATGTACATCACAATGAAAAGTAGGGAATCGAATAACATAATAACGTGTTACGGTTAGGCTGGCTTACATTATCTATGATATTATAAAATTCTCAAATGCCGTGTCTGTACATTAAAGCTATTTAAAAAACATCAATATAAACGACGGAGTAATCGATGCATTTTTTTAGATATCTTGTTTCTTTGTCTGTGTGTTCGCGATTCACATAAAATCGAATGGGCCAATTTCGATGCGGTTTTCGCTGATCGACATCAAATTCTTAGATTTAAAATCTGCGCTACTTTTTATACTGGGAATACCGAGGGGAATTTTTCTGGGAATTATGTAAAACGGCCAGATTAAAAAAAACTTAATTCCAAAGTGATGTTTTCACTGATCGACAGCTAATTTTATGTAATGAAATGTCTGAAATTTTTGATCCTGGGAATCCCGCGGGAATTTTCCCCGGAGCGGTTTGTAGTTGTTTAGGTGTACAAAAATTTTCTTATTCCGATACAGTTTTCACTAAAACTTTAGTCTACATTTTTATTTAAATGCTGCGGCTCTTTGTGTCTCGGGAATCCCGCGGGAATTTCAAGTCAAGCGTGGACGAAGTCACGGGCATTACCTAGTTAAAATAAAAGGAGAAACTTCCATTTTGAAATACAACACTAATAATGCTGATTAGAAGAAAACAAGGATATTCAATGACTTGGAAGGACTCAATTTGTCGTTTCATCCAAATTGAAAGACAGAAACTGAACCATGTAATATTGTAATATTTCAGTCATCAGATATATAACCAGACTGAATACACATGTCAACCAATTGATCAATTAATTATTCATACGACTGTCATTTTTTATAATTCTTCTATGTCGTATATTATTCTTTGGCTAACTTTTATCTAATTATTGAAAAGTCAGCCCTAATTACTATATAGTTCAAGGTTAAAAAAAGTATTGTAAGTACTATATAATTGTTGTTGTGTTGTTATCGAGTATCGAATGATTTAATACACAAATAATTAGATTACCGAAAATTCACAATAATCCTAAGTGATAGATTTAATTATATAAAATACCAAAAGTACCAATGTGTTATTAATTAGAAGTTTTTGAGTTAGTATGCTTATTTAAAGTTATTAATATATATACCCATATACACTTACACACCGCACCCACACACACCCTCACCCACCCACGCCTACACGCCAATACACACGCACAGGCAACACGCGCTCACACACACACTCATATATACATCTTTCATTCTAACATTTATTTCTGTCTAAACTGTGTAAACTTAAATTTAAGTCAATCTTAAGAATCTTTGATGTCTGGTAGCCATGGAGTGGAGCACTGGTGACCTGTCATACACATTTCTTATAAATCTATTTCAGGCACCAGTCTCATACGCCAGGTTTCTTAGTGAATCTGTTGTGTTGGGAAATAAATAAAGTTTTTATTATTATTATTAATTATTTACCAAAATACAATGGGCCGCAATCGCAAGAATATATTATACTAGCTTCTGCCCGCGACTTTGTCCGCGTGGAATAGTTAAAAAAAGTAGGTTAAAAAAAACCCGATTTTGAAACGTTCTTTATTTGTGCTCCGCTCTTATTGGTCTTAGCGTGATGATGCCCTCCTCAATAAATGGGCTATCTGCAACTGAAAACAAATCAGGCCAAGTTCCTGAGATTAGGGCGTTCAAGCAAACAAACAAACAAACTCTTCAGCTTTATATATTAAGTATAAGATTAATTTGTTACAATATTTTAAGGCAATTGAGTACATGTAATAACGACACTTCTCCAGGCAACCTAAATCCATATGTGATGGATTACAAAATAATAATATGAACAAAATGAATAATTTTTCAAAATTCAACAGGAAAATTTCAGAAGAGTACTTAATATTTTTATTTACAAAATTCTTTGCAAGCAGTCTCAGTATAATGCGTTTAAGTGAGCTTTGGTACATGAGTGAGGGGGCACAGCAGTCTCCACTCTAATTAATTAAGTGCGGTGCCTCTATCGAATTAGCCTTCGAGCGTACCGATTTGTTTGCCGCCTAACCGATAATGAAAGCGTTTACTTGGAAACCATGGTGCTTTGTTGCTGTATACGGTTGGTTTTCTCAGAAGTACTTTGAATTAGTGAAGCCAATAACTAACTAAAGATTTACGTTGAATGAATGAATAAAAACACTTTATTGTTCACCAAAATTAAAACTACGTACTTAAAAACTAGATACAATAAATCTTGAACAAAGGGCGGCCTTATCGCTTAAAGCGATCTCTTCCAGGCAACCGCCTAAAATAAGGAAAATATTAAATCATGACAGTAGCGGTGTATATGAAACAAGTAAATAAAAATCTTTATTTTATACTATATAAACACAGTATATATCATAATACATACAGAATAAACAGCACCTGAGTACCTGAGAGGACCAAAAAGAATTAAAAACCATGATTTTAAAAGACGATACTGACTTAGCTTGTCTGATGTTGAGTGGCAGTGAGTTCCATCAACACCCTTACTGTGAAGGAGTTGTCAACGAAGGAAGAAGTGTGTACAGGTGTCATTAAGGAGAGATTATTACTAGAGCGCAAATAACGGGAATGAGAAAGATATAGGAAATCAAAACGATGATCACGATTAAGATGTACGAGGATCAAAAAGGATGTTGTACAAAAAAGAGAGCAAATGAACATTCCGGCGAAGGCGAATAGGTAACCATTTAAGCTTCTTATGATATTCGGAACGTGGTCATATTTGCGCAACCCAAATATGAACCGAATACAGACATTTTGGAGTCGATTGAGCTTGTTCAGTTGTTCTTGTCTGAAGTCGAGATAACTGGCGACAGCATAATCAAGTATGGGTAGTAACAGAGATTGAGCAAGCACAACTTTTGTAGCAGTAGGGAGGAAATTTTTGGAAATTTACGTTCTTATTCATATTGACTTAGAGCAAGATAATAGATACCTTACGCTTATTAAACAAGCCTTCAAACTTACTCGAGCTCAATATGAATAAGACCATAAAACCCCTGGCATAGCAGACAGTCAAATTAACTTTTTATAAAATTAAAAAACGTCGCAGCATCATAGATTTCGTACCAGCGTATCTACTTGTGACGTCATAAGTAGGTACAAGTAAGAATTAAATCTACTCGCACTACTAGTTGTTTGAAATTGATTATTTATATCATGAGATTTTAAAAGTTACATAATGGTATGTTACTTAAAGCCTGTTCTTTTATATTTTATGTAAAAATATTATCAATTTTTGACCCCTCCCCCGGAACAGCTGGTCACATTCGTGAGACCCCTCCCTCCTTAGTGTGAGATCACACATTTTGCAATTTTACATCAAGAAATTATGAAATTAAGACAGAAAAAAGTTTTATTTCCATTTAAATTATTTTTTAATAATTTAAACACAATGCTCATAGGGATAGATTTGAAACATTTTGAAATTTTTCGTTAATAGTTCAAAATTTGTGTTCGCCCCCCAGTATTAATGTGTCTCGTAATTTGTGGATGGTCCCTTATCCTAACATGTGGGCATCCTTATTGAGCCGAATCGAGATAAACTCTTGAATAAATGTTGAGCTTAATCGTTACTACTACTATGAGGTCTTTAAGATACCCTAATGCAATAACATATTAAAAAGTATTTAAAAATCAAATCTAGATAGTATACTGTGAAAAGGAACACTAATCTTGAAAATGAAATATATATGTCCTCCTACTGTGAAAATATATATATATATATATATATATATATATATATATAACAAAGGAACACTAATCTTGAAAATGAAATATATATATATATATATATATGTCGTGTTAGATACACTATTTATAACTCAAAAACGGCAGGACGAATTTTTATGATTTTTGTGCTTTTAGAATTGTCTTCGTCCGGAATGGGATAATATTAATAAGTGTTATAATATGAATTATTTTTGTGTGTGTTCAAGTGAATGAATGAAAACTCTTTATTGTTCACCATAACTTAAACCTAGACATTTAATATAAATACATTTCCATTAGAATAATGGGCAGCCTTATCGCTTATAGCGATCTCTTCCAGGCAACCCGGTGTCCAACTAGACATTACAAGAAAAAATCAATAATATTTGGTGGTTTAACTAAACTAAAACTAAATCACACGTTATTAAAGTAAAAACAAAATAATAACAATAATAAACTAATGTAGATATATATAATCAAATAAATTATAATAATATAAATTACATATACTTACATGCGAACAATAATACAATTCTATTTTCTGCAACAAATTTTATTTCAAGTGGGTCCCGGGATGGATTAGATTCACGATTAGACCCGGTAGATGGCGCTGCTGAACACCTCTTTAACGGCAAGACCGATTTTGATGAAATTTTTTGTGTTTTTTCAAGTAGGTTCGAGAATGGTTTAGATTAAGAATTGGTCCCTGTTGATGGCGCTGCAATCGGTTTCTAGATTTTTATTTCTTAAGGGCAAGACAACGTCTGCCGGGTACAGCTAGTATTATAGTCCTAAATTAAAAAACTTCTTTAAATTAAAAATTGTAAAAAAATATAGTTTTACACAGCGATTTTAAGCAATAACAATGCGTTTTTTGTGCTAAGGAGGTGAAAATAATACTTTGGAGCTGAAAGTGTGTATTTTCTCCGGGTAATGCTCGGGTGGTTCGTTCGCAGCCTGTTTTATACATTCAATTTACGAACAAAGTGCAGATTGAGTGCACTATAAAACTCCATCGCCGTCAAGCAAAATTAAGTTACGAGTAAGTGGAAAGTTGCTTAGAAAATGTTTCGCTGTAAAATATTAAATTGGAAATGCTAGGATAGTAACATCGTCTTTCGACGAGGAACGGACGGAGTTGGTTAAAATTAAATTAAATTTTAAACAAGTTACTACACATTTTAATTTTTACGTTACGTTACCATGACGACGACGTGTTTATTAGGGAATTGCAAAAGTGGTACCATAAACAATGCAACACCACCTTTTTAGGTAGATTCGTATATTCCAAGAAAACGATGTCACTTATTGTTATAAAAAGCATTCTAAGTGTTGACCCAGGATTTAAGTTATTTCTGTGATGAGTTTTAGTTAAATTCGTGAAATAGTTTTCTTTTAAGGCTCTAACATATAGACAGACAGACAAAAACTCTATATTAGCCCCCTTGATTACTTTTAAATTTTCATTGTACATATTTGTATAACTCCTCGACTCCTCTACAGGTTCACTCAAAAATTGTGAGTGCTGGGTGTTAAGACTATCATTTTCTGGCATATATTTTCCCGCTGAAAAACAATGTGAAGTCAGAATCGGGGATCATTTAGCAAATAATCGAGAAAAAAATACAAGAGATTTTGATTTTTATCGGTTTTTTCAAATTCTCATATGTCCTAAGACCCCAAGTATATGGGTAACCTTGTGGTATGAGCAGATGCTGCTCGTAGTTTGAGGTGGTAATAGTAGTATTAAAACTACAATGTCCCAATGTGATTGATATCTTTGTTATTGCGTTTAACAAAATTAAAGCCTTATATACTACATTTATGCTAAGTGTGCAAATACTTACGTATTGTGCGCTGGGCCCCCCTTGCAAACAATACAAATGCTTACATACTACAACCTTAAACTATTACATTAATAAATGTAACAATAAAATGAAATAATAAAAAATAAAAATACCTATAACTAACTGTTTGTGAATTTATCTGGGAACTATAAACAACTTTAACTTAGCTAACTTAGCCGCACTAACAACTCTAACTTAGCCTCACTTCATTTGACTAACTGTTCCCCTATCAAAAAATGTACCGTAGAACAGATTGCGCCTATAAGCCTACAAATACGTTATTGGGTTTATGGTCAGTTATGAATTTTACATTAAGTTAAAATGAAAAATTTGCTAGAAATCCTTATCATTGTTTAGATAGAAAATTTCTAGTTAATTAATTAAGTGGTCGATTAATAGCCCGTTCCTATGTACCTACTTACTACTATTATATTACTATTGAATGTTGACCTTACTATTGGTTAAAACTTTACATAAGCTTACTTTGCTCAGTAGAATTTTGACATACAAGTAATGTCAAAATTCCACTGAGCAATGGTAAGGCAAGTGAATGAATAGTATAAGGACCCAGCCATTATTAAATACATGTTCCAACAATGACAATGATTTATTTGCAAGTTAATTTACTGCATAACTAATAAATTTATTATGTTAGTTTATTTGGCAGGAACGACAACAACGCCGAAAGACGCAGAATACTCGATTTACGTCGGCCGGTGGACTGAGTGCAGCCCGAGAGGCCAGGGGGAACACGCTGTCAGGAATGCTGACAGGTAATCTATAATATAATAATGGTCTTATTTATATTCAGTTTGAGTACGCTAGAAGGCTTCTTTATAGTTCTCGAAGAAGCCTTCAAACTTACTCTAATTCAATATGAATATGGCCGGTGTATCTTTATATATCACTTTCTCAAGTTATTTCTTTGTAATTGAACTTTTTCTAAACGCCTAAACCGATCTTGATGATTTTTTTTGTGTCTATTCGAGTCCCCATCTGGGGAAATGATTTAGATTCACAATTGGGTTCGGTAGGCGGCGCAGTTGATCTCCAATTAAATAAAATGCATTCGAAAATAAAGTAAAAAAAAATCAATCGATTTGAATTTCGAACAATAGAAAGTGCAGCAGGGATACGTTACCACTGTCAAATATTTCTATTTTTTGAATTGGGAATCTAAACATCACAGATAGCGCGTTCCATAAGTAGCTCACAACGCCCAAAATGCTCCGTTAGCCGTTCCACAAGGCGACCGCGGTCGTTGTGGTCGTGGCGATTACGTCGCTAATGACATCATCATATTCGATCTCACAACGCTCCCAACGACCCATGCCAAGAGGTGGGTCGAATAACCGTTCCACTTGGGTTTACAATTGTAACGCCGGCATGCAAGTGGAACGGGAAAAATCGCGGTCGTGAACATCGTTAGTCTCCAATTATATTAATGTACTCTGTGATGGAAGGCAAAGGATCGCGGTACCGAAATTTTTGAAGATCTTTATATAATATATATGTCCGCGACTTCGTCCACGCTTGACTTGAAATTCCCGCGGGATTCCCGGGACACTAAGAATCACAGCATTTAAAAAAGAATGTAAGCTATCGTTTGTGTGAAACTGTATCGGAAAAAGCCAATTTTATGCATCCGAAATACTTCAAACCACTCCCGGAAAAATTTCCGCGGGATTCCGGGGATAAAAAGAACAAACAACATTTTATTACATAAAATTTGCTATCGATCGGTGAAAAATCGCATTGGAATTTCATTTTTTTTTCAATTTGGTCATTTTAAATCATTCCCAGAAAAAATCCCGCGATATTTCTAGGATAAAAAGTAGCGCAGATTTTAAATCTAAGAATTTGCTGTCAATCAGCGAAAACAAATCGAAATTGGTAGATTTTACGTGAGTCCAGTACAAACAGACAAGAAATCTAAAAAAATTGCATCGTATTTTCTATCGTTTATATTGTGTATTCCAGTTGCTTCTTTTTAACAGCTTCAATGTACAGACACGGCATGTTAAGAATTTTATAATATTATAGATATTATATATATAATTCTTCTGTTCGTGTATATGACACGAACAGAAGAATTGTTTGTATCACTGAACTCCTAAAGCCCTGGACCGATTTTGATGAATTTTTTTGTTGTTTGAGTTTAGATGGTATAGATTCACATTTGAAGCAGGCAGTTGCACTGCAATCGGATTCCACACAATTGAACCTGGTAGGTGCCGCTGCAGTCGGGTTCTAAATTTTTATTATTTCGAAGCAGGACAACATCTGCTGAGACCGCTAGTCTATGTAAGTATATAATAATACTAGTGGTTCCGTCAGACATTGCCTTACCCTGATGTAATAAAAATCTAGATCTAGATTGAAATGCCACTTACCGGGTCCAATTTGTGTAACTAAACTATCCAAGGACCACCCACTCAAACACACACTACACTTTTTCAGATTACTAAGGTCGGAAGAAGATTCACTAGTGCATACACCGCGACTCGGCTTGCAACGGCGACAGGTGCAGTGCCGTTCTAAGAATGGCAATTTCGTCGAGGGCATGTGAGTTTTTTGAAATACAACGTCACAAGTAACAAACACAATTAGATCACATGTTTAAAATTTGCATAGATGTTACATACGTAAAATTAAAATGAACGTTATTTTAGACATCTTGCAAAAATAATGGAACTAACCATCAATGCAACATCATAAAGTTCTGGAATTGATATTTATATACTTTTATCGCAGCATACATTATAAACGCAAACCTACCTCTGTCTATGTGTTTCGTTTTCACAGAAACACCACGGTAACGATTTTATTTTTTGGTAAATATCTAGTCTCAATACCAAGAATGGACATAGGATAGTTTTTATCCCGGATAATAGGCTAATTTATTTACTGGGATAGTTAGAATTTAGATTTATAGAATATTAGATATAGCGCCTAGATGATTATTTATTACATAAATGGTTGTTTTCTAATAAGCTTTATAATAAATACAATTAAAAACTAAAAATAAACTAACTTATAAATAGTACAAGCTATTATAGACTGTGTAACAAATCGCTGCCAGATGGGAGTATGCCCAGAAGGCTGGCTGCATTGCCGCGCTGTATGGCGATGCTTATTTGTTAGGCGAAATATGAACCAGCCTTCTGAACACGGGTTTCTTGCAAATCTCTATGAAGAAACTCTTTGCCGATGGACCCCACGGACCTAATGTTCCAACTCCAAACGGCACAAATATGTAACCTCTTCCTAAGGTTCCATATTTGCGACGTTTGCGAGCTCCAAACATGCTAATCCGTGGTGTCCATACGGGTGGTCGTGATGTAAGAACCTGTGTGAATACTTGCTCTCGAGATAAACTACTATTAAAACTAGGATCTTAAAATAACGTAGTTACTGAAACAAAATTGTACCATCCTACCTTGAGAACCTGAAATCAATTTTTACTTTCAAATTGCACTATAAAAGATATTTAATACAATTACAGAAAGAAGACCCTAAATATATCTAGAACTGATTTTTATTTTTCTTTATATTTTATTTCTTAATATCATCTTTATACATACACTTTTCTTTTCTTTTTTAGTTAATTTAATTCTTATGCCTTTTATAGTTTATTTGACGTCCTTCTATATGAATGGTACATATGATTTTACTTACCTGGGGGCAGGAATTAATGGAATTTGTAATTAGTTTTATATCCATGATTTGTATGTTCATTGTTCAAGTAATACTTAAGATATCTTATAGTTGTTTACAGTTCCTAGAATAAATTCACTAACATTTAGTTATAGATATTTTTTATTATTTCGTTGTTTTGTTTGGATATATTATTGTATAATTCTTATATATATTTTGTTTATTAATGCAATGGTGCAAAGTCACCTACATATTTGGGGTCTTAGGACATATGAGGTTATGGAGGTGGGCACTGACAATCAGTGCTGTGTCGGAGCATGTTTCGGCACAGCGAAACACTGAGTGCCAACCTCATTTCAGATATTGCGGCTTTCTTTTATTGTTATCTTCTTATTTGTTTTTATTGTGTGAGTCGCAGTTTGAAATAAATATTTTCTTTCTTTCTTTTTTTTCCTTCTTTTCTCATGAGATTATTTTTTAAATAAAGTTTTAGTTAAATTGTGTGTTTAAATGGTTTTAGTAGTAGTTATATAATATATATAATAGTTTTAGGTTTTAGATGTTTCTTAAGCTCATTAAGAAATTTAAATATCATTAAATAATGTAATTAGTTGTAAAAGTCGTGAGTTTTGTACCAAAGTGAACTTCTAAGGAAAAATAATGGATACATATGTGAACAAACTCAAAACAAACTAAAGCTGCATAAGTGTGCATGCAAGCGTACTATTGGTACAAATGGTCCTTTAGTGGTACCAGATCAATATTCTGCAACCTACACTGACCCACTTTCTGTGGCAAGTGTCGTAAGAATGCATGAAGCGAAACCGATCAATCGCCTCCATATTGAAGGATGAATATGAAATTTTTACAAACGTTACTAAGTTCAAAGTTTATCTGAGAGTATTTCAAACATTTTTAAATGCTTTCGTAAAGCTATTTATATTCTTTTGTTTTATATATAAAATAACGTGTAATAATAGTGCTTAGAACCAATGTCTATCTATGCCGTCTTTGTTAAGATTGAATAGAAGAGGTAGACTAAAGAACTCGTATAATGTCGTGAGTGAGTCATGATATTCATACCAATGGTCCGAATATAATGGGGTAATAACAAATTCAATCATTTTTAAAACAATGTTCACAAATTAGCCGTTCAAATGCCATGTTTTCTTAATAACTTTAAAATATTGTTACGACTCAGATCCCGACAAAAACAAAATCCACCTGCATATCTGAAACAAATCACATTTATTACCCGTCGGCATTTGAACTAATAACATTGAAATTCTTTTATGGTCGTCTTCTATTGTATACTTATTGGCAAACAGCCCATTGTTGTGGCGGTCTCTAGCCAGGTGTGTCGGATTAAGTCGACTTAGATACAGGGATATTGCAGTTGCGCAGTATAAAACGATGACCTGATGGAGGGGGGGAGGGAGTCAAGCAATAACCACAAGCAAAGCAAGACGTGTGTACTACAATCGGGAATTTAATAAGTGACGGCCTTAGCGCGTTTTATTGAATTACGACCTTCTGCATTACGTTTAGACTTGTTGTGTTCGGTTATATTTGTACCTGTGTTATACGTGTTTGTATAGTTCTAATAAACTCTATAGTCATTCTAACGGCATTTTAATTTGAGTCTCGCGACTCGTAACAATATCATGATGGAAGTCATTTTAATTACTGTTTATACATAACAGAATATTTGTGCACGACTTAGACATTTTCTGACCATTAGATCAGATCTGCAAATTGTGCATATTCTAACAATTACGTTACGAAAACGTTGAGATCACCGTTGTGTCAAACCATCCTATCTGCCTATAAATGGGAGGCCTGAGCCCAGCAATGGGACATTTATGGGCGGCTTATTACTTACTTTCGTACCCATAGGTAAGTGGTAGGGGCTATGCCCTATTATGTCTATGTCGTGGTAGCGTAATGACTAGCGTACGCGTCCCAACCTCACAGGCCCGGGTTCGAATTCTGGCCGGAATGCATGCAGCACTTAGGCAGTTTTTCTGACCTAATGTGCATATTATTACAATTACTAACGACGGTGAAGGAAACCGATGTGTGAAACCTGCCAAGCCGCCTTGGACAAGCGTGGCAGGTATACGTCCGTTTCCCTATAGTTGATGGCCTGAGCCCAGCAGTGGAACGTTTATGAGTTGTTATTATTATTACTTACTTACTTACTTACTTACTTACTTTTAGATTATTATAATCTATTCTATTGTCTGCTGTATTTCCTGGAAGAGATCGCTGAAAGAGTGGACGATATGACCTGATGTATATCAGGTAACGAATTATTGTGCTAGGCAATAAAGTGTTATCTATCTATACATCTAAATTTATATAATTTTATTCTTAAGAAAACGAGGGTACGGTTTATTCGAAAGGTAATCCATATGGATATGCTTTAAAGCTCGCTCGACGTAAAAAGTTAACAGCCTTTCGTCGGCTGGCAACTGGCGAACGCCCTCGTTCTTTATGCCAACAAAAAGTGATGAGATCTGGCCTCAACTTGGGTGCTTAAAACTTTGCATGTGTTGATGAGGCTTTCCCAAGTTAGCTGGGTTGTCTGCCAAGAATTTTTTTCTTGTGAATATCATTACTTGCAATTTTATCGCTTTTGAATCTTAAATTATGCATCCTTCATTATTTTACTTGCCATGTGACTTTGTTTGTTGAAAATATATATCCGAGTATCGGAGCGCCTTTGGAATTATCCAGGATAATAGTAATATGCTTTCTTTAATATCTGTTTATCAAAATACGTAAATCAGTTCATATCATTAATGAAAGAACAGACTAACTGCATAGGCTGAAACCAGTTATATATATGATATAACAATACAAATAGTTATTCGACAGTCTTGCGTTGTTGTTATGACGGTTTGCACACACGCTGTTTGACTTCAACATTATGAGTGTACTAGATGCACCCAGCATGCGTTGCAATGCCACGTAAAGTAAAAATTTGTGTGGTTTGTATATTCTGTTATTTGGCCTAGTAACCTACATGACCGTCCGCAGAACACCCTACGACCCTACCAATGTTTCATCACAATCTCATCAATGGACGCATAGAGGACAAACATACCAAATTTAATTTTAATTTATTGATAAAGTATATATAGTACGTATTGGTGGTATATGTATATTTAAATTGTTCAGTCTTGTCTCATTTTCCGTTTCACCTACATCGCCAGAATAGTTAAGAATGCCCTTTATGTTAGGTTGATTGGAAGTAATCGCTTTCAACCCTAAGGCCACCTGTTGTTTGCAGTTTATATAATCGTTTATTTTGATGAGCATTATAATATTATCTATCGCATTATTTAAACTTAGTAACAAAAACCCTGATGTTATCTGTTATTTTGTTAGGTACTGCGGTTCAGCATTGACCCAAATCGGTACCACCAGAGTGTGTGTGATCCGTGAAGACTGCACCCTCGGAGAATGGCTACCTTGGAGACCGAGAACAGATGGAGCACTTGTTCGTACGAGACGATTGAGGCGATTGCCACAAGGTATCATCTTTAGCAAGGCCGTCTTGTCCACATTGAGCGCTGGGCTACGAAAATCAGCCTGATCCCCCAGTATATATATATATATATATATATACATATTGCCAGTAACAAAATGTAAAATTATCAAAAAAGATATAGTCAATAAAATTTAATGTGTTTGCGATTCTTTATGTTTTCACTGATCGAATTCAGATGATGTTAAGTAATTTCCAAAACTGGCAAACTCCGCAAGACAAGAATGTGCAGTAGATATAAATTCGCCGCCTTGCGCCCCCTAGGTCTCTGCGCCCCGGTGCCACGTACCCCTTACAGCCCCGGTTAAAAACGGCCCTGATCTAGTAAAAGTTACATTGATAGTAGCTTAGCTTTGATTTGTCAGTTTAACATGAGAACGCTGATTTGGAGGTATTAAAATTGATTCTTCAATAAACTGTACGGGCTTTATTACTCAACCCAGTTGATGACCAAATACCAAGCCTTCTTTCCATGGATTAAATAAATTTCAAATTCTTTATCACTATCGTCATTTGCTTTTAGTTCTCATTTGCAAGTCAGGAATTTTAAAGGTGCGATTTGCATAAAAGTTAGGGATATGCAATCTTGGGATCAAACTACCTCTGTTATATAGTCATCATATTCGTATATGATCTATCTATCCTTTCATAAATAGTTATCCATCCTTCCTTTCTTCTTCTACTCATCTCTTCCTCCTCCTTCTCCTTGCCTATCACCAGTTTTCCAAAGTGGACACTGCGAAGGTAGCCAGGATGTTATTCTACGATGTTGATGATGAGATTCAAATTCTATCAAAATTTCTTTATAGCGTAATTTATACAATTATTCTTTCTTAAATATTAAATAATTTACAGCAATACAGTTAACTGTATAACTTGTAAACATTAATCTGGTTAAAATAGTTTAAATTTGGGGCTTATTTAAGTGTCAAAAATCTAGAAATAATATATTTATGTTTGAGTCAAGAATCAACAAAGTGATAACGTCTATGTCCTTCGGTCAGGTGGTGGAAAGGAATGTGATGTGGTGGAAGAAGTTAGACCTGCAGCACTGGAAGCCAGCGCCCACTGGACTCCTGGAGCATGGGGTCCATGTCGAGTTGCAACCGAACAGACCGCTGTTGCTTTGCCACGTTAGTAAATTTTAATTGATTTAATGTTAAATAAAATTAGCATTCTAATAGAGACTTAAAAGCAAACCTTCACTAACTCCTTAGATACGTTTTGTTGTTGTATAAACTAGATCTACAATAAAAACATCTACATCCTTACTCTTACTTAATGTATTTTATTTGATTTTTATACTGGTTGACAGATCTTGTATTTATACCCAGAAACCACCTTATGGTACATATGTATAACAATTTTTCTTAATAAAACTACGTTTTAACGGTTTTAAGCGCGGTAATTTATTTGATTTTGGTTATTCCGACGTTTCAGCCACTTTTCAGTGGCCGTGCTCCCGGAAGACAAAGATGTCTAGTGTCAACGAGTATTCTTAAAGTTTTATTTAGCCTACCGCCAACTTGTTCATTTTAATTATATAGTTTTAATTTTGTTTATGGTTATTATTTACTCTATGGGAGCCTAATCTAATTTACCACCGCTTCACAACATGTTATGGCTTGAAGAGAAGAACGTTGGAATAACCAAAATCAAATAAATTACCGCACTTAAAACCGTTAAAATGTAGTTTTATTATGTATACAAGTCGCGAAAATGAAAATAAAAAATTTAGTGTTTGCTTATTCCTTAATTCTTAGGAAGTAGACAAGAATTTGAGCTATTTTTATTCCAAAAAATAACATTACACAGAATATGAAACAAATAAACATTTAAATGATTAGATAGGCTTTGCATTAGATGAATATTAAAACTATCAAATCATCAATTTATATTACAGTAAATGATGATGATGATGACGATGCTGATGACAATGACGCCATCTATGACGAAGACATTGATGATGAGGAATCTGACAACGATGAAAAAGATCAAAACGAAGCGAGTTGCGGTGGTGGAGTGCAAAGAAGAGAAGCGACTTGCGTACGCGCGGATGGGAGAGCATTACATCCGGCACAGTGTGCTCACGCTGTTATGCCGACCCTTGTACAACCTTGTGAGGTAACCAAACATCGGAGAAACATGCATCCATTCTAGAAATATATTACATCTTTAACCGACTTCAAAAAGGAGGAGGATCATAATTCGTGTTTTTTTTTGTATGTTCGTTACTCGATTTCTCCATCAATTGCGAACCGATTTTCAAAAAATTTCTTTTAATTGAAAGGTACTCCCGAATTGGTCCTACTATCACCATGTTAGGATCTGATGAGTAGAATCCAAAGAATTAGAGAAACTCACGAAAATTGTAACCATCTTCTTCATATATACGATATCACACGATATCTCCATTAATTGTAAACCGATTTTCAAATTATTATCCTTATTCGAAAGTCTATACTCCCGAGGTAGTCCCATGGCCACCAAGTCAGGATCTGATGACTGGATCTCAGAGAAAACGGGAGTAACAGTTATTAAAAAAACTTCGAGATCCTACATTTTTCTACAGGCGCTTAATTTTTGGTAGGCATGTTACGCAATCTCTCCGTCAGTTATGGATCGATTTTTAAACTGGTTTTTTTAACTCCCGAGATGGTCCCATAGGCACCAAGTCAGGATCTGATTTGTGGATCGCAAGGAAATAGAGAGCAAGCCTTGTTGAAGAGTATATACACCGAAGATACGCGTGCCAGTTTTACAATTCTCAAGCTATTGAAGTATTTGCACAACTAAAAAGTTATCTTTTTAACAAAAACAAAACCGATTTCACACACACTAAAAACCAAAAAGTAAAAATATATCAGATTTATTTCTAGAACATTTCGAAGGCGGTGTCAAGTAAAACATAAAAATTACTATATTTTGCAAATTTTTCTTTGTTCTTTTATGTTTCACTTGGCACCGACTTCGAGGTGTTGTTGAAAGAAGTCGGTTAAATATTTATTTATGATTTTGAGTGTGAAGACGGTTTTGTTTTTTAAAAAAAATTATCTTTTGGCGACTTTAAGCCCGATTTTTCATTTGAGTTTTATTTTCTAATGAATTGTATAAATGTAAGTAACAAGTTCTCCATAAATAAAAATTAATTTTAACATTAGCAAAGACATTTGAAGATATACATTGCACATACAAACCTAAAAGTTGAATTATCAACAATCTATTAAAACATAATTTTAATTAAGTACACTCACGAGTCTAATAACAAATTACCTTTTAAAATTTGTTTAGAACAAAATTAGTAATACTTGTAGTTACCACTGCTGCTATACACCTTAATCAGATAGTTCGATATCAATTTCTATCACGATAATATTGTAATCTTTATTTATATAAGGTACCTTGCCCAAGAGATTGCGAAGTCGGAGAATGGAGCGAATGGGGTGCTTGCCAACCCACTGATGGTTGCCCCCTTTTCCCTGTACAACAACTAACGACCATAGGTAATTATCACTAGAGCTTTTATACCCAACTACCTAAAAATATGATATTTGATCAATCATTTTAAATTCCTCGTTTGAAATCTTTCATACCAAAATAATTTTATACCTATTACATTCTAAGTTATCTTAAATTCATTGATGATACTAATTTTGTAGGTGTGCAAATTGGTTTGGGAGAAATTAGGTTTAGTAATAAGACGACCTTAGTTTTCTGTATCTAAACTACTTCAACAGTTTTTTTTTTAATATTATGCTGGGCCGTCTTCACTAAATTAGGCGATGGGACGCATTAATTTTTGATAACAATAAAAAAAATATGTTCTATTTTAGTAATATTTCTTTGAACTTGACACGCGAGTTTCACAAATCGCAACGAGTATGCCGAAAGCTGCATTTAAGGCAAATTTCTAAACAATATTGATGTCTAATAATATCCTGTATTATTATAAATGTTTGTATAGTAATTTTTAAAACTAACGATTTATTCATAGCATGTTATAGTAGCATATAAGGCGAACGGGTTACGCTCTCTATGTCCCTGCTCCCTGTTGCCAAGCGCCTTGCAACCCTGGGCAACGACGGCCCTGATATTATGCAATAAAGTATATTTTATTCTAATAATAATAAAAACAAAACGTGAAGGAACGTATTTCTATCGTTGTTGTTGCAAAGGCTACAGCGTTCGCCGCCGACGTGTGACATCAGCAGCTTCCGGAGGTGGTGCGCCGTGTCCACCTCTTGAGGAAAAAAGAACATGCAGTACTCCTCGGTGCGCTTCATGGAAGGCCTTACCTTGGGGCTCGTGCGTTTTGAACCAGCCTCATACCACTTGTGGACCAGGCAAACGGAGCAGGGAACTGCGATGTGTTGGCCATGATGGGGTACGATGATTTTTTTATAGGATCTCAATTTATTACATTCTATACAATAATAATACAACTTTTACTAAAAGTAAACATAATTGAGAAATTGTGGTGCGACACGGCGTATGTCAGAATAAAATAACACAGAAAGAAAATGAACATTGTCACAATAGGTTTATTCGTTTAATTACAAACCCGTACTTTAGACAATTCTTTAAAATGATTGCGCCCTAACATAACTACTTTATTGAACACTACCAATGTTTTTATAAAACAAACCGCTACAAATTCAAGTTTAAAAATAAAGTGGAGCAAATTTCTCTGCCGTAGTAAAATAACATATTATTCGAGTTAATACACTCACTGTCTATTAAACAACATCGATGGCTGCAAAATTAGGTATCGTTTCTTATTTTCACCTTGAGATTAATATTTCAACTCCTAAATAATATAGCTCAAAAGTTATATTAATGAATAAAAAAATTATAGAAGGAAGCCCAACGCGCATGGTGCAGTGGTACAAGTGCTCCAGCGCGAAGCGAGCGTTGTCGAATCGCATGCGCTGGTGACTGCGTAGTCTCATCTTGGGGGCCCTGGTCTCCTTGTTCTGCTCCCTGCGCTGCTGCCTCACATTCACGTCCCAATAAGAGTAGACAACGACACATATTGGCACATGCTTCACCAAGTAAGTTGTTTAAGATTAACTTACTAGTTTCTGTGAAAGACTTACTATTTTATTTATTGGTCAAAAACTTGAATCCTTGGCGAACGTGATTTCCAGAGTCACACACACTGTTATTTTCACTGCACATTACACTTAAATGTTACTTAAGTTCTATTACATAGTTTTATTGTACTACATTTCTACGAAGACTTACTATTAGGTATTACAAAAAAATTAAACTTTTATTCGTAGGTACTATTGAAAGTCGCTTTTGGTTATATTTTGAATGCAAAAGCGTCACCGAATTTCTAAACTCTCGTCTACATTTCAAATTATCTTTATCTTTCTGTTTATCAGACGGCTGGCCTTGTCCATCAGAAGACCAATTGATACAAAATGAAACTTGCAACAGCCACGCCTGTGCTACATATTCCTGGTTGGCCACGCCTTGGGGACCTTGCGAAAGGAGACGTCAAGATTATACACCTATTACTAATTACACTGAAATATTGGTAAATAAACTTCGTCTAAAAGTTTTATTATTTTCCAGTTGAGTTTCGATAATTTTATGTAATTAAAAATAAGATAATAATATTCTAATGAGTAAACTGAAAAAGGCAATGTTAAGGTGGTTTGGGCATGTAGAAATAATGGTTAAAAATATAATCACAAAACTAGTGTATAACAGATTTGCGAGTGGTAAAGTGGGTACCGGTAGACCGCGACGTACACGTCATGATCTAATAGCAGAAGTGTTAAAAAGATATTAGGTAAAAAGCATCTCAAATAAACGTGCATGTATGGAGATGTTAATGAAAGTAGATGAAGCGAAAGTTGTTTCTCAGGATCACCACAATTGCAGATCTATATAGTCTCTGCCTACCCCCATGGGAATCAGCGTGATAATATGTATGTAAACTGAAACATCTGTTATACTTAACACTAAAGTTTTTAGTTTAAAGATAAGATTTCTCGCAGCTCTTTAAGTAAAAACATGTACATAGCGATCATCAATTCGTGAAACTGACCTATCTCTCTTGGCTAGGTGTAGTGGACGTACCGTCCAATTCCCTATCCTAGATACGGCTGAGCCCAGGACCAAGATCTATCAGCTAATATTATTCCACCTTTTAAACATATATTTTAATATTTTATAAGAGCTGAAGAAAAGAATCACATTCTTTTTGTAGGAGATATAATATTAGGACATCGTTCCACTCACAGGTACTTTCGGGTCATCGCGTTTTTGGCAAATAGATAATATATCCTCGCTTCGTAAGGATATTTTCCTTCGCTATCAATGCTTTGGAATTAATTGTAACAAAAACTACGTGAGAGTTCGTCCTCCCCGTTTAAAATTCGAATTTATGTATTTAAATACTTAAAACGTGGTTGCATAATCACTAAACTATTAAATATACCAGGGTTTTGTACCAAACGTCACAACAATATTGTCTGAGATTCTTCATATTTTCCAGGATGTAGATACATACGTCGAAAGTGACGATGAGGAACCGTGTATAGAAGAAGGCGAAATGGTCCGTGATGTTATGTGTGTTCAAAACAATGCAGATGTTGTACGGGAAGCATTGTAAGTGAACTTAACACTATTAATATGTCTTTAAAGATATTACAAGAATTGTAAAGGCAGGTTATAGACTGATTTGTACATTAACACAGATAATAATTAATTAACACATATTCTAGCAATTTTTCTGCACGAAGTACGATCAGTCACAGTTTCACTTTCTTGTTTTTAGATGTGCACCACTTCAACGACCACCGTCACGAAGAGCCTGCACAGTAAGATGCCGAAGAGGTTGTAGGGTCGAAGCATGGATGCCGTGGTCACCTTGTCCAAATACTTGCGGTAACTATGCATTCATTTTACAATTTTTTATATTATGGTCAAAAAATCCCTAAATTTAGATATGTTTGTAAATTTCTTTACAAAATGTATTTTTTGTTTTATTTACTTGTTTCTTTTTATTAATTCATATTTTCTGATCTCTAGAACCCGGAAAGCAAGTACGAGTGCGGACAGTGCAAGGTGGCGCCAGTTGCGGACCGAGGCAGGAAGTGCGGACTTGTCCAGTGGCCCCAGGATGTCGAGCTAAAGACGCTTCATGGGTAGTAGGTGAATGGACTGTCTGCCGATTGCCTCCAGACCAACAGTGTGGTGTTGGATATCGAGTCAGAAGTGCGTATTATCACTATAATTAATTCCTTCTTGTAGAACATTACTGCACTGGATGATTAGAAAAATATGCTCATCGTGTTCCTAAATGAAATGACCACTAACAGTTATCTAATTGAGCCTGGACTAAAATTAGTTATTTTCCATTTATTATTATGTAGTTTTTTTACTTTTATGTTTTATTAATAGTCTAAGCCACTCTACGTAAATTGAGATTAGATTTACACTTATCTAATTTTTCTTTTGTTTATTTTTCTTTTTAGTCTTAGTCATAGTATAATAAGCGAAATTACATTAAAATAAATTAATTGAGGAACTATATGAAATGGTGAATATTGTTAGTGAAATAAATAATGTTCTTTAATAAAATACATTTCCATTTTGGAATGCATTTAAGTATTATATTAAACATTAAGTTTAATGCTATTTGTTCCTAGGTATATGGTGTGGATCGGACTCGCACCGAGTTGAAGCCGGCGCGTGCGCAGGGCAATTGGTGCCCCGCAGTGTCGCTTCTTGCCAAGTACCCTGCGACGCTATCACTACAGTATCTTGCGAAAACGTGTGTGCGGATCCATTAAGGTATATAGATAAAATTATGTAAATGATTTGTAGAATGCATTTAATTAAACAACTTCCTACACTAACGATGGACAATGAATCTGTCTCAGAGAATTCTTTTACTGTGTCTACAAAACTATGAAAATATAAAACTGTTAGATTCATTTCACCAGACCTTGGACACGTAGGCTGCTATGAAATTATTCTTAATGGGCTTTCCACTAATATGTTAGTCAGATGACACTCAACCAAAAAATTCAAAATGACAAAGCATAAAAACTAATTTCTATGAAAATTGGTTTGAAGAGATTTTTTTGACAAATATATTTTTTAGAGTTCCGTAGCAGAATGAGAAAAAGAGTGGAATGGAGTCACGAAGCCCTTTGTGCGCCCGAACTGATACGCATTTTATCAATTTCTTTTTGTTTCAGATATTTGGATGCTTCATTACCAGACGTACCAGCTTGTGTTTGTAAGAATGTTACGTTGGAATTATTGCCAGCAGATTCTGATTGCATCCTTCCACCAGGGTATGAAGAAATTAAACTATTCCATTTATCATCTGCATATTTATAAGAATTAAAAAAAAACAACTTTATTTAATATTTTCAAAATGAAATCTTACAGATTACTTATTGAAAGTCATAAGTCTACCACCGCTTCCAAAGTAATTTTAGTTACTATTAAAGGAGAAGAAGCAGCGCAACAAACTCCCCAGCAACATATCTTTACTTCATAATTCTTATCATTCTTCCTTTTATAATGTATTTTATACAAAAACAAGGTTTGACAAAGTAATTTATATGAATGACTACTGAAAGATCTAGGTGGCATTTCGCATCATACCCATTCGGTGCGGTCGTCTAAAACATCTTTCGCCATATAATATAATCCCTAAACTATTGGTGCAAAGGATCGTTGCTCAATTATTGGCACGCCTAGTTAATTTGAAAGCCTGTTGCTTGAGTTTCTGCTCCCTGCAAAATCAATTTCGGTAACGAACAGTCGTTACTTCCCCTGATCTGTGTCTCAGTGGATTTATATGTTGTGTCTCATCCATAACTGTACTAGACTTAGATTACACGTACTTATAATTCATACAAGACGCTAGTAATAAACAAGTATAAATAGACACATAAAATATTGCTATAAAAATATAATATAAAAACATGAAATTTTGTAAAAATTAAAACATTATGCACATTCGGTCAGACAACTGCCAAAGTAGTGCATGCGTTTTGATCAGATTTCGAACCCGCGCGGTTTGAGTTTCGGACGCGTGCTCTAGCCATTGCTATCACGATCTCAGTTTTTGTAAAAATACAGTTAATTATAATTAAATTTATTTTTAATATGTTAATCTAATAAAGCTTAAAAATTATGTTAGAATAAAAACAGCGCCGATGGGAATTAGTCTTTCTTCTTGTGTTCAGTAGAAAACCTATTTACAGAACGGAGTGTGGTGAAGGCAGATCCTTACGAGCAGCACGATGCATGATCGGTGGGAGGGACGTGCCTATGGAAGTGTGCAAGAAATATCATCCGTTGACTGGTACTCACTAAAACATGAATACATACCTACTATGGAAGAATAATAGTATTCTTTTTCCATGATACCTACACACTCAGGCAAATACATATCTAGACACTCACTGACATATATACTCGACAACATTATCCTTTCTGTGTCCGTCCGTGAAGCGATTCATCCAATGATTTCATGGCAAACTGTCAAAACACAAAAATCTTTAGGTGGCGCATATTCTCTTAATTAAGCTACTTTTTATTACAATACCCCTATTTTTATCGTACCTAATATTATTATAATGAATATAATATTTCTGCATATTTTCAAATTGTTCACCGATATTCATTTATATTATCACTCACATTATCAGGTCCAAATAGAGTCCGAGAAGCGTCAACAGATGGTTATGTATATGATGCGGAATTCACTTCCCTACTTCGTGGAGCTTGCAGTGTGCGCTGTGCCCGAGACTGCACTACTGGGTCTTGGGGCGAATGGGGTCCTTGCGCAGCTGAACCTGGATCCAGAGCTGCTTTTAGATTCCGGACTAGGTATTGGTTCTTAATATTTATTTTTTAAATGCTAATATATAATTTTACTGAATAAGTAATAGACAACTTCTGAGTAGTAGATACGTCGAACGTTATTCCTGAAGAGGAACTTCTTGGGAGCCGAAGAAAACTATCAATAGATATCGTAAAGCAGATCATGCGACCTAGTGAACTTACAATTCAGGTTATTGAAAGTCATGCAAACAACATTGCTTAGGCAAGCAACATTACAGTCAAGTGAAAGAATCTACAGTAACTTACGTTCAGTTGTGCAACTTTAAACAACTAATCAAATTGAAGAGAATCCTATTCACATGAACAATCATGATGCAATATTGTAAATAAAATTGTACACTAACACTCATGCTTTTGTTTCAAAATTCAAATCCATAAATCACAAGTAAAAAAAATAAGTTCGCCGTTGAAAACAGCTTCAATGAACTTAAAATTAACAGAGAGGTAATAGAAGAAGGTTCAGCTGGAGGTCGTGAATGCGGGGCAACATTACAACGGGCGACCTGTGCAGTGTCGGAGCCGAGGTGGTCACTCGGCGAATGGTCCGTTTGTGCACCACCGAGGTCACTATGTGGACGTGCAATCATCAATAGGACTGTTAAGTGAGTATTAAAAATGTTCTTTTTTGGTTGGTAGGTAGTTTCTATTTTAATATCTAAGTTTGGAATTTTCCAAATTATTGTTTAATTCCAAGCTGACGAAGAGCATTTAGGACATAACATTCAGACTTCTACTAGCATTGCATACTCCTCCGTTCTTTATCATAATAGAATTTTTAAGGAAAAAGTTTAGTATTTCTTGTTTATTGTACTAGTGTAATTATGTTATTCCAATTTATGCAAAAATTTCAATATTAATCATAATTATTAGTTCTCGTACACTCGCATGTGAAATTTTATTAAAAAACGCCAATCAATCAACCAATCTCGAATAAATTTCATGGGCACTTACTATGCTACACGAATTATCACTAAGAATCCTCTTCGCATATTTGTTCTGTAAAGCAACAAGTTAATTCTGAAGCACTTTCAATTATTAATTTGATACCATCCAACCAATTATTCAACAGTTGTATCGACGCAGAAAGCAATTGGCTCGAAGATGCAATCTGCGAATCGTCTGGCGCAGGAGCAGCACCATCGCGCGAAGCTACTTGCCGTGCCCCATGTCCTGGAGATTGCGTCGTGAGCGCGTGGTCGGAGTGGAGTCCTTGTGAACAAGTTAGTACCATTAAAATACTATATTTTTTGATGCAGTAATAACTGAGAAGCTCTTATTTCTAAAGTTTTGTATAGAATTAGAAATACTTTAGTAACGTACCTAAAAAGCAGAACATTAATAATAACAATATCACCTTCTTTGGAAGGAAGCGATGTGTTAGTATGACTGGAACTAAAGCTTCTTTACTGTCAATAAGAAATAGTTTGGACGTAGTTGGCTTCACAATAATTCCAATGTTAATTTGTTGAGGTCAAGAAAAGCCGTTAGTAATTTTACATATGGTTGTATTATATGTGTTATAGACGAAATGGGGTGGTCGCCGAGACCGGACTCGCGTGGTCCTTCGCCCTGCAGACGAAGGTGGCACCGGATGCCCTCATCTTGTGGCGGCTGAACCTTGCTCACCACATTTATACTCTTGGCATGTAGCTCCTTGGGATGACTGCCAACCTTTGGGTAAGCAAATATTGCTTCTTTGTTTTCTCGTTTAAATTCCATTTTCATTCAGTCCTTATAGGGCAGCACGTCTTTTTTTTATGTAATTGAAGTCAATTTTGTATCTCATAAACAATTTTGTATAATACCTATTTAAAGATCCCAAAATATTTTTCCCTACTACAATTTTACATATTTATGACTGTAGTAGTAGCATTGAAACTTCGTCAGTTATAATAAACATTCAAAGACGTATCTTGCAAAAGAATTTCTTCTACATTGTTATATAAAGGTTAATTTTGTTTTATCGTCCTTAGGTGGTTCGCCTTGTGGTGAAGGAACAAAAAAACGAGCGGTCCGCTGTCTTAGAAGCGATGGTCTGTTCGTGAACGATTCTTTCTGCCCTGTAAGTTTCTTAAGTAACATTGTTTTCAGATGTTCGATAATTGAAGTAAAACTTCTTTACAATCGTTGTGATTTGAAACTCGATGAAATGCAAAAACGACACTAAAAGAAATAAACACATAAATCTATAGAATTAAGCCTGCGAGAGAATGAGATAGAATACATTATATTTAATAATATTTCTTACTATGCTGCTTTTAAACTCTTACTGTTATAACTATCTCAAACTATATAAATAATATGTATTTCATTTTTTTACAATAATTGTGCACATTTTCTTTTTTTTTCTTTTACTTCTCTTTTAAACTTACTTTCTTTTCATTTTGTTTTTTATTTGTTTCAGTGTCTGTCTGTGTATGTCACTTGAATGTGTATTGTGTATGGCCCTAGCGGAAGATCAGCGCTGGTTAACTTAACCAGCAACATGCTGAGCTAGGACTAATTTAGAGCTACACTTGCTTAGTTTTTCTTTTACTACATGTTACATTGTACATTTATTTATTTATATTGTGTATTGTATTCTCATTTGTGATGTAGTCTAAATAAATGTTTTTTCTTTCTTTCTTCCTAATCATTTAAACACTATGCTCATACAGATACAGGGGAAAATGTTTTGAAGTTTTTCGTTAGTACTTCAAATTTCGTATATTACGACTTAAATACATTATAATGATATAATATGTGAAATGTGACGTCCCGAAATTTAGAATCCCTCCCACCCCTTGACACAGTTTGTTTCACTTTTACTGCGTGTGAACTGCACACACACACTTTTATGTATGTACATTTTTTATTCGTCACTCTGCGGAGTGACGCTCGCGGACCGCGTTCGTAATACCGAAGTAAGAAAGAGAGTTGGTATATTAATTTTCTGAAAGAGAGTATATTCTATTCTATTCTATATTACTATTATATTTATATATGTCGGGGTGAAGGTAAGGAAAGGAATGCTCCGGTGGTTCGGGCATGTGGAAAGAATGCATGATGAAAGAATGACTAAACAGATATACAATGCAAAAGTGGATGGATGCAGAAGTCGTGGAAGGCCACGACACACCTTCCATGATCAAATTGATCGTGTACTAGCAGAAGGTGATGTCAGGAGCCTTAAGAACAGACGAGCTTGCATGACAAGAGTTATGAATGTCAAAGAAGCAAGTGAGGTGTGTAAGAATAAGCCTAAATGGCACTCTGTTGTTCGTGCCTACCCCGCAAGGGAACTGGCGTGAAGTTATGTATGTATGTATGTATGTACATTTTTTAAAGAATTAATGTATACTATTCTAGAATACAACAGCTACAGAAGCGAAGGAGTCGTGGTGCTACGTACCCTGCGGCGTGGATTGTGAGCTCGGCGAATGGAGTTCTTGGGATGCTTCAGCATGTTCATGCGGAGACGTCTCTTCGGCCAGGCACATGCGCCGGACCAGGTTCACGTCGTTCTTTAATTATGTGAACTAACTTTTCATTAAAGAAACATTTTTTATTATAAATGCTGCGTTAACACAGATTTAGTTCCTTTGATAAAAGATTCGGGATCTTGCTCCGAATCATCCAGAATTTCTTAAGAGGGATCGATTGGCCTACTAGAACTGTTACAAAGTACCATTTACGTGAAATACATATATTTATTTAGATTATTTTGTATATACGTATATATAAGTATGTAGTTAAATATTATACTACCTCAAGCTATAGTGTTATTGTTTACTTTAGTCTGTATATAGTATAATATGTGTATTTATTTATGTATATATATTATCATATATATTAGTATTTATTAATTATTAAACTAAATTATTGTACAAGTGCTGTTATAGCAACTACCGACTTTTGTTATCCTTCTTATACTCTATCCAAAGGTTGTCTGGAAGAAATCGCCATAGGCGATAAGACCGCCGATTGTACTTCTATATTAATTTTCTTGATTTTATGTAGCATTTTTGTACATTAAAGTATATTCTATTCTATTCTATATTACTATTATATTTATATATGTACTAAATTTATAAATTAGTGTAATGTATGTATGTATGTATATTTAAATTGTACAGTCCGATCTTTTTTCTGCTCCACCAACATCGCCAGATTAGTTAAGAATTTCTTTTAAGCTGGGTTGCTTGGAAGAAATCGCTTTTAGCGATAAGGCCGCCTGTTTTTTTGCCAAGAAGTATTGTAATTATGCATTTTGTTTTTGTATTTGTTTGTTTTGATGAGCAATAAAGTATTATCTATCTATACATAATAGTTACATATATTTAAAATACTTGGGCATCGTTTGCAAGCCAATTCTCCAATTTTGCATTACTTCAAACTATCACAAAAAAATTTATTAAACAATCTATCTAAAAGAGGTATCTTTTTATATATATATATATATATATATATATGCGATTTTATGTCAATTATAAATTTAAAATATATTCTAATTTCAATAGTATTTTCTTAATTATGTTCTCTCTCAACTTTAATATTGGTTGACAGGCAACACCTAACAGCAGCTGTTTGGCCAGGACGTGCTTGTCCACCAACGGAACAACGAGCACCTTGCCCAAGGGAACCCTGTCTTAGGCTGGTGGCTAGACCTTCGCTTGGATGCCATGTACAGGTACAAACAAATTGGTGTTAATAAAGATCACCTCACCTCTATTAGAAATGTTAGAAATTGATTGTGACATCATATAATCCCTTAGCATGTTCGGACGGATGTCTACTTAACCGACAACATATTACCTAACTGATAAATTGCTGTCCAAACGACGATTAGAACTTAACTCGGCAGTTTTGTAACTTAACTCGGTTCTTAATGCAAATGTCTTTTCACTGTAAAATACAATAAACTTAAAAATAAATTACAAATTAAACTACATTAAAAACTAAAACTAAATATTAGTCCCAAACCACTGTCACTTATCGGGAACGTTCCCAAAAGGCCGGCAGCGTTACCACGTTGTATAGCAATGCTTATAACCTTTGAGCAAAATAAACGCCAGCGTGTCGATCGCGTGAGATGTCTACCAAACGTACTGCGAGGTTTCGATAGAGATTCAGAGCGTTTAATCAATACTGTAAAAGTTACAAGGAAAGATAGTCAAACAAGGCAGTAAAAACATAACTAACCTTAAGAAAACTCTAATAAAATTATTCTACTACTACAATGAAAAAAGAATACTAAATACTGATGACCAAAGACCACTACATATCTATCTATTAAGGCTTTATGGTGCTATAGATAATTAACTTTAACCCGCGGCTTCGCTAGCATTAAAAAAGGCTATTAAGTGGACTTGTTATAATTCTTGGAAAAGTCGAACTTAATTTTATTTCAAAATACCCAATGATAAATACCCGTAAGGGCATCTAGCGAAGCGAAAGTGCAACTAACCATAAGAGCAACACTTTAAAATTGTCACCTATTATGTTAATGTACTTTGTCATTGTCGCTGTCACGTCGTTTCCATGGCGATGTATTTGCAAGCCAGCGTCTTTTATTTAGACAACACAGCCTATAAGCCTTCTACGTAGAATCCTCTTGATTTTCCAGTAATACAAACATCATCATTGAAACTAACAACAGTATATTATTGCATACAGTTTCGTTTGATCTTTTCAATAACTCGGACAAACACTTATAACCAAACTGTAACCTACGATATATACCTACATTATAATTAATATACTTTTACATGTGTGGTGAGTAATTGCAATGTACAGTAATCATTATCCAAAATTAGCTTTACCTAAATGTGCACTTTCAATCTACGTATTTTAATATAATATAGTCTGGTATGTGGCCGCTTCGACGCAGTTCATCAACATGGCCGCACACAACTCGCAATTTTTAACGTTTAACACAATAAACTGTTACCCGAGCAATACGTACAATATGTCCCAATACGCTCAACCGTTGCATGAAGTTCGTGTTACTTTCCAAAAGGCAATTTACTATGATATACCTATTTAAATTTTATTTCTCGTCGCCAGTTGTAATGTACTACAAATAAAACAATGGCAGCGGTAACAAGACTGATTTATTCGTCATTGGATTAAATACAAACTACCCGCAATTTATATACGTGACATACATTACAGTTTGTGAATTGCAATGGTGGGGCCAATAAAACGCGGTCGGAGTGCCATTTTGTGCTAGATTTGTCCATCTGTTGGTAACAGTACATTGTTCTGCATGAAAAGTACACTTATCCTATGCTATATATATACCCCAGACAGCATCTACGCTAAATTTCGTGATGATCTGTATAGGTATACATAAGTAAGGCTTGAAAACTTCACAAAGAAACGTACATTCACATTTATTAGGCTTACAGAGGCAAATCCAATATGTATTTAACAAACCATTGTTTTTGTGTACAACAAAAAAAAAATTAATAATATTTTCTTAAGTTTTCGCGATTAGTACACATAATAAAACTACGCTGTAACGGTTTTAAGCGCAGTATTTTGTTTGATTTTGATTCTGACGTTTCAGCCACTTTTCAGTAGCCATGATCACGAAAGACAAAGATGTAGTGTCAATTATGTTGAGATGTTTATGGTTATTATTTACTTTGTGGTAGCCTAAACTAATTTAATTCCATCGCTCTAGACGTCCTGGGGCGACGAGGGTGAAGGTGCATGCGGTTGGGGAGTGAAGATCTCTCATGCGAGGTGCGAATTGACCAGTGTGGGTGACGAACCTACATCAGATGCCTATCTGGACCCGTGGCGATGCGCTCCCGTACTGCCGGGCAGAATTGTTGCACCACCTTTGGACTATCAGGTGATCTTTCTATAGTAATCTTTAGCTTAGTCTTACACAGGTAAGTTTTGCTCGAGTACGCCTCCAAGGCTTATTAGGCACTACGATTTATGAATACCGGACGCACACTTGAAAGTGTGATTCCGATATTGACAATTGTAGTGCGCGCCTAGCTTTAGAAGCTTGCGCGAGCAAAACTTTCAAGTGTACAGCCGGACCTTATTATTTCTTTCAGACAACCTACAATTGCTTCATTATATCTTTTATATAATTTACCTGTCAATATTTTGAATGTAATAATTCAATCTTCCAATTAGCCTTAAAATTTCTAAGCATTTCACGCCTTTTGCTTATAACATGACAAATCACTAACAAACATAACTTTGAAAATCTCCTAATATATATTTATAAATAAAACTTTTTGACAGTTTATTTTAAATAAGGCTTCTCAAGGTGGTAGGGCATTTGCCCGACTGGATGGCTACCACCCCTAGTCTAAAGTATGTCGCCATAACAACCTTGAGTTGTGTTCCGGTATTTGTGACCAGGTTCCAGTTTCCCTTAAGAGAGCAGCAGCGCATTTATAGCATCTTTGGTGTTGCAAATGTCCATAAGCGATGGTAACCACTTTCCATCCAGTGGGCCATCTCCCTGTCTGCTGATCTCCTGCAATAAAAAAAATTAATAAGCCTTCAAACTTTAACTCTTCGAAATTCGTAGATAATTAAAAACAACCTTATTAGGATTTCAAGTTTTTGATTAATTGCTTTAAAACATACGGTTTTGGGCAATAAAACACTAAAATGCGAAACAACAATAAGTTTTGGTAGTATCTATAGCAGGTCTCCAGTTTGAAATTTTTCCCCAAAAAGTTCTGTTTGGGATCAAAAACTTTTGGAGTAGGTATAAATTTTTATCTCGAACATGTAAAAATTCGAGTAAGAATTAAATACCCCGTACATTTATATAATAAGAGAATTAAATATATCTAAAAATTACAACCGTGTGGAAGTCATGTTTTCTTCTGATATATCTAACTAGCGGCCCGGCGCAGTTTCACCCGCACTCTGTCCCGCTCCCGTGGTATATAGCGTCATGATATATAGTCTATTACACTCCCTGTTAACGTAGCTGTCGAACAGTGAAAGAATTTTTAAAATCGGTTTAGTAGATCTAGAAATTATACCCTACAACGTCACAAACTCACAAACTTTACCTCTTTATAATATTAAGTACTATCTGTACCCGGCAGACGTTGTCCTGCTCTTAGAAATAAAAATCTAGAACCCGATTGTGACATTTACCGGGACCAATAGTTAATTTAAACAATTCTCGAATCCACTTTAATAAAAACAAAGAGAACAAAATAGGTCCCACCGTTTAGGAAGACTAGCGGTGCCACCTACCGGTAGAAATACAATCTTAACCATCCCGGGACCCACTTGAACATACACAAAAATAATTTCACCTAAATATTGGAATCCGATTACAGCAAAATTAATTATTTTACATGTATATTTCATCAATAAAATAATTCCGACCGAAACATCTGTTTTAAACGATATTCAGTTTTTTTACATCATTTTTGACGATATTTGCAGCACGCATTCTGTCAATTCTATGTCAAACGTCATAAGGTTACATTAAAAAAGATTATAGTGTCCAAAGCGCTAAGTTTAGATTAGAATTAGGTTATTAAGTATTCTTAAATTTTCTAATCTTCCGCGCATTTTTTTTTTCCTTCATAGGAACCTTCGCCTGACAATAACAAACACAACAAAAAAGAATTAGCGAAATCTGTCCAGCGGTACACACATGATGGCGTAACCAAGGGAAATAGGGATTCATTTTTATATATATAGATAGATAAATTCATCAGATTGTGAAAAATACCAAAACTTATTCTGCAGATCCTGTTTATAGTTATTTTGGACTAAGGAATTTCTCAGTGTTATACTTTTCAATTGGATCATTATCATTTTTAATACTTTACCATGCTTTTTGGAGGGGTTGTTTAAGTTGTGTGTGGTGTATGGTGCGTCGATGATAATTACCCTGTTCGATAGAGTGACACACCACTGTCGAGAGCCCATGACTCAATCGCCGTGAGGAGAGCACAAAATAAGACGACAAGTTGTTGTACTCTTGCAGTATATTAATTTCTTCATTATTCCTAATTTAACTTAGACTATATACACAGAAGCCTTATCGTTTACGTGATGTGCACACCAGTATGCTAATCACTATTAAATAATATATTTACATGTTTATGAGATTGGACATTTTTGATGATTTAGATAAATGCCCAATCTTATCGGCAGCTCTAACAGCGATATCGTGTATCGGTATTTACATAGACGTTCATGTCTTATCCATAGTCTTTAATTGTGCTAAATTATACATCAATAAATTCGTGGATGAAACGTGACGCAACAGTTTTGTTTAGACAACAAATCATTTGACGAAGATAAGATGACAAAATGCATGATTATTTTCTCTTTGCTTAACTATTCGTCGTATGTTTTTAGGAGGATGAAGAATGCGAAGTAGAATGCGGATGTAAGCAGTCGGAAGCAGGACAACCAGGCCCGTGGGGATCATGGGGGCCCTGCAGGGGAGGAGTGAGGTCCAGGAGCCGACAACTGCTGGTACCAGCCAGAAGGGCTTGTAAGACGCCGGCTAGGTAAACATAGATATCGTTATTTTTGTATGTCTGAACGCCACGGGCAGTGACACTGACCAGCGATTACTCCTATATGCAGTTATTATAACTAAAAAGGTTGCTTACATTATAATGAAATTCCGTCTCTATGTATAGGTATTTAGCTTCCGCTTTATTCAAAACTTGCTAAAACATCACGTGATTAATTGAAAACCCATTTGCGACATATCGTTTGTATTTTACTTTATATTTAGACTAACTTAAGACTGTATCCACAACAAATATTATACTTATTATGCTAAATATAAATCAAAGGTTTCTTTCAGCAGGGAAATAGAATTTTAATATAAAAATACATGAATCCCGGAAATTCCCTTAAAATCTCGGGATAAGTAATGTTACTAAAGTCATACACGACTACAACATTGTTTTGCTAAAGATTTTATAGTTTTATGAAAATTTCGCATCGGAATGATTTTTTTTTCAACGTGGCCACTTTGAACCTTATAATATTACTAGAATTAGAAAAAATAAGTTAAACGGAGTTTAAAAAATAAATAAGAAAAATAGTGAACGTTTGTCTTCTCTACGGAATCATCTATAGTTCGTGGTCTGGCACGCGCTTGGCCGATTTTATTTATTATTCCAAAATGCACCCTCCCCTCCTATAGCAATGATACTAAACTATATATGTTTCAATTTTGGTATACTTATCGTCTATATCAGTGCAGGACCAAGTAACAATTTTTTTTTGATATTATCTTTTTCGTCAAAATTGTGATATGTGTAATCATTATGTAACAATCTTGACGAAAAAATAATGTTAAAAAAATAGAGTTACAAATTTCTGCAGTGACGCCGACAATATGTAGATGTGACCGTAAAGAAAACATAATGCGTTTTTTAAAACCGTACTACTACTAATACGTACTTACTTTCTCTACTACGTCGATAGAGAAGCTTTAAAAAGGCTGAGTTAAAGGTTGTTGCCTTCTTCAGACAGTGAATTTGCATGAAGACCTAAGAGTATTAGCTTGCCAGCCTTTTGAGAAGTTGCTACCTCTTAAAGGAGATAACAGTTGTACACAGTATTTAATGTATAGAGTCTTGAAGAACTGTCAGCATATAAATGTTATGTTTTAAACCTTTGTTAGTTGGGTTACATTAATGAGTATTTAAAAATATGTTTTAATTGTTTAGATACGTAACTATCGTGTGGGCGAACTGTACAAGTGATTTGGACGAAATCCCGGACCTGCTAGCGATAGAGCCAAAAGAGGAGAAACCGAGGCGCCCCTGGGTACACCGGGATATATACCACGATGGATATCTTGGTAAAATTATATTCCTTTAAAATATTTATAATAGCTGTTAAGGAAGTGCGAGGCAGCGGTGGGTAACCATCCAAAATTCCAAATACTTAGCCATCCGGTTAATGGTTGTTCATTAACCGGCTAATGAACTCAAGTCTCAACGGCTCAAATCGAGTGCGAATAGGTTTTTTCTAGGTAAGCGTGCTCCATCATCGCCCAATATTAGATGTGATCGTGGTCAAACGCGAACATAACTATCATAAAAAAAGAAAAACCGGTAGATAGCTTTTTGACTAATAGGTGAATGACTCACCAACCATGTCGACGGCCGACGGCTAAACCGTCATCTTGTCCTTTTTCGGTTCCATTCGATATACATCAGTCAGTTAGCGAAGTGACTGACAACTTAACCGTGTGGCTATCTTGTGAACAACCGCTAATTAGCTTACTTTTAAAATAGCTACCCACCTCCAGTGCAAGGGCGGCAGGGACGCTTAATTTCTTAGTCTATATAGAGAATGTATCTCTCTGATTATTCTACCGTCCGGATATTGTGGAGTGTTTCGAGGATGTTTAATCTGGTGCTACGCCACATTTTTAACCACAGCCGCAGAGCACGGCATCGGTGGAATTTTCACCCTCATTTTCTTGAGCTACCACGTTGGCAACGCCCCTGATATGGCAAATGTTTATAGGCGATGGTTACCACTTTCCACCAGGTGAACCGGATATTTATTTGTCAGATTCTGATAATAAAAAATATAACAATAGACGCTCATCTTAAACCTCGTCCCCGCATATATAGGTACTCCTTTTCATTAGCAGATCGTGATAGTGTCACATGCGAAATTACCGGCTTATAGTTAGTACCCTAAACGCTGACCCATTGACTCGCAAGAATAGGTTTCAAATTAGATTGAATTCGGAGCGTTGTCGGTAACAGACTCAGGAACGCACTTTGTACGACTGTAACCCACAACTCTTTCGTATTTATTTTTCTTAGGAATATACGCAGTGTACGTACACTGCGTACATTCTTCTGTCAAATTCATTTGTCTGCTTTATATTTTTCGCAGAGGGCAGCAATTCGCTGTTGGCGATAGTTTGGACGGCTACAATAGTACTCAGTTTTTGCGGAGCTTTCATGCTCTACCGGGGATTTATCAGGTATGTATGTAACGATTTGAATTGAAATATAAGATTTAATCTGAATGATTATTCATATTAAACTCGCGCTTTCAAACAAATAAGGATAGCTTCAATAGGGTACATGACAGTCAAAACAATTGAGTTCCTTTTTCTCATCTAACCCCTTGCTTAGATTATGCCTAACTTCACGGCAGTAAGCAGGAAAGTGGCGAGGGATACGAACACTTGAACAGCCCGAGTATATGGACGTATATTTGTTCAACATAACCTGCACTGGCGCGGCTCACTTCCGTTGGCACTTTCCTGCTTGTTGCCGTGAAAGCAGCATGGGCATCATGTAAACGAGGGGTTATAGAACGTCGTAGCCTCCAAGATTTTGTCCGAGCGTACTCGTTTATGACGTCATTAATATAATAAGTCAAATAGCGTATTGTTTATTGCTAAATCAGTGTTTAAAATAAGTTTTATAAGATGAAATCTAAAAAGTTGTATCATGTTCTCCAACGTTCATATAGTCTATTCTTATTGTTTTTTTTTTTAATTAGCCTCAATGTACAGACACGGCACTGTTACAATTTTATAATTATTATAGACGGAAATATATCATAAAAATAAGACGATAGTATAGTATGTGTCCGTTCTTTTCTATATGTTAAATACTTTCAAAATTTATTAAGTAACATGTGTTATGACTCTCAATTCCGAAAACTGTAGAAAGTAAAATTTATATATCTATTTTCGCGTTCTTCTAGATGCCTGAGGAGTAAAAAAATGAAGACAGTCACAAAGGTGTAAGCTGATCTTTCTTGGACATAATTCTGTTCTATGGACAATACTGTTCCATGTTTCATTGTCTATGGTTAAGTTTCTTGACGATATGTGGATCCCTTGTAATGATCGTTTGCGGAACTAACTTGGAACAATTGCGAATGGGTTTGGGAACTTGAATAATAATTTTGCTAACCAGTTCTATTTTGATAAAGTGAGCAGATATGTAATTTTTGTTAAAATATCTTCAGTAGTCGTAGAACAAGTTTTTTTTATCAAAGTATTATTTGTATAAAAAAAATTACTGTTTAGTAAAATTCGTACTTTTAGTGTTACCATATAAACTCCACTGTTTGGTGTTGGTAAATGACCTACATTTGGCTTAGATTGGGGTATTATATGGGTCCGGCTTTCGTCCACTGTCTATTGTAATGCTTAAAGATTATTCTAATTATACTTGATTATTGGCTAGATCAGCCATACTCATTCACTTACCTTTTTTCATACAGTCCATAGGCTGCGACTATATTTTATTTAGGTGGTTTTTACACTTAAATTCAGAGCAGACGGGCTGATGCTCCGTGATGCAAAGCGGTTACAACGTCAATGGACATTTGCAACACCAGAGGTATTACCAATGAAAATCCATTATCTTGAACAACTGTGTAGTATTTCAGGCGGGCTACTCACAAAAGCGCCGGCCCACTCACAAAAGCTCGACGGGCCACATGCGGTCCGCAGGTTGAGTATAGCGGGGCTAGATAGAAATACCATGCAAAACTATATTTGAAAAAGAAGAATTGCAAATAGGAAATCGACTTTTAATTCATTTTAGTCCAATACATTTATATTTAAAGTGTTATGTATCTAACTGAACTAGTACCAGGCGAATTTTTCACACTGGTCTTCTAGTTTCTGCACATTACTATAATAGGGATTTGAAAAGAGTTCGTGTTGCAAAATTTATTCCATAACCAAAAGCTAACTTTCAGAAAGATGCATAAACCATACTTTTATAAAACTTATTTATTAAAGCGCACAAAATGCTTCTTTCGTTTATTGAAAAATCTTTGAGAATATTCTTAAAAATCAGTAGATAATTATTTAATTGCAAATACATTTACCTATTTAATTATAGATTTTAACCATTGCACTAGTTCCGTAAATGATCAATAACGATTTACTTAAATATATGATTGCCAATTTTTTTAACCTGTACAGTATTTGTTGAGTTTTAATATTTAGACCAAAGAATTATATTATTTATAATATATTTTCTAAGAAATAAGTTTGCTCACGTTGTATAATTGTTTATATAATAATTTGCATAAAATATGTTCTAATTAGAACAAACAAACTCATTAATTACTCTAATGACATTTTGATACGTGACTTTGTAAGTTGAGTTCAGAATGTGACTGCTTGTATATGTATGTTTAAATTAAATAAATACTGCCCATATCTATATTTGAACATTTTCTGTGAATGTCCAAAATATCGCGGTTTTAATAAGTATTAAGTTAAGTTTTACAATAAAACACTGCTAAGTAAATTTATAATCGTTAGTTAGCGTTATAAGTCTCGGACTCAACTTTAAAGTCACTAAACCAATAAGGGAATAATAATTAAACTAAACAAATTTTTAGCCAGCAATGAGTCTGTCCGCAGGAGTGCTTCCATGTTTTTACTACGTATTAAAAGTTATACTTACCCTAATCTTACATTAGCTACTCAAAAAAAAAACCATATACCTACTATAGATATGTTTCTAATTAAATATGTTATTATATTTAAATTATATCTATATTTGTATACATGATGTTCCAACATAATGCTTAGTAGTAAAATATAAGTAACGAAACTAGACTTAACCAATTAATTTGTTTAAAGAAATTTTTTATCTATGTTAATATAATAGATTCTTTTTGTATTTTTAATATTAATGTGAAATTTATTCATCATCACCTTACGCTGACCACACATGACTTTACTATAACCCTGAATGAATGGAATGGAATAAATAATAGTTACTATAATTGGCTTCACCTGTAATATCCTTAATATCTTGTTTTTATTTGAGTAGCTAACTGAAGGAATGGGCTTAGACGGTTTTATAACATACCGCGGTAAACGATTTGCGGCAGCGTTGTCCGGCTTTTGGATTGACAATATTCGTGTAAGCTGCAACGGTTAGGGGACTTGTTATCATAAATCGATGCGGTTTCTTAATAACAAATGAAAAAGAACGTTTGTTTTAGATCAACATATTCAAAATAGAGTAAAATGGTTTACAATTATCATTAAAAACTGCAAATACTTTAGAATATTATTCCAAATGCCTATCAGCGGGAATTGTCCCTGAAATAAAAACTGATGCATCGCTTCAACTACATACCAGCCTTTTCTAAGTGAGTGTGATTTCTACGGTCCTTTTTTGTCCTTTGAAAGATGATATAGTGAACAAATGACCAAGTTCCAAACAGATCAGAATCTTTTGGGTAATAAAGCCGTATCGATTTATTATTTAACAAGCGACCCAGTGGATAGTAGACTGGACGTATCTGTAAGTAGTGGTTTTAGAAGTATCATGGTAGTACCCTCATTATAATGAATAATGATCCCAGGCAATGTGGCACAACACAGAGCCGTCCATTTTTATAAGCTTCTATATTATGACCTGGTTATAGCTGGCTGTAGAATAGGACGACTTTTACGTAAGTATAATTGTTTCTAACCTTACCAAATTTGATTTGAGAAAACATGTTTCTTAACAATTTTTAATTATTATATTAATTAATAATATAAACAGGAAATGGTTTATTCAATAAATTATATTCGTATAATCATATACATAATTACCCAATACGTGAATATAATATTTTATATATTCTTTTAATGTTACCAACTATAATCGCAGTGTACAATTAGTCTTAACTACAATAAATATTATATACATCTCAGAATGTCATTATTTTATTTACATTTACATGTCATTAGCACAAAACAAATGATACTGGTACCTATTATTGATATTTTTGCATGAGTTAAACTTATTATCTAAATATAATTTCATATTTTATAACAATAGGTACGAATAGTCGATGAATTAATTTATAAACTTGAAAAATGAATGTAGACTTCAATGGTTTGGAGTATTCGACTCCGGTGACCAAGTTTGACGTGACACATCATACCACATATCAGTGTATACAATATTACGGTTTGTAATACTTTTGCTAGTAAGCAAAATAAACCAGAATAAGAAGTCGACTATTTTAAAACCGGAATGGTGGACGATGATAATTACACAGCTCATCAGGTTTTCGAGACTATGATTTTTAAAGAGGTGATAATCTTATCAACACTTAGTGTAGAAACACAGTGGGAGTGCGGGAATAAAACCTATAGTTTTCTACTCATCAATACAGTATTTGCGAACCGCAATGACGACTGTGCTGATTAATACCTACCTAATATTAAATCTGTGAAAATCTTTATTCCCGTACTTGATGAACGGTTAACGCCCAATTAATTTACTATGCGTCCTCCTGCATCTCTACAGTTGCACAAAAAAGCTTCTGCAAATCAAAGCCTCGAAAACATGAATACTGTCGAACCGATTTATAATCCTAATAAATTTGAATAAATGCCTTGATTTGGATGTTGATATTGAATCATTCGCAGAAGTACCAACATTGCTTGCATCATCCAAGTAGAGCTTTTGCGCACAAATTAATTACATATAAACTAATGTTTAGATTGTAAGACCTATTTATTACTGATCATACCGTTTTGAGATAATAATCGTGTATAACACTTTTTTTGTAGATTTTGCATTTAAGCCCATGTATTGTGACAAGTATGTATTTATAATGTGAGTGTGTTCTAAAACTTCATCGACTTCTTTATAATACTATCCTTATCGCTTTACTTATTTCATTCATCTTACCTTACTTTATATAAGTAATAATTTTTTCGAATATATTATTGAAATCTTCTACATTTCCTGTCACAAATGCATTTGGGTGTATTATTTTGAAAAAATGTTGACCATCATTTCCGAAGATAGAAAGAAATTCTCTGGTATCAAATTAGTAACAAACCAAAAACATCCAAGTGTGTCAGCGACAGTGAAATTAATCTTTATCCTATAATATAAACAACTTCTTTATCATACAACGGGTACATAGATTTATAATACTTGGCTACTTCTCGTTCCTTCATGACAATATTAAAGTTATTTACTATCTATACTAATTTAAAATTATTTTCATTAAGAACTTTTGCTGTTAGATAATTTATTTTACTAATGTCATATACTTTTTGAACATCATCTATGCTAAATGGATTGTCTTGTAGTATTGAAAAGTTTGTTTTGGATTTTTCAATGTCAGCTTTTTGCATGTAATTTTCAAAAATATTAAATACTCAATTTGAACTTAGCAAAGATGGTGTTTAAAATCTCGTTCTGTCTGCTGTATTTCATAGCCCTTTATAATTATAATCATAATCATTATACCATTATGAGATATTTGATGTGAAACATGATAGTTAAGAAATCGTGTTAGACAATACAATATTTGATATTTAATAAATTTGATTGTGTTTTTATAAAACGAATGTCTTTCATTAATTTCAACATTATTTTATTAATGATTGACAGAATCAGAACAAGGAACATATTACTCTCTTACGAGAGCAGAAGACAGATTGACAGCAAGTCAATTGTATTTTGCTATGGTAAAAATATTACATTTATATCATCTGATAGATATAAGAGTAAAGGCTGACCAGAAGAAATGAATGGATTGTGCGAAGGATGACATAGTGTGCCTCCATACTGCGAGCCTAGCGCGGATGCTACGACGTGCGCGAAAAATCAAACATGAAACGCGCCTTTGCGTCCATACTGAAGTGACTGGCGGAAGCCTAGCGCGACGAGCTCGAGCGAGTTAGCGTGCGGAGGTTTCAAACGTTCCTATCTGCGCGTTATGGCCGCATTACGAGCCTAGTCAGCAAGCGACCTAACGCGCGGGTGGCGGGATAACAAACCAGTTCGGTCTTGTCGCTCGGCGTGTGCGCGGCTGCATATTGTTTGTTGTAAAATGGCGGTAAATACTGAATTGTTTATAAGTGCAATTCAATCTAAACCACCTATATGGCAAGAACAATTTCTCCGCAGGACTAATAGTTTTGCGAAAGTTAGTATCTTCTTTCGTGATTTTAGCTGATATTTTGCTTAGGATATAGTCGAATGTTGACACGGACATTCGAGTGTACTCGAAAAAATGTTTAGGGTATAACCTCAATTCTTCATACAAATTAAAAAATTCACCACATTGTTCTTTGTTTTTATTTATTTCATGTATACCATCTCTAATGTTCAACACCTCCCATCTCACAATCGGACTGTCTAGTAAAAATACCAAATCCTCGTCCATAGTTTGCAATACCTGACATACAGCGAACCGCTACGAGAGCTAGCGGCTCACTGTGGCCTCCGCACGCCTCCGCTCGCCGCGCCCGCCTCAGGCCCCCGTCACCGCGCATTCAGTGTGGACGCACACAAAGATTTGTAACGTGACAGAAACTTATCTCAGATTAGAAAAGTATTGAAGGAAAAGAGGTTCTGTGCCGATTTCAAATAATAGGGTAAAAATAAATTAGTACAATAACAACTTTATTTCTTTTCCATATTTTAATGATAATTCAAACTATGATTTTAAACTCTTAAGAGTTTTGGTTTGGTACTTGAGTTCTGCTAATCCTTTTTGTACAATGGCGTTCACCCTTGCAGACTGAAGCTCCCGTCTACATTTTTCAACAGCCTTTTCAGCCACTGCCAAGTTCTCGAGGTTGTTTAATAGTACCTGTTTATCGAAAATATTGTATTTATTATTAAAACAGGCTCTAGGTAACAATTATTAATTTTATGTATTAGTAAGGAAAGCGTCTAATTGTATATCACGACTATTATAGCAGAGTAATAATTAAGTAGTTATTATTTGTCGCGGTAGCTTAGTAGCTAACCATTCTGAGTTCGAATAAGGATAAGAAGCTTAGCTTCTTTCTCTGACTGAATCTGCATATACTTACAATAATTAAAACGTGCTGACGGGAGATGAAAACATCGTGAGAAAACTTACAAATCGAGATAACCGTTATGCAAAACTCACATATTCGCCTTGAGCGAGCGTGGCAGATATAGCTTACGTGTCCTTTCGCTTAGAAATCCGGATGAACGATCCTGCCAATGGAATATTTAATTTTATGAACTGCTATTATTTCAGTTTAATATTCGAATGGAATCTACAGTGAAAGTTTCTTTACAGTAGTTCGTAGCCTGCGGGAATTTTGACCTTACAATACCCTCAACATGTGGGGCTATTACAATTTCTACAAAAAATATAAACACAAAGAAAATATTACAAATAAATTACATTTTTTTTAAATAAAATTTTATCAATTTATCTAAGAACATATATGATAACATAAATAATTAAAAAATAAGCAAATTATTGTCGAGCATAACTCGCGTTAAGAAAATCTCCAGCCGCTTTCTGAGCTTTGATCATGGTAGGAGAATTGTAAGTAAACACATCACTACAGTAGTATTCTTGTAAGTTCTTCATGTCCACACAAATAGATTCGTTCTCACTACAGCTAGTTGATAATAGAGGAGGAATCAAATCCGCAAATAACTTTTGCTGGTAATTTCCCAGTTGCGTGAAATTAGGACTCACTTCAGCCAATCTGCAGCAAAGCGAGTTATGGTCACTATAATACAAACATATTCCACTATATTCAGCCAACGCGCGGACAATCTTCCAATCATGACGCGCCTTGCCAGGAGGTGTAACTGCAGGTAATGCATACTGCGAACGACACTCCATGTTAAGGTACAACCCCCCAGCTTCTGTATAAGCGCAACCTGGTAAAACTACAGTAGCGTTTTCAGCGCCACGATCTCCTTGGAATCCTATATAAATAACACTGCAACTCGATGGCGGCGTCCAATCATAGAATATTTCATCTGCACCTAATGAGATCAATACGGAAGGGGGAGATTTCTCCAACTTAGCAAGTGCGCCTGGCCTCCATCCAGCCTCCAGAGCTCCTGCGAAACTAGCCTCTCTAGTAATCACATGTAAAACTTCCCAATCGCTTATTTTAAATGAAGATGAAAGCTTCGACATTTCAGTCATAATTTTAGCGCCAATTGCGGACTCTAACTGTGATACTCCAACAAAAATCAAAGGCTTGTTTGCGCTTTTCAACGCTTCGCCTGCTTTGGATAATGCAGATAGATCTTCACCTAGATGATTAATGTAATAGTTAAATTCACATTTAGGACCGATCACGTAAATGTCACATTCGTTGTTTCTGTATGCTTGGCGTATCCAGGCGTTCAAAACAGGCGCTTCAAAACGTGGATTTGTACCAACCAATAAAATTTTATCTGCGTGAACTATGTCTTTCATGTTTATATTAAGTGAGTAACCAGCCCTAATATCTGCCTGTGTTATAGAGTGATAGAGACCTCGTTCTACATAAGTATGCTCAGAACCAAACATATTTAGAAAATCTTTTGCGGCGACTAATGTTTCAACATTACAGTGAGGTCCTGCAATAGCCATAACACTATCGGGGTCTGCGCATTTTATCAAGTCCCCTGCAGTTTTCAACGCACACGGCCATTCTAAAGCGCTTAAACAAGCTCCATCTCGTTTCATGGGAGTTACTAATCTTTGCATCTCTAAGGAATCTATTGCCCATCGTCCTTTATCTGAAAGCCATTCCTGGTTTATTTCATCATGTTCTCTTGGCAACATTCTTAATACTCTATTAAATCTGTAATTGATAACTACATTTGTACCCGTAGCATCAGTAACGTCTATAGAATTTGCTTTCCTTACTTCCCAAGGTCTCGCTTTGAACATATAAGGAATGGCAGTTAATGCTCCCACTGGGCAAAGATCAATTATATTACCGGATAATTCAGATAAGAACATTTTATCAACGTATGTTCCAACAAGCATATCATTGCCTCGTCCGGTAGTACCTAAAGTATCGATTCCGCAAACTTGTGACGCAAATCTTATACACCTAGTGCATTGAATGCACCGTGTCATTTCAGTTCTGATCAAAGGTCCCAAATATTTGTCTTCAACAGCCCTTTTACCGGTAAAATGAATATCTGTGAATCTAGACCGGTCATTACCAAATCTCATCGACAAATCTTGGAGATCACATTCACCGCCTTGATCGCAAATAGGACAGTCTAGCGGATGGTTGACTAAAATAAATTCTAAAACACTTTCTTGAGCCATGAGAGCTATAGGCGAATTTGTGCGGATTTTCATTCCCTTTGTTACATTTATTGCACAGGCTATCTGAGGTTTTGGTATACCTTCGATTTCAATGAGGCACATACGGCAATTGCCAGCTATCGAAAGTCTATCATGGTAACAGAAAGATGGAATTGTAACCCGATTATAACGTAATGCTTGTAATATTGTGAAGTAGCTTGGTACTTCAACAGATTTACCATTGATGAATATAGAAACTGAACTTGTCTGTGTTCTGTTTGTTACCCTTTGATAAATTGTACTTTTCAGAAGTGTATTGACCAGTCTCAACATTTTATACGTTAAAAAAATTATTTGTAAAGTTTTATTTAATTATAATTGAAATCTTCAATTATAAGTTTTTAAAGTAGGTAGCTTAGTTTTTCGCTTTGTTGTCACTGTCGACAAACGTCCAATGGGATTTAGACATTGATTAAACAATCATCATGACAATGTTAATTAGACAAAAAGGACTAAGTATATAAAAAAAAAACAATATAAAACATTCTTACCTGATGAATAGAATCGATGAGTTGTACCAAAGCTTCTTTGAACTGTACAAAAATTTCAGTCGCTCGTTGGTATCTAGAGACAAATATAAATGCAAGAATGAGTTTATGTTCCCTTTTCGCAGCTTCCAATTTGCACCGATTTTTATGAAACTCTGTAAACGTATCTTAAAATTGAAGACTTTGTTAAATTACTTTATATTTTTGAAAATACTAGATTTTCTACAGGATTCGATGCCAAAACATAGCATTCCAAGCTGAGGTGGTAGTTCGGCTCAACACTTAAGAAATATATTTTAAAAATTAGTAGCTTTACTTACTTATGATCATGCATAACATCAGTAAAAGCATAATCCAGGGCTAGTCGAAGAGTTCTGGCAGCTCTAGGCGCTGCTGGCGCTGAAAGGACTCTCCTAGCGCCACGCTCTAAACAGCGAGCGTGAACGAAGAGCTTACATGCGTCGGCACATGCTGAAGTGCGTTCCCAGCCACTTCTTCGTTGAAAGAAAATTACACTCTTAACACTATTCTAAATTATAGGTTTAAATTTCACTGTTCGTAATAGTAAAAGCTACTTTTATTCTACACTTATTTCTCTTTAAATATTTGCTGTTCTCCTATATAGAATTTTAATTTATATATATATATAGACACTTCATTTCTTTATTAAGAGTTTTTATTAGAAATTTTGTAAGAAGGTAATTACTACAGGCCAGGATAAATCATTTTTGAAACAAAAAAATTATAGTAGGATGAAACCCATTAGAAAAGGAAGAGAATATAACAAAAATGAAAGGAAAAATAATTTACGGGCGATTTGAGGTCGGGAAGTGGAAGGGGGGGTAAGTTTTAAGGGTGAAGAACGGTTTATCTCTATTTCTGGCAAAACTACAAGTCCTATGGAAAAAAGTTAAATGGTAAAGTTGTAGGTATTAAAAAGATCTACAACTTTTGTATTTACACTTTTTTCACATAACCTCAAAAGTTATGTGAAAAATTCAAATAACAACAACAACAAAAAAATATAATTAGTATGGTAAATGTTCTCAGGAAATGCAAATAAATAACAGGTAGTAAACCTAGACCGTCCTAGCCCCTTTCCCACTTCTCTATGAAATACCTTTTCATGGGCTAAAATTTATGCGTAGATAGCCTATTACAGTGCATTTGGGACATAAAAAGGTATGTTTTCACCAAATTTCGTGTTTTATTTTTTATTTTTGTAAAAAATAAAAATAAAAAACCAAAAACTTTGTTAGTTGAATTTTTCACATAAATTTTGAGGTTATGTGAAAAAAGTGTAAATACAAAAGTTGTAGATCTTTTTATTACCTACAACTTTACCATTTAACTTTTTTCCATAGGACTTGTAGTTTTGCCGGAAATCGAGATAAACCTTTTTTTTATTTACCCTTAAAAACTCACCCCCTTCCACTTCCCGACCTCAGATCGCCCTGTAAATTATTTTTCCTTTCATTTTTGTTATATTCTCTTTCTTTTCCAATGGGTTCCATCCTACTATTATTTTTTTCCTTTTTTACCATTTTCAAAGGGCACTGGCCTACTATTTTAAGTAGGTACCTAAATGGAGTATCGTGTACGCTGTCTAGCTCGTACGTTACCACATGTTTTAAAAAATAAATTAACAGAATTTACTTACGACAAATCCGTATTACACAAATCTTAACAATAAAATACGAATTCATAAGAAATCATTTTGATTCAGACAAGGTTTCATATATACATAAAAATCAATTGTTGTGAAATAAAAAATTTATGTGCCAAACTTTGTCTGTATCAAAATTACTTTTTATGAGGTATTAGTTATTCCAATGTTAAGGTTTGTGTAATACGTATTTGTCGTAAGTAAATTATATCAATTTATATTTTCGATAGTAGTGTGGTAATTAATGTGCAAGCTACATAGCGAATTTTATGTGCGTAGTCCCTTAGACTTCTGTTTTTTATTAAACACATTTCAAATAGACAGTACCTACACGAACCCCTAGACAAGTGGCATTAGCGCTAAACGAATAGAAAAAAAATACGAATACAATATAAAATGTATGGTGATGCCATATAGTTACGCTAAATAATTATTGCGACGGTGATAATATTTTTTGTTTATTACAACTCCATTAATTCTTTGAAAAGTAATTGTATAACAACTTCTATATCTAAAAAAATCTAGATTCGATGCTGGCGAGTTTCTTGCCGCTTCTTCTCCTTTAAATATCCAGAACACGTTGCGAAGCGGTGTACATAAAATAAGACCATCATTAAGTGTTCTCCATTGGAACTGTTTAGAATAAAAAAGTTTGACTTGAAGTATTGTGTTACTCCCATACATTTTGAATATATTCGTTTAGCGCTAATACCACTTGTCTAGGTTCTAAACGACAAGAACAAGTTTAATATTGGTGACTAACTTGCCAACTGACGTCAACCTCCAGGCTGGCATAGCGTCATCCACCAATCGGGCAGCGGCGTGGGCATACTCCGCCGCTGCCCTGAGTCGTGCGCTCACTGAAGATAAAGCATCTCGTAATGCACAAGCTTCCGATAAAGCACTCTCTTGCGATGTACCTGGACGATTTGAATTAGTCCATATGCTTTCTGTGAAAGTAAAGTATTATAATACTGCTAAAACTGCATAACTGTTAAGTCGCCATAGATTGTTTGTAATTTTTTTGTGTATTATTATTCCTTCTTCACAACATTACACAAATTATAGTTAAGTTTTCTCTGAAAATTTCAGAATAAAAAATATTGTTACAACTTAGGCTCCGACAAAGACAAATTCCACGTACAGATCTGCAAAAGCACATTTTATTACCTGTCGGCATTTAAACTAGTTGTAATGCTTTTATGATCGTCTTCTTTTATTCACTTATTTATTGGCATACGTTTCTAGTTATTGTGGAAAATAGCCTATTGTTCTATTGTACTCGTTCATTAGCATCATTAGCCGGGTGTTGCGGATTACAATTACAAGCTAATTCTAGGAAATTGTGTCGACGTTGCCGGGCGAACACATTTGCATTTGTGAAGTATAAAACGACGGCCTGATTGTGCGAGGAGTCAGTTGAGCTACAACTACGATATGGGCGTGACGTGTATACATTCGGGAATCTAATAGTGACGGACTTTGCGCATTTTATTGAATTACGACCTTCCTTACGTTTGGATTTGTTGTGTTCGGTTATATTTGTACCTGTGTTATACGTGTTCAGTGTTTGTATAGTTCTAATAAACTCTATAATAATTCTAACGGCATTTTAATTCGTGTCCCGCTAACTCGTAACAATATAATTGATCACATAATTATACGAAATGAGAAAAATAAATTTACCTACTTTATGATTGTCTGAAATAATTGTCTAGTTTAGACATAAAACCGATTTCTTGTAGAGAACCTTGTCAGGCGCATGATTATTCAGGTGTATACATATAGATAATGTCTCTAGTTTCTAAAGTGGATCCTAACAAGTAAACGATCAAACAAACCTAATATCTACTAAGATATATTGATATACCTTACCAAACATATCATTATTTTCAATTGCGACAAAAGTAAGAGATTCGGAAGAATAAAAAGCCAAGTTTTGCAGGTAACACCGCAAGAATTTAAATGGGTATATATAGTTTTAAATGATACGTACCAAGCAATTGATTTAGCTGCGAATACAACGACCTAATTCGCAATATTTGTGCATGTAATGCTCTCCTTTCCTTTTGTAATTCATTGTGCCTTGTTCGCAGCCAATTTACTTCGAGACGACGCATTTCCTGAAATTAAAATAGTTATTATTACCTATCATTATAATCTTTGACACCAAAATCTACCTATACAAGATATGATTGATATATAAGTATAAAGCTGCAGAGAGCGTTTTTAAAACAGAAAAAAATTAACATTTTTATATGCGATTTTTTTCCAGATCATACGCCGTATTTCCAGTAGGCTCTTGGCCTCACTATTTCGTATACACCTTTTCCCCGTGTATTCGTTCGATGTATATACACTTTAATAATATATATATATTTTATTGTCTTCAACATTTTTGACAATGATGAATGAGAGCACATTTTATATATAAAGAGATATATTTCTTTCTTTTTTTTTTCAAGATATATCTCCTACATTTTTATCTATAAACTATAATATATTATATTTTACTTATAATCCCTTGACACTATAAGTAGACTACTTCTTATTAGTTGTATGAGCCAAATGCGTAACATGAATTATTTTTTAGTGGAAACTTAGCTGATAGGTATGTGTATTAATTTATGTATTTCATATTGTAAGAATAATTATTATGGTATGTTTCCCGAATAAGTCAATTAATTAAATAAATAAATACTGTGCTTAGGTCATCGAAGTCAATGGCTAAGGTTCCTAGAAGGCTCGCTACGTTACCTCGCTGGATCGCCATACTGATCCGTTGTCCGAGTTAGGAACCAGCCGTCTGATCTCCCCACGAGTCAATAAGTCATTTTGAAATATCTTTGTAGAGGCTCATGGCCTTAGGACCCACAGTCCAAGCGTTTCAACAGCAAACGGCACAAACATATAACTCTCACCAAGAGTTGCATATTTGCGCCGCTTGAGTGATTCACCTGTTTCTGCTGCCGAAACGGGCGATCTAGACGTGTTTGGTAAATGGGAAGCGGCTAGCGTGTCCACGCCGGTCGCATCACACACCAAAGGTTTGCCACGTCGCCAGAGAATTGGAGACATAAATATTAATATAATAGTCATAATATATTAATTCTATTAATGTTACAAAAGGTTTTTCATGAGCCTACCAAGTACCATGATTATTCCTTACCTTCCGATTTACGTTCGCGACGAAATCCTCATTCTCCGAAGCTAGCATCGGTCGCCTGTATATATCTAAATTGACGAACATCTGCAATAATATAAAAAACAAAAAAATATGCCTTACGTCATTCAATTACTTACTAAATGACGAATCATAATACTAACCTGGTGTATAGTTTTAGAATAGTTATCCTTAGATGGAACTGTTGTCTCTTGAAAAGAAATTATTTCCTGAAAAAAAAATCTTATTTAATTACAGCACCATGCTTTTCATGTAGATAATACAAGCAAAAGTGTGTCATGGAAATGGAATATACTGTAATACATATGTAGTGTCACGCAGAAAGACCGCGTCACGATCTCAGTCTTCATGTCCGTGAAATAGTAGACAAACTGCAAGAGAATCGCTAACACTGGTTCGGCCACGTTTTCCGGGGACCGGATAATTATGTGGATAAAAATTATGTCTAGCCGGGCCTTTGCTAGATCTTGGTCGCAGGGGTAAGCCAAGAAATGCTGCAAGTATGACATGCGTACTAATACGTAACGGTACCAAAATAAATAATAAATAAAGTGAAGAAGTGAAAATAGGAAATCGAAGGTTCAGAATGGAACTGTGGTTTACCACTCGGATGACGATGACCTCATATCTCAAACTTATTTCCAGAATTTTACACCTTATTATATTTCAAATGTTTGGCAGACTATTTAAGACTTTTAAAACGTAGGGATAAGTCTATCGCCTTATATAAAAAAGTAATTAAGAAACAGTCTCCAGATTAATAAATCTCCCCAATCTGATGAATTCATCCCTCAAAAAATACTTACCTCAAATAATATTTTTAAGAGTAATATCCCAATTTATGATATTACTCCCTGTTAAGCAACAATGTAATAAACTTATAATATTTTAGAACATGTCTAATGACACCCACGTCTATAAATATTGAATATTTTTATTAGATACATGCATAGTGTTAACGGTTTTTTTTTCTCAAACCAAAACTACTCCACTTTAGGATGAATTATGATTTAGCGCAAGGGTCACGAAGCCCTGATTAGTGATAAGCTGTATGTAGCTGGTTAATATTTGATTATTTTATGTAGTTATGTGTATGTGGTTTTAAAAATATTTATTATGATATCATCATAACATAAATAACCTGTTGGATGCTATCTAACTCAGCAGTGACCACAGCGAGCCTGGCAGCGGGCTGTGCTCTTTCGCTGGTCGTTATCTCCTTATCAAGTCTAGCCAGTGCTGCCACTATCGTCTCTTCTTTGCCCACCGATTCTGGCCAGGAGTCCTGTCAAGCCGTCGCAATATTATAATAATATATTCCAAATATAAAATAGACAACGGAGAAGAATTTATTCCATCTTAATATCCCATATCTCAAATAGCATCAGTTACCACCCATCGGGCCGACAGACCTTGTTCCAACAAAATTTCATTAAAATATTTTTTATTTATACCAATATTTTTTATGGGCACGCTCCCCGTTGGCAATGATCTGCTACATAATGTATTTTAGTTTCAATGTCTAAAGAAAGAACAAATATTACTTTTTGTTAATTTATATTAATGGGTCACTTTATTCTTAAATACATTATGAAAGTGTTACTTAAGAGTTTGTAATATTTTTTTATTAAAGATGTTTTTTATTTGTAAGATTTCGAATTATCAGAATTTTCTACGTATACGATATTTTAACTCTATAGCTCAAGTTTTATACACATACATACATACATACATAACTTCACGCCAGTTCCCTCGCGGGGTAGGCACGAACAACAGAGTGCCATTTGCCATTTATACACATATTTAATAAAAAAAAATAAGTTATTAAGATGATTGATAATAATATTTCAAGACCTGTCTAAGATCAGGACAATAACTAAAGTTATTATTGACTTCGATACCATAATGACACCGCACATACGTCTTATATATCCCTCAGACTCTCAGTTACGTACATGCGGCGGCCACTCCTGAGATCTTTTGCAGTTTTATTACAATATTTAATAGACTAGGGTTGCAGCATTAGCTACGGAAATCTAAGAATAAATAATTAGGTCATAAGTTAATTAGGTATTAGTGTGTAACTCACATCAGATCCCGTGGGTGGTACATTTATAGTTTTGGAGCTAGTACTCGCCATACAGCCCATAACCAGCCCAGCCGACACCTAACCACAACCACCTCGCAACTCCTCTTCCGTTGACTTCAACCGCCCATTAATACGTCCGGCATATAATAGAAAAAAAAATATGCCAAGGTCACTATTGATGCATATGAAATAAATCTAGTCATAGGGCATACATACTACAATAGTACTGCGTGGTACCACGTACGTGACGGATTTTGAAGGATCTATGAGATAGAAGATAATAGATGAGGCAAATAAAAGTTAGGACCTATATTATTTTCCTCTTTGGTATCTACGAGTAGCCTTTGTATTTTTACAAGCTTTTATTTAACTTGCAATGGATGTGTGTATGTATCTAAGTTCGGGTGGAATCTTGCAAGTTAAATTTGACCAACTTCCCGGTTTTCGATTGAGCTGAAATTTTGCACGCATATGTATATCGCGTGACAATGCAATAATATAGTAGCATCTAGCCGATTTGATGATGGAGTCGGAAGGCGGCCATAGGTACTAAACTACTAAACAAGATAGACCCGTCGTGTTTGGGCTCGGTTTACTTGTCTTGGCTAGCACTTTGCGGCTAGATGATATCCAGGATCTCAAAAGCTTGTATTTAAAAACCTTTTTAAAAAAGAGTATTTATTCCGGGACGTTGGAGGGACTTACCGACATGCTGAACAGCCTGAATGAATCCTCCCGACGGGTCGGTCTCGGCATGAATTTGGACAAGACGAAAGTCATGTTCAACGAATATGTCATGCCGAGACCGGTAAACGTCGATGGTTCCCCTCTTGAGGTTGTGCAGGAATATGTATACCTTGGACAAAAGATCCAGGTAGGCAAACACGGCCTCGAGAGGGAAGCCAATAGGAGGATCCAGTTAGGTTGGGCAGCATTCGGTAATCTTCGATATGTCTTCTCGTCGACCATTCCGCAATGCTTGAAGACGAAAGTCTTCGAGCAGTGCGTCCTACCCATCATGACATATGGTGCCGAGACATGGACACTGACAGCGGGACTGGTCTACAAATTCAAAGTCGCTCAACGGGCTATGGAGCGAGCTATGTTAGGTGTTTCTCTTATGGATAAAATCAGAAATGAGGACATCCGTAAGAGAACGAAGGTAACTGACATAGCTCGCAAAATTAGCAAGTTGAAGTGGCAGTGGGCCGGTCACGTCTGTCGCAGGACCGACGGCCGATGGAGCAAACGAGTCCTGGAGTGGAGACCACGTCTCGGCAAACGTAGCGTAGGACGCCCTCCAGCCCGGTGGTCTGACGACCTGCGCAAGATCGCCGGCAGGGGCTGGATGAGGAAGACGGGAGACCGGGATATGTGGCGCGTACTTGGGGAGGCCTACGTTCAGCAGTGGACTGAGAGTGGCTGAAGAAGAAGAAGAAGATTTATTCCGAAAAAAAGATTTCGTTCTTTATTTATTTCCCGTTCTTTCTTTTAAATAAACAATTATAACATTAAGTTAATGATCCTAAAAAGGTGGCCAGATATTGTGTGTTGGTTTGGTTCGAAAGTTGAAATCTCAATTCATATACATATAATATATATACCTACCTACCTATACGATCTTATTTACAAATTGACTATGAACATGTATGTACGGTTTACAACAGCACAAATCCCGCGTCTCAGAACTTGTCTTTCTACACTATTTCATACTGTATTGCATCAATTCCCAAACGCACTCCGACGTGCGCTAACATCTTTAAACTCATTAAACTATATATTCATCAAACTTGTGTGTTTACCTTGAAACAACCCAACTACAACAGCAGAGCGGGAACCATACAATATATAACCACTTCTCCAATGTTTGGCTTTAAAGCCTTGAACAAAAACGCAAGGTCGCTAGTCTGTCGCTTCTCTTTCAGATACGCTTTTTCTTTTGCCACTGATTGTGCTTTAAAACTGTAGGGACACCAAATGTACATACATATGTGTGCTACATTTCATATCTCTTACAAGTAGCCTAATTAGTTCCTGAGATAATTATCTGTGACAAATAGATATTGGAGTATGATTATAAGAGTTCCATTTTACCAGCCTAACCTTCGTATAGGGTATTTTTTATTTGAAAATTTCAATAGCTTGACAATTCAAATATAAGTAATATAAAATCGCCGTATCCAACATGGAACTCATTTCTTCGCTTTCCATGTAGGGCCGTGATAATTTGTTATAATCACGAAAGTCATTCGTTATTGTTATAGGGTTGAGTTATCCTTATAAAGTTTGCAATTACTAAGCAAAATTCAAATAAATACATGAGTGGTAAACTTTAGCCTTTGTTTTGTATGTTTATCGGTTTCTGCTTCCCGATATTAGCAATGGAGCGATCATCATATTAATTATATGTTCGTATTTTGCACGATAGTATAGATAGAGACGCTCTATATACTATCTTGAAAGATTTTCTGATCCCTAAATAACTCGTGGATATGATTATAGTCACCACTATATAGTGTGAGCACAATGCGAGTGAGAGTGGGAAATGAACTCTCCGACGAATTCTCGGTAATTACTAGACCCAAAAAGGCGATACCCTGTCACGTATGCTTTTCAATTCAATGCTATAGCATATACTCAGACGACTTTTGACGAATCATAATATAAATATTAACTTCAAATCAATTAAAAAACATATATAAAAAGTTGCACATAAAAGGAGTACCTATAACTGAATGGAAGGCATAAGGTGATAGGATACGCAGATGACTTAGCGTTGTTAGGGGAAAGGCGTGAACAAGTTGCAGAAGCAACTAGGATTCTGAAGGAAGCCGCAAAAAAGGTTGGACTCGAAATTGGGTATCTTCACATGAAGCGGGCAGGAACATCCCACTACTATATAGGGGGGTAGCGAAATTGGGGAAAAGAACGGACAGTATACCCACCACGCTTATCCAAAGCGGCTTGGCAGGTTTTACATATCGGTTATCTCGTGTCGGAGCCTAACATGATAGGAGAAATTAAATCTCATCACCTTCGCTTTGGTCATCACGATATTTTCCCTCACCGTAGTTAGCGCGTGGTAAGTAATCGTAATAATATGCACAATAGATCAGAAAACTGCCCAAGTAGTGCATGCGTTCAGAAGTCGTGGAAGGCCACGTCCATGATCAAATTGATCGTGTAAGTTTGTGACGCGTGCGCTAGCCATTATGCTACCACGTCTAATTACTACATTACATTCGGTTTAATTATTACATAATTATTTAGTAAACAATATTTTCCCTCACCGTAGTTAGCGCGTGGTAAGTAATCGTAACAATATGCACAATAGATCAGAAAACTGCCCAAGTAGTGCATGCGTTCCGGCTTGGATTCGAACCCGCGCCCTTTTAAGTTTGTGACGCGTGCGCTAGCCATTATGCTACCACGGCTCACTAAACGCACAGAATATTTGTATATTTAATATTATACGTAGACTTACATAAATATTAAAATTTGTCACGCGTATTTAATTTCATTCTATGTCAGCCACTGCCGAGGCGTGCTACTTTAGCTTTATGTTCATATTTTTATAAGGACCTTGTAAAGATATCGAAATAGGTAATATCGCATATAATTGTGCGATGTCAGCCTTAGGCCGCTTTCTGTTTTATCTGCATCTGCACCAGCGGTGGATACTGGTATGCTGAAGTATGCTCGGAATACACGGTACCAAAAAATTTGGTACTTAGCACCAATGTTTCTATAAGCGTTTCCTGATTGTCTCGATACCGAGAGTATCGCACGGCTGCTTGACAAAACAGAAAGTGGCCTGACACTACCACGGCAATAAAAGGTGTTCGTTGCTATACTTTGATTTATATTATACCCATTTCCACAGCAATTGGCGAGAGAAATGTAAAAAAAGAAATCAATAAAAAATATATTTAATTAAAGAAATGATGGGCAGCGCTATTATCAATTAATACAAGAAGTCGCACTTAAATACTCGTGCTGCCCACTCCCTTTGCTACTTTCCTGCTTGCTGCCGTAAAAGTAGGCATAATGTAAACGAGGCATTAGATTTTTTTAATCTATTGGGGAAACACGAATCGTCGAATCCAACAATGGGACGTTGATGGACTTTATTTTTAAGCAGATATATACATTTTTAAGGGATCCGTAGCCATTTTGATGTAAACGGACCCCTTATGAAATTATAATGTCACTCCATTCGCCTGCCCGTTGTCTACAAAGATGAAATTTTACGAAAAGACGTCTAAGTATATGATCTAAGGTTGTAGGTAAGCGGTATGATAGCACTAAGAAATTAAACTCTGTCTCACGTCTTATTTATAGTGTATCATCTATGATCTCACGTAAGAAGTCTCGCAGACGGGACACAATAGTCGTGCAACGAAATGTGAGAAAGATAAAATAATTTTAGAAATATTCCGATTAGGAAGTAGTACTTAAAAAGAATAATTAATAATATAATGTAACATTTACATCAATACACCTATATCGCCTGATTCAAATTTCTTTCATTTCTTTAGGTTGCCTGGAAGAGATCGCTTTGAGCGATAAGGCCGCCTATTGTATTCCTAGAAAATATTGTAAATATGGTCTATTTTTGTAATTGTATATTTTGATGTGCAATAAAGTGTTATATCTCTCTCACACACTCAGTTGATAAAAACGACATAGCTACGTCGATTTGTCTAATCAGTTTCATTTTGCCATAGGACTTGTTTCTTGAGAAGCATTAAAAATAATAGTGGTTGCTGCCATTAGCTTATGAGTTATGGAGTATTTGTAATTAAATATTTTCTGGTCCCGTACTCAAATAACAAAACCAAAACACTCTTCTCACCTCTACGGAACCCTACGTGTTTCATGGATTGCCACCATGGACCTAGGTTTCATACTTCAGTGATTGCCACGCACGTGCCAGTTGATTTTTAAAATAAATAAATCAGATAACTACAGAACAAAACCTCAATCCTTCAAGTTCCCGCCAAAAACTAATACCATAGACGAATTTTATACATACTAAAAATAAGATTAAAAATGAGAACTGGCACCATGATCATTTTATGCCAGTTCGATTAAAGAGAATATCTACCGTGATATTGAAACATTATCAAAACAAAAAATAAAGTTGTACATTATTATTATATGCGATTTGCTACTTGTAGTTTATTTTATTTTATTTCTCTATCCGTTGGAAATTATATTTACAATGTCACCAAATGTTTGACAAAAAATCAATGTCAATAATTTATCAACGTTGACATCCGCTTACACGGTACTCCTCGCTCTTCACCCCTCTTTCTGATTCCGAATCATCCTCGTCTTATCATCAAAAGTCATTGCATTTTTAATATTTTAGTAAATTATATTTAGTTATTTTTATTTCATTTTACTAATTTATATAAAAAACGAAAGGCCGCACAAAACAAGCCACTGGTAAGTCGTACCTTATTTCAATTTGCTTTAGAAAGTGACACATGTTGGTAGTTTAGAATCTGATGATGAAGTAAGTTCTTATTATTTCAGGCTTGATAACGCGAAAGACCGAGGCCTCAGGCTTCGGCCTGTGGTCATCTTAACCTAAAATCTAAAAAACAGTATATACTTCTTTCAGTTGGAAAGTTATCAGGCAATAACCCAATAATTGTAATTATTTCACAATATTTTCAATTTACCTCCCATCAAAATGTCTCAGTGGAACAACTCATATTCTTACAACCAATATCAGGGTGCCAGCGCGTGGAACAATGATTTGAATGGGCAGTATTCTAACCAACAATATTACTCTAATAGGCCCGAACAGACCAACCAATATGTAGGTTTTAATGAGTTTCTTAGTCAAATACAACCCTCAGGATCGGTTCCTAATACTAGCACTTACAATAATGCACAATATGAAAACTATTCCTCTGGGCAATATAGATATCAAAATGTACATTCAACTCCACAAAATGCACAAGTAGATTCATTTAAATATCCAACAAACCAACCCAATACTTCTAATGCTGTTGATATGTACCAAGTTAATGCTCAGAATCAATACTCTGCAGTTGATTCAAATGTTTATACAAATGATATGATATTAAAGTCAAATCTCCATCCAACAGCTACTGAGTTTGTGCCAAAAAGTTATATGGCCCAACCATCAATAAGTAGTCACCCTGCTACTAATAGTCAGAACATTCCAGAAACTTCAATAGTGAGTAACACCAAAGAACTCAGTAGCAATCAAATTAGGAATGAAAACATAAACCAATATAGAAGTAGTCATAGTAATACTAATATGAAGTCTAGAGATAATGTTCCTGAAACAAGAACCAACCAAGGTAGCTCATCTGATACAAATTGGAGGGAAAGACCACAAAATACTAAGCAAAATAAGGAGAACCGTTCACAAGATAGTTACAGAAACCAAGATAGTACACGCAGAGATATAAGTCATTGGAATGAATTAAGTAGTCGTGATAGAGATAGTCATCAGTATGAAACCAAGAGGCATTATGATCCTAATGAGTATACCTATGGACAAAATGATGAGGCTAGTAGTTCAAATTCAACACGCAACTATGAGAGCAATCGTTTTGACAACCGAAACGACAAAAGGGGCCAAAAAGGAAATTCTAAAGTTAAAAATAAGGATACTGAACGTATGTTCTATAATAGTTCAATTGTCAAAGATAGCCAAGATGTGCGGAGTGGCAGGGGGGAGCCCAGAGAAAGCTCTGGAAGAAATCGAAATTGGGGTGGAAGTCAAAGGCTTCGTGCTTTAGAGAGAAACAATATGGAGGATGAGCAGTATGCGAGTAGTTATTTCAATAATAGAGATGAAAGAAGTGAGAGAGTGATGAAATCGGAGAGTACACACAGCCCAGCTAGAAATAGAAATAGACAAGCTGACCAAGGTAATTTAAAACCAATACAATAATTATAAACTTATGAAGTAAATTGTCTACACATACCTATTATTTATTTTGTATATATGCTAAGTTTTATGATATTAGTTTATTTCTAAGATGTGAAGAAAGCACAAATAATGTCACTTTCTGATTTAATATTACTAAGGATTCCATAGTATATTATATTTTTTTAGATATCACAACTGTTATACATGATTGAAACTATTTCTTAACATGTTCACTGCAAAACGGGGTCTAAGTCACCCCAATGTGTCTCACTTTCTGTGCGGCTAAGAAAAATATAGACTTCTCCGTGGTCCAAACAGTATAACTTTCATTTGGTTGAATGTAGAAAAAAATGAAGATATATCTAAGATGTGCTACTAAACCACAGTTCTGTGGTAAACCTACCTTAATACCTACCTGCCAGTACCTGGTAGTGTGCAACACAAAACAAAAATCCATAAACTATTTTATATAATAAGCTAAAAAAAGATTTTATTTTTTAAGACATTACTTGGTCATCACAATGGTAGTTGTAATACAAGGTCTTTTACCCCCAGTACAGTAGGAATGGAAAGTACAGATAAATTAGTGCAGCACTGAATGTGTTAATATACTTTTTCATTTTTATTTTCTTTAATCTTAAGGCTTTTGGATAAAATAAAAGATGAACAATTAAATTAACATTTAATGCTTTTATATAATAGTTTTTTAATACATACTACAGGAAATAAAGAAATGACGCAGCGTGAGCGTCTGACAGAGCAGTTAGATAAGGGCACTCTGGAATGTTTGGTGTGCTGCGAACGGGTGAAACAAATTGATCCTGTCTGGTCTTGTAGCAATTGTTACCATGTTCTTCATCTAAGGTGTATCAGGAAGTGGGCCATGAGCAGTATTGTTAGTAAGTATAATTTTCCTTTTTATACAATTAATTAAACTAGTAGTTGCCCATGGTCGAAATTCGACTGTAATAATTTGTTGTCAAAGACTATATATACTTCTATAATCACAGATTTCGCCAAGGCAACAATAAACAAAAGATTATATATGCGTGTGTGTCAAATACATGGTAATGTGTGTAATATTTTTTTTATTGATTTTTATGCATAATTTTATAAAAATAATAGCATTTGTCGCTTCTTCTCTATTTAAACTATATGTTAGTTAGTGTGAAATTTCATACTCCTCCATCCATGCAATTTTTGTAAAAAGGGGTACAAAGTTTTTAATTCACATATTAATTAATATATAGAACATCATAATCCTGGGGCTACAAGTCTGCTATTACAATTGTTAACTTCATAAGGGATGATTTTGTTAACAAGGTTAAGTACTTTATGTTTTATGAAACCTGGCACAAAGTATAACTATGAAGTCAATTATTGAACATCTAAAGAAACGTCGGTAAAACCAAAATCAAATAGAATTACCGCGCTTAAAACTGTTAAAACGTAGTTTTATTATCTAAACAAGACTTAATAATTAGATGAAATAGCAGACTTGGTACTCTGGAGACTTTATGGCTAAAACATGTATCATTGTAAGAGGATAAGGATTTTAATCTCCTAAGGCACTCTTTAATGTGCATATTTTTTCATTGTCACATATCAATATTGTGAAAACTGAAATACTCCTTACATCAATTTTTATTTTGAGTTACGCATTTTAACAATAATATCCAAGTGTTTAACAATGTGAAATGACTTTAGGTCATAAATAACTCGTAATTTTTGTAGGAAAACTGTTTTTTTTTTGCATGGAATCCCATTATCATTGTAAAAATATTAATGAAAGGAGACGGATATACTTTTTTACTTTCTTGGGCCCAGATTTAAAAAAGATGAGAATGATTTTAAGATTTCCTTTTATTATGTTGATAATTGTAGGGGATTTATTTATTTTTAATGAATTAATCATGTGGTATAAGTGTTTCTATATTATTAATCATTGAAATTCATTTACATAAATCAATTATGAACTTACTTTTTTTGCGACCTTAATTTGTAAGATTTCTCGTCTTCTAGATAGAATTTAAGACTGATATTTTCTATTTTATAGTACAAAAAAATATAACGCTTTTTTAAGCCATAACTCATTACACTTCTTTGTCCCAAAAGTCCCTCTTTCCTTTATGAAAAAACTAGTTATGGCCCTTGGAACTTGCAAGAGTAACCAGTATCGCCATAAGGCTGAATAGTTTGGAGCCCCCCTGCTCTGTACTACGCTAGTCAGCTGTTGATATGTAAATTAATATTATTATAAATTCTTTTGTTTAAAAATAACTTAATCATTATAGACAGCAACTGGCGTTGCCCAGCATGTCAGAACACAAACGCCGACATCCCGACTGAATACAGATGCATGTGTGGTGCAGTCCGCTCGCCGGAGTACCAGCGCGGTTCGACGGGCGCGCACACTTGCGGCAAGTCGTGTAAACGGCCCCGGCAGTGTCCCCATCCATGCATGCTGCTCTGTCACCCTGGGCCGTGCCCGCCTTGTCAGGCCACTGTTAATAAGTAAGTTGCACACAAATTCATATTTATTTAACTTAAACATTCACAAGTTATTCCTACCTCGCTTTTCGATGCAGAACTTTAACCAACTTTTTTTATTATATGAGCTCAGCAAACTGGCAGACGACCCACCTGATGGAAGACGGTTGCCTATGGACATTGGTAACACCAAAGGTGCTACCAAATGTGCTGCCGCTCTCTAGAGGGTCTGGAACCTGGCCACTAATGCCGGAACAACTCAAAGTTGTTATGGCGGCATACTCTAGACGAAGGGTGGTAGCAATCCAGGCAGACAAATACCCTACCACCTGACTGTGGGTTGTTTTGTCGCCTCTTATGATAGACCACCTGGCTGCAGAAAAGTGTATTCTTTTTCTGTTCCAGCATGAATAACCATTTTATTTTATAAATGTATACTTTAGTTACACATTTTGTGTCTTGTAAAAGTCTTTTCACTTCATATTATTCAAATCTCATTAGGTAATAGAATTAATTTACTTACCATAAATTTTAACTAGAGTAAACTGACAGCCTCTGTGGTTGGGATGGGCTAAGCCTTTGCCAGCCTAGCTCGCTGTAACACAAGAGTTCCGGGTTCGATTCCTGAGACAGTAAATTTGGGAAAAAAAACTGTTATTTACTATGGTCAGGGTATCTAGGATCGGCCCCAGAGTATTCCGTCGTATATTACCCATAACACAAGCGTAACTTGATTAATTTGGGGATATACAATATATGTGTATGCCTATTATTCATACTCGCCCTCTCCTATTGGCACCCTATCAATTTAATCCAAACATTAAGAAATCTTCATGGGTGTTTATTTTGTACCCCTACAATAATATTATTGTGTGGCCACGAAATAAAAAAAAATCTTAATATCATGAATAAATTGGTAGAGTACCAATCACCGAGGGAGGATGTCCCAACGAGGGTATAGTTTTTCTTATGTATAATGAATTGATATTAGTAACATCAACAAAACAAATAGGGAAGAAACCATCAAATAACCACAAAGATTTGTCATTCATTGTCGTCGTCATTTAATTTAATGACCTGATATAATTGATTCATTTCCAAGGTTGTGAAGAAGGAACAAACACAGCTATTTTTTTTTATATGTACATAACACAAATATTAAAAATATAAACAGAAAGGAAGCAAATTAACAATCAACAACATCATTATCACATTATGCATTGTGAATAACCACCTCACTAAAATCATCTAATTAATGATATAATGTTAACTTGTATATTGTAAAGTTTTTATTGAATTTAATACAGACAATGTGGTTGTGGTGCGGAAACCCGGTCGGTGTTATGCAGCAGCAAACTGCCGCAGGTCTGCGGACGGGTCTGCAACCGCACTCTCGAGTGCGGGGTGCACAAGTGCAAGAAAGAATGCCACGAGGGCCCTTGCGATGCTTGCACTGAGATTGTGACACAAGGTAATTGATCTGAAAATCTCGAAATTTTTGCTATGATATGGGCCCCTTCAAAAAGGTGTAAACATGTATCTAAAGTATCAATGAGGTAAGCAATGTACCAGCTCCCTTAGTGTTGCAAATGTCCACGAGCCAAGGTAACCACTTGCTATCAAATAGACTGTCTGTCTATTTGTCTACAATTAAATTTAAGTATATTTTATATTATGTAATTTCATAAAACTATTACTCTGATTGACTTTGAACTTCATTTTGTTTGTACTATAAAATATAGATAATTAATTAATAAAAAGTTTACTTTGTTTCTTAAAATAAAATGTTATGAATGTCTCTTTGCTCCGTGCATACAGGTGAATTTTTCAAGTGAGCCTTCTGGGCCAAATTCTAAACTAAACGAAATAGCGAAATACTCTCAAAGCAGTTTTAAGGCCGATTTGGTGAATACTAAAGTGGTATCATTAAAATTTCGAAAAATCAATTACTGATTTTTAAAAAAATAAGACCTGTATTATTACAACAAATCATAGTGTAGCTTGTAGGGATCAAATTCAATGTCAAACGGCAAACAAAAGGAAAGGGTTGATTTTAATCAAAATGTTCTATTTTCCTTACACTTAAACGTGAAATTGTTCCAGTATTTTGACCGCAACTCATTTTATTCAATATAAAAATGATAAAAACTATTATATTATTACAGCTTAGCCCCCCGACAAAAACAATATCCACGAAGCACGCTATTACCTGTCGGCATTTGAACCGATTGTAATACCTTTATGAATGTCTTCTTTTGTTTACTTATTTGTTGGTTATTGTGGAAAACAGCCTATTGTACTCGTTTATGGCCGTTTGCAGGCATAATAAGTCAGGTGTGCGTATTGTGATTTCTAAAGTCGACGATACGGGCGGGTACACTTGTATTTGTGAAGTATAAAACGACGGCAGTCTAGCGAGAACCTCAGTCAAAGCGATAACACAAGCGAGGCAAGACGTGTGTACATTTAGTGACGACTTTGCGTGTGTTATTGAATCGTGCATTACATTTGGACTTATTGCGTCCGGTTATATTTGTACCTGTGTTATACGTGTTTGTATACTTCTAATAAATTCTATAATAATTCCAACGGTATTTTAATTCGAGTCCCATAACGCGTAACAATATTTTTATTGGGTTTCCAAAAAATAATATTCGAAACACATTATTTTACTCCAATCAATCGATAACAACAATAAACATTGATTGTGTTCATATGAGGGGCAGTCAAATTACCGGTGCAATTTGATGTTTAATTAATGTATGAAAATTAGTATAGTTTATTCAAAAACAACCTTTTCCCTTGGATTGCCATTTGACATTCCTTCACAGAAATTGATCCTTACAAGCTACACTATAATCTCTATAAATATTATAACCGCGAAAGTTTGTAACGATGGATGTATAGATGTATGTTTGTTACTCTTTTACACAAAAACTACTGAATGGATTTTGATGAAACTTTAAAGTAATATAAGCTTACACATCAGAATAACACTAGGCTATATTTATAAAGATATAGTGTGGTTTTCCATCACCACGCGGGTGAAACCGCGGGCGCAGCTAGTTTGATATAATAATACAGCTTGTTTTTATTTTTTCAAATTCAACCGCTTCTATTCCTGACAAGGTGTAATTGATTTATCAAAAATTTAATGATACCATATTACTTTTCGTCAAATTCCACCTCAAGACTCCTTTGAGTGTTTCGCTATTTAGCCCTGAAGGCCCACTAGAAAAATTTCACCTGTAAGATGAATTGATAAATCTTTATTTGTAAAAATACAGGTTATACATAGGATAGTAACAAAGTCAAGTGTTCTCACTGTTTTTGACCTAAACATGGTCATACAAACATTTGAGTACACATCAATCTAAAAACAAAAACAAAAAATAACAACAATTCTAATATTATAAACTTAAATCAATTAATCCGTTATATTAAAATAACAGAAATAAAACAATGTCAAGGAAACGAAACAAATTAAAAGCCAAAGATATAAATAAAATAATAGACTAGTATTAAAATAATGTGAAGAAAACAAAGGTTATGGTGTTTGAAAGAGAAGAAACCAGAACGAATGCAAGGATAATGGTAGATGATGTTATGCTAGAGCAAGTGAATGAGTTTGTATATCTTGGATGTGCTTTTAGCAGGGATGGAAGGTACACCACTGATATAGAAAGAAGAGTGAATTTGGGGAATAGTGTTAATGGAGCGTTAGGTAAACTTCTAGCCGCTAAGAACCTCAGCCAGAAGGCCCAGCTCGCCGTACACAACGCGGTGCTGGTACCTACGCTCACGTATGGAAGCGAGAGTTGGGTATGGAAGAGAGAGCATGGAAGTAGAGTAAACGCGGTCGAGATGCGAGCACTGCGCAAAATCTGCGGAGTGACGCTCGCGGACCGCGTTCGTAATACCGAAGTAAGAAAGAGAGTTGGTCTGAAAGAGAGTGTCGGGGTGAAGGTAAGGAAAGGAATGCTCCGGTGGTTCGGGCATGTGGAAAGAATGTATGATGAAAGAATGACTAAACAGATATACAATGCAAAAGTGGATGGATGCAGAAGTCGTGGAAAGCCACGACACACCTTCCATGATCAAATTGATCGATTGATGTACTAGCAGAAGGTGAGGTTAGGACCCTTAAGAACAGAGGAGCGTGCATGACAAGAGTTATGAATGTTAAAGAAGTGAGGTGTGTAAGAATAAGCCTAAATGGCGCTCTGCTGTTCGTGCCTACCCCGCAAGGGAACTGGCGTGAAGTTATGTATGTATGTATGTATTAAAATAACATCTCTATGTCATACTTAAGAAAATCATTAACTGACTATATCATTTATTCCAGTAACTATATACCATACTTTTAGTGTCTACAGAGTGAGGAGATTGTGAGTAAAATATAATTGATCACCAGTGTGCCACTGTCCGGCTGCGAAGTGTCGCGAGGTGGAATGCACGATCGAGACCGGCTCGTGCGCGTCGTGGTCGTGCAGCGGCACGTGCGGGCGCGTGCTCGCGTGCGGCGCGCACGTCTGCAGGGACGAGTGCCACCCGCCGCCCTGCAACCCGTGCAAACTACTCCCAGAAACGGTCATCACCTGCCCCTGTGGCAAGACCAAGTGAGTACTTATGTATGTACTGCACTACAGATAGATCGATAGAAAACTTTTACTTTTCATCACATAGATAGATAATACTTAATTGCTCACGAAATATACAATCTATATATTAATACGTGAAGCAAAAACTTTGTACCCCATTTTACTAAAATTGCACGGACAGAGGAGTATGAAATTTCCCACACGTATAGTTTATATAGAGAAGAAGCAAAGAATGCATTTTTTTTTTAAATTATGTATAAAAAATACATTAAATCAAATAAAAAAAACATTACTTACACTACCATATATTTGACACACACACGCATATATACTCTTTTGTTTATTGTAGTCTTTGACAACAAATTACTATGGTCTAATTTCGACCACGGGCGACCACTAATTTAAAAAATTGCACAATTACAATATTGTCATGGTAGAAACGATAGGTGGCCTTATCGCTTAAAGCAATCTCTTCTAGGCAACCTAATATTAAGGAATAATTTAACCTAATCTGGCGATGTATGTGGTGCAGATTATTAGCTAGATCATAAACAAACATACTTACACACATATCTATACTATAATAAATTTGTAAATGGTTCAAGTTTGTACAATACATTAAAAATGTGAAAAAAAATCAAGGCAGTCCATTCGGACAATACATTTTTTAGAATTTCTGTCTGTCTGTCTGTTAGAGCATCATGTGAAAACTACTGAACGGATTTAAATGAAATTCGAAACGGAGTTAGCTTATATCCTGGGTTGAAACTTAGGATACTTTTTATCCCGATAAATGGCATCGATTACTTAGAATAGATGACGCTGCAATTGCGATGTAGACAATCATGGCTGTAATTTAATAATACATTGTCAAGTTGCCCACATTCATTCATTACGTACTAGAGACTTCAAATCAGGTTGGCTGCGAAATTTCTTTATGTTTTGCTGTGCAGTTGTCTACACTATATTGACTTAGTTTCTTTGTAATTGTAGTGAATTGAACAAAAAACTAAAGTATTGAAGGTTTATATATATAAAACACCTTATTAAATTTTTATGTACGTAACAGGAAGCTACTGTCTAGGGTTTTTCACGCGTCATAGCCGCGGAGCAAACGCTAGTAATAAATAAGTAAATGACTGGGTGATATCCATCCTGGCACTTCCAGGGTGCAGTTGAAGATCGGTTTGGGCCACCTGTTGTCTGGCATTTGCTGAGATGCACCCATTTGCTACGATCGATAGACATGTTGTTTTTTCTTAATATAATATTCATTTTATATGTTTTTTTTTTAGGCATCAATGTTTTTCTTTCTTTCTAGTTCTAAGACCAAAAGTTTTTTAACAATATAGTTAATAACAGTGACACCATCTGAGACAGATTTTATCATCTTACAAAAGTCGTAGTCTCTCAGATTTTGAAGGAGCATATAAAATATTTACCGGCGAAACCGTTAAAACGCGCACTAGTTGAAATAATATTATCACCCTGAATTGAATCGAGATTATAGGAATTCCTTAGGAATACGAAATACACGTGTGTTAGTCGACGCAACTTTCTTTTATTTTAGCTAATAATAATATTCCGTAACTGTGCAGATTGGATAAAGAAAAGCGAAAATCGTGCATGGACCCGATTCCGCTGTGCGGCAACATTTGTGCAAAACCATTGGAATGTGGACCGGCGGGCGACAGGCACTTCTGCAAGATAGACTGCCACCAGGGTAAGACAGACAATATTTATTTTATCCAATGTTAAGTGTCTGGAGGCTTTAAAATATAATACTCGATTCCTACAGACTTTCATTTATAAATATGAGTTTTTGAGTGGTAGAGCCTGGTATCATTATTTTGATTATTGCTTTTGCAGCTGGCTCCATAGGTGTGATATCAATACTATCAGCTCGATAGGTGTGATTTCATTACTATGAGCTTGATAGGTGTCATATCTATACTATCAGCTCAATAGGTGTGATATCATTACTATCAGCTCGATAGGTGTGATATCATTACTGTCAGCTCGATAGGTGTCATTACTGTCAGCTCGATGGGTGTGATATGATTACTATCAGCTCGATAGGTGTGATATCATTACTGTCAGCTCGATAGGTGTGATATCATTACTATCAGCTCGATAGGTGTGATATCATTACTATCAGCTCGATAGGTGTGATATCATTACTGTCAGCTGGATAGGTGTGATATCATTACTATCAGCTTGATAGGTGTGATATCACTACTATCAGCTCGATAGGTGTGATATCATTACTATCAGCTCGATAGGTGTGATATCATTACTGTCAGCTCGATAGGTGTGATATCATTACTGTCAACTCGATGGGTGTGATATCATTACTATCAGCTCGATAGGTGTGATATCATTACTGTCAGCTCGATAGGTGTGATATCATTACTATCAGCTCGATAGGTGTGATATCATTACTATCAGCTCGATAGGTGTGATATCATTACTGTCAGCTGGATAGGTGTGATATCATTACTATCAGCTTGATAGGTGTGATATCACTACTATCAGCTCAATAGGTGTGATATCATTACTATCAGCTTGATAGGTGTGATATCATTACTGTCAGCTCGATAAGTGTGATATCATTACTATCAGCTCGATAGGTGTGATATCATTACTGTCAGTTTGATAGGTGTGATATTATTACTGTCAGCTCGATGGGTGTGATATCATTACTATCAGCTCAATAGGTGTGATATCATTGAAACAGTTAACCTTGAGCTAATCGAGTCTCATATGATGAGCGAGTTTCAAGGACTCACTTCTCCCTATTCCAATCCCATATCCCAATCCTCCTGTCTGATCTTTTTATGTGATCCCTCTTTATCACATCTGTAGGCTGGGAACGCGTCAGCTTCGCCGTTATATTTTACTTTGTATTGTAGTTATTAATATGGTGAAACCTGTATAACTGAAGACCTGAAGGGACCTATATTTCTATATCACTTCAGAGGTTTTGCATTAACCCACTTTCTTTAATAGGCAGGTTAACATGACAGCGGTCTTATTTCTAGAGGGTCCCACTATGAGCTGTCGTAATGTTTTCCACCTGTTTACATTTTTTATGTAAACAGGTGAAAATTTTAATATGAAAAGTTAATATAATGGCCTGACCTACTGGACCGAGACGTGGACATGACAGCAGTTTTGGTCCATAAATTCCAAGTCACTCAATAGGCTATGGAGTGAGCTATGTTGGGTGTTTTTCTTATGGATAGAATTAGAAATGATATCCGCGTAAGAGAACCAAAGTAACCGACATAGCTCGCAAAATTAACAAATTGAAGTGACAGTGGCCCGGTCACGCCTGCCGCAGGACCGATGGCCGATGGAGCAGACGAGTCCTGGAGTGGAGACCGCGTCTCGGTAAACGTAGTGTCGGACGCCCTCCAGCCCGATGGACCGACGACCTGTGCAAGGTCCCCGGTAGGCGATTATGGGAGGCCCGAGTCCAGCAGTGGGACTTTAATGGGCTGTTATTATTACTATATGCGCATTTTCAGGACCTTGTCCAGTGTGCCCTGACAAAACCGTCCTGCAATGCCGTTGCGGGCACTCGAGCCGCGACGTGCCCTGCGCTGATCTACCCGAAATGTACAACAATGTTTTCTGCCAGAAGAAATGTAATAAGGTAAACAATTAGAATAACATATAATTATAGCAATAAATATACTTTGCGAGCGGGGCCCTGCACTGCGCCCGCTTTAGTGCTGTGCGAGTCCGCATCGAACATGTTTATCGATTTCTATCTCGCTCACGTCTTAAAATTAAAAAAAAAACATTAATTAGACACAAAAGCATTAAAAAATTAAGATATGAACTGAAAAATAATTGTTATAAATATCCTGTCAATCAGACACTGTTTGAAAATATTACTTGATATAAAATAATGGTGATCATTTTACTCTCATTTAGTTGTATACCCAAAAAATTATCGATATTGACTATCTGGCGTATGACGTCACAATACTAGAGAATAGAGATGTGGACACATGTTACAAAAAATTCTCATATTTTACATGCAGATGTAGTAGATGGTAATAATTTTACTCCCACTATGTTGCGTACCCAAAAAATATTGATATTGTTTATTTGTTGATATTTGACGCCACATCACTAGAGAATAGCTGACTGTCAAATGAATCGAGATACTTTTATAAAATTACAGATGGTGTCTCATAGGTTTTATTCGAGCATACATACGTTATGACGTCATAGGGCATTAATTGCGTATACATGTGTGTATATGCATATACATATATGTACAATATACATATACGTCATTATAGGAACGATGGAGAAGTCATGTGTAAATGGTTCGAAGGTTTCCCGCGCATTCGGTCGTCAGTCAGGTTAAAAAAAAAAATTATTTTATTTATATAGAATAAGTTTTATTGTAAATGCGAAGGTGTGTTGCATCACACGCAATCTTCATAGGTTTACTACTAGGTGTTGCCTTACTACTATTTTGTGTTGTAAAATTGTTATTATAGATAAATAAATAAAAAATTGTTTGAAAAGTAATTAAAATCATTTCTATGATGACATTTTGAAATTTAGATGATAAGATGTTATTTTAACTCCTGTTCTTTTGTAATTATGTAAAAATATTTGTAACATGTGTCAGCTCCCGTATTGCCATCTCGATCTAGAACAAGATAGTATATAATTGTAAGAGAGTAATAATTATGTACGCGATTAGAAATTGTCGTGCGGCCGGCACCGTTGCCGCACGGCGTGCTGCGCGTGCGCATCGCACCGCTGCGCGCTGACGTGCGGCCGCACGCTCTCCTGCCAGACGCACCGCTGCGAGGAGTTCTGCCACACCGGCCATTGTGCACCCTGCCCTATAGTCAGTGAGTAGATTTTGATATAAAACATTGCATACTGTTATTGTCTTTATTCGATATACAACATTGACAGCTAATTATGTCAATATTTTTAATTTATTATAAAATTAATATAATTTATTTATTTATTACATATCCAACAGCTATATTTATAACTTAAAACAATCAACTCTGTTTAATATGAATGTTGCCAATTACTGGATACTTCACGCTTTACAGTGTATTTGTACAAGACCAAGACCGCAATAAAGAGTTTGTTTATGTTAAGCTCTATATAAATGTAGTATATTTAACAAAATAAAACAATGTAAAGTAATGTAAAATAAAATATGTAAAATAATGCCTGCTGTAGCGTCCCCTACATAGTATATGTTGTATATAAGTAACTAAAAAATAGTATTGAATAAATATACAGATATTCATATTATATATATTTATAATATTCATATATATAATGCAGTAATACATGTTATACAAACTAAAAATAAAATTATACAGACAACGGCGTGGATATTTATGGTGCCTAATAAACAGTTAAAATATCAGCCTAATTTTTCTAGTATCTTTGATTTATAAATTAATTTTGAATGATAGAAAATATCTATATCATTAAATTTGTTGTTATAAGTGGCGGTAAGACGAGCAAGCACTTCATTTAAGCCATAATTTGTTCTTCTACAGGGCACATGAAACAATTTGTTGTGGCTAGAGCGTGTTTTGAGATTTGACACTGCCGATTATTAATATGTAGAGCAAAAACTTTGTACCCTGTAGTGTAGGGAGCTCGCGTAAATGAAACATCTCGTTACGTGTGATCTTTTATTAACTACCTACATGCAATAATATCTTTAACTAATAACACCTACATAACATGCCCCTCTTTCGTAAATATAAACATTTGGAACTTAACAATTTAATGAATACATAATTATAAAACCTACATACTTTCTTCCCTCCCCTCTATGAATTACATATATTTTTGCTATTCACATAAATTCTCTTTACAGTAATAAAGAAAATAATGCAAGCGTTTTATTGTGAAATATAATTAATTTCATTTGTAGCTATCATTTTGAAATACATAAAAAGAATGTTAAACAGGAGTTTATTTGAAAATTTAACAACTAACTATATTAGAATGACACATTGAAAACAGTTTGTATTGACTATACAATTTATAGACATAACTGAGATATAATATTATGCTATAATCTAGCTTAAAACTAACCTAGACGGTGGACGAACCTGCCTACCAAAACATGTAGTAAACGTTTGTGTATGTTCATGACTATTATTTTGAAAATTTAAGTTTTGACCTGACCCACCGGCTACAGGTTCATCGAAATCGTCATATTTACCCGCGACTTTATAAGTTACGTTATTCTGTGGAACATCGGACTCATGTGGCGTTCGCATGATATGCTGCCTGTTCCTACGGTAGCGTGCACCACTCGGAGTGCTTACCCAGTAAGAGCGGGGCTGCGGCGCCGCGGCGTCCACGCGCGCGGGCACCCAGCGCCTCCCGCCACCGTGCTCGTAGATACGTACTCTTTCACCTGGCTTGAGTGGTACTAGTTCGCGAGTATTTTTATCATAATTATATTTTCTTACTCTTAATCTATTACTGCGTTTCTTTTTTATTACTTGTGTATCTGGGATATGGGCGTCAAGTAATTTATGGTAGGTTGGTAATCTCGTGTTTAACCTGCGACCCATTAGCAATTGAGCTGGAGAATAATCCTCGCCTGAAATAACGGTATTCCTAAAGTTTAATAATGCTAAATATGAATCGCTGCCATCTCTCGCAGCTTTCTCAAATAATCTCTTAACAGTTTGCACGTTTCTTTCTGCAAGTCCATTTGAACGAGGATAATATGGTGAACTGGTAACATGTTCAAACTCCCACGTCCTAGCAAACATTTCAAACTCTTGTGATTTAAATTGCAAACCGTTGTCTGATATTAATTTTCTTGGTATACCGTGTCGGGCAAATATGCCCTTCATTTGTTTGATGACACTTATGCTACGTAAATCTGACAAAGTAACTACTTCAACAAACTTTGAATAATAATCAACTACTAACAAGTAATAATTATTTTTGATTTGAAAAATATCGGTAGCCACCACCTCCCAGGGGCGGGCCGGTTGCTTATGGGGCTGCAGCGGCTGCTTGGGCTGCGCGTTGCGGTGCTCTGCGCATACGCCGCACTCGCCAACGGTGCGTTCTATCTGTGCACACATGCCCGGCCACCACATGACGTCACGTGCGCGACGTTTACACTTCTCGATGCCAAGATGGCCCTCGTGTATTCTTCCTAACATTTCCTTTCTTAAAGATGCCGGTATAACTACTCGGTCACTACGAAACAATACCCCGTTCACCGAATGCAACTCTTCTTTTACAGGCCAAAATAGTTTCGCTTCACTTCTAACTTTACTCTTTGACTCTGGCCATCCCTCATAGTAATAATTGATAACAACACTTAAAACTGAGTCTTTTTCCGTTTCTAATTTAATTGTTTGTAATTTATCACTGCTAAAATTGGTGTTCTCATACAGAGCTGCTACTTGAAGATCTATTTTACGCTGCATGCTACTGTCGTCCCCCTCACCTCTTTTACGCGGTAGGGGTATGCGTGATAATGTGTCCGCCACGTACATTAGTTTCCCTGGCACGTAATTAACCTGAAGTGTGTATTTTTGGAGAACCAACATCATTCTCTGTAATCGAACAGGTGTATCACATAATGATTTTTTAAATATCGATTCGAGAGGCTTGTGGTCCGTTTCTACGACAACCCGAGCGTGCCCATAGATGTACTGGTGAAACTTACTGCAACCGAAGACTATAGCCAGCATTTCTTTTTCGATTTGAGCCCATCGAGACTCTGCGGGGGTGAGGGTACGTGCAGCGAAAGCTATCGGCCTCCCGCCTTGTATTAAACAAGCCCCTAAGCCAGTCTGACTGGCATCTACTGAAACTGTTACTTCTTCATTCAGATTATAAAACTTAAGAGTTGGAGCTGTACTAATGTAATACTTAATTTTTTGAAAAACCCTATCATGCGATTCATTCCACTGAAATTCAACGTTCCGTTTCAGTAACTGTCTTAAAGGTTCCACTAGATCCGAATATCTATTTATAAATCGAGACAAATAATTGCACATGCCTAAAATTCGTTCTAACTCTTTCCTAGAAGTGGGAGCTGCCAATTCTTGTATTACTTTAACTCTTTCCGGATCAGGCCGCATCCCCCTACTATCAAAAATATGGCCTAAATACTTTACCTCTTCTACGCCTATTACGCATTTTTCGCGGTTGAAACGTACCCCGAATTCGGCAGCCCGCTTCAGTACGGCTTCTAACCTCGCATCGTGAATCTGCTTCGTGGGGCCGTGGACCAGAATATCGTCAGTATAAACTTCCACCCCCTCCATTGAGAACGTAGTGTACATAGCATTATGGAAAACCTCACATGCTGAACTTATTCCGAAAGGCAATCTCAAAAACTTATATCTGCCAAACGGAGTTGCAAATGTACATAATTTAGAGCTATCTTTCGTAAGCGCGAGCATGTAGAAGCCGTTGCTTGCATCTAAATGCGAAAAATATTTAGAACCAGATAAATTAGCGGTAATATCATTCAAAGTTGGTAACTGGAAATAACTGCGTTTAATCGCCTTATTTAAATGTCGCGGATCAATGCACAAACGTAATTTTCCTCCCGGTTTCTCTACCAGCACTATGCTGGAAACCCAGTCGGTAGGCTCGTTCACCCTTTCAATAATATTTAACTTTTCTAGACGCTCCAGCTCCTCCTGTAACCTTGGTTTTAATTTAACTGGTATATTCCGCGAACCACATACTACGGGAGGAACCGATTCATCTATTAATAGTTTATGTTCTCCCGGAAAACGACCTATACCTTCGAATACTCTACTATATATGTCTAACAATGGGTTAGAAGAGGCTACGCTATTTATATCTTGTACTCTTTCTATTAATTTTAACTCTGAACATGCTCTTCGGGATAATAAATTATTACATTTAACATTTAAAACATAAATTTTATGATAACATTTTATTGATCTAAATGACAATACTGCCTCGAAATACCCGAGCACTGGTAAAATACTTTTACTGACTTCGCGTAAGACAATGTTAGTGGGCTTCAGCATGCGTCCGCGGAACCCGGCGCCGAAGAAACTATCGCGCGACATAACGCACGCATCGGCGCCGCTGGCCAGCTTAAACCGTATCGGCGACTCGTTAACCGATATCGTTGCGTACCAACCTTTACACTCCATACTACTGATATCGGCCCTTTCGATACCATTGAGCACTACTTCAACCTCTTGTCCTTCGTTTTCGGAATCACTGCACAGTTCGTTTATTCCGTAAGTACGCTTACAACACCGCGCAAAATGCCCGTAACGGTTACACTTAAAACATCGCACCTTACCAGCGGGACACTGATCATACGCATGAACACTATTACACGATGAACACTTTCGTTGGTATTGGCCTCCAACGTGGCCCTGTTGTCTGCCTCCGCGCCAGCGTACCGCCCGCGGCGGCGTCGCCGCTGCCGCAGGCGCGCGCGCTCGCAGCGGCTCGATCTCGGCCTCGGCTCCCGTTCGCGCCCCGGCTGCGGCGCCCGAGCCGCTCGTCGCGCTCGCGCCCTGCCCGGCGTCTCCGCGTACTGTACCCGCCTGCTTGCACGCCACCTCGGCCGCGAGACACCAATTCGCAGCTTCCTCCAACTTTAAGTCCTTTTTTCTCAGCATTCTTTCGCGTAGCTGACTATCCTTTATGCCTCTTATTATTTGAGTTAATATTAAACTGTCTTTTAAATCGCCGAAGTTGCATGTCTTACTCTTTACTTTTAACGATGCGAAATATTTCTCGAAATTATGTTCACCCTGATACATTTCAAAAAACAAATGCCTTTCATAATTAATATTTTTCTGTGGATCGCAACGCTCGTTGAATTTGGCACATAATACGGCGTAATTTGTTTGTTCCGTGGCACTTAAATCGAACTCTTCAAATATATCTCGGCCGATTTTACCAATTACATGTAAAAATAATGCACATTTTTCTCGATCAGGGCTTTTGTCTTTGCCCGATGCGATTAAATACCAGTCAAATGTTTTTTTCCAATCGCGCCAATTGTCCGCCATGTTGCCCGCTTCGTCCATCGGTTGAGGTTGAGATATTGATATTGCACTTTGCACCGACATATTGATTTTTTGACATTAAACTTTTATTTATAACTTATTTATATATCTTTAACTACACTTTAAACTTATTTTTTATAACTATTCTCACACCTGACACCATGTAGTGTAGGGAGCTCGCGTAAATGAAACATCTCGTTACGTGTGATCTTTTATTAACTACCTACATGCAATAATATCTTTAACTAATAACACCTACATAACATACCCCTTTATATGAAAATTGCGCGAACGGAGGAGTATGAAATTTCGCACACTTATAGTTTATATAGAACGCTAATATTTTTTTTTAAATTATACATAAAGAACTACCATGTATTTGACACAAACACGCATATATACTCTTTTGTTTATTGTTAAAGTCAAATTAACAGTATTATAGAAGTAAAAGCACAAACAACAGAGCGCCATTTAGGCTTATTCTTACACACCTCACTTGCTTCTTCGACATTCATAACTCTTGTCTTGCGGGGTTTGCGCCTACCCCGCAAGGGAACTGGCGTGAAGTTATGTATGTATAGAAGTATAGTCTTTGAAATTAATTATTACGGTCGAATTTCGACCACGGTCGATCACTAGTTGTTTTAATGATATGTACCTATCATTCTTAAAGTAACGTAAAAAATACTTCACAAATTATTATATTTATTCATTTATTCGTTAGGGCGGTACCTGAATATTCGGCGCTTTGGCCTAGAGCGTGATAGCGTCGAATATTCGGTATTCGGCCAAACCACTATTACTATTCGTGGCGTCTTTACTGTTGGTCATAAAAAACGATAACCACAAGTTGTATGTGTAGGTTTTGAAGAGTTAACCTGCGAGTGTGGCGCTGAGGTGCTGTTGCCACCGGTGCGTTGCGGCACGAAGCCGCCGCCTTGCACGGCACCCTGTCGGCGCGAACGGCCTTGCGGACATCCGCCCCACCACTCGTGCCATTCTGGGGACTGCCCCCCCTGTGTGGTGCTCACCACCAAGCGCTGTCATGGCGGACACGAGGTAATGATGCTTCTTCTCAAAGCTGGATACATCCCTGTTAATATTATAAATGCGAATGTAACTCTGTCCGTCTGTTACGCTTTTACGGAAAAGCTACTGAACCAATTTGGCTGAAACTCAGTATATATAATTTAACAAATTTTTCCTATGCAATTATGTAACTATATATTAATAAAAATGTTTTATGCAATAATAAGGAATGACTTTAAATTATGGTTAATTTTTTTCAAAATTTCTCGAATTATCACATTGCATATGTTCTGTAGAACGTAAGCAACTTTTAATTTTTATAACTTTAAAATAAACTACTGTTTCAAATAATATATTTAAATATATGTATATATATTCAGATATAATCTAAAAGTAGTTAAATTATTTTCGCTGCCGAGGATGAACATGGGATACTTTCTATCCCAAAAAATGGGATAGTTTTCGGGATAAAAGTATATTTTTCTGTTTGTCTGAAACGTTTTCACGGAAAACGTATTGGAGAGAGTTACTTTCGCATTTATAATATAAATAGGGATTAGAAAGGATGTATCAAATATGCAATTGACATCGCAATTATTCTTATTTCATGGGAGGAAATGAAATGAAATAGGAATATCATAAGTGTGTATATTGACAGGAGAGGAAAACAATACCCTGCTCTCAGGAGGAATTTTCGTGTGGTCTTCCGTGCGGGAAACCGTTGCCCTGCGGAAAGCATACCTGCATAAAGACATGCCACAAAGGACCTTGTGATACAAGCAAGTGAGTATGAACCTTAATTTTTAATATTTTTATCATTTTCTTGTCCATATTTGTCGAGTAAGTAATATAGTTCGGAATACTTCAGCTGTTAGCTCCTAAATAAAATTATTTATCCCCCCCAATTACAGGGAATTTACTGTAGTCATATGGAAATAGGAATATGTTAATTTGGCAATTTCATTTATAAACTTCGGTCTTTTAGAGTCTTCCTCTTCATAGTTAAAAAAAGTTAGAGGGAGATAATTCTCACAACGTTGGAACCTTTCCGACTACCTATTGTCTTTTAAATAAATAAAAATTAAGAAACATCATTATCTTTTTCAAGATGTATACAGGAAAAAAAACTAGTCATATGTATGGCGGCTTGGCGGCTGTCCACAACTGTTTTTGCAAATAAAGATTGATTTATTACACAAGTCAACATCTTTTTTTTTTTTTGTTGCCCTAGATATCTCTACAGCTTTTTATAATTTCTAAATATTGAAGTACACAGGGTGCAAATATAGTCATGGAAGTACTGAATTTTCTCTGGCTTTTAAGTTTTTTAGAGTGAATGTGAACATGAAAGTTACATTTTGTCCACAATTACCTGGTTTAGAATAATATGGAACAGGTAGATCACTTCCACTAGGACCTAAATGTAATGGTGGCTTTTCCACCATATCCACCATATCCACCATATTGGCTGATTACGTGTATATAGCATAATTTTATAGTGTTATACAAACTACGCCTTTCATTAAAATATCGCCTATGTAGACCCAGTAGTATTTGAGAGAAATGACTGACCAAGACCTGGAAACCGGTATAAAAAGTTGAACCGGTTACAGGCTAAGTACAATGGACCAAATCAACGTGAACCACCTAAAAATCTAAAATCGCCTTGCAAAAACTTTCTGTAATAGCGCCAGGACACTCACACAAGTAAAACATCAGTTTTAAGGGGCGGGGTTTTATTGTAACCTGTTTCGGGTCTTACAATCGCAATAAAGAACACAATTTCCTGCGGCCTGGCGGCCTGTCGTAAGAGGCGACTAAACAACCCACAGCCAGGTGGTAGGGTATTTGCTCGACTGGATGGCGATCACCCCTGGTCTAGAGTATGCCGCCATAACAACCTTGTGTTGTGTTCCGGCATTAGTGACCAGGTTCCAGTCTCCTTTAAGAGAGCAGCAGCGCATTTGTAGCACCTTTGGTGTTGCAAATGTCCATAGGCGATGGTAACCGCTTTCCATCAAGTGGGCCGTCGGCCTGTCTGCTGAACTCCTGCAATAAAAAAAAAATTAAAAAAAATAAAATCGAAGTCCGTAAACAAAGCGAGAGCAGAATACAAAAGAAAAAGGGCATCGTCAATCGGCAAAGTATATATTGCAACTAAACACAAGTAACCTGTGTGCAGCCACGTGGTACAGCATGTTTTTAGTCTTTGTTTTTCTTTCTTTCGTAATTTGTTGATAGAGATAGAATGATACTTCCTGTTCTCGCGGACTAAACCGGTTAATTCAGGTTTAATAACGCTTTAAAGTTTGAACTCCGAACGAAATAGTTGACAAAACCGGTTATAACCGGTTGTAGTGTCTATACATTTTTAGTTTAGGAGGGAAGGGTAAAATGTAAGAAATACCAAACCCAACGAGCGCTGTAATGACACTGATTTTATTACCGAAAATATGCAAATATAAATGTGTTGTTAATAGGGATGGGCCGAAATTCGTTTTACATTCGGTTTGACCGAATTTCGGCAGCTTGAGCCGAATTTCGGCGTCCGGCCGAAATTCGGTTTAAATGCCGAACATTCGGTGCATGGAAGAAATAAAGTACCTACTTGCACTATTTTGACTGAAGTTCATAGAAATCATATCTATCATAACCGTAATATAAAAATTGTCATCTATATACTCATGGTCATTTATTTTAGTTAGGAACATGTAAACCTTAACGTTCAATGTGATAAAAATATTTAAAATTAGTTCTTGATTGAGTCTGCCTAATTAAATAGACATCAAATTAAAACGAAAATAAAATAAACTTATTATTCTTCTACGAAACATCAGTAAGTGGTGCAACTGCTTAATTATAATGCGTAACTTGAATTTAAAAAAAAAGCACGTCAAAGGGACATCAGCAATTACAACTTTAATTTTGACTTTTTACGAATGGTGATTTTTTTTCAATCAAAAGTCTAAAAATTTTATCCACATACTCGTACTTAAAATTTACTAGAGGCAGTCAACAGGTCACGATGTGTTGCTCTTGAGAAAGCGTGGAGAAATCAAACCGAAGTTCGTATTCGGTTCAAACCACATTCGGCCCATCCCTAGTTGTTAAGCATTAGGCTGCAGTTGTTTACTTGTAAAATGTATTATTGTATTGTAGATAATTTGTACGCCGGTTAATTTTTGTTGGAAAATCTTTTAAGGAAAAGATTGTGCTTTCGGTTCGATATTTTCTATTGAAGTAATTTAAATTGTATTCCATACAATAGGATACTTTGTCTTTTTTTTATTTTTTATTGCAGGAGTTCAGCAGACAGGCAGACGGCCCACTAGATGGAAAGCGGTTACCATCGCCTATGGACATTTGCAACAACAAAGGTGCTAAAAATGCGCTGCTGCTCTCTTAAGGGAGACTGGAACCTGGTCACTAATGCCGGAACACAACACAAGGTTGTTATGGCGGCATACTCTAGACCAGGGGTGGTCGCCATCCAGTCGAGCAAATACTCTACCACCTGGCTGTGGGTTGTTTAGTCGCCTCTTACGAGAGGCCGCCGGGCCGCAGGAAATTGTATTCTTTCTCCGTTCCTGCACGGATAAAAATTAGCCATAGAAAGGTTTTATTGCAACAATTTTAAACCGGTTCCAAGCCTTGACTGTGACATACACACATAGACGGATACATTCGTAAGGTTTCCATTTCTACAGAACCTTTACATAAAGGATACAAAGCTTTCTCTTCACGTATTTTTGTGTCGGAGGATATTATAATTAAATAACCGAGGCAAGAGAGTTTCATTTAGGTATTTACTTGGTAGTAGTTAAAAAGTTAATGTCTGTCTGTACGTCAGCCAGGAGAATCCTTACTTCCTTACTAATGTTATAAATGCGAAAGTCTGTAAAAATGGATGTATGTTTGTTACTCTTTCACGCAAAAACTACTGAATGGATTTTGATGAAACTTTACAGTAATATAGCTTACATATCAGAATAACACATAGGCCATAATTTATAAAGATATAGTTTGAATTATCCAAAATATAACGATTTTCCCGGGAGAAACCGCGGGCGCAGCTAGTATACTATAAGTGTGCGAATTTTCATACTCCTCCGTCCGCGCAATTTTCGTGAAAAGGTGTACCAAAATTTTACTTCCCATATTAATATATAGATTCCATACTACAATAGGATACTTTGTTTATGACATTAGCCATGAAAATATGTTTTTACAACAATTTTAAACCGGTTCCAAGCCTTGACCGTGACCTACACAGATAGACGGATACATTCGTAAGGTTTCAATTTCTACAGAACCTTCACATAAAGGATATAAAGTTTTCTCTTCACGTATTAATGCGAAGATCGTCCAGGTGCACTCAACCGTGCAACGAGAAGCGTCCGAGCTGCGGGCACCCGTGCGCGGCGCCGTGCCACTTCGGCAACGCGGAGGCGAGCGTGTGCCCCAGCACGACGCCCTGCCGCAGGCTGGTGCGGGCCACGTGCCCCTGCAAGCGGAGGCAGGCCGAACGGCCTTGTTGCGAAAACGCGCGCGACTACGCCAAGTGAGTGCTTCTCTTATTTATTTATGAAAAACCTACAGCTAAATACATTTGATTAGATAACTATAATTAACAAAAGGAAGCCAATGACAGGTTTTCACGAATACAATACATACATACATAACTTCACGCCAGTTCCCTCGCGGGGTATGCACGAACAAATTACGGGTTTTCACGAATTTAGATAACTATAATTAACAAAAGAAAGCCAATGGTTTTCACGAATACATACATACATAACTTCACGTCAGTTCCCTTGCGGGGTAGGCACGAACAAATTACGGGTTTTCACGAATACATACATAACTTCACGCCAGTTCCCTTGCGGGGTAGGCACAAACGAATTACGGGTTTTCACGAATAAATTAGTCAAATTTATTATTAAATTGAGTTGCCACTGAACAGTGGAGTAGCTTGTCTTAGATGGGCCCTGTATCAAAATGTGTTTGGTTTTTTTTTTATAAAAGAAACAAAAAATGCTCGAATTTAGTTGAAATAATAATATTGATTATAAGTTATTACTTAATGCTCCTAGAAGTTAAGTTAAACAAATCGATTCAAATAAAAGATACACTTTTCTCACCATTTTTTCGGCAAGCTTCTTTATTTATTTATCAAATCGTCCATAGTTGAAAACAACTTTAGTTTTTCTAGATTCTCTGCCTCTATAGACAATAATGACAAGTCTGATAGCCGTTCCTGTTGGCCCATCAGTTATTCTCAAAAATGTTATTCTATAAAAATTGTGGATAACATTTTAGGAATTTTTACTTACACACTTTCGAGGCCCCTGTATCTTGGGGGCTCCGTATCATTGATACGGCTGATACGGCGGTAACTACGCCCCTGAGCCTAAAGACAAGCAGACGGCCCGACTCTCTCCCGAGAGAAATCCGTTTGAGAAAACCAAGGGCGTGTGGCATTCGCCACGTTAGGGTTGACGGGTACTAACACCCCCGCAGGAATATACAACTACCACTTACCATCCCGCCCACTAAAACTCCTGGGGTCCGATTCTGCTATTTCAATAATAATTTCAATTACATCTTGACGTTGCGAAAATATTCAAAGTACGATTTGCGATACTGTTAAAAGATCGTATTCTTCTACTAAATCCACAATATCTTCTCGATATCGTCGCAGCAGAATAATAGCAGAAAAATTGGTATATTACCATTAACAGAAATGGCGTTAGTAGAAATGAATATTGAAAAACTACCAATAATTTAAATTTTGTTAATATTTATAAAGATAGAGTCGGGCACGCCCGTGGCAAGCCATTGGAATTAACAGAATACCGAAATCGCTCACTCGTCATCTGAACATATGATGACCAGGCCGGAGAACTGGGCCTCTCCGGCTACCTCAGGCTCTCATAGGAGGTGAAATACCGACGACCCATCTGATGGTAAGCGGTTACCGTTGTAGACGTTTACAATATTATAAAAATGTCACAAACTCGTTTCTGATCACGGAGAGGGCTGAAACATGGCCACAGATTCCGGAACATGGACTGTTTTGGCGGTAGGCTCCTAGATCTGGGGTGGTAGCTATCTGGATAGGCAAATGCCTTACATTCCGCAGAAATATACTAATTTCTGCGGTATTTCGCTGTTCCTGTACAGATAAAACTATGTCAGAGTCTACAACACGAGACTCTGTGGATGAACTTCTTATAAGGAGACAATTATAGCTTTTTAGATAAAACTTGTCCCATTCGCAATAGAAGACTTACGACTCTTCTCTTCTCACGACTTTCACCTGTTTGTATACATTTTTTATTGCCGGAGCACAGCAGACAGTCTAACGGCCCAACTGTGATGGAAAGTGGTTACCGTTGCCTGCCATACCATGCCAGATGGGACTGGAACCTGGCCACTAATGCCGGAACGCAACTAAAGATCGTTATGGCGGCATGATCTAGACCAGGGGTGGTAGCCATCCAGACAGGCAAACACCCTACCATCTAGCTGTGGGTTGTTTTGTCGCCTTTTACGACAGGCCGCGTGGCCGCAGGCATTAGTATTTCTCCATTCCTGCATGAATAAATAAAATTTTCTCTGGGGAAGGATTTAATATGAAAATAATTTATACAACAGGATGATGAGTGCGCTGGCCGCAACCAAAATGCAAGAAGGAGGTTCAGTTGATCTTTCGGACGTACAACGTCCCGGATCTATGTTGAAAACGTAAGTTATTCAAGTACCTCGTGTTGCACTTTTAACCGTTATATACTCTTTTGCAAACAAAACCACATTACAAAACTTAACTATTCCAGTTCCCACTAGAATACTTAGCCTTTATTATTACCACTGAACTGACCGTTGCATAAAAATGACAAGCATATTTTTGAGCCAGCCAGCCAGTAGTTTCTAAAACCAATGCTAATGAAAAGTAACTTTGTAGTTCACCAATACACTCATAATTAGCGCCACAACGCCTTTGTGGCGCTGGCCACAGCCAATATTCTTAAAATATTAATAAAAAATAATTGACATTGACATTGCTTTTCAACGATCAATTGCAGTTTTATTTCATTTTAATTAATAAATTATTTTTAGTGGGTCTATCCTTGCCCACATCTGGTGACCTGTCAGTCGGAAAATGGCCCAAAAGGCGCTAATCAAATAGATATAAAAATACAATGACAGCAGCCTTTCCAGCGCACTGACGTCTGTCATTGCCACTGGACAGGTTGCCGTGACATTATTTTTGTGCCTATTTGATTGACGTCGTTTTGGCGCTGAGTACGAGAGTCTTAGTGAACTAGGAAGTTATGTTTGCAATAATATACGTTACATAGATTGTCGCAAGTGGTGTTTCAATGTAACACAAAAAATGCTTGTATTTATATCCCATAATATTCTATACTCTCAGAAATAGAAACAAGCGTTTAATCTATAATATTATAAAATTCCAAAAATGCTGTCTGTACATTGAAGTTATTTAAAAAAAACAATGGTATAGACTATGATATGAACGATGCAGAACACGATGCAATTTATTTTTTTGGATTTCTTGTCTGTTTGTTCGGAATTCACGTAAACACTATATTATATTATTATTATTATAAATGCCCCACAGCTGGGCTCGAGCCTCCCATTATAGGGGAACAGACGGTGTACCCGCCACGCTTGACCAAGGCGGCTTGGCAGGTTTGACACCGGTTATCTCGATATGCAGGTAGCATCACGATGTTTTCCTTCACCATTGTTAACACGTGGTAATTGTAACAATATGTTTAGGTCACAAAACTGCCCGAATGGTGCATGCGTTCCGGCCAGTATCGAAACCGCACCCTTTGAGTTTGGGACGCGTGTGCTATCTACTAAAAACTACTGGGCCAATTTTGATGCGGTTTTCGCTGATTGTAAATTCTTAGGCTAAAAATCTGCGCTACGTTCTACGCCTAGGAATCCCGCTCGATTTTTTCTAGGAATTATTTAAAATGGCCAAATTTAAAAAAAATCGAATTCCAATGTGTGTTTTTTTACTGATCGATAGCAAATTTTATGTAATAAAAATGTGTGATATTTTCATGCCGGGAATTTTGTTTGAAGTTGTTCGACTGGATAAAAATTAGCTTCTACCAACACAAGTCATCACTAAAACGCGATAGCTTACATCCTTTTTTAAATGCTGCGGTACTTTGCGTGCCGGAAAAATCCCGCGGGAATTTCAAGTGAAGCGTCGACGAAGTCGCGGGTATATCCTAGTATGTATGTGTGTGAAGTTTGGAATGCGACGACGAGTGCCGCGTGGAGGCGCGCACCCGCCAGCTGGCGCTGGCGCTGCAGATCCGCAACCCGGACGTGTCCGCGAAGCTGGCGCCGCGCTACAGCGAGCACGTGCGCACCACCGCCGCCAAAGAGCCCGCCTTCGCCCAGCAGACACACGACAAGCTCACCGAACTCGTGCACCTCGCCAAGAAGGTGAGCACAAATAAACGGTTTTCTAACAAGAACTTTGTTATTTAAAGCCAAATAAAACAGAGAAAAAACAAAACTTATGCTAAACAAAAAAAAAAGCAGATTTTTAGTTTTTATCTTTTTAGGTAGTACCATATTTTAAGAACCTCGCTAACTCCAGAAAAATAATCTTGAATGTTTTAAGAATCGATACTCGCTTACCATATAATTAAATTGAGAGCATTGTTGTCTGCTTCTTTAAACCATTACACTAATAAGAATCTAGATATATTACACGCCAAAATATGGATATACCTGCGTAATATTCTGTTGCTTAACACTTTTTTATTTTGTTAGTTGGTTAATCGATTACTTTTTCATTTTCGACAACTTTTTGTTTGTAGACTTGCGTTATTTTCAATAATTTATTATGCCTACCTCAAAACAACTTTTTGAAGTGACAACTCCTATAGGCCTGAGCCGTCACGCCCGGCTATGTAACGCTCGTTCGTGCTCGATTCGACTAAGAGAGCGAGAGAGAGATACAATCAACGCGTCACTGCTATAACTCGCCTTGGGCCCGGTTCCTATATCTTACCGACCGTACGTTTGCCTTACTGTAGGTTAAAATTTCATATATTTTATAAGCTTCATACATGTAATGTCAAAATTCAACCGATAGTAGAGCTAGGGAATGAGCAGTAAGATATAGGAACCGACCATTGATGAAGTTTTCATTTCTGTCATATGGTCTTAAGCACACGTTAAGTTTTTTATGAATGTATTACGTTTGCGTTTGACCACTGTCTCACCTGATGTTGTGTAATGACGCGGACTATCGAAATAAATCCATGGAACAAGAAAATTGCCGGATTTCTGTATCTTATGTTACGTTTGCATTAACCCGACCTTTAATATGTGATTTTAAAGAAAAACTATTCTATCGAAATATCTTGTATATGAAAATCGAATTTTTGATGAATTTAGTCCGCAAATATTTCTTTCGAGATAAATTTGTTACAGTACGCGCAAAACTCATATGCGCTTCGACAGAAGTGAGCTCCGTGACTTTGTGCAGTTTATGTTAACCTTTAAAGGTTAGATAGATAGATAACACTTTATTATTCACCAAAATAAACAATTACAAAAAAAATACACAATTACAATACTTCTTGGCAAAATAACATGCAGCCTTATGCTTAAAATGGGAGACCCATTTTAATCATAAGGCTGCAGGCAACCTACCTTAAAATAAATTCTTAAATAATCTAGCGATGTAGATGGAGCAAAAAACAAGATAAGACTACAATTTAAATATACATACACTAATTTATAAATGTAATAAAAATAAAGTTCATTACAAGTACTTAACAGTGAGAAGAGCGGAATAGATGCTATGCGAGTCCGAATATTGGACGAGCGAGACCGCAGCAGTCTCCCTTTACGTACGCGTGAAACTTTGATTGTGTTCTGCACAATGACTTGTAGAAACTTCAAGAACGCATTTAAGTTTTGCATGTACTCTACGTATTCAAATTGGTAACCGATTCGTTTGAAAATAGAACTACACAGGGAAATAGTGTTTGATAGTCCTCCAAAAAAATCCAATGATGATAATAATAATGTTTTTATATATGTTATTATAATAATAATAATGTTGTGTTGTTGAATAATAATGTTTCTTGTTAGTCAAAGCAGAAAACTCGTTCGCACTCGTTCCCGTCGATGAACTGGCAGAAGCGGCAGTTCATACATGAGCTGTGCGAGCACTTCGGCTGCGAGAGTGTCGCCTACGACGCTGAACCCAACAGGAACGTCGTCGCCACAGCCGACAAGGAGAAGGTTATTTTTTTTATATATCATAATCTATTATTAGAAATAGCTGGCGAGAAGTAAGCCTCACCGTGACGTCATCCAGATGGCGCGATCATGATATCAGGTAGATGGTGTGATCAAACTGGCAACAAACCGGAAAGCTGGAATAGGCGCACGGACAGTCTAATCAGTTGAGATACTTTTTCCAAACTTACATAAAGGCTACGTTCCATAAGAGGCTCACAACGACCGCGATTTTTCCCGTTCCACTTGCTTGCCGGCGTTACAATCGTAAACCCAAGTGGAACGGTTATTCGACCTACCTCTTGACATGGATCGTGAACGCTGTGTGATCGAAAATGATGACGTCAGTGTCGTTTTCGCCACGACCATAACGACCGTGGTCGCCTTGTGGAACGGCTAACGGAACATTTTGGGCGTTGTGAGCTACTAACGGAGCGCGTCCAAAGTCGCAGCCTCATAGACTTTTTAAAATCGTATCTGTTTATGACGTCATAAGTAGGTACAAGTAAAAGGAGTCAGAAAACGTATTAATAATTATTATTTTAAAATAATTAAAATTAGTTGTATGATAAGATGTTTTTTTTTTATTGCAGGAGCTCAGCAGACAGGCAGACGGCTCACTTGATGGAAAGCGGTTACCATCGCCTATAGACATTTGCAACACCTAAGGTGCTACAAATGCGCTGCTGCTCTCTTAAGGGAGACTGGAACCGGGTCACTAATGCCGGAACACAACTCAAGGTTGTTATGGCGACATACTTTAGACCAGGTGGTAGCCATCCAGTCGGGCATATGCCCTACCACCTGGCACCCATTATTTTAACGCCTGTTTTTTTACACTTAAAGCTGTACCGTCGTACATTCACCGCTTCCTATTTTAACATTGTTTTACAAAAATCATTCGTTCTGTACATCATTGTTTTCGCGAACGATGCTGAGGGTACCGAATTACCGATGTTACCTTATTTAGAGATGTGAACAGTTGTTACCATTAACATTTGTGTACACACATCGTTGGTTGGTTGTAGATCGTTATGAATTCGAATATTATTTGTATCCCTTGTTGAACCTCTCGAGAACGGATGCCAATATCGTCGATGAACAATGTTATTACAAATACGACCATCCCTATTCATATACTTTCGAAGGCATCAAACATATATTACACTCATTGTTTTATCGATAGCCATACCTAATAGGACAATTGATTTTTCGAACACCTGAGGTGTTTGTTTATTTCAGTTTTCATAAATATCGGCCCGGAAACTCCTTTTTTGTGCTTTTTGCTATTACATATAATTTGGGATTTGGCTATCAAAACGCTTTGGAACAAATCACTCTATATATCGTATGATGGCTTGAATTATTGTGTCTTCCATCTTAATTCAAGTTTATAATTGAAGACATGAGTAAATGAAATGGATATGTTACAATAGGTAAATATTGATAAATTGGCCTACAAAGCTCTTTTACTATCACTTTACTACACATATAACTCCTTCATTACTTACTATTTTCAAAATCAAATTTAAAAAGCGTTGTTTTAAGTTCTGATATGGTTTCCTTGCCTGTTTACATTACATATTTTACACATTACATTTTCCTTTAACGTATTTTTTTAATGTCACAAACCTCCTTCATCTACTCATGTCTTCAGTTGTCGGTTCCAGTCTTGGTTGCCGGCAATGAGTATCCTGGAGGTATTGTCTCGTGAGGCGGGCAAGAGGCGTGTCCCGGGACCAGTGCTCCGAGCATCCACTTCTTCGACGCCTCTATCATCGTCCTCCGCTACGTCGTCTTCGACGTCAACTGCTACCAAGTAAGACTGGTCACACCATACTTAAACTTCTAAGATAACAACTTTCTATCAAATAGGCCGTTAACCTATCTCCTGTATCATAGTAATAATTAAAAAACCATAGCCCGGCCATACACCTGTAAGTTTTGCTCACATAAGACTAAGGCTAAACGCACCAGACTCAGCTGTAAAAGGGTGAGTTTGGTATTGACAATCGTATTGTGCGCATAGATTTATAGATTAGATTATGCGAAGAAAATTATTAAAAATATAACTATATTTATACTATAAATAACATTTAAAAGCTCAGTTATGAACAAAACTTAAATGCGTCCTTGAAGTTCGTACACGTCATTACTCACAGCACAATTATAAGGTTTACTTGATGGAGTGTTCAGTTCTGAGATGCGAATTAGTATAATTTCCTTCATAAATATTTTGATTTTACAGTTTATTAAAAAAAATAGTCCCGGATAAGCCGAATACCGGATATCAGCTTTATCTCTAAAATAAATAGTAATAAATAAATAATATTACAGATCAGCAAGCGGATGGGCGACTTTAACATCGACCAACGCATGGGCCGCCCGTAGTCAGGCAAAACAACAACAAGCCGAGAAGAAAATCGACTATTTCGACAACCCACCAGAAAATTAACAAAGCCGTATTTAGCTCAAATTGTCACACCTAGCCGGCAAACCTTGCAGATAAGTGGTATAAACAATCATTTACTCCAAAAGCCTCTTTTTATCAAATGATTGAACGGTAACATATCAAAGTTTATTGGGCTTTCTATAATTGAGTACAGATTTTGCAGATCAACACACAATGTAAAGAAATAATTAACCTTTATTAGAATGCTCACAGTATCCAAGCGTTATTATATATACTTTTGATTTAAAATCTAACTTATTACTGTACATATCCGGAATGAACGCATAAACTTTTATATTTAAAAACTTTTAGTTGACTAGGTCAATTTTTGATCCAGACCATATATCTTCAAGTAAAGTATTTTAATATAATATGCTTCTTCCCAATATTTGTGGCCTAAACCGGAATCATGGAGCAGACTGCGAACCCTTTCCTGATGATTTAAACGACCTGTAATCCCATTTTGTTGAGATGAATATGAAATTGTTTTTTCATGAGTTATTATTCAATTTAATAAAAAAAAATTACTGTAATACTCCAAAAAATCGTCTATGGTAACCGTCTCAATCTCTAAATCAGTCTTATTTTCAACCACATTTTGAAATTGTTCAAGAATTTTTATTTGATTTTTACTTTACAGAAAATACACATGTTAGAAAAATTTTCAGTTAAACGAGTTTTTATTTTACCAGCTCAAAGTCCCAAGTTTTTGGGAATTGCATTTTTTTATTTGCTCTCAATGCAGGGAACACATGATAGCAGTGGTGATTCCTTAAAATCACCTTTAGCAAGGCCATCACAGAGTAAAACTAAACCTTTATAACTAAGATGTCGCAGTACAGTGGGCCATAATTCAATACAATTAGTTGTATGAGATAAAAGGGTATGGCGCCTTGCACAATTTGCAGTATGTCCTTTGATAGCTTATATGAGCCAGGCCACCAGTATCACGCTCTCACATCTTCTGATTTAATTATTGTAAAGTTTTACACACGACGCGGCAAGGTGGATTAATTTTAAGCTCGTATTAAAGATTTTGAGTAGAACCTTTTAAGTTGGTATGCGTGCGTAGCGGGCGAGTTTTGCAACGTCTCTTTTTGAAACAGAAACGTGTAGGAGGAGGGAGATTTTGAGTACGGAACAACCTGTTAGTTTGGTTTAACCATTTTTGATTGATTGGTTTTCATGATTATTTCCAGAACAAGCTCAATCAGGTGATAACTATTATCTACTGATTGCGATTATACATTAGATGTTGAAAAAATTGGCTTTGCATTAGCAAAAATGTCCTCTTTAGCAAAATCTTTCCAACCTTTGTTGTCAAAAATTAACACTTTTCCTTTCTGGGGAATCTTATCAACATAATATAACAAATTACTGGCAATGCCTGAAACAAACGATGCATCATAGGCAGTTTTTCCAACATTATTATTTAGAAATACTTTCACATTACCAAAATCATTACTAAACGGATTTTGATTGTTGGCAACTTTGTATGTTTTATAACGACAATTAGAAAAATTTGCCAACGGACAGACGGCTCGTCCATATTATCTTTCGGAATACCTCAGCTAGCTCTAGACCTGCCAGGTGTCGGAAATGAGGCAATAATTGCAAGGGTAGGCGGTAGTCGATTCATCCGTCTTCGTGGATTAATATAACTGTTTAACTTATTTTTCGCGAGATTAGCATTTTTTTTTATCAACTCCCTCTTTAATGTATCGTATTTGAAGTGACCAGAGGTGACACGATTATGTATGTTGTTACTTCAGCTACAAAACGATGTTCCAACTGGGAGATGACTTATTAAAATCTCGTTTTGTCGTCCGAAATTGGGATTGTTAAAAAAAAATTACTCTCTGATTTTATATTTTTATTACGTAAAATAGGGTATTTTAAGATACTAATTTCATTATTTTTGTGTTCTAAGAGTCAACCACATGGCACAATTTTCTGGCCAAAAGGATGGTAATCATAGGTCAATTTCAATAATATCGGATGTTTCGCCGGATGCCTCAATATTATTCCCATACACGTTGTTATGGTTTTTCATAATTGCGAAAAACATGTTTTACAAAAAATAATTAATTGAATTGAAATAAAACTCCAATCAATTTTTCAACTCACTGACAATGTCATATCTTCTTCTAATTAATCTTTTTAAGATTGGTTATTGTGGCCAGTGCCAGAATCATATGTTTTACTACAGCCAAAATTCACTAACCGTTAAATTGCTTCACAAACGCTTTCCATTAGACATTGCTGTAGTTAGCTGAACAGTGTTATCACAGTGGTATACGTTTTGGCCATCGATCTCCGGCCTTAATGCGGGGCCTGATGTGATCTTTATGACAATGGTGACAAATTTTTAGCTGTTGTTTTATCCCCTCGCTTCAGTCGTTTTATAATTGTCAGAAGACAGTTTACAGTGTGACCCTTCTATTGCCATAATCGATGGATCATATTATTCAGGTAATCCAATTAATAAGACTTAAGCTAACTCTTCATCTTAGATAGATTTGAGATGAATGATTGATTTTATATTCTTATATAATTCTCTTTTCAGTGACAAACGCGGTTAATGCCTTAATTTTCAAACGCATTTAATATGTTTTGCCTTCTTAGGCCGTATTGGCCTTTTTCAATAATAATCATCAGTATAGATATTCAGACAAATCTTTGTCAGAAAACGTAGATCGTCATTAGAAGTATGTAAATCAGTTTAAGTACAATGCCATAAGCCAACGTCGATTAAAAACATCTTCATTTGAAACTTCTAATTGGTATTGTTATTATTGCCTTCTAATTTTTGAATTAAATATAAATTTGGAGGAAAAACTTATCTCCGCCATTTTGTGCATACATTTATATCGCCACCAGAGCACAAACTTGAGTAATGTGAATCTTGGTCTATTATTTACAATTAACTCTTTCGGGTTCATAACCTGTCAAGATTATAGGCATTTAATTGAAAAATACTAATGTATATGATTTTAGAGCATGTGTTTGATAAGTCTCTAAAGCAGACAGAAACCTCCCGACGACAATGGTTGTAATTGCAGATATTTTTTACAATGGTGAACTTTTCTTCCAGAATAAGTATTCTGTCGTTTAGGTCACTTTCTTTAATATTATCATCAATGCAATTACACTAAACTTAATAATCTTGAAATTTTGTTAACTATCAGTATTATGAACTAACTTCGTTACTTCATAATCCTCTAACATTGATGTCCCAGAATTTTCTTCAAAGTATTTGTCTTGTCATGTTATCGCTTTTATTGACTTCGTTAATGAAAGGCTCTTTTTTAACTTTGGATTTACTTCATGTTACTTTAGCACATTTATTGCTTGGTTTAATTTGGATAACACTTTCAAAATATTTATTCTTCATTAATTCAACCTTTTCAACTAAACTTAGATCTATCCTCCCCCCGCCGCCGTTTTTCCAAGGTTAATGTACTGGATTTCTTGTCCTTTAGAATTGTATTCCGCAGTAGCACGCTTTTCTAGAAATTATAGAAACTCTGCCATCATAGGCAATTTATCTTGGTTCCTATCTAATTGAAAGACTCTGCTAGTATATTGATCTAACTTTTTAATTAAAATAAATGTAAGCAGCATATCCCACTGATCAGTGGGTTGGTTTTTTTTAAAGCATAAATCTGCTGCTGCACTTCTGATATAAATGACCGTATAGAGGCCGCAGTACCCTTCTGCATATTTGGCAATTCAAGTATAATATTTATACGATTAGTTGTCAACCGACTTTTGTTGTTATATCTCTTTTTTAATAGTTCTAATGCTTCTGGATAGGAGTGATTCATTAGAGGCAAATTGATAATGACATTTAAGGCTTCTTCACACAAATATTTTCTTAGATAAAAAGCTTTTGAACATATAACAATGAACTATTATTGTGAAAACTGCAACAAACAAATCCATAAATGGCGTATATTTAGTGAAATCTTTGCCACTAAAAATTGGTATATCTATGTCTGGCAACTTTGAAGATGCTACATTAGAGTCTTTTGATAGTTCAGAGTGAGCTAAAACTTTTAACCGTACAGCAATTTTAGATGTGATAGTATAATACCTCTCCTCCAGTACCTCAATGCTTTCAAATTCCTCTGGGTCTATTGCCATTATTTCTAATTGTGCTCGTTCATAATCTTTAAAAGTTGTAATTAATTTATCTTTTCTAGTAGAAATCATTTTAGCACTGGCCTTTTCAAAGAGAGCATCATCATTTATAAAATTTTGTAGCCTAGTTACATACATACATACATAACTTCACGCCAGTTCCCTTGCGGGGTAGGCACGAACAACAGAGTGCCATTTAGGCTTATTCTTACACACCTCACTTGCCTCTTTGACATTCATAACTCTTGTCATGCAAGCTCGTCTGTTTTTAAGGCTCCTGACATCACCTTCTTTTAATTGTCCTACCTGCATCCGCAGTTTTTTTAATGACTCCTGCATTATTTACGAGTATGAACTGCACTTCAAACACTAATACACGCTAACACCTTCACTTTGAAACACCTCTGTACAACGAAACGCGCACAGCAAAATATGTAGTAAAGCACGCGCGCCGCAGATACACAACAACGGTAAAGATTTGTCTCTCGCAGAAGTTAAATATCCTGGTGTTTATAAACCAACACTCCTTAGATGCTGCCGCGGGTTGACCCTTGATGTAGATATTCTTTTGTTTTGTGACCGTGTTTTGTTTTGCACTAAACCGGTTCGAGCCGGTCTGTAAATTTTCGGTTGTTCCTCCCAATGATCTTCATAATATGAAATCGAGACCCCCTGACCTCAGAGGTATCCGAAAATGCTGCCGGCCGTGTAGCTGCCAAGTAGCATTTATTACTATCTCACGAATAATATTCGCTTTCTTCGTGTAAATATGACGTAAGATGCCAACACGCTTTTTCAAATGAATTGAACAAATAGCACTTAATTCTGCAAACCAACACAATTCCGGCGTTCCTAGGACCACAACTAACATGTATAATTAAAAACGTGGTCAGGCAAGTTAATTATATTTATTAAATGAAATATTTATACATGAACACTAAACATAACAGTAGAAGGGTAATTTAGAAGAGAGTGTTGCCATAGTAGAAAAAACATATAGTAACAAAAATTACCAGAGTAAAAAAACTTAAATCATATGTTCGGAAATTTACTGAACACAATGAATAATCCTATCAAGTATTGTTTTGTCTATCAACTGATTGTTTATTGTTTAACACATAATACTTTAAACGAAATATATCCTAAATGGGATTAAAACTAACTAGCTAGTAGATACCCACCCGCATTACCCGTAATTATAATGCATATCATAATGTATTAAAAACATTAATTTTCTAATTTTTTGTCTAATAAACTACTACATTGGCTTCCAAGGGGCCTATATAAAAACGCAGGTTTGCCGGCGAATGGAAGTACATAATGATGTAGTTTTAGATAACAGTCAAATTTATATAGCGTCAATTTTTATATAAATGTTTATTCCAATATAAATATCGTATGTATGGGCACGAAATCTCAAGAATAAAAATATTACATTTTTCTTTGTATCTTCCAATGACAGTTTTGATTAATTTATGTCATTTATAAAATATAAACGCCCAAAACCAAACAGCTATCTCATTATGTATGTAGATATAAAATTAATACTGCAATTTTAACGTCTCTTTCTGATTCGTCAGTGCAGCAGCGATGCGGAGTCGGTATGCTCGGACCGAAGGCTCACCAAGCGCCTATATTGCTATGAGCTTTTTCTGATTCACTCTTCTTTCGGTCCGAGCACACCGATTCACTACTGCACCTACAAATCTTAAACGACCCTAAGTTGTTTTGAGCTCACCTTTGTTTTGGAATTTCATTTAATCCATCGTATTAAGCCGACATTAGACGGTTCATTTCTGTCTTTCAATTTGCAGACATCAAATAAATTATCTATATAAACGTAAACCTCAATCATTTAATGTCATTGAATAACGTTGTCCTTTCAGTTCTGTGCCTATCGACCAAATTGATTCAATTTGGTTAATTTGTCTAATGACAGCTTGTGTCGTATTACTGGGAAGTCTAACTAATTACTGTAAGGGTCGATCATTCAATCATCAGATGAAACACATGAATTATTCTATTTCTGAATTCAGTCAGGTAATAATTTATTCCACTGATAACTTTTATCTGATGAGTAAAAAATCGGCCTTAAGAATACTAGGTTTGACAATCGCCCTATAAAAAATGGACAGTCAGTTATACTCTTAATTGAATTCAAATTTTTTATTTGCACAAAAGATTTTAAACATTAACGAACGAGACAATAGCGTTGCGTATTTTAGAGGGATGGGTCAGGACATGTTGCTAAAGATGGCGTGCGGCGTGTCAACTGTCAGACGTCGCCGCGCGAGGCGATAAGCTATAATATTATAAAATTCTTAACATGTCCTGTCTGTACATTAAAACTATAAAAAAAACAACTAGAATAGACTATATAAACGATACAGAACACGATGCAATTTTTTTAGATTTCTTGCTGGTTTATGTTTGTCGTTTTGTCTTGTCGATGCGGTTTTCGCTGATCGACAGCTAATTCTTAGACTTAAACTCTGCGCTACTTGTTATCCTGGGAATCCCGCAGGAATTTTTCTGGGAATTATTTAAAATGATCAGATTAAAAAAAACAATCGAATTTCAATGTCATTTTTTATACTGATCGATAGCAAATTTAATGTAATAAAATGTGTGATATTTTTTATGCCGGGAATTTTTCCAAGAGCGGTTTGTAGTAGATCGGGTGCGTAAAAATTAGCTTATTCGGACACAGTTTTCACTAAAACAATAACTTTCTTCTTTTTTTTAATGCTGCGGTATTTTGAGTACCGGAAATCCCGCGGGAATTTCCAATCAAGCTTAGACGAAGTCGCGGTCATATCCTAGTACATATATATTTATATATAGATGGTGAATATGGTTCATTAAAAAGTTGATTCAAAGAATTTTAATTCACTTGAGAGAATGACTGTAAAAGCGTTAATCTGAAAAGAATAATTGTTATAGAGCTCCTGTCAATCAGGAGCTGTATAGATTGTGGTTGAAAATATTACTTGAAATAATAATAGGTGGTATTATTTTTATTCTTTGGCGCGTACCAAAAAAATAGTCAATATCGACAAACTAGAAGTAACGTTATGACATCCTAGAAAATTGTCACGTTGAACTGCCCGCGAACCTGTGAAGTGCTAAATATACAAAATAGACTTGGCTTAAAAGTCTAGAAACCAATCTATAAAATCCAAAAAAAAACGAGCTTGTCCACGAACTGTAAAATTCAGGACCTTTGCAGAGTTACATTTTTTTTATTGAGCAGTTATCATTCCTTGTATTCTTGTTCCGCGATAATGCACTGCCGGCGCGGTGTATTTATAGTATAAGTGGTTGGACGGGGTAATTAATATTAATGTTACTGTAGTGTGTTTTTTAATTACTTGGACTAAAATGACAACTGCAAACGACCTTTTTTTTATTCATAAATGAGTTGTGTGAGTTGAATCCTACAGAAATTCTATAGGATTCAACTCCAAGCTTGCAACATAAAAAAGGTAGAGCGCAGCTGTCATTTTAGTCCAAGTATTCAAAAATCAGTATAAATGAATTTATTAATAAAAGAGGAACCTGTTACTCTATTATTAGATTATGGAGGGTAGAGTTAAGGCGGACTGTCATATACGAGGTTCAAAGGGAAATTGTGTCCAGCGGTGAGAATAAATAATGGTTCGAAAACCGACCGAAATGGCGCTAGTTTATGCAAAGACTCCTAAGGGACGGAGTGAAGTGTGTCAAGTTTCTTATATTCAAGGTACTTAAAGGTGCTTCTTCGCCGCGAGCATTCGCCTGTAGCGTAACATTTATAATTTGATTTTAGGTATTACGTTCCAATATTGTCTCCATGACTACGGAGCATTCGCGTGTAATGTAATTTTATGATTCGATTTCGAGCATTACATTACAATATTGCCTCCCTGACTGACGAGCATTCGCCTGTAACGAAACATTTATGATTCGATTTTGTGTATTTAGTTGATCTACTATGTTAGACGAAGCCATCGCTGTTTTACAAGTTGTACAAAATATTACAGATTGCACATTTGTATGCTCGGTTCTTCTTCTTCACTGATGTAATGCTCGGATCTGTAACGTTACATTGTGAATGCTCGCGGTGAGGGAACACCTTCAGCACCTGGTTAATGAATTTTGACGGTTATTTTTTTATTTGACACAATAAGAAGATCCCACCAATCTCTGCCCTCCACCCCTGGTCTAGAATATCCCGTCAGTCTCCCTTTAGAGAGCAGCGGCAGCCGGCAGCAATTTGGTAGCACCTTTGATGTTACAAATTTTTATAAGCGGAGGTAACCGCTTTTCATCAGATGGGCCGTTTGCCTGTCTGCTGAACTAATGGAATTAAAAAAAATATTATTCCACATTTATATTGAGGCCCTGCTGCTGCTGCTTGCACTGCCGAAAATAATTCCCAAATTACTAGTATGGCTGCATTGCAGGCGGTCAGTGTTTACATGCTGCTCTTATACTCACTTCACGCTAGACTGGGCTATAACAAATTTTAAAATAGTTATTAATTAATTTGGGTAAAGTTAGTAGAAGTAGGTAGTTAGTTATTAATTAATTAATTATTTGAGTATCTTGAATAATTATATCACAATAAAAATCACCAACGTGGAAGATGATGGATTATTATTATTAATTTATCAATTCATCGTAATAGAGCCTTGTAAGTAGCTGTTTAAACTCCAAGCGCTCTACGACAAGTAAGCATGAGAGCAATATGTGAACATGTAATCGCGCTTGCCCTCCCCGGCCTTTGACTCACGCTAAAAACCGAAAATGAGGGGAGCGAAGGGCAGTAGCACCGGAAGTGATAGTGGCAAGACAAGAGTTGTGTTTACATACTCGCGCTGCAGATTTTGCTCGAGATAGCGGACAAAATGTAAACGACGGGTTCAGACAAGTCCGTTGTTTAAATGAACAGGGTATATCAAAAAATCTATTTTCAACCTAAAAATACAGTCCTACTAAAAAGTTGCAATTTCTCTGAAATATGGTAAATAAAATTACCTTTTTTAACCAAGTACTTAATTATGGACATAGGAAAAAGACATTTGAAAATTTCAAATCTCTCTCTCTCTTAAAAATTTTCCTTGTGTAATAAATACCCTGTTCATCTAGATTCTAGACCAATGAAGTGTTTATGTAATTAATATCTATATGATCTTATATAAAGGATTCGTGCTTTCGTATGATTTTCATAAAACTCATAAATTGTTATGCTTTTTTATAAGTTCGTTTGTAAACATCATAAAATACACCATGACAGTATTTTCTTGCCAGCGTTTGCAACTAATAGTCTTTGTTTATAAAAATTTGGAAATTCTTTATTCTCATACTCAGTTTGATTTCTTGTTTTACGAAATATAAGATAATGGAAGTTCCAAAAACACAAATGTTATTACAGTTTTACACAAATTATAATTCCATCGGCAGTTTGTGTTTGCGCAGATAAGGCAGATCGGTTTCCGACATTTAAGTAATCTGTATTGAACTTTATTCGCAAACTCAAAAGACACGAGTGTTGCTTGCTATTCATTTTTAGCTCTGTCCCGCTTACACGATTTGTACACTGCGGTGCGCTGTTAATATTGATCTACTGCGCAGGTACATCGGGAGGAATTATTGGTTGTCTAAAACTGTACCTAATTTATTTTATTACAAGCGCTCTCGATGTATACGCCATCGCACAGGACGGTGTCCTGCCTAACATTCAAGCAGTTCTGCCAAAGAAGGCTCAGGAGCCGCGTGTCGTGTCGCCGCTTTCCTTTCTGTCGTCTTGTTGTCCTCGACAACGACGACTTACAACGGGACAAGAAATCACACAGATAAAAAGGCCTTTTCCAAGGCCATAATATATTTTGTAATAATTTGTTTTTTTATATATTATCCAATATACATATAAGTAATTTGTCATATTCAGAATTACCATTCTTGAAATTATTTAAAATGTATGTAATACAGATTTGTCATAAGTAAATTCTGACAGTTTACATTTTCAAAAATGTGGTAACGTGCAAGCGAGATAGCGAACTTTATTGAGGTAGCCCCTTAACATAAGACGGAGAGGCACAGCCAAATCTGCTACGATACGACTTTTTATCAAATCACCGTACTGCTTCATCTGGGATAAAGTTATAGTTTTAGGCAGTTTCACGTAAATAAAGCGATGGGTTAAGTGCGTTATTTGTAAAGCGATATTGTTATTGAAAAATATCGTATGTATACACTAAGGTAGTTATTTTTAACGCTATAAATAAGACGCACTTGCCCACGGTCAATAACCAAAACATTGTCGCAGGTGAAGTCTGACGGTCACAAACGTCGCAACCACGTCGATTTTGTACCAGTATATAATCTTTATGACGTCATAAGCTTGTACAAGTAAAATGAGTCAAATAGCACATTCATTATTGTTTGAACAGAAATTAAAATTGTTTCTATCTTGATATTTTAAAGTTGATAGGAAGTTATTTTAACGCCTGTTCTTTCATATGTAAATAGTGTTAGATTTTATTATAACGTGTCAGCATCGCTATTATATTGTCATGTTACTCTAATATTCTCATATAAAGATTTGTTTTTTTATATAGCTTTTATGTAATGCTTAATCAAATTTATACCGATTATAGTTTTTTATAATTTTGATTGGAGTAATTTAGACTCGTGGGCGTTAATTTCGATACGAATTTAATTAAATAGGTGAAGGGAGGTTCTCGTATGAATATTTTTCGGTGTGTAACTCCAATATTGTAGAATGTGAATGTAACTGATATTCGTCGTTATACAGACGACAAATATATGAATAAACTGTTACATAATTTGTTATATTGTTTTTTTTTTTATACAACGGTTTCCTCGCAAATTCGCAACTTCGATAGAAATATCACATGTTCATTCGGATTTAAACCTATGATGTGAACTGAAGTGAGCTAATTTATTTTGGAAATGGTGACCTTAAGTACAAATATTCGCAAGTCCTATAGCTAGTAAAATATATAGCACTATGTGTGAGGGGGATGAATGATGTGCGAGCGAGATAGAGCAACTATTAATATGTGCGCCCCTGCGTTACGTTAACCAGTAGTTCGTTATCCACTGCGATGAGTAGACGTATGCAGCTCCCATAACATTAAAATTAGTTTACATATTTTCACATTATAATGCCTGCGCAACGATCATGACTCGTAAAACATCTCTTACGCTTCTGACTAGTAAAGGACACTGGCTATTAAAACGAGTACACCAAGCCACCTAGGATATAACAAAGATATGCATCTGGATTAATTCTCATGTAGTTTGGTAAATCTGACGACACCTATAGTTCATATTGATATTTTTTCATTACGAAGATGTCCCACCTGATGAAGAGTGACTACTGTCACCTATAGGTTTCCGTTTACAACACTAGAGGCGGAGCCCACACGTTACCAGTTTTTAGAATGACAGAAAGGGGATGGGATAGAAGAGGGATCAGACAGGAGGAATAGGATAGGGGGAGGAAGAAGTCGGCTATCGGAACTCTTACTCATCGTACGATATTCTGTAAGAGCGTGATATACGGATCGAGTCGGCCCTAAGGGTTGTTATCAAATAATGATTCTAGCATGGCACCTCGTCAAAAATGTAAAAGCGGAAATGTGGATTATGTGTATTAAAAACAATAATTTTCACACGTATGCATCGTCTATGTCCTTCAATATACTATCGATATATCGTGCCATCTGCACACTTGGGTTGTGAACTCTTTTGTTGCACCAACAGTTACAACAGTCCTTTTTGATATTTTCCTTTGAAAACTTCGGCCATATACTATATGAAGATCTTTCACTAGTGTGTCCGTTGTACAAGGATTTAGAAACAGTGCGCACTGGTTCGCTGGCTCTTCTGTATTTATTTTTAAAATTTTCCAACAATTTTCTTGAACGGGGTCGCCAATGATCAGATTGATATGAGCGACCAAAACGAGGTTGTTTTTTTACAGTTTTCACTTTATTTTTACGTTGTAGCTAGAATTAAAAATAAAAGTTAACAGGATTATTTTAAAATTAGCGTTTACGTAAATGTTTTTTATTTTAAATCTTTGCTCTGTTACGTGATTAAGAATTTTTAATTGATACTAATAAAGTAGACGAAAACTTTGAAAGTCGCATCCCATTTTTTATTGACGCAGGGGTAATGTTTTTGGAAACCATCCTCGGGCCTGGGGGGGAGGATTTACAAAAAGAGATGTATGGGACTCTTGATGTATTCCCAACGTTACCTCCGAACGGAGGCCCCGGGGATGTCGACCGTCATACTACCCACTAAACCCAAACCAATGCAATGCGCTCCCATGTCACACGCTTTTACGGGGCGCTAAAGGAACTAGCTCTATAGGTACTATATCCTTGACGCCCTAACGTTTGTCTGACGAGCCCAAGGTGTCCTGCCGGGAGGACACCCTCTTCAACAATAGGGGGGTGGAAGTCCGCGGGCTCCCCCAGTTCTGCGCGGCCCCCAGTGCTGGAATCATGCGAGGAGGTGATGTGCATAGCGACGCCTCCGACCCCGAAGCCGCCTCCTGCGGATGGGATCCGCATACGCACTCTACTCCATCTGCTTCTCCGACACCACCTTCTGGGGCAGGACTGACTCATCGAAGGAGGCAATCTCGGACCACCACTCTCTGCTGATGAGCATGGCTCTCACCATGCCCTCCAGTGACGTCATGGAACCCACCACACTTTCCATTTGGGTTCTTTGAGATCCCCAGGCGGCGCACTCCACAAAGGTATGAAGCGCCGAGAACATCGCATCTCTACCGTAACTGACAAATTAAAATAAAAAGATTATAATGTTGTATGAGCACAAAATTAGGAGACTCACAAAGAGTGTCCAAATAAATGATTGATGTAGTATAAAGAGTAAAGGTTAGCCAAATATGTGATTTTGCGAAAGATGCTATGAAAATATTGCGTAGTATGCCATCCCTAACTATTAGGGTAAAGGAAGCAAAATCTGATAGGGTTTAGTACAGATGTTAGGAATTTAAGCGCGACCGATGACTAAATATTAGCTACACTGCATTTAATTGGCAATGCTCATCATAATCTGCTTATTATTAGATATGTTAAGAAGACTTATACCTGGCTCACAGAAGATTTTTTATGTTTCGTCGATATGAAATTTTTTATGCTGTTTTTCCGTTTGGCATTTTTATGGATTTCAATTGAGTCTTCAAAGTCGTCACTAGCAAACTTTATCGGAGATACGTAAGGCTGCAAAATATGACCTAAAATTGAATTACCTTGAATGAGGCGATTTTTTTCGTGTATTGTGCTACAAAAGAGTGTTATAATCTCAAAGTACGACTAAAATCTTTTGGAAGAACTGTGAGTGAGAAAACAGAAAAAATAATGTTTTGTGACAAAGTAAATCTAGGATAAATATAAAATTCCATGGATTTCATGATAGGTTAGTAACTTAACGTTGTTTAGTTCAATACTTGCTTACACATTCTGTTAACTCCTCTTCGAAGCATATCACAAGCTAAAACTGCCGTCATAAGTTGAGAGCTATAATCGTTGTAGCAATTTCCTGTAATAACCAAAGTTCACAATTAAAATAAAGCAATGAAAAATTACACATTTATCTAAGTATCAATAAATGTATTGCTTTCTGTACACTTTCTTGTTCTTACCGTGGTTGAGTTGTACCACTTGATATGCGAATGATACCAATTTGGACCAAATCGCAAATATATCATACTCGTTGTAATTTTTGCTTCCAGAAATACTTTTTGTATTTGGGAAAGTGACAACACTATCGTCATCAATACTTTTACTGTCGCTTAAGTGTGTCAAGTTCTCAATGCATTGAATGTCTTCCTTAACAGATTCCAATTGCTTGGTTAAGCTTTGGGCTATATTCGCTCGTGCTCTCTCTTTTGCATCGTCAGCCAAATTTTTAGAATTTTCCGAAATTTGAACCACAGAGTTGACACTTCCAGCGTAACTGGTACCATCTTTAGATTCTTCGATACTTTTGAAATCTTCTGAAAGAGGTCTGTCTAATAACGAGCCGTCTTGACTGAAAGCATCTTGTGATGATCCAACTTCGGTTGCTTGACTAGAATTCTCATAATCTTCGTGTAATTCACAATAGCTTTCAAATAAATCGTCTGAACTTATAACAGTTTGGGAAGATTTGGGCTCAGCACTTTTAATTCTTCGCTCTATTCTCGATTTACTTTCGCAAAGGCCAAATTGGTCATATATTTTACGGCGAGCTCTTCTCTCCGACAGTTCCTGATGTAAAATCCGGTCTTGATACGATTTGTCCTTTAGCTTTTGAGCCGCTTCTAACTGATTTCTTTCAAGAGACTTGAACTGCTCGTACAAATACCATGAGCGTACTCGGTCGGACTTTCTGTTTGATATGTCAAGATCTGAAACACAAATTATAAAGCGAAACTTCATTTAAACGCAAACGCAAATCGGAACTAGCCGGCATTGTGTTAGTTTTAAAATGGTTAAGATGTTCAGAAAAAGACATGCCGAATAGCTAAAGAAACTTATTTTCTAAAAAAATGTGTTATATAGATAATAAGTACGTATAACCAATCTTTAAAAATAAGTACCTAAGAAAGATACTTTCAATCATGGCACTACCACGTTAGGACGTGGTAGAGCCATGCTGAATCATTACTTTGATTAAAGTCGATCACTATAATAACCACGCTCTCACAGAATATTATAATAGTGAGATTTCCGATGGCCTACTTCGCAATACCATATCGGGCGGGCATAGGCGGGCCGTCTGTCTGTTTACCAGTTTTACAAGATTTTTTGGTTAAACTTTACAATAGTGGTCACTGAATTTTAAGTAGTAGGGGGGCGGAGGGGGAAGGGGGGGAGGAGTACTTCTCCCTTCTGTAACCCCCATGTCTAGGAGACATTTAGTTTTTGAGATATGATTTTTTTTTGTAAACATTACCAATTTGTAACCATCATTTAAATAGATATCAATGAATAAATGGTGACCAGTCGGTTCTGGCACTCGCCGGCCGCTGCCGCGGCACGCTCGCTTCGCTCGCTCGGCTCGTGCGCTTTGGTCTAAAGACTAACCCAACCTAACCAATTTACCGTTTTAATCACTGGTTGCGACTTTCGATCACCCCTCACAAAAAAAAAAACAATTTTCGTATTTAAAAATCGATATTATTGACATATCGAATAGTTAATATTTTTTTTCTTATGCCTATTATCGTTGTCAAGTAAAAAAAGTGACAGTACTGTGATTTATTATTATGAACGTTAAAATTATAATAACTAATTAAAAACTCGTTTACTAAATTAAAAAACCGTTTTAGTGTTTATATATCAGGTGTAAGTGTATTCCTAAACACAAATCAAACTTTTTTTCAACAAAAGTGACATAACCTTGTTTATCAAACGTATTTTTGTTTTTCCCATTATTCATTCAAAACTTGTTGATGGACCCTAAAAACATGTTTCCTAGCCCAAATAACAAGTCTAGTCTCTATATATAAGGCGTATGTATACCCCTAAACTTAATTTCCGTTAATCTGATGACACTCTGTGCAAAAGTTTAGCCGATTTTTTTTATCGCATATATAAAGCACACGATTGGGAATCCTTTTATGTAGTTACCTACTTAACTCGACTGGTAAAGTTGTTGTTTGCTTCTGTCGAGTTCTCATAAAACCGCAGTTAGTTTATGACAACAACACTATAAGTAGTAATCTTACCAAGTGAATCCAAGAAATCCATTTAGCAAAGCGTTATTAATCCGATGTAAGTAACTTATCCTGTTTTTAGATTTGAAAGAGTTTATGAAATTTACATCATTAGCCAAATTTCTGTTTAATGTTCTATCCGCGAGAGGAAGTGAAATACCGTATTAGGTTTTATATTAAATTTTATCTATGGTTTGGTTATGGTTTTGATTTTTTCTGTTCTGCCAAACTTTCTATTATCATTTCTCGGAGCAATGAGTTCATTATATATACAAAGATCTCCGAGTGCCTTCAAAATTAAATTAATTGGCCGCAATTAAGACACAAAAACAAGAAATAACATCTTATTTAAGTACTTACATACTCACAATTTAAATTCCAAAACGTAATCTGATTAATTTCTGCATCTTTATTTGTGGTAGGTACTGGCACATTCATGACATAGAATCAAAAATCACAGAGCACATTGTATATATAAAGAAAATAATTTTGTGACATTGTCAAAACAAGTCTTCTAAGCACAAGAACAAATAAATCCAAAAATATATTCACAATGCCTTATCAGTATGGATGCTATCGAGATTTCAACATTGGAACCTTCGCTCGTTGCCCGGGCGGCTGCGACCGACCTATGCCGAGCTGTGGACTGCCCTGCGTGCAGGGGTGCTGTTGTTCGCCAATCGGACCTTGCTATAACTTCCACTGATCAAATGACTTGCATAGAAATCGCTACAATAATTTGATGTTTTATAATTAAACGTGATGACCTGCTTTTGTACGTCTTATTTCTATAAATATTGCTAGGTAATTTCGTATAATAAATGGAATGTACAAAAAATGTGTATATAGTATGTACACTCCAAGAACTCTTAAACTAACATATAATTATATACGTCTAAAGGTGGCGATTCGCGTCGCGACAAAGACGAGCGACCGAGACAAGAGACCTAAACGGGAGACCGCGACCATTACTTGACTTTAAGCAATGTATAAGCATCAATTCGCGAGCGAGACAGACGCGAGACAGGAGACTGCGCGACCGTTGCTGCCCCTGACTAGTAGTGTATCGGGTCGCGCTTGAAAAGCACGTGTTTATTGTAAAAATGACTACTTTTTCTGACGAAGACTGTGAAAAGCTGTTTGAACTGATCAGAAAGCACCCTCCAATACAACACAACACAACTGACTCTATCGACAGACTCTCTGATACTGAATGAATTTAGCTTTAGTTGCGGTTTCGGTCTCGACCCACAATACATGCAGAAGAGACCGAGACACTTGTCGCAGTCGCCCGTCTCAGTCTCCTGTTTCGGTCGCTTGTCTTTGTCGCGACGCGAACCGCCACCTTGGCAGTGAGTTCTCTGATACCTATATACATAGTAAAGGGTAATGAGAGCTCATTATTAGGATTTAAGATAGTATGATAAGAGTTATATCTATCCTATTTAGCCAGTCCGAATGTTTACCTGTAGCGGCCCTGTCGGTTAAAACTACGCTGGTTTAGAATTTGCACAACAGTTGTAGTTGGTAAATGGTAGTTTTGACCAGAGTACATTGTATATGTTTTGATACTCACCTTGGAATAATCAAAGCAATTCTCATACTCTCTGTCGGCGTCCCTTCGTTTATTTATTATAATACTAGGATTCGCCCGCGACTTCGTCCAAGTTAGACGGAATAAGCTAGTTTATACGTGTCCTAACAATTTGGTATCACTGCCGTTGAAAAATCCCACGGAATTCCCTTGATATATAGTATCACAAATTTTGTGACAGAGATTTTGCTATCTGGAAAGTATTACATCGGAATCCGTATTTTTTCCAAGTGGGTCACTTTAAACCGCTCCTAAGCGAAGTCTCGTGGGATTCCCTGGAAACAAAGTACGGCAGATTTCAAGTCTGGGAATTCACTATCGATCAGCGAAAACCGTATCAAAATCGGCTCGGTAGTTTTGATGTAAATCCCGAACAAACATAAAAATCTAAAAAAACAAAAGATTACTCTTTACAATTTTATAATATTATAGATATCACAATTCACAACTACTGTAGATAATGAAACGAATTTCATCGCAATAATTTATTTCAACATAGTACAACTGTTTAGTATGCTTTAAGGACAACACGTGGGTCCGTATCTCCAACTATATGTTCCAAATGGCCTTCCGCAGGGACCAATGCAAATCCCACAGCAGGGTCCGGAGAATGGTGCTGGGAAGTCGAGCCCAGCGATCTGGCCGCAGCAAGGTTTGCCTAACACCGGACAGTAAGTCTTCGGAGGAGGGCAATAGTTGGGCATTTTGATTTTATTCAAATATTATTTTTAATTGTTTTTTGTCTTTTAAAGTATTTTTAGAAAATTATGAAAAATGCTTGTAATTGATAGTCAATGTACTCTGTGTTGATAGTAAAGATATTTATTTTTCTGACCATAGACTTCATCATCCAGCCTGTATCAAAAATTCAAATAATTATATATATATATATATTGTGACGGGTACGTGTAACGGAATTCAGGAACAAATATAGTCTGCCGCCTTAACAACAGCACTATAGAATGTTGTATAAACAAAGTAACACGAAGAGTAGGATACAGATATAGGACCAGAAAATATTAGAATGAGATAGTTATATTCGGAAAGAAAATAGAATAAATACGCAGTTTTCTGGAAATGAGTGACAAAGACGGGAACACTTGTTAGACAAGGATAGACATATAGTTGAGTGACGTAATGGGAAGTGGAAAGTGGATGGATGCAGAAGTCGTGGAAGGCCACGACACACCTTCCATGATCAAATTGATCGTGTACTAGCAGAAGGTGATGTTAGGAGCCTTAAGAACAGACGAGCTTGCATAACAAGAGTTATGAATGTCAAAGAGGCAAGTGAGGTGTGTAAGAATAAGCCTAAATGGCACTCTGTTGTTCGTGCCTACCCCGCAAGGGAACTGGCGTGAAGTTATGTATGTATGTATGTACGTAATGGGGATTATTTTGGAAACATGTACGAATATAGAAACGCGACAAGTTGCGCACGGAGTCAGTATCGAAGCGAGCGAGTGTCGCAGCAGGAACAAGAAAAAATCTGAAACAAGCTTCGGAGCAAAGAACCATGGGTGCACCGAGGCTACCCATGGGTCATCGTGAGCGGCGTAAAAGGCGGTGCGGCAGGGTAACTCGTTAAAAAACATCTGGCATCCTCCGAGTGTCGCATCGTTGAGCGAACACTGGAGTGGCGGTGTGGGAAGGTGGAGTCGCGCATGCCAAGAAAGAAGACTCGTTGTCGTGGAAGCGTGGTAGGAGTCATGCGTTAGAACTAAGCGACATACACCGGTTAAGGTTGAAGAAGCTTATGAGCTGATTTGTGTTATCTATAGATTCGTGACTATATCGTCGAGTGTAGTTTTATCTCGAACTTGAATAACGTTTCCGACTGATTGTTCAGTGTGAATTAACTCGCATTGGCTTAAATAAAGACATACTGATGTTTCCTTCCAATCCCGGTACCCATAACACAACAATATCGCAGGTGCGGCCGCAGCATAAGAAAATGTAACGCTTTTTTATACCATATGAAGCGTCTTCAATGAAGCACCCTTTTGCTTAAAATGTGTATATTTTCAATATTTTGCGATTTTATAATAATTTTTGTTGCGCGTACAGTTGTTTGCGTCGTTCCGTTGTTGATTTTTCGAATATTAGCGGTTGGCCGTAGACAATTGAACGTTTGTCATAGGCAATTTTGATATTGCGTGTACACACCGGCGCGAGTGTACTGATTTCATACTCGGCTGGACCGGTGTGTAACTTCCTGTTGTAAATCGTGCCGCGACACCATATTTTTCTCCACTACGTTGATATCTAAATATTGAAATGAAATTACTTAGTTTTACTTCAAAAGGTAATAATTTATTTCATTTATGTTTCAAACTGCCAGCATTAACTTATACTATGATAATTATGCTTAATTATATAAAACTCATTGTTGCATCATTTTTGTATACAAAAACCAAATTTGTCATTTTACAGTCTTCTGTTTCTCCTCCATAATAAAATATAAAACAATAAGTCAAAATTCTGGTATAAATTGAAAGAATAAAAAAATGCCGGTACGTAATTGCTGTTTAGGCTGCCAGGGCTCGATGAGCGGTCCATGTGGCCCCAAGTCTGGTAGGAGAGAATGTCCTGGTAACTACGTTGGACCTTGCTGCGTGCATTCCATGGGCGCCTACTGTTCTTCACCTTGTGGGGACAGGGGTGTTGTACACGGGTATGTAATTTGAAATTAATTCACTCAACTTTATTATGTATCATGATTATCTTGCTTTATTGTCCATCTCGTTAGTTACGTAGAATTCAGAAAAGAGCGGAAGCGTATGTTCGAAAGAATAATCATTAAAAAATAAGGCCGCTACTCAGATATTCGATATCCTACCCCACTCCACTACGCCGCTAATTAAAATTCGTGTATCAAACATCTATAGATTTACCAAAATAAAAATGAAATGTGACGTGGCTCTACGCTAGTTTGTGTATTCGAAAAATACTCTACACGGGTAGTCGTCTCCTATCTCAATTAGCTCATGAACGTTATTATAATACTTCGTCCTAAGAGTTGTACAACAGGTGTGTACACAGTAGTGGTCTTTAACGTTCTAGACAATAGATTTTTTTTATTATGGCTTGGTTTCTAGACCTTTAAGCCAAGTCTGTTTTGGATATTTAGCACTTCACAGGTCTGGACAATGGATTCAGGCCTTAAATCACGACCGACAGTGTTTGGGCGTCACGCGAGGCGAGTCGTGGCATGCTCTTTTAACCGACTTTAAAAAGGAGGAGGTTCTCAATTCGTCGATATGTTTTTTTTTGTATGTTCGTTACTAGATTTCTCCGTCATTTGTGGGCTGATTTTCAAAAAATTTCGTTTAATCGAAAAGTTATACTCCCGAATTGGTCCCATTGTCACCATGTTAGGTGATGGGTAGTGGATTCCAAGGAATTAAAGAAACTCAAGAAAATTGTTAACCAACTTCGTAACACGAGATATCCGTCAACTGTAAACCGATTAACAAATGTTTTCTTTACTCGTAAGTGTATACTCGCGAGGTAGTAGCATGGTCACTAAGTTAGGATCTGATGAGTATATCGGATCCCGGGGATATTGAGAACACCATCCTCCTAAATTCTTGGAAATAAGCTTGTATACGCATGAAGGTATATTACATTTTCTACATTCTACAGTTGTAGACCGATTTTCAAATTGATTTTTTAAACTCGCGAGATGGACCCATAGTCACCAAGTCAGGATCTGATTTGTGGATAGCAAGGAAATCGAGAGCAACGCTTGTTGAAGAACATACACACCGAAGAGTGCAATGGCAAATTTGTATACGCGCGCCAGTTGTACAATTTATACAGGTGCTTAATATATTATTTCTAAAGCTATTAAAGTACTTGCGCAACTAAAAATTAAAAAATATTTTTTTAACATGAACAAAACCGTTGTTGTTGGTCTTTTATGTTATACTAGACGCCGACTTCAAGATGTTGTAGAAGAAGTCGGTTAAATATTTCTTTTTAATTTTTATTGTGAAGTCGTTTTTGTTTTTGTCGTACTTAGCTGGTGCTTACAGCGAGGAGTCCGTGGACAGTGCCGTTCGATTCCCATCTAATCTGGTAATGTTATGAGTGGCCAGTTATATATTTCGCAATTTATAGAACAAGTGTACCTAACTTCCTTGGTTTAAGAATATGTTATATAATTATGTCGGTTTAAAAAATGTATATACTTTCCAGGGCTCGCGGTGGTGTGGCTGGCTCATATTACAGTTGTGGTCACGGATGCATCGGCGGTTGCACGAGTGGACTCTGCTCTTCTTGCTGCGGACCTTCTTGTGGTTAAACTGCCTTCCGAACGACTGTGTGTTTCGAGGCAATGTTAAATTTAAAATATGAAATAAATATTTTTTAATCCTCTGCAATTGTGCTAATTTCACTGCGCCGGATGTGTCGAGTCACTTCCAAGGCTACGTTCCATTAGGGACTCACGACTACGTTCACGACCGCGATTTATCCCGTTCCACTTGCTTGCTGACGTTACAATCTCATACCCATGTGGAACAAATCAGTTCAGTGAAGTTCAATGCAGCTTATATCAAACCGTGTGGTGCATGCGCTACTTTGCTTCAACAGCGCTGATTGCATAATTACGCGACGCCACTGCTTGTCCTTTTCAATCAAAAACCTTTCGTTGCTAAGTTGTCCTTTGTCTTAGCCAAAGCCGGGTTTACTAGCTATAGAATTCCGCAGCGCCCTCTTTTACACATGTAGATTTTTTCTTAAATACAAGGAGCAAACATGCTAAGCTTCACTATGTTTGCATTTAACAAACATGTTTAACATCTAATAGATACTCGTAGTGGGTCAAAACATATGGAGGGGGGCGTCTAAGGAATCCCCCCTTTATGCTTGAAGTTTTTGAGTGGTCACCTAACCGCGCCTTGACCTAACGCCACTACTTTACTTAGTTTCAAAACGTCTTGGCCCGACTTTGCTTTGGATGATATCGATGTAGAAATAACGGAAGTGGCGCGGAGAGCGTAAACAAGCCCCGGACGGACGGAAAACATACATAAATATTCTTACCAATGAACTTGAAATAGTAGAATTGTCTATGATTATGTAATTATGGAATGTAGATTCCGCTTACCGCGCCACTCCTACTATTATTCGGCACTTTATTGAAGTGAAACTTCTGTATAGACGGGGCGGCTCTTAGGATTTTTCTGTTACGAAAAAATGCCGCATGGAGGAGCGGCATAAATTTAGACTAGACGTAGTGAATGGCGGCATAATTTTTTAGTTTCGGATCGAATTCAGTTTTTTTGTTTGGTAAAACAAAATATGTTTAAATAAAAAATGCATTCATTAAAATGTACCTAACCTAACCAAATCATAATTTGCAGTAAACCTGCGAAAAATCAAAATGTGTGCTGGGACACGTAGTAGAAGTGAAACTTTAACGGACAAGTGGAAAAACGAATGGCAACGGACAAATGGCAAAACGAATCGCAACAAAATTTTAACTTTAAGTTTTACGGGCAGATTGTTAATATACTTGTCCAATTTGAAAACCTGCCCGTCCGTAAAACCACAAGTTAAAATTTTGTTGCGATTCGTTTTGCCACTTGTCCGTTGCCATTCGTTTTTCCACATGTCCGTTGAACTTTTTTTTTCGACATTCTTATCTATAATAAAGAAATCATTATCCGAGCGTCAATCCAGTTATTTTATTTTATTTTATTTTATTTTATTTTATTTTATTTTATTTGGGAGGTTAACAGCTGTGATCTTACAAACTAAAGTTTACAAACTAGCGTACAGAGATAGTTAAAGGACAGCTAATTATAAACCTCCACAGATGACAGGGAAATAAAAATGAAGTACAAAATACAATAATTTAGAAATAAAGAATAATAATAAGAAAGAGAGAAAGAATAATATGAACATTTAGTGACGGGGAAAACTAGCTATTATTACAATAGGCTTTGATTAAATTCGCATTTACAGATGCTAGACTATCCACAAACAAGTCAATGTCAACATAATCCGACTTGTTGAGTTTGTTGAATTCATTCACTGTTCTAACAAAAAATGAGTAGCGTCTGAAAGCTGTACGTGTCAAGGGCGAATGAAGTAGTTTTCTAGGGCGTACAAGACTAGGGGGAACATACAAATGTAGTTTCTCGATAAGACTAGCGCAGTCAATTTTGGACTGAGCAATTTTCACCAAGAAACGTATATCGCAAATATTTCTGCGAACTTTGAGGGGCAGAAGATGGAATAAGGTACAGCGCTCAATGTAACCTTGGCGCGGTATTTTGAATTTAAAATTGATAAATCTAGTGAATTTTTTTTGAATACGCTCTAATCTATCAGAATGAACTTCGAAACACGGATTCCAAATTTGGCTTGCATACTCGAGGTGACTACGGACAAAGGCACAATATAGTACTTTACAGGTTTTCATTTTGTTGAAAGAACTAACATTACGAATTAAAAAACCTAATGCAGACGAAGCCTTTTTGGCAATAAGATCTATATGGAGATTATAAGAAAGTTTAGTGTCTAAATACAAACCTAGGTCCCGTATGACGTTGACTCTCGCTAGTGGTAGGTTGTAAATATTATAGTGATAATTGAGAAAATTATTTTTACGAGTAAACGTAATTACCGAACATTTAGATATGTTTAGGTCTAAATGATTATGTTTACAATAGTCAGATATACGCCAAATATCTTCCTGAAGGAGTGATGCATCAACAGGACTTGTAATAGATTTATAAATTTTCATATCGTCTGCAAATAGTTGGTATTTCGAATGATGAATGCAGGTGTTGATGTCGTTGATAAATATTACAAATAAAAGGGGGCCTAAAAGTGATCCTTGCGGGACACCTGAGGGTATTTCAACCCACGAGGATGAGAAGCCAGAGAGAACAACTGCTTGAGATCTATTTACTACGTAAGAAGAAAACCAGCGATATAAATCACCTCTTATACCTAAGGCAAGAAGTTTCATTAGCAATAATTTGTGGTCAATTCTATCGAAAGCTTTACTAAAATCAGTATAAATTGCGTCACATTGGAAACCATTGTCCATAGTATTGGATACATAGTCGGTAAACAAGATAAGGTTGGTGACCGTTGATCTTCCTCTCAAGAAGCCATGTTGGTGAGGGTCGAGATACAAATGCAATGTATTGTAGAGTTGATTGTACACGATTCTTTCGAATACCTTAGCAATTAAACACAGTTTGGAAATGGGTCTGTAGTTCTCGACTTTGTCCTTGGGTCCTTTTTTGTGAATGGGCGAGATAAATGCTGATTTCCAAATAGAAGGAACAACACCTTCGCACATCGAGCGTTGAAAAAGTAATGTTATTGGAAAAGTTAATTGATCAGCACATTTCACGATGAACAAGGCAGGTAGTTGATCAGGCCCAGCTGATTTATTCAGATCAAGGGACTTCAGATGCTTTCTGACAGTCGCGGGGTCAATTTCAATTGACCGTATGTCACACGAAGAAGTAGGATAGGAAGAAAGATTAGGGTGAAACATAGAATTATTTGAATGGCTGGGGTCCAGAAAAGTAGATTTGAAGTAGGATGAAAAAAGTTCACAAATACCTTGACCCGAGTCACTAGTTGAGTCAATATAGGACATAGTTGAGGGGAAGTTATTGCTAACACGCTTACTTTTGATGTACGACCAAAACACTTTTGGATTGGTATTAATGGAAGATTCGATTTTTGCAATGTAGGAATTATAACAACATTTCTCAACTTCAGTAACTCTTTCTCGTAATAGTTGGAATGTGGCCAGATCACACAAATTGCCATAAATCTTGTGCTTTGTAAAGAACTTGTGCTTTTCCTTAATTAATTTGATAAGGGCAGTATTATACCAGGGAGGAAATTTATAGTCTTTTTTACGCCTCTGAGGAATGTGAGCATCTCTAATTTGGTATAGTAATGTATAAAACTTTCCCACAACTTCATCAACATTCCCATCATGTAACAAGCTTGACCAATCTGTGTTTGATAAGGCAGAACGAATTGCATCGTAATTACCCTTGGCGTATTGATACACAATGCGACTAAGTGTAGTGAGTTTGTCAGTCATAGTAAAATCGAAATGAAAAACCAAAGATGGATGGTGAAAATCTTCGGGAACTAGAGGATCAGGGCACGATGAAAGGAACAGAGAGTCGTTAGAAAGTATTAAATCAAGAATTTTGCCATGCCTATTACTAATAGAGTTGAATTGGGAAAGATTGCATATGCCGAGAGTATCTATAAAATTAGAAAACATATTTGAGGGTGGCGTTGATGGTAAAAGTCCATCTGTTGAGGGCAACCACTTAATTGCACTCATGTTGAAATCACCCGCAATTATAAATTTGTCGTTTGGGTGAGAAGAGACTAGCTCAGATAACTTTAAAAGAAACAATTCTAACTGGGATGAGAAACTATTACCGACATTTTGATTACATAGGTATAGCGTGCATACATGAATACGGTAAATAGAGTTACCAGAACTAACTGATAGCGATACCCATATATCTTCAGCATTAGAACGCCAATGAACATTTTCGACGACTGGAAGATCGCGACGTACCGCTATAAGAACACCGCCACCGCGCACCTGTCCCGTGAAGGAATAGTCACGATCCCGCCTCCAGACTAAATAACGATTATCAAACAGTTCGCTAGAAGCAATGTCATTGATAAGCCACGTTTCAGTTAGTGTGATAATATCATAATTTGTTACAGAAAGATTTCTAAAGAATATATCGGTCTTTGTTCGTAGCCCTCGAACATTTTGATAATAAATATTTAGAGGTGCCATTAGTATTTGATTATACTTATAAAGAAATAGTGAAAAGAACTAAGAAGTAAGACTATTGTTAGCTTACCACTATAAACTTCTATTGAACGTCGTCTGTAATAATATATTAAATGACCGGAATAGTATACGTAGTATCTGTAAATTTTATATTTAGTAACACTAAAGAATGTTGTACTCTGTGCCCTAAATTCGATATTATTAAGTAAAAATATGGCCAGTGAACGCACACTAGAGTAAACATTAGCCATACGGTGATTTGTATGTATATAACAACAAAGTAAATTATACCTTATAAGAATGCCTAGAAGAACGTAAACTACCCAAATCATCAACACAAGTTCATACAATATAAACATAATCTTATATATGTTATCATTGACAGCTGGACGATATAAATCAATACAATAAATTGAAAAGTAGTTTGGGACAATGGGCTCAGGTAATAAAACTGAGTTCGAGAACAATAGACGGATTAGTGACGGATGGTCGAAAATATTGAAATTAAAATTATTTGTCCATTTTACAACAAAAGATTGTTGGACAACCGAACAAAAGATCTCTAGCTGCATCGGATTGGTGACTAAGTTTCTCAAAGTTTTAAAAATATAAATTAGTTTACATATCATCAAAAATATGTTAATAAAACTACTTAATGTAAAGGTTTTGGGTAATTTTAACAAATTTTTTGTAGATCTAGGTCCGACATCACTATAAAGCTTCTTGAAGTTTGATTTTTCCTGACAAATATTTTCATATTTTTCACCCAAACGAACTGAAAATTATGCTCCTTGGCCAGTGTCTTGGCCTTGGATAACAACATTTTGTTTCTGCTGGTGAGGTGATCGTTTACGAAAATTCTTCCAGGTCCAATCAGGCCTATATCATTAGCTGTCAAGATGTCCTTACGTAGACGAGCTGCGCTGATGAAATCCTCTTTAACGTATTTGTTGGTAAACGAAACGATGATATTTTTAATACCAGGCTGATGAGTGGGCACTCTATGTATGAAATTGATTTTGTGCTTATCAATTGGGTAAGAAATATTAACGCCGATCTTAGTTATTATATCGAAGAGATTTTCTCTTTCCTTCAGTGGCACGCCTTTGATTTCAACATTATTGCTTCGCAACCATTGATCTGTACATAGTTGGTCTGCTTCCAGTTTGGTGACTATTTTTCTCAATTCCAAGATGTCATCTTGAGTTTTCTCAATTTTAGCTATTTTTTCCTCTAGAACTTGTACCTTAACTGGGAGCTCCAAGACTAAACATTTGAGGTCACTTAGTTCATTGCGAAGCAATTGCACCTCAGATTCAAGATTTGCTAACGGAGCCAGTTTAAGGTTGATATTCATAACTTCCCTCATAATTGAGTCAAGAGATACAGAAGGAGAAGTAGCTGGAGTAGAACCAGTGATACCATGAGCACCAGCATTTTTACAATTAGCACATCTCCAAGTGGCTTGGCGATCACCGAGTTTGCGATAACCTTTTTCGGTTATACCGGAACACGCGAAGTCGAAGTGGTGGAGACAAGCAGTACATTGCACAGCTTCGGAAACTTCTTCCCCACACTTGCCACAGACAAACATGATGAGAACTGACACAAAGATATCACGTCACAGGTCGTTGGAAATGGGGTAACAAAGTTTGAGAACTAATGACTTGTTGGAAGACTACAAACCGTACGTGCGACTAGCAAGAGGAACACAAAGTTATGTTCGGATCGTCTGCTTCAAAGCCCAGAATCCGTTTTCCAACTTTTTCTTCTGCACCTCGCGCAGTCCTCAGCATTCTTTGTTGTGAGACCGCACGCATGTGATTCCGCACGATATCAAACATTTCTTGGGTCTGCCCTCTAGGTATCTTTTTTTTTATTGCTTGAGTTCAGCAGACAGGCAGACGGCCCACTGGATAGAAAGCGATTACCATCGCCTATGGACATTTGCAACATCAAAGGCACTACAAATGCGCTGCTGCTCTCTTAAGGGGGGCTGGAACCTGGTCACTAATGCCGGAACACAACACTGTATCTACTGTATAGTCACATTATCTCGAAAATATTTCGACTCTTAAATACACTGAATAGTTCTATTACACCCATTGGAAACCTACGTAGGTTCCTACTAGTATAGTTTTTTCAAATTTAATCACAATAGGAAAACAAATCAGAAACATAAGTACTAATTAACTCTTTATTGTTCATGATCCAATTTAAATTGGAAACAAATTCGCGGTCACCTACAAATTTATGAACATCCAATAATGATCCTTCGCAACCGATTAAGCCATAATATTGATTTTTCACACACTTGCCAAAATACACAGGTTAATAAAAGAAAATGGCGCCGCCCGCTGGCTGTCTGCTGTAACCTGGATTTGTTTGAGAAGAGTGGACACCAGAGTTCATGAGTTTTACGCTGAAAGGGGATTTTCGTTCTTGTATTCCGCCCCGTTTCATCGGATGACCCTGAAAAATCGGTCCTATATAAACACTATAAAACAGTGGTTTTAAATTAGAGGGTTTTGGGTTGCAACATTTTCAAGTGAAAGCAAACTAGTTTAGGATTCACAAAGTTAGAAAACTGCGTAAGTGGCAACGACGACCATGATTTGACCCACGAGATATAAAACGCGAGTGCATTAGCAACTAGGCTACCGCGGCTACAATGTAGACGCTATCTATAGCATTGTTACAACTTAGCCTCCGGCAAAGACAAATTCCACGTACAAATCTGTAAAAGCACATTTTATTACCTGTCGGCATTTGAACTGATTGTAATCCTTTTATGATCGCCTTCTTTTGTTTCCTTATTTATTGGCATACGTTTCTAGATATTTCGGAGAACAGCCTATTGTTCTATTGTACTCGTCTACGGCCGATTACAGGCTGCATCATTAGCCAGATGTTGCGGATCATAAGTAATCTAATTCTAGGGAACTATGTCGACGTTGCCGGGCGGGCACATTTGCATTTGTGCAGTATAAAACGATGGCCTGATTGAGAGAGGGGGTTAGGTGAGCTACACTACGATACGGGAATCTAATAGTGCCAGATTTTACGCGTTTTGTTGAATTACGACCTTCTGCATTACATACATACATACATACATAACTTCACGCCAGTTCCCTTGCGGGGTAGGCACGAACAACAGAGCGCCATTTAGGCCCATTCTTACACACCTCACTTGCTTCTTTGACATTCATAACTCTTGTCATGCACACTCGTCTGTTTTTAAGGCTCCTGACATCACCCTCCGCTAGTACACGATCAATTTGATCATGGAAAGTGTGTCGTGGCCTTCCACGACTTCTGCATCCATCCACTTTTGCATTGTATATCTGTTTAGTCATTCTTTCATCATTTCTGCATTACGTTTGGATTTTTGTGTTCGGTTATATTTGTACCTGTGTTATACGTGTTTGTATAGTTCTAATAAACTCTATAATAATTCTAACGGCATTTTAATTCGAGTCCCGCTAACTCGTAATAGTATTATAAAATTCAAACATGCCGTGTTTGTACATTGAAGCTATTTAAAAAAACAACTAAAATAGACTATATACACGATAGAGATCACGATGGATTTTTTTTTTGTCTGTTTGTTCGGTATTCACATAAAAAATAGCGGGCCGATTTCGATGTGGTTTTCGCTAATTGACAGCAAATTCTTAGATTTAAAATTTGCGATATTTTTTATCCCAGGAATTCCGCGTGAATTTCAAGTCAAGCGAGAGCGAAGTCGCGGGCTTATCCTAGTTTTTAAAATAATATCTACAAATATAAACATGTTTTTTATCATAGCTCGCAAACAGGCAGACGGTCTACTCAATGCAAAGTGGTTACCACAAACTACTATGGATACTACGTATGTGGTTACCGTCGCCTATAGGCGCTTGCAACATCAAAGGGGAAGCCGACGTGATACCAGACTTTAGCTTTTTTTATAATTTATGGCTTGGCAGCTAGGCCTTTAAGCCAGACCAACCTTTAAGATGAGGTAGTAGCACAGACTACTATAGGAAGTAAACGGGATGGGATGGAAGTACAGATTAGAGGAATGGGACAGGGGAAAGGGGAATAAGCCATCGGAACTCTCTCATCGATCATCACACGAAATACGATTAGCTTAAGGCTAACCGTTTCAAGACGATTCAAATTAATATTATACAAACGTATCACAAATTTTAGTTATTGGTCTTTCGATAACAGTGGTGAACATGGGATATTTTATTTATTTATTTTCCTAAAGTTTCAATATTTTGCAGACATTTTTTTGTCGAACTTTAATGCAGTTAGTAGGCAACGTCCTCGTGGATCATAATTATAACACCAAAGAACACCATATAACTATTGGTTTTATACAAGCTTATGTATTTTATATTACCTTATATTACTCGCTTATCTACTTCGAATATGCTTTACAATATTTGTTAAAGAAAATATCTTTTTATTCCGGAAAACATACAATTTATATATTTTCCTCGAGATACGAATCTGAAATTTAAATAAACTCACCAATGGAACTACAACTGGAGGTAGTTTATCAAATGTGTTTCTGAGTCGTCGCCAAGTATCGCATCCTATAGTTTCAGGCTGCAAGTACAAATCTTCTTTATCAGCGAAACGTTCTGTGGAATGATTGTACGTCGCTGCAAGAATCAAATCTAAGCTATCTTCTGGTAAGCTAAGGAAAATAAATAACAAATGTCGATCGTCGTATTACTTAGTACTGATTCGTATTCAATTTGAAATAATGTAAACTACTCAGCGCGTTCCATTTGTAGCTCACAACGCCCAAAATGCTCCGTTAGCCGTTCCACAAGGCGACCGCGGTTGTTGTGGTCGTGGCGAAAACGTCACTAATGACGTCGTCATTTTTGATCACACAACGACCCATGTCAAGAGGTGGGTCAAATAACCGTTCCACTTGGGTTTACGATTGTAACGTCGGCAAGCAAGTGGAACGGGAAAAATTGCGGTAATAAACGTGGTTGTTGTGAGTCTCTAATGAAACATAGCCACTATTGTGTAGTATAGATCTAATAAATACCAATTTATAGTTAAAGGGGCCCATTCACTGTTCTGTATGGCAATCCGTCTAGCTGTCCACCGAGTAATGCAAGAGAGCGAATGTTATTATTATTGGAGCCTGCATTGCGCCCCGAAAGACCAACAGAATGGCTCCAAGTCCTGGAAACCCCGCCCACTACAGGGCTTCCTGCAGGATAGTGAATGGGCCTTTTTAAGGGTTACCTGTTTAACAATATGGCTTAAAAGCCTAGTTGCCAAACCATAAACATAAAAAAAAATGTTTAACAATAGTTTCATAATAATTTTATTAAGAAACTATTGTTCTTTGGCATCTGCCAAAGATGAAGATTTTTTTAAACTAAACATATAAACGATGTCTAAAGTAAAGTTAAAGAAAAAACTAACTAGAACGGATGATAAAAGCTTAATCTCCTAACACTGGCCAACGTATGATGAGAGAATAGTCGTATCCCAGCTGGAACTCCATGTTTTTCTTTAGTAGACAACACTATATCTTTTGTAAGTTCTCCCTCTTTTCGCAAATCTGGCAGAAGCCTTTTATTTCTAACTTGTTTGATTCCGGCCATTATTTATCTTATAACTCAAAATTTTTTGTTATGTTCCTAGAATTAGAGATAAAAACTAAAATAACAAAACATTGCTATGGAAACCATAGATAAAACTCTCCTAAGGGACGCGTTCTTCTTGTAGCCCACAACGCCCAAAATGCTCCTTCAGCCGTTCCACATAACGACCGCTTTCGTTATGATCGTGGTGAAACGTCACTAATGACATCATTATTTTCGATCATACAGCGGTTACAAAGTTTCATGTCAAGAGGTGGGTCAAAGTGGGCGTTGACCATCTCTCGATAGAGATGGATCGAATGATGAATCGATAGATTTACATTGAATAAGGCATGATTTTCATATCAAACAATGACATTTGTGTATTTCATCGTTGTAACTAGAGATTATGATTATAACGCACGCAAGCAAGGGGAACGGGAAAAATCGCGAGCGCTAACGTGGACGTAGTGATTCTCATGTGGGACGTAGCCTATATTAATGTACTCTGTAAATAAAACTTAAATGCCCAAAATGCTCCTTCAGCCGTTCCACATAGCGACCGCCGTCGTTGCGGTCGTGGCGAAAACGTCACTAATGACGTCATAATTTTCGATCATTCTCTGCTCACAATGTATGCATCAAGAACTGGGTCGAGATCGAATAACCATTCCACTTGAGGTTACGATTATAACGCGCGCAAGCAGTGGAACAGGATAAATCACGGTCGTAAGCGTGGTCGTCGTGACCTTCGTGTGGAACGTAGCCAGCCATAATAGAAACAACCACCTCAAATTTGTAGCGAAGGTTTGATAATGAATGAAGATCATACATAATTTTTAGTTCTCAACTTTTATGGCCTCTTCTCGAGATTGTTGCAATAAATGCATAAACAATGATTTTATTTCTATGACTAAATAAATAAGGGAAGGATCGACCAAATGTTCAAAAGATTTTTTTGGGTTCTTAATTTTTCGAATGACAACATTTACATCGACTTCCGGTCAACTAACAACCCTAAGACCCTAACCGCTTGTCGCTGCCACCGATGACCGACCCCACGACCGCCATATTGAATTCATTCATGGCGTCTTGGTTCATGGTTGTGAAGGATAATTTTGGTGACTCCATATCATTTCGTGCTTAGTACGTTTTTGATAATAATTTCTTGCAAGTATTTAAATACAGTTTATAATTTCACATCAAAATGAGTTACGGAAGGCCACCGCCGCGTATCGATGGCATGGTTTCATTAAAAGTGGACAACCTCACTTACCGAACGACGCCCGAAGATTTGCGTCGTGTGTTTGAAAGATGCGGGGAAGTCGGTGATATTTATATCCCAAGAGATAGATACACAAGAGAAAGCAGAGGATTCGCTTTTGTCAGGTATGTTACCGCTATAATTTTTTAAAAATCTTAACTATGACGTCAGAATCATGCACCGGTCGTATTATTGAGAGTCCTAAATAACGTTACTGATCGAACCTCTCTTATTTTCTAAACGTTTTAATTATCAGCTAATACTAGTTTCTGACCTTTGTCTCTCGGTTATCTATTTTATAACAACATATAACCTAAAATATTCACGGTATTTACACTTTTTGCAAATAGTTATCGCTATGAACCTTAAAAAACCGTGTGTAACCATAAACCAGCAAACCGAAGATGAATGATATTTAAACTGTGATGTATTTAAGATTCTACGACCGCCGTGATGCTGAAGAAGCCTTGGATTCACTGGATGGAAGGATGCTTGATGGCAGGGAGCTTAGAGTACAGATGGCTCGGTATGGGCGTCCATCATCACCATACAGAAGCCGATACGACCGTCGCCGCAGGTAGGTTACACATGGATATTTCTCAAAAAATGGATTCTTTACAAATATCCTAAAATAAATATTGACATCTAAAAGTGTCATGTATAAGTTTAAGAATTATTCACTGATCTAATATATTTTATTTTATGGAAGACTGGCTGACCCATGCCCAATTCACTGGCTGTCATTAAAATATTTGTTATAAACATAATCAAAAATACCCTGTTATTCAGGAATAATATAGCTTTCTATTAGTGAGAGAATTTCCAAAATTGGTTCAATAGTTTAAGAGATTAATTACTTCCAATAAACAAACTCAAAAACTACCTTTTAATATTTGTATAGATGCTATATTCACACATTTGTTGTTGTGTTTTTACTTCCTTGGTGCATAATAAATTACTGGTTACTGTACTACTGTACAGTATGTTTTTTAATTGCAAAGACTAAATTTTCAAGGGATTTTCAAATGTTACAATTAATTCTGATATTTTTACTTTACTTTAGTTGTACCCGCTTATGACATCACAAGTAGGTATCATACAAAATCGATGTGGTGGTTGTGATGTATTATAAGTTAATATAAAGTAATAAAACCATCCATTTACCTTACTGTCATTTAAAATTTGACTTGGCTCCATACAAGTAATGTCACATTTCTACTGATAGCGAGGCATGTGAATGAAGAGTAAGATACAGGTAAATTAGGTAATTACAGGACTTCTAAACTTGAAATTTAGTATTAGAAATTATGTTTAATATTAATTATGATATTAAGTATTAATATTAAGCACCTGCCTATATAAAGTATTAGTTTATTTATTAATGTGCTGACAGTACACTATTATAAATGCAAAAATATCTCGAAGCTCATTTATCTGTATAAGAATAAGTCATCAGTTGATTTGAATGTCTGCTCCCTTAGTGCAAATGTCATAATGCTTTGCTTGTGTTAAAATGCATACATTGTTTTTAAGTTTAACATCTGCATATTTATAATTGAGCTGTTCTATAAAGCCCTATTTGAAATACTGATGAACTAACTTTGTAAAAATATCATAATCATTTATATCAAATTTAAACACCATTATTACCTTATTGTTTGTCAACATTTTTTGTCTTATTAAATTAATTAATTAGTGATGTGACCTGAACAGTTATGTATAATTGAAAAGTTTAAACAATAATTGTAATCAAGTTATGCATATTTTCAATATTTTAAAGATAAAATAATAAATCATAATATTTTAATTAATTCAGTAATGTGTATCCGATATCAATTCCAAATTTCAATTTTACCATCATCAGTTCACATAAGTACCATAATCAGTTTAATAGATGCCAAACGTGGTTTTATAGAATAATCTAACTATAGTCTCTGCGATAAAAAAACAATTGTATTTTTAATAAACAGAATAGGAACTCAATTATTTTAATTTCTTTAATAGGTTTGAAAAATGATGTTTGACATGTCATTATGAAAACTTAACTCGGTCAAACTTAGTGGTGATTGTTGTCACTTTTTGGATTTCAGTCTTATATTTCAATATTAAAAACAATAGAACTATATATATTGTCAGAACTGCAAACACTAGTCACAATGATGAAAGATGACTGTCAGGCGAGAGACTTACATTTGAATGCGAAGAAAACAAAGGTGTTTGAAAGAGAAGAAACTAAATGCAAGGGTAATAGTCGATGATGTTATGCTGGAGCAAGTGAATGAGTTTGTATATCTTGGATATGCTTTTAGCAGGGATGGAAGGTACACCGCTGATATAGAAAGAAGAGTGAATTTGGGGAATAGTGTGAATGGAGCGTTAGGTAAACTTCTAAGCGCTAAGAACCTCAGCCAGAAGGCCAAGCTTGCCATACACAATGCAGTGCTGGTACCTATGCTCACGAATGGAAGCGAGAGTTGGGGATGGAAGAGAGAGCATGAAAATAGAGTAAACGCGGTCGAAATGCGAGCACTGCACAAAATCTGCTGAGTGACGCTTGCGGACCGCATTCGTAATACCGAAGTAAGAAAGATAGTTGGTCTAAACGAGAGTGTCGGGGTGAAGGTAAGGAAAGGAATGCTCCAGTGGTTCGGGCATGTGGAAAGAATGCATAATGAAAGAATGACTAAACAGATATACAATGCAAAAGTGGATGGATGCAGCAGTCGTGAAGGGCCACAAATTGATCGTGTACTAGCAGAAGGAGCCTTAAGAACAGACTAGTGTGCATGAAAGAGCTATGAATGTCAAAGAAGCAAGTGAGATGTGTAAGAATAAGCCCGAATGGCGCTCTGTCGTTCGTGCCTACCCCGCAAGGGAACTGGCGTGAAGTTATGTATGTATGTATATATATTGTATACAACTCTAAAGAAAAATGTCTTTTATTATAAATAAAATTATTTATTGTAAAAATAAAAAGTATTCTTAGGTGTAATGCTTCTTAAGTACCTGTAGCATCATTAAGCAGCACAATGGCCACCTGATACACTGGAATGGTGAGCTGGGACAAAATATTGAAAGCTTACACGTCTATTGAGACATGTGCATTGATGGTGTTGCGATGGTATTTCTTTTAGCAAATCGCGTTCACGGTCTCGTTCACGTGGTCGCTCCAGGTCCCGTTCCCGCTCGCGCAGGCGCTCGTACTCCCGCAGCCGCAGCCGCTCCAGGTCGCGCTCCCGCTCCGACTCGAAGAGCTCGCGCGGCCGCACCCGCTCCCGCAGCCGCTCACGCTCCCGCTCGAGGCATTGAGACACTCAGTAAGTTTTAACTTATGCCCACTAACAAGGTTCGGAAACCAGTAAAAAAAAGCCGAACCCATTACAGCCTAAGTTCAAAGGAAGTTTTCTTTTCGGCTTTGTTCTCACTTTAAGCTCAATCAACCGGTTTTTAGTAACAGTGAACAAATTCAAACAGTTTTTGCTGCACACCTTCAAAGTGCAGCCATGTGGTACACAAAGTTCAGTCACACAACAAACACATTGAGAGTAATAACAGGATGATACTTCCTCTTCTCGCAGAATACAACTGGTTAATTCAGGTGTATATAACACTCTCTTTAAGATTTACTCTGAATTAAATAGTTTACTTAAATCAGTTCCAGGCCTTGCTCACTAACATGTATTTCATTTAGGTAACAAATGGATCAGCATTTAATCACCTTTCATCTGTCTGACAATGTTCATTTTTAATTACTTATAAAACTTGTAAATTAGTATTACACACTTATTGTGCGAGACAGCTATATTTCATTGTAACTTTAACACTAAAATCATAACTAAATAATATATATTTAATAAAATATTGTTAGAAGAAACTATTTTTGAAGCCACAATGTAGTAGGCTGCACATTAGCTCCCTTGATGTTGCGGATGTCTATTGGCGAAGGTAACCACTTGCTATCAAATGGACCCATATGCCTACAATCGAACATAAAAAATAAAAGAATGTGTCAATTCATAATCATAGTTTTATTCCTATAAACTTATATGAAATTAAATTTGATCTCAACTGCAACTGTTTTACAAATTATAAATATTACAACTATTTATTATAATATATATTGCTTCCTTTTACAGAATCTTTCACTTTTTTTTTTTAATTAGGAGTAGTATTACAATTACCATAGAAACTTAGCCCTCACAACCTTTCTTTAAAATCAAGCTTTCCTTCTAGTCCCAATGTTTTAAAAATTGTTATTACTTACAGGATGATTAAGAGTACCGATTCGTGAGCCGAAACGCTGAGCTGCATGCCTGAAAAACCTTCGGCCAAGGTACTATTATCATTGCCATCCACAGACTTAACTATGATCAACATAGTGGCAAAACATTCAACGTAACAAATTATTCTTTAAGCTCCCCTAGTTTAGGTTAACAATAACTGTATTTTTTTTATCAACTTATGTACTATTTGTTCAATTAGAATCCTTCGAGTTAATATAACAACTTTAAAATGAAATTATGTTTAACACACACTATGGCGTAAATTTTCTTTTAATTGTTTATATTTTATTTCTAAGTTATTTTTTTTTTTTAATTTGAGTAGTAACTGTGTATTAATAAACGTGATTACATGCTGCGTAATGTATGTATTTTACAATCTATAACATGTATATTGATTAATGAGTTCAATGTGAGACCACAGTGGTCCTTAGTATATAATTTCAGGTTTAAAATATTGAGAAGATTATGTACCCACCACAGCTATTGGGCTTTAATTTCGGACAACTGCATTTGGTAAATAGCCTAATATGAAAGATAACTCGAGTTCTTAGATTATCTTTTATGTAGACTTACTGATAAATCAATTTTGTCTTGCGTTAATCCAATTACGGCAATAAAGAATTTTGTTACACATAATAAAATGATTAAAATTGTATTCTTATGTTGTTATCGAGGATGAAGTGCCAATACATAACTTCACGCCAGTTCCCTTGTGGGGTAGGCACGAACAACAGCGCCAATAATTCCATTAATTAATCATTTGACAGAATTGCTTTTTATAACCCTAAATTGAGGTCATCTTCACATGTTCCAGCTACAAGTGACACAATTCGTAACTTTAAAAATACTTCCATATTTAATTTAGTAGAAATTACAAAATTCCTCTTTCTACCAATGTTTCACTCCAGCTTCTTATCCCATGCTCTTGGCGTTAATCCCCACTTAAGTCACTACACTCATGTGTATGCGACTATTCTTATAAATTTTTCTCTTAAGCACCGAAGAGATTTAAAGTGAGTGCCCAAGAAGTTTTCTCAAAATGTGTCATAAAGTTTCATCAGGCAGCACATATAAGGACAACACCTCCGATGCTGCAAATGTTGATAAGCATACTGTTAAGCACTTTCATCGTGTGAGCGGAGACTTAGCTTGCTGTTCTTTATCAATGAAATTTACTATTTGGTTTAAGATATACAGTGTTATTCATAAACATTGATTATTTTTTAAGCAATACTTTAAAAAGTTGATTGCAGAAAACTGTATTCATAAACAGTATTTAGACACAATTAATAACCTCTCTTAAGTAACAAAATGGCGGACAGAACTATTATTGCGTTTGATTTTGAAAGATTGAGATTAAAAAGGATTTTTTTATTTCGGTGACGATTTATACATTATTCAGCAAGACGTATTATATATACATGAATACAGGCGCCCTCGTGTTAAGCTTTATAAATATAGGTTGCCCCTATGATGCAGTATAGTATGACGGAAGTAGATATTGGAAAAAGTACAGGTTTATAAGAAAACTATTATGATATGTAATTTTACAAGTATCAAAATCATTGCATAAATTCCTTCTCAAACTCACTGCAGTATAAGGAGTAGAAGGTATTTACAACAATATGAAATAAGATCACAATGATCGTCAACGTAGCTTCAGTAATAAATAACACCATAGAGTACATGATTATAATGGGAGATAACACTATATTAATTAATGTACTCTGTGCTCTTTTTTTTTGCTAAGATACGTCAGCCGACAATCACATTCTTTTTTAAATTTTGTCTTTTTAGAAGAAAATTGCTTGTACCGGCCACATTCTACCAAAAAATTGGTAGAGTAAAAAAGTAGTATTTGTTAAGCAATGTAATTTTTTTATAAATAAATTTTTAAATACTTTTTAAGGCTTAATTAGTTGCTTAGTTAACTAATGTTTAGAACATTAATTAACATTTTTTTATGAATAACGCTGATAATTTCTAAATAGTTATAAGCATAATAGTAGATTATATAATTTATGTTATAAAAAGTTAATAATAGGTCAAAACTACCATGAAACAAATTTTAATAAATTACCCCTATAGAAGAATTTTTTGCACTTACCTAGAATGTTGGTTTTACCAATCAGAAGATATTTGACACATCCATCCTCGATACGGATTTTTAAACTTAGTATTCTTGTTGACACCATTAGAGATTAAATATCTGGCCTTATAAATAGGAAATAGTGGTCTAGCTAGATTCTAGTTATATCCACTGATGATTTGAGGCTTGAAATAAAGATTCTGCCAAATACAGATTATATGACATACATTCATTATCTACTATATGAGCAGGAGACTAGTAAAAAATCACTTGCTCAGCCTCTAGGAGAGGGTTTTTTTTACTACAACTTCAGCTCTAATGGTTGCAAATAATGAGGCCAGATATTTAACTAATTTTAATTTTATAATGTCTGCAAAAATATAAACTACAATCGCTTTGATTATGGAGTGATTTTGGAAGTGTGACCAGAACAAAATTAAACTTTTGTGAGTGAATATAGGCAAATATACTTTTAAAATTTCTGTAAAAATTTATCAATTCTATCTGGTATAAATACAAGGTCAGTTCTGTTACATTTCATAATTATGGTTCCGCTGATATTGTGGTCTTGTTATCAAAATCACTCCTTGCCAAAGCCCTTTATGATGATAAAAACTAACAGCAATGTTGATATGCTCAGGGCGTGTGGAGTGCGCGTGGAGCGAGCCCGTTGGCGGGAAGGGTGTGTGTGTTTGCCGTTTGCTGACAACTGCTGAATTGCTGTTGTTGCCGTACTAAAGTTATGAGTAAACTTTTATTACTATTGACAAAACAGCAACACCCCATTTAAGTATAACTTTAAATAATTTTCGTTAATAGTTTTGTACAGTTGTCAAACTTCAGCCATATTGGAATGGCGTGAGCTATGTTAGGGAAGTTCTTTAAGTTATAATTTTTTTATTATTCATTTGTACTACTTTAATCAAAGTGTATATTGATTCAGACACATTTTCTTCATATTTTAATGTATATATCAACATTCAGAATCAATGTTTATAATTCCTTTAATTTACAATTCTAGGTTGTCTTATTTCAAGATAGGTAATCAATAGTTTGACTTAGTTTCATCATAGACTGATTTGATATAAGAAAATGAGCTACTATCTAGACTTCTTTAATACAAAATTTACTTACTTTAAATAACACACTTACAGAGATGATATCTTGGATAATATTTTTTTTATACCAACATTACACACATTACATGTAGAATATAACATATATTGATGTTGAAAATGAATATTAATGAAGGCGTAAGTCATTAGATGGGGTTCGGCAGAGCGGCAGACTACGTTCTAACGTGTGCGTTTGTTTGGCAGGCCGGTGCTGCTTGCTGGCCTGTTTGCTGTGGCAGTATCCTGTGCTGATTGCTGTGATTTCCAGATACACATACTTCTAGATTTATATGCCACGTGACCACACCCCTCTGCTAAGCGGCTACTGAAACTTCACCTAGTTATTTTTTAACTGCATGATTTCTTTTTATTATTGTAAAAGAAAGGTTTATTTTGTAAACCTCTTTTTTACAATAAAGTACCAACAAGAAGGAAGATTCTTCTATGGACAACGGGCGCCAATTATGTGCAGGTGTTTCTTTTCCGTCAATAAATAGATAATAATAAACTGTCTTTTTCTTCCTTGGTTACAACAAAACTTTTAAATGTAGCAAAAGCCTGGATTAATATGTTAAAAAATTTGACTTCATACAAGGTGTAAGGCTATATCGCACCCTTAGAATTATACGAACCTAATTTAAAATATGAACTTTTCAATGTTGTACCTTATTTTTATGTAATGGATATTTAAATCCAGTGATTCAAAATTTCCATTTAGGGCTCTCCAATTTTAAGGGTGCGATATATGATATTACTTTTAGTGTTAACTAATGAATTCTGCTTAGCAGAATTTTGAAATATTAAAACCGCTTTTCAAGTAAATCTAAAGAAATAAAATTGAAGTGTATAATATAAAAATAACATTAAGTATAAAAAAAATTAACTTGTCTGTTCCGGCTAATCTTTGGAACGGCTGGATCGATTTTGACGGGACTCATTGGCCGATGGTTGATGTTATAAAGTGTAAGTAACTTTTTTAAGCTATTTTTAAAATTAGAATACCACGTTTTCAAAGTATGGATTCCCTTGCGAATAAAGAGAAAAACCTAATTTTTTTCGATAAATCTAATTATACTGGCTTCAATCAATGCGCTAAGCGATCCCTATTGTTCCGCCACTCAAATGTCGCGGGTACAATCACGGACTTATGGATACTACGTATGGTACAATCTACAAGCATTCACCGCGTGTCCTGATCATACGTAGTATCCATAGTAGTTTGTGTCCTGAAAGCCGTTGATTGAAAGTTTTGTTCAGGGCAAGTATTAAAAGTAGTCTTTTCCATGCATCTTTCAAATTTTCGAACGACTATATTTTGTAAACGTAAGGAGCTAATGTAAATTAGGGATGTTCATATACAGAATATATCGATTTTTTTTTTTCAAAATTATAATTTGAATGATATTTCCAAAGCACTAAAAAATCGTTTTTGATGCATTAATAGTAGTAGTACTAGTGTCTGTGCGAACAGAAAACAATCATAATATTTAGGGTTCAGCTATGCTTAATTACCGTATATTTTATGATATATTAAAAAGTCTTAACCCTTTACTGTGTATTAGAATATAATGTTATTTAATGCTGTCATAATAATTGGATTGCTATATAAGAGTCATAATGTTATTTCTATTTCTGTAATTCAATTAAACACCACAAAAGTTCTCTTTGCGCACAGACTCTAACATGATTGTCCCTATCAAACTCCAATAAACTGGGAGACTCTTCTGACTTCTTACTTAATGTGCATATTGTTATAATTAAAAATACCACGTGCTAAGAACCGCGAAGGAAAATATAGTGATGAACCTACACAGCGAAATAGCCTATGCATCAAACCTGCCAAGCCACCTTGAACAAGTGTGGTGAGTATATTGTCCGTTCCCCCTATAGTGAGAGTCCCGAGCCCAGTAGTGGGATGTATATAGGCTGTTATTATCACCATACGCAGGCAAAGGAGATAGACTCGTAAATACTGACTATATACTGTAGCATCATACGACTAAGTTGATTGCGATCATTGAGGTGCGTTGTATAATCAGTGATGAGTAATATGAAATATATTGTATTTTTACTGTTTCATCCGATATGAAAAAAAAAACAATACAATTCCCTAAATTTATTTTAAAACTTTTATTAAATAAAATACATCTATGTTTGGCGATTTGGTTCCAACGCTAATAGCACTGATTTGATCAAGTACAGCGTTCACGGTTAAACATTGAAAACCATCGATGAGTATGATTAATTCGATCATCGATAAAAAAATATCGTTGTATAAGCATCGTTAATGCTACTTCGAGCCGAGCAAATGTCAATGTCAGATACTTATAATAAACCAACGTGTGGTTGTAAATTTGTATAATTTGTTTATTTAAATAAAACGTGTATCATTTTAAGGAAATGTCTTCATCTTTCTTTTTAAAAGGTAAATCTAGACAAATACAAAAGAGAAAAGGTGAAAAATTAAAAAAAAAACCGAAGAAGCAAGCTGGACCTAACCTCGAAAATGGTCATGAATCTTCTGAAAGTGATTTGGATATCAAAAAGTTTTCTGATATCGAAGAACCTGAAAGCGACAACGAGACTGCAGAAGAAAAGAAATTACGGTTAGCGAAGAAATACTTACAGGAAATTGAGAAAGAAGAGGCAAAACGTGCGGAAGATAAGGAGATTGATGATGCAGTTGAGAAGCGATTACAGAAAGACTATTTGGAGCAGAAAGGTAAACTACGTATTGAGGTAGCGGATAAATATCTTACGCCAAATGAAACTGATATAAGATTTGTCCGTGTGAGAGAACACAAATTAACCCTCACTTGTGTGTGCATTAGCAACGATAGCAGCTTAGCATTTACAGGTAGTAAATGTGGAACAATAATCAAATGGAGCATTAAGGAGAAAAAGAAACTCGGCTGTTTAACTTACAAATCTCATTCCAAATTATTAAAAGGCAGTATTACATCAGTGGCCATATCTACAGATTCTAAATACCTAGTCTCATCTGATGAGTCAACAGAAATTAAGGTTTGGGATCCAAGTACTCTAAATCACTTGCACACTTTTAGAGGTCATAAAGACGTAGTAACTGGTCTTGTTTTTAGAAAAAATACACACCAGTTGTACTCGTCAAGTAAAGACCGATCAGTCAAAATTTGGTCTTTAGATGAAATGGCTTATGTAGAAACTTTATTTGGACATCAATCACCAATAACCTCAATAGACGCTTTAACTAGGGAAAGAGCAATCACATCTGGAGGCCGAGATACATCTATTAGAATATGGAAGATTGTAGAAGAGTCACAACTTATATTCAATGGCCCTGTTGGAAGTCTTGATGAAGTGAAACTATTAGACGAAGAACATTTTGTTTCAGGCAGTGATAATGGTTCACTATGTGTGTGGAGTGTGCTGAAAAAAAAGCCCCTTTGCACAATTCCAGAGGCACATGGATCAGAAAATGAAGTACCAAGGTGGATCACAAGTTTAGGAGCACTATTGAACTCTGATGTTTTTGCATCAGGGTCTTATGACAATTGTATTAGGGTGTGGAAAGTGACTGATGCATACAGAAAAGTTTTGCCTCTATTTAATTTAGAAATTAGTGGTTTTGTTAATGGTATACAGTTTACAGGAGATGGTAGACAGTTATATGCAGCAGTTGGTCAGGAGCATAAGTCTGGAAGATGGTTCAAATTAGGAAGTGTTAAAAATGGACTTTTTATTGTTAATCTAAATATTAAAACATAGCATTTTTTAAATAAATCAATCTTTCAAAATAATTTAATTTTGTGATTTTTCTGGGTTTTATGAAAATTATGTATGTTATTGAACAGCAGAGTCATCAAGAAATACTTTAGAAAACTAAGTTTCTTTTATGTAATTTAACTGAACTTGTCTTTCACCATCAGTACATGGCAATTGTATCAACACACATTTTATTTAGGTCAGACAATTACCTAAGTGGTGAATGTTTTCCATCTAGTATTAGTAGTAGTACCCTGCACCTTTTAAGTTTTGGAATGTAGGTGCACTAACTAATAAGGTGCCATGCCATGGTTTCATATTTTGATAACCATGATGAAAAAAAAATAATTTTTATAATCTAATTATTTATTTATTTTACACATTATAACTAGAACACATAAAGAAACACTTAACCTACTAAAGTATTGGCTCCTCTTAACTGCAGGTAGCCTGCTGTTATGTCCATTGGTAAACTTCTCACTGTTGCAAATTCTTCAGCATTACTATAAAAAAGTTTTGAATGCCGATCTACGTATGGTGCTAGAAGTCCAGATATGTCGGAATATTTTTTCGTAGGTTTGAACGTCGGTGGCGCATTTATTGAATAATCTGAAAAGTGAGGTTAGGTTTATGACAAATCAAATTAATATTTATAAAATCAGACAAGCTCTCCGAACATTACATAAAACAGCTTCATTGGGCCATTGTAAAGCTCGTTCAGCAGTTAATATTTGCTTCAAAGACCTCCACATTCGCTTTTTACAGCCACTTTTAACTATAAATTTGTTTTCTATTTTGAAAGGGTATGACCTCTCTGATTCACCAGTCATATTAAAAACAAGATTTATGAAGTTCTAATCTAACTTCTAAAAATGTTTAAAAATATGTTGAATAGTTTATCTCATGACCCTTTCTACTATAAAAGAATAGTTTGTTATAATAACAAACAACAAATTCCTTAGTAAACAATTTGGACCAGTGTTGCCAGATGACCATATAAATTAAACCCCAATTTTTTCAAAAATCCCAGAACAGTTTTTACTTATTTTAAAGGAGAAATAAAAAGTAAAACCACCGTCGCGTCGTGGCAAAAACGTCACTAATGACGTCATTATTTTCGCTCGCGGAACGTTCACAACGAACCGTGTCAATAGGTGGGTTAAATAACCGTTCCACTTGAGTTTACGATTGTGACGCCAGCAAATAAGTGGAACGGGAAAAACCGCGGCTGAGAACGTGGTCGTTGTGAGTCTCTAACGGAAAGTAGCCTATAGGATACGACGTGTACGAGTAGAGACGGCATAATAAATAAATAACGTGAATGAACGAACAAATGAATTCAATTATTAAAATGAACTTTTGAATTGAAGTATGATTCATTAGTAGAATATAATTCTAAGATAAAGTAATAATACTGTATTATAACTTAGATATAATAATTGTACATACATACATATATACATAACTTCACGCCAGTTCCCTTGCGGGGTAGGCACGAACAACAGAGCGCCATTTAGGCTTATTCTTACACACCTCACTTGCTTCTTTGACATTCATAACTCTTGTCATGCACGATCGTCTGTTCTTAAGGCTCCTGACATCACCTTCTGCTAATACACGATCAATGTGATCATGGAAGGTGTGTCGTGGCCTTCCACGACTTCTGCATCCATCCACTTTTGCATTGTATATCTGTTTAGTCATTCTTTCCACATGCCCGAACCACCGGAGCATTCCTTTCCTTACCTTCTCCCCGACACTCTCTTTCAGACCAACTCTCTTTCTTACTTCGGTATTACGAACGCGGTCCGCGAGCGTCACTTCGCAGATTTTGCGCAGTGCACGCATCTCGACCGCGTTTACTCCGTTTTCATACTCTCTCTTCCATACCCAACTCTCGCTTCCATATATGAGCGTAGGTACCAACACCGCGTATAATAATTGTAATGATGAGAATTGTGTTTGTAGATGAATTAATTGGTACTTCAAAATCACAAAATTTCTAAACAATATTTTGCCCTCCAATGTCGAGAAAATTACGAATTTCACGAAATCCCCCAACTGGTAACACTGATTTGGACTTTGAAGTTTAATAAGTGGTTTCTTTTGGATTTTATGTCTAGGTTTCTAGACCTTTAAGCATTATGTGTATTAATATTATGTACTACATTAATATAGTCTCATATAATAATGTACCCTATGACTGCAAGCGAATTTATTTAGGCGAAATAATTTGTCACAATCTCGTGTCAACGATACTATTCACAGATTTAACTTTCTAAATCAAATCCTCAAGCAAATGAATGCATTACACTGTAAAGAATAAGATTCAATTTTACTTCACCCAGGTCCACTCGTTTATTGTTTTGACTAAAACGTCATCTAATACCAAATAGCCAAAGTAGATAACCAACCAATTCAACATTTATAGAATAACAAGATGACACTTTGAACAGGATTATAGAAATATAACGCTAGTCCCACGTTAAATATCGCCATAGTTAAATTTCACAGTCCTTTCCGATTCTTGTAACTGGAGTGAAGGGTGATTTATTTTATATCAGTGCTATTTAACCGGTGAACAGTGAAATATGCATCACTATAATAATTTGTCATCGTTGACGGGACGTTGTGCTGTGTAGTTTTATTTTCTAAAAATGTGTAAAATTACTCTAAAACGAACAATCGTTGTAGGATATTGATAGTTTTTACATACATACATAACTTCACGCCAGTTCCCTTGCGGGGTAGGCACGAACAACAGAGCGCCATTTAGGCTTATTCTTACACACCTCACTTGCTTCTTTGACATTCATAACTCTTGTCATGCACGCTTGTCTGTTCTTGATAGTTTTTGAGTAGTAATTATGTGTTTTTGCGAGAAATGTGAACTATATAGCCAAATGTGGCCTTTCGAGTTTTCACAAGAACTCTGTTGAATGACGTCGATTGTAGCCTACAATAAAATGACGTCTGGCTTAAAGGCCTAGTTGCCAAGCCATAAACGTAAAAATCATCGTTGACGGTTGACGTTCTTAATGTCTCCAAAATAATAACAATAGCACCAGGTTGTCTTGTCGAATCGAAGTGAGGTTATTTCGCGTGTATTGTGAAGAAATGTGTTAAATTATCAAAATATCATGGATATTGTCAACGAAATATTAGAAAGGGAGCAGAAAAAAGCGGAGAAGTACAAACCGATCACGGTTGAAAAGCACTTAGAATTAGAGTTCGACATTGGCACATTACTTGCGTGTGACACAAATGATTTGGATACGAAGTTGCTAAAGTGAGTTCTTTTACATTTTATTTAATAAAAAATATATGTTTTCTAGCGTATATTGAGTATTTTATTTTAACAACAGTTCAGATAAGGATGTATATCTTCAATCATTAACCCGCGACAACACACAACTCCTGCTAAATAAAGTATGGGAACTACCTACTGAGAGGATAGAGGAGGCGATTGTTGTGCGTCTGCCGCAACCCACGACTGTTTTACCAAGAGCCAAGCCCGTACCTAAGCCTAAACCGTTGACCAAATGGCAGGAATTCGCCAAAACAAAGGGTATAACAAAGAAAAAGAAGGATAAGTTGCAATGGGATGAACAGTTACAGAAATGGGTGCCTCTTTTTGGGTATGTACTTATGATTTCGTTGATTTAGTAAGAAATGTATATCAGAGTAACTTCTAGTCAAATGTGTATTGAAATGAAATAAAGGAAAAGGATAACAGATTGTATCCAAATTTTTAAAATTACAATTTCACTTTTATATTTATTTTAGTCTAAGACTAAGTGGTAGTTAAGAATACATTAACCAAATATAATTAACAGAAGTATTAATTAAAAATTTAGAAGTTGCATGCAGAAACATCTGTTTATTGCTATAACACTATACTTAATGGCTTTACCTGATTAATGCTGAATTTGTATCTCCAGAAAATTGACATATTTTTCTGTATATTGAATATTTTATGTTAATCTATCTTCCTATAAAGAATCAAAATTTCAAATGCTATTTTTATACTTATACTATTAGTAATGTATAGAAAAGGGTCATTTAAAATTGGTAGAATACTGGTATCAAATCATAATATTATTAAAAATTAGCTTTATAATAATATTTACAGATTTAAAAAATCAGCAGCTGAGAAAGAGAAGAATTGGTTGATAGAAGTGCCACAGAATGTGGACCCTATGACAGATATGTATGAGAAAAAAGCTAGTGAAAAGTCTGAAAAAGTGGCCAAGAATGAGTTACAAAGGCTGAAGAATATTGCTAGAGCTAAAAAAGTAAAAATACCTAGGGTTGGGTTGCCAGTCACTTCAGACAAAGCATCAGCTACACAGGTAATTTCTTATTTAAAATTTATTTAAGTCTATAAAAGCAGCATGGATGAGAGAGTCAGCACAGTTAAGCAGTTATGTACTTTAATTGAATTGCTGATGGTTTTAAAATCAAGTTTGTAAGTATAAACATATGCATTTAACTGACACTAAATGAAAAAAACATGAAAGATGTATGGCAAAATTGTCACATGTGAAGAACCCCTACCTCTGCATAATATAATGATAAATAATATTATGTAGTAAATAATCTAAAATATCCTATAAATAAACCTAACTTAAAAATATATATACAATAGTAAAAAAACTAAAATTAAAATAAAACCTATATTAAAGCCCGACCAGCCCCACCAGGCCAATGTCGCTGGGCATTGTACCTAGAAGGCTGGCAGCATTACCTCGCTGGATACAAAGGCTAATATCCTTTGAGCGAGGTAAGCACCAGCCGGTCTCCTATTTTGTCGACTAGGTGTTTTTTAATTACTTTAAATAATTTGTGGGCACTTGGCCCCCATGGGCCCAAAGTCTCCACCCCAAACGGCTCAAATATGTAACCTGTTCCAAGGGTTACATATTTGAGCCGTTTGAAGTTTTGGGCAGAAGTGGCAGTGCGACCGGCCCCAACTTTGGACTCCTGGAGATGAGAAGGCGCCAGTGTGTCGACACAGGTAACGTCCCACACAAGCGGCCTTCCCAAGCTCCAGGGAATTAAAGTCATACCTTCAGGCCTCTTGCCATCGACGCGGATCAGGCCGTTCGGTTCGAGAACGGCTGGCACGTCGGCGCTGACAAGAGCCCGACGTATTATATCGTTGAGGCCGGCATGCCGTGGAATTTTACCTGCTTCTGCCACACTATAGGCCATGGTGGCCAAGCCGGTCGACAACCCGGCCGCAACGACAGTTATGTGGTTCACAGCAATTTGCCCCAAGACGAAGGCAGATTGCTGACCTGAATGTGGCTGCATCCATTAGTGTTCCTATAAAAGGTGACGGTAGGGCCTGCAACCAAAGTCCTGATTCCCATATAGAGGTAGCTAAAAGACGGGCTCGATCTGCCGAACTTATCGACGTTTCCAATAGTAAATAAATATGTTTAATAAAGGTTCATTATTCATGATAGTGTCTTTGATATGCATAGTAAATGATTTAATGGGTATGTTAAGTAATGCAAGTTTTCAGGAGATAAGAAAATTGTTGAACCACGATTTATGTGTACTTGCTGCATGTCTACTCACTTAAGATAAATGTATGTATATAAAATTAGTGAAATTCCCAACAATATAATGTCATTTAAAGTGAAATTTATTTATATAATTTACACTGGTAGTTTATTTCTTACCTGTGAACCTCATATACAGTATAATATAGAGATATTTATCTCAATCATATAACTGATATATGTTATTATTATACATACATACATACATACATAACTTCACGCCAGTTCCCTTGCAGGGTAGGCACGAACAACAGAGCGCCATTTAGGCCCATTCTTACACACTTCACTTGCTTCTTTGACATTCATAACTCTTGTCATGCACGCTCGTCTGTTCTTAATGCTCCTGACATCACCCTCTGCTAGTACACGATTAAATTGATCATGGAAGGTGTGTCGATTAAATTGATCATGGAAGGTGTGTCGTGGCCTTCCACAAATTCTGCATCCATCCACTTTTGCATTGTATATCTGTTTAGTCATTCTTTCATCATGCATTCTTTCCACATGCCCGAACCACCGGAGCATTCCTTTCCTTACCTTCACCCCAACACTTTCTTTCAGACCAACTCTCTTTCTTACTTCGGTATTATGAACGCGGTCCGCGAGCGTCACTCGCAGCTATTATTATATTATATATAAAACTAAAATACATATTGTCTAAATCTAAGTCATTGTAGTTTAATGGCTAACACACCTGCATTTAACTCCAATAACATGGGTTTGAATTCTAGCCAGCATGCATGGATGCCACACTTCAACAAATTTTCTGATCAAATATGCATATTTTTACTGGCATAAGGTCGCTGGTAGGTGCTGGATTAGGAAAGTGGAAAACCAGGATATGTAGCACAAATTGGTGAGGCCTACTACCAACAGTGGGGTGCGATTGGCTGACAACTATGTATGTTGTTAAAATGTGTTCTTGTAATACTACTCTTTGTATATAATTTCAGTTAGCCACAGCAACGACTGTAGCAAAAGCATCTACAGCATCACTTGGCAAGTTCCAAAACAAATTGCCCAAAGAGAAAGAAGCAAGAGGCAAAGGTGTCCATGAGTTAATACCAGGGAAGGAGCGGAAACGCAAGGCACCTGTGCCCACACCAGCTGCTGAAAAAGAGAGTAACTTGAGTTTAATTGATACTATATTGAATAAGAGGCCCAAAATTGATATGGAGAAGGCTGTCACTAAACATATAAACAACGAGCAAGTGCAGTAAGTAATTTCTTGAATGTTATATTTTGTACTATGTAAATGGCCTTAATCTTAACTCAGCCTTACACTGGAAAATTTGTATACCTAAGCTTCTAAAGTTCACTACAAATAGTTATTAAGATAACATACATACATACATACATAACTTCACGCCAGTTCCCTTGCGGGGTAGGCACGAACAACAGAGTGCCATTTAGGCTACAAGCTAAATATGCACAAAAGATATGCTATTAAGATAAATATGCACAAAAAGAATTTTTAGCTGGACATGTTACTGGAGAGTTTCTTGTTGTTTCTTTTCCATAAACAGTGATAACATACTGTAAAATGTTTTACTTAGGATGGAAATTAAATTTAAATTTATTTTTTCTTTCTTTCCTTCAAAAAATGTTCACTTGTGGAATTTATTTTGAATAAAAACTTGAATTTGAAATTATTTTATTACACTTAAAAACACATTCTTCTATACATCTATTGCTTTTTTAAAGAAAAATATGCTATATATATAATATAATTTTTAAATATACTTTAAAGGTATTGACACTTGATTGACAATACATAATATTAGTCCATAATATCCCACGGCTGGGCTTCCGTGCCTTCCCATTCTAGTTAAACAGAAAGTGGGATGGCCCAATCAAATTATTATAAAGTAATAAAATAGCAGCTTATTTAGTAACTACTTCTATTATTATTTTTTGTTCATCTGTTCATCCTAGGGTTTTGTTGATATGGCAAATGTATATGACACTTGCTGTATTTATTTTACAATAGTTTATGAATTTAACTATCTATACCTATTGTCTGAACAACTAAGTATAAGTCAAACTAAATTTAGATTCTTTTTTAGCAATGGCTGAATGAAGCAAGACTATATACTGACATTGCATACAATTTTTTTTAGTACTAAAGCACATACTGTGTTGTAATAACACTGGGCAATATCCTTATTTTTTTATTTTCAGACGATCTGAAGAAAAGAAAAGCATAAAACCTTCGAAAGGCAAAGGTAAGGGCAAAGGGAATGCGACAAACTTCACAGCCAAGAAGCCGAAAGCCGGCAAAGGAAAGAGGGCGCCAAGCAAAAAGAACAATGGGCGTAAAAGGAGATAGACATAACTTTAATTGTAATTATTATTTTCATGAATATAAAGTATGTATCTGGTTGTTTTAATTATTATTCATCCTTATATTATTTTAAATATTACACTATAATTGGCAATTATTCCATTATTACTATACAAATATAAAAGTTTTATTTGTTCTTGAGGACACTAGGAATGAATATTTTATCACAAAACTTGCGCCGGTTACTGTTCGCTAGTGGTTAGCGAAGCTAAATGACGGCTTTATTTAACAGCCTATGAACATTTATAAGCAGGGTTTTCGCCACGAATCAAACCTTGTCTCGCCTTCGAAAAATTTACGCTGTCTCAATCGTCAGATAAAAGTTATTCATCGAAAAACAATACAAAATGAATAAATCTAAAATTAAAGTTCCGTGAATAAAACGGTTGAGCTGTTTCACTTTTACTTTCGGTCAGGTTATAATTTTTTGGATGGATAACTTTTATCAGATGATTGAAAAACCGGCCCTTAAATTTATACCGGAACCTGCTGTTTTTTAGAATGAAAGTATCCTACCTCCATTCTTGGTATTGCGACTACATATTTTATATCAAATTTCAATAAAAACGATCGAGTAGTTTTCGTGGAAGCATAATAGAAGTGATTAGGTATTGGTGGTTTATAATATCTGTAAATAGATAAATAAAATAACAGACAGATTTAAACTTTAAAATATTTATTTTCCTTAACAAAAGTTATTTTTGACTAGCAATCACTTCAAGATCCAATCATATTGCATACCTAATGACTGATGCAAACCAACCTCTATCCCTGCAGCTAGTTTAATTAAAACAACGATAAATTCTTATTAAATAATGATTAATTGATTACATATACTACTCTACATTTCGAGCTACGTTATTGAGAGAGATTTTACAGTCCACTTTTGATTCATTCGATTTGACATGTACATTAAATGCCAAAGAAGCAAGTGAGGTCTGTAAGAATAAGCCTGAATGGCGCTCTGTTGTTCGTGCCTACCCCGCAAGGGAACTGGCGTGAAGTTATGTATGTATTCAATGTACTAAAAATCAATAAACCCCTCTCGAGTCTGATAATGCCCACTAACCATCAAGAGTACCTAACAATTTTAAATTCAAATTCAAGTGTTTATTCAAAATAAGTTCAACTGGAGACTACTTTGAAGGTCTTACATATAAGTTAAAATTTATTTCCTATTGTACACACCGCTTCGCAGCGTGTTATTGATGTTGAGAATAAGCAAGCAAGTTTTATATCATTTTAACTTTTGTATATCTTCTTGTATCTTGCGAAGTAAATAGCAATTTTTTGCTGTGTATATGTATAATAACTATTTAACATAATTGCTTACTTATTATAATGGAAGATTTCTATGAAATAAATTAATATAGAAATACGTCGAGAAGCCAGTAAAAAATATAATATTATTGCATTCAAAAAAGTGACAATAGGCTATTTATTATAAACCTTTCAATAATGAGTAGTATTACTTTATATATTTTTTGTAACAAATTCACTACAAATCTCTCTCAACTCTGACATTTCACATACACCAAGGAGAAGGTATAATACTGTATAATCAAGAACGTCTAAAACGACTACACAATTCTCTACATGCAACCACTATAAAGCTGTTATTGGAAGCGAATAACTATTATTGACTTTTATATAACATTGCTGTAACATTATTACCTTTATACACTAATTTTATTAGGACCGAAATGTCTAATATTTATGGACGTTATGTTTTTGTACATTGTTATACCTACTTGTAAAGAAATTACTATGAAGAAATCAATGTTACGACGTAGCTAGTTGCCTGCCTCGGGAGAGATCAGATTTCAAAATAAATTTTGAAGGGCACAATATTGAGTATATTCAAGACTCTGACGCAATGAACCGCGCCTGGCCCTGAGTCACTGAATTCACGCAAGAATTTTACTGAGTTACCCATGTGTAACAAATTCATAGGTATATTATTAGAAAAAAATACACCCAGAGTGCTAAAGTAATTTAAAACGTACGATTAATTGTAATACTGTTACAGCAATGCAAATCTGCTTACACATTAATATTGCTATTATTGAAACTATATCTATTTAACTAGATTATCTAGACGAGTAGGTAAACGATTGTCACAAAATAGGATTTCTTGATATTATAGTAATAAAATATATAATTTGTGTTGAATGTTTCACAATCATTAGGTATATTTTAAACGTTTTTTTAGTTATCTCAGAATGCTCTTTTCATATTCAGTTTTATAATAAATATTATAAACACATTATGAGTTAGGTACAACCCAGATAACTTTGAGACCGATTCCAGTAACATTCAGACCACAGTAATAACAGAATGACCACAGCCTTTATATAATGTGCTAATTAGCTCCATTTCAATTTTTTTTTAAATAGGACTTTTAATTTATGACAGATTTAAGTTTAAAAAATAAATTTTAACTTTTTAAGCAGCGTAACGATTGTGAAACTCACGTTCAAGAATACTCGTATAATAATTTCTAATTTATTATTGAAAAAATACATTTGACTTACTGATATACATTACGATAGAAGATTAAAATTCTAAATACAAATAAATAGGAATATTTTGACACAACTTTACACCACACAACCTTGAGGGTCATTCTAATTTAATATGAGAATGTATAGGTAGTGTAACCAACAGGATGCTTTTTGTCATCTTACAAAACGTCATAGCCTCATAGATTGTGTACGACCGTACAAACTATTGTTATAGTTTAAACAGTAATCATAATATTTAAGTAAGACGATAATATTATTTTCAAATTAAATAATAGTAGAATTTATTGTAACCTGTGTCCACACCTCTATTGTGGAAATTCTATTTTACTTAGTGTAAATAGGATAGCAGCAGCTGGCATGAGAAAGACAGATTTTCAACATTCATTCAAAATTGGCTAAGTGCTTGCAATCCGCGCACAATGAAGGGTTCTGTAGACAAACGTTATTTGTCTGTGAAGTGAAGTGTGAAGACTATTTTTAAATATTTCAAGTATTTTTCATCATCTTACAAAAAGCCGAAGCCACCTAGAATTTGTACGAGTGTTACAAATTTGACACCATTTCTATAACGAGTCAAATAACGTACTAAGAAATATTTTAAATATTAATTGGAATTATTTATATCATGATATTTTAAGTTATGATGATGACATAGTATTTTAACGCCCACTCTCTATATGAAGACTGTTTCAGAAATTATTGTGATATGTGTCAACTATCTCATTACGCTATTAGATAATAACTGACTCAAAATCAGTCTTCACACGCCACTTTTTTACCACTCACTTAAAGGTGTAAAGATAGCTGCTGAGAGGCTATATTTAAGAATTTAATAACAGTCGAGTTTTATTAAGGATAACGACATACATAGAGAACACCCTCAAAAATCAGCATGAATTTAATAACACACCTATCTAATAAAATAATTAATTTCGATTAATCCAGTTGACTTAGTTAGTCCAAGAAAGTTAAAGTGGTTAGAAAGTTTAAGAAGTAGAAAACGACTTTACATTTTTTTTATTGTACGAGTTCAGCAGACAGACAGACGGCCCACCTGATGGAAAGACGTTACCATCGTCTATGGCATTTGTGATATCAAAGGTGCTAGCAATATACTCTTTCAAGGGAGACTGGAACCTGGTCACTGATGCCAGAACACAAATCAAGGTTGTTATGGCGGCATACTTTAGACCAGGGGTGGTAGTCATCCAGTTCGGCAAATACCCTACCATCTGGCTGTGGGTTGTTTTGTCGCCTCCTACGACAAGCTACCGGGCCGCAGACCATTGTATTCTTTCTCCGTTCCTGCACGGATTCAAATTATGGCCCGATATATGATACGATACATTTTAATGTGAACTTTAAGTATATTTCCCCAAAAAAACTTCAGCTTGTAGTCAACTTGATTAATCAGTCTGGACAGGCTGCTGTTGTTTTAATTTTGTATCCGTTTGATTGGCGCCATTTTGGCGCTGAGTGCGGGTCTCGGTGAACTAAAAAGTTATTTGTATGTTTGAAAGGTAAGGAGTACCATCTTGTATGCAGGGAAGTTGAAACCGTGTCCAGTAGTATACTAGAAGTAGAGGTTCAAATACCTACCAGAATAGCGTTGACGTACGAAAAACTACGATATGAATTAAAAATTCTTGAAGTGCCATAAAGTGTATATGCCAACAAAACCTCAACTATTTACATAGTTTAAAATAATTGAGTAAATATAATGCTATAAGGAAACGTGTAGAGTAATTTAATTATTGTGAATTTTTAATAATAAAAAACAAAGCGAAATCTTTCGGTTCTTGTTTTTTTTTCTATCTCTATCGACTTTTGGCGCTTCTTTAATTTGTCCTATGCTACCGCAGCGCCACCATTACTATCCGCCTTTTGACGGACACTCTCTCAACACAGAGATGGTACTCCTTACCTCTACCCTTCATACTTATAGATTAATGGATATTAATTCCAGAGACTCGCAAGTGTCGCATTAAATTTTACACAAAAATATTCTTGTTATTTATATGCAGCAGCCAGTCCAGTGGTAATAATAAAGGACAGTGGTCTATTGCAAAACGATTTAAAACTTCAGAACAATAACTAAACTCGTTAAACATAAGTTGGCGTGTGGCAAGAAATCGTACTAAATTAACAGTTCTCAGTACTTCGTTGTTCCGTTATGTTGTTTAGAAAACCCAGGCAATAAGTAAGTAACCTTAACAAAATTGAAACAGTTTCCAGTGGATCATTTTATTAGGGTCTTGACGGAAAGGTCAACAAAAAAATGTACGTAGCACCGCTATTGGAACGCAAACTTGTAAATGGCACACCATAAAGCTGTAGTTATTGTTCTGAGTTTGGAACCATAATTAAATCAGACGCAAGTGTAGTACAGAAAGAAAAAAGTTTTGAATGGAAAAAATGTCGTGCACATGCGGCTGACTGATTTTAAAATGTGTTGGACAATACCTATTATATAAACATTACAAAAACAACACAATCTCTTTGAGAAGTACAATTTTGTTCTACAAATTCGATTATATTCAGCACTGTGTGCCATGTCAGTCAATTAATATAGATAAGTAGAAAATTAAAAACATTTCAAATTGAGAATTCATATACATATTAATTTAAATACATAAAAATAGTACCTGATATTATACGTTCCATGTAAACAAATACATTTAAAAGAATTTCAACATATTTATTTAATTAATAACATTAATAATAATTCAACAATCCATACGATTTGTATTATTCTTATTTTTCAAATATAAACAAATAACGTGATTCCAGTTTTAAAATAATTTCAACCACTATCTAAAACCCTGTTTTACATTGAGGTTCCAAGTTTATCAATTAAAGCGGGAAAAACACAGAGGTCGACATGAAGGCGGAACACTGCTAATTTGGTAAATATAACCTGGCCATAAATGTATTATAGAAAGAAATATTTTTTTGCCTTCTGGCAATATTCTATCTTATCTGTAGTCGATATTAGTAAATTATAAACAACGCGAATTTATCTATGCCATGTATGTAATGGTTCGTTTAGTTTCTTTAATCAAATAATTGGTCTGTTAATTATGAGGTGTTAAAGCTCTTCATTACAGAATTATTAAAGTAAACATATAAATAGGTTATGTTTACAAAATGCGTATGTCGTAATTAAAGCTATTTGATACTTGCAAGATGTTTTACGTAATATTAAAAATTACTAGTAGGTATCAAAATTACTCATGAATAATTTTGGGGTTTAGACAAATTTGCGAAAGTGGCACCAATATTATTTTTTATTTTATTTTGCTACTCTGCAATTTAATTAATTTAATAATAATAATAACAGCCCATAAATGTCCCACTGTTGGGCGCGGCCCCCCAATATTTTGGAGAGCAGACAGTATACCCGCCACGCTTGTCCAAGGCGGCTTGGCATGTTTGATACATCAGTTATCTGGATGTGCAAGTTTCATTACGATGTTGTCCTTCCCCGTTGTTAGCAAGTGGTAATTGTAACAATATGCACATTAGGTCAGAAAACTGCCTAAGTGGTGCATACGAGCTTGGGACGCGTGCGCTAGCCATTACGCTACCACTTTATTTAGCATCTGATAATTAGATAAATAATAGTTTATTGCTCACCTAAATGAACCACTACAAAAATGGATTGATAAAATATTTTCTTGGTAAATAAAAAGTTGGACTTATCTCTAATAATAATTGGTTTCTTCGACACAACTTGATTAACCCACAGGCCCAACGTCACAGATGATGCGTAAGCCGTCGGCCTGTATCATACCTCTATTGATTACAAAATTTCAACAGAAGAATAATTTTCAAATTCAACTCCATTTGCGTAATCCTATGTAAATATTATTGAAAATAATTGATTTGAACAGAAAACGATATGTAATTTTCAGTTCGCAAGTGTGTTTGACAAACATATTATAATCATTAAGATGTTAAATGTGTGTAAAGTATCGATACGCACTGTTATAGCTACATAATAATTATATATCTATGTGTAACAGTGCGTAACAACTTTTTCTATGTCATTCACGTATTAATGACGGGTGCAACCCCGCCTTAAGTCCCCGTCTGAGCTTTAACAGAAAAAAAAAACATTTTTCTTAAATTTTGAAATTTCTTTAAACTAATTGAATGAAGTATGATAAGCTAAGAGTACATAAAAAACGTAAATCACTTATCTTTTTTTTTCATTTATTTTAGACATCACAAATAACACATTAAACCTTAGCTATCATCTGCGTACACATAATAGCACTAACAATATCCCAGATCGACCAGGAACACTATAAAACACAGATAATAAATAGGAATATGACATCAATAATCTATTTAGTTTAAATAATATATTCAAAGTCTTATCATACTTCATTTAATATATTAAATTTTAAATAAGATCAATAACATGTAGTGTATAAGTATTTAATTACTATGATTAGAATAATAAACCATTTCATATTCTTAAAATATAAACATTGTGTAGAAAAACCTAATAGACATAATGTTTCACTTATCCTAAATGAAGGGCAGAGGAGAATAATTAAGGAATAGAAAAATTCTAATATGAAAAACGATTAAACAGCAATGATTAATGTAATTATTAGTTACAGGTATAGTTTTTATTGGCCTTTTCAAAATATACAACCACTGTTCCTCCGAAATATTAAAATATGCAATTAAGCAATATCAAAACAATGAAAACTTCATTTAAAGAAATAATTACTTTTTAAAATTTAATGCAATTATAATATTATAAACAACATACAAAGTAAAATATATCTGCAATAAATTCTAAATTGTTGTTGTATATTACAATATATTAGCATAAAATAGGGGAAACTATACTTTTATTGGCACTCCAGTTCTATGATTGGCATTCTATTAGTTTATTAAGATCATTAATAATTATTTTTTGTATTTTGTAGCCATATAATTTCATATAAAGATAATAATGTTGTACAGCTACAAAATAGAAAATATTAAGATTTTTGGAATATCTTAAATAATAACTGGGTGCAAATCATTGGGCAGGGTGCCAACAACGGTATAGTTTACCCTATATAAATAAGAGTTAAATATGATACTAGTGCGTTAAGTCGGTTTTTACAAACGAGTACACGAATGTATAATCCGTGTGGATTAACATGGCACCTGGCTCGAATAAATTACGTTTAAAGTACTTAGTGCAAAAAAATTGAATTTTATTTTAGTTCTTTGAATATCATCATTTATTTTGCGCTAAATAGTTTCTCTTATTATACTACTTTACGATGCTTTAAACGTGACAGTAGAAACTACCTATTTTGACACAATTTTGTTGTTGCTATATTTATTTATTTGGGCTTGAATAAGATTACATTATTCTCGCAAGCAAAATTCTCGGAAAGAATTTCAAAAGAGATAACAGCAGTGGCTAAACATACCAAATTCAAAGACAACATAATATTGCTATTGTTGTCAGCTCCTTTAGTGGTATTGATGAATTATTATAGTAGATATTTATTATTATTAAACGTAACTATTATAACAAAAACCAATAACATATAAAATATTGAAACGTAACAATAACAAAAACTCAACAAAAATCCGATAACAATAATAAATAACCGCAAACAAATTACTCCGAAACTCAAATGGCAGGATACGTGCAACGATAACTGTGATGCTAACGTTACTGGTCCCGCACGACGCGAGCGGGGCCCCGCGCGGGGCAGCGGGAGGAGGGTTGTTTTCGAGCCAGGCGCCATGTTAATGCGCACGGGTTGTAAGCCCGATACGAAGTAGAGGGCTTACCATAGTCACGATTTTGTAAAAACCAACAACGGCTCATGTGTCATACAATGTTTTTCAACACATTTGCGACAAAACATTACAATAGGTACAGAAACAAACATAAATATCAGTCGCGAAGTCACAACAATCTTTGAAGTTTTAAATTTGAAAATGGCGAGCATTTGTTAATGGCGTCAAATGCGCGTGGTGAAAATTAGAACTACATCTTTCGTCTCATTTTCTGTTAAGTATCAAAGTAAGACAATTGTATTGATCAATGACGCTTGCAAAGAGTTTTGATTATTCAGCTTATTTACTATCGTAATGTGAAACTCTTTGGTGCAATTCCTATATATTTTTGGTTTAGAGTACCTACTTTACCGCACATTCCGTTGTTTGATGCGTAATTTTTAACTTTCGAATTGATACAGGCTCCGTAAATGCATTTTTTGAGCAAATGTGTTAAAAATAATTTTACTATACAGAACATTTCATAACAAATAATACATATATGGTGAATATTAAGACATTTTTGTTAAAATAATAGACAACAGAGCACTATCAATACAATTTTGAATAACATATACCTATCACAGGTCCTCATTATAAATAAGCACATAATATTAGCAGAAAAATAGCAAATTTATCACGTATATAATGTAAATATCATTCTGTATATAAGTATGTTCTCCATTACATGAATAGGTTTTTGAGTTGTAAAACACTGTTTTTCTTTAAATGCAGTTTTCAATGTTACAAAACAGAAAATATATTGTACACTTGAATACTTCCTTGGATTATTATCACAATTTTATACAGTATATCGTGCATGGTCTATATTTTTTTTATTGAGATATCAAAAGTAATTAACTTCTTGTTTTATTCTTCAATGTAATTAAGATTTGTCTTTGGCTCAACACTAACTGTGGAAGTCAAGTGATTTGGAAAAAAACTTTTTTATGAATAATAGGACTTTTTTGTGTTTGAATAAGTGGATGAAGGGGACATATTACAACAAGTAAAAATTGTAGAAATGAGCAACAGAGTTTTTAATGATCATTCGGTTTCTTACATAACTCCTTCATCATATGCTATTTTTAAAACCAAGTTTAAATATAGTTGTTTTATGGTGTTAATGCATATTACACATGCACTCAACATTTAAAAAATAAAAATCTTTTAATATTACAAAACTTCATCCACTCATGTCTTCAATTGACAAACTTAACCTGCATTTAAAGAAAATCGTGTAGTTAAGTGTTAACTATCAACATATCTATTTGTACTCAATACTTTGTCCAACAAAACAATTTTTGCAAACTGTATAGAGATCAGAATGTGCATCATGCCTCCCTTTGTGATGGCATACAATATGAACAAGTTTTAAATTCTCCTTTGTAAATATCTGCAAAAAATATCTATCTGTCTCCAAGCCCCCAGGTTTGCCATAACTGTCACATAGAACACATTTTATATCACCATTGTACAACCCTTCGATAGCTTCCAAAATTTTAGGAATTATTGAACGAGACAGTTCAATTTTGTGGTCAAGATTCCATGTCTGAAAGATGATTCTTTCCTCACGACTCCTATAAGGGTTAATGATATGTTCACCTTCGTACGTACATTTCTTTATGTTCCATAGCCCTCCACATTTAAACAAGCCAGTGTCATTACACATCTTATTCTTACCTGCTCTCCGATTGAAATAATCTTCATTGTATTTATAGCTTTCAAGTATATTCCGTAAATCTGATAGGAACTGGTCTATAAGCTTTTTACCGCGACCATTTTTGGAATGTATGTAAAGTTCTGAAGACTGTAGTGCACTTTTTGTTTTGTAGTAATAGCCTCGCATTCGTTCTTTAACACGTTTCGACATTGATTGCTCTTTAGTTTTTTCAGATGCTTCCAATCCTGAAATATTAAAATAATTACAGTTACCAGTGGCCACTAGCAGCTGAAAAAGTAGAATATTTTCAAATAATCATTTGACTAACATCTGAGTAGGTATCTTCACAGGAAGGCATATTGTTACGTGCGAGCGGGGGTACATACTTAGGATTGGAAGAAAACACCAGTTTTTAAATAAACGCTTTTATTGACTTAAACAGCCCTACGTGATTTCTCTGCGCAGGGTCGCCCCTACACGCACGACTAACGACGCACAGTCCCGACTATAAGTTATCTCACTCACAATACCGTCGCCGATATTACGTAGAACACCTCTTGCTACTGCAGTGCTCACCTCCGAATTTACCGCGTGTAGATCGCTTCTGGATCTTCTCTCAAACACTCCTCCTTCACTGAACTGTCCACTAAAATTTATACTAAATTTACCACTAAACTCATCACTGTCTTCTGTTAAACTTCTCTTCCAACTCTTCTGTATCGCACTTGTCATTTCGCTGTCTTGAACGGAACTCAACTCGTAAACTGCCCAGTAGGCGCGCCTTATGCTCCTTATATAACCGGAAGAATTTTCTGGAATCCATAATTTTGATCTTCTTTTCGTTATTCTTTTATTTACTATCTGTCCCTTTCTAAATGTCTGTATCTCTGTCTCTTCCTTCCCGAACTTTCTAATCTAGAACTTTCATTCATCGTCTATCCCTTTCTAAAATGTATCGGTCCTTGCCTTTTCCTTCCAGAGTTTTCCACCTTTTTCTAAGTCTTAAACCAACTAGATTGTTCCACCATCACTCGCCGCAATATTATGCATACCCTGTTGAGTATCTGCTTATAGTTTTCCAACTGATCGTTGATACAAACATAAAACAGAAATAGTCATTTGCAAGTTGGAAGCAGATAGAGGATTTTTCTGTGATGTTGATCTGTAGAGCACAAGCAGTACTAAAACAATATGTATAACAAGCCTATTAACCTGCCACTGCCGAGCTTGGGCTTCTCATGTTATTTATTTAGGTAAAACAATATTAACTAAAACCATTTTATTTATTAAAACAAAAATTACCTTCAAACCAGACTGGATCTTGAGTTCTCTCACTGAGCATTGTCTTTGCATCATCAGCAGCTGAAATATACTTCTGGAAAACCTTAAACTTCTCCTTAATGTTGGTGGAAAGGAAATCTTTAGCGGCTGTGCCAATGTCAATGTAATCTTTCTTTGTGGAACGAATCATACTGTAGTAGTAGTCAAAGTCTAAAACACATAAAATTAATTCACAGAACAATTCAGATCCCAATAAAACAAATGATCAAGAAAAGGACTAACTTTTGACTGACTGATTGTAACTTACATTATAATTATTAGCAGAGAAAGACAATGTATCCCTAAGCTAATAAACTTCACCTAAGGATAGTTCACTTATATCGTACTAATATTATAAACGCAGAAGTTTATGAGTATGGATGTATGTTTATTACTCCATCATGGAAAAAGTACTGAATGGATTTTGATGAAACTTTACAATAATATATCTTACACATCAATATAACACATAGGCTATAATTTATAAAGATATAGTGTGGTTTTCCATTACCACACGGGTGAAACCGCAGTGTGCAGCTAGTATTGTATAAATTTATTTATAGATTCTGGTCTAATATCTCGTGTTGATTGGAAGAATTTTATTTGCCTTTTTCAATTGGTACCCCTGTAATGTTTGTGTTGTCTCATGATCTGACAAAGCTAAGAAATTAATTTATCCTATAGCAGATGGTATATTACTTATAAGAAGGACAATACAAGACTTTTTTCTAACTGGTTGTTTCATATGTAAATGTAGGTTATAATGAGACAGTATTTCTCTGAGTGCAATAGCTAAAGTTAGACTAAAGCTATCATAAATGGTTGGTCCCCCATCCCATTGAATATTCAAATGGAGCTTGTAAGAGAGTTAATATAAAAATATGTAATAACAAAAATTATATTATCTAAAAGACTCATATAATCAATTTATATAGGTGAACAAAAAATTGAACATTCATATTTCAGTACTTATACTTAGTTTGAAGTTTTTAACATTTCAACTAATAAAATCTTTAAAACAAGCAAATAAGTCTCAAGCAAGTTAGGTGAGTATAAAGCATAAAACATACCAGTTACCATTTTTTCAGTGTTCTTCAATAGAATGAACAAAGTTTGAGGTGGTAGAGTATCCAGGTATTCATCGTCGTCAACCTGGGTCCCGTCCTCAGCAACATAGAGCCGGCAATCCGCGCACCTGACATTGAACTGAAACCCGAAGCTTCGAATTAGGTCAAGGGAGTCGGAAATCGGCCAAGGACTAGCTAACCCTGACCCAATTCTCGGCGTCCAAGGAACAAGAACGCAATTAATGAGTGAAACACCTAGTTCGAACATAAAACTTATCATCAATAATGCTCTTGTGACTAAAACAGAAAGAAATAATAATAAATTCGACTTACCCCTAACTTTTGAGCTGATTTCTCAATAAACTCTTTTAAGTTTTCAGCTGCGATACCAATTTTCTTCTCCCTTTTAACATCGGTCACTTTATAACCCCTTTTCATTTTTATTAATAAATAATCTGATTACATTTGGGAGAAATAAATAACAAAAATAAATTAAATTTAAATATTTACTCCAAAGTAATCGTGCACAACTTGCAATATCTTTCCAAAAATTGGATTGGTTGGTGACAATTATTCCCTGAATTTCTGACACTTGACTTTTATCAGTTGTCAATGTGCTACTGTCAAATTATATTGGTAGAAAAATGGTTAAAACCTACTAAATAAGTAGAAACCTCGAAGTGAAAGCTAGTATTGTACAGAGTAGCAATAAATAATAGAGTTTGACAAAATTGTCTTGGAACGAAACTATATTTTTTTTTACTAGCGATATGCTCAAAATGAACATTCAACTTTGACATATGAGTAAACAAAGTGCAGGTGCTCCTAATATTTATTTTGTTTTAAACATATTAACAATTATGAAAATACGTAAAAGTGTAAAAAAAATGAATAAAACTCTTCTAAGTTCTCTTTTATCAACTATACCCGATCCTGTTCCTTCACCAACCATTACTCCCACCGAACCTACTACCCACCAACGTCAAGTTGAAATAAAATATGTATCTACAGACCTTGCTCCACATGCAGTTTATGTACATAAAGAACAGTCTTCTCCTGCCGATCCTGTCACACTTCATCCAATACAGTTTGGCAGTTTAAAGAGGATCGGTAGGAATAGATTACCTTTAGCTTTCTCTTCCTATATTGATGCTAACGCATTTCTAAACGGCCAACGTCTCCCTTCCCATAAGTTCAGAGCTTACATTCCAACATTTAATGTAACAAGAATGGGTGTCGTAAGAGGTGTACCTATGGACTGGTCAAAACAGAAGATCTTGGAAAATATCTGCGTTCTTATAGTGTGTGAGAAAGTTATTAAAACTAGATGAACAAGGAGCAAAAAGTTTATTAATGGTTCTTCTCAATTTACTAACACTGAAACAGTGATTTTAATTTTTGACGGGCAAATTTTGCCCAAACGAGTATTTATGTGTTACACTCTATTGGCTGTTGATTTATACATTTATACAACAATACAATGTTACAACTGTTGCCACTTTGGGCATACTAAACTCCAATGCCGCTCAAAGTCTTGGTGTTATAAATGGGAGAAGGTCACTCTGGTGACTCTTGTGCAATAAAGCAAGAAGAAGGGTCATGCTGTCTGTGTTCTGGATATCGTTTTGCTACTAATTAGGCATGTCCTGAATTCTCTAGACAAAAGAATAAAAAGTTATCAATGGCCCAAAGCAGTATTTCTTATTTAGAGGCTTCCAAGCTTCATCCAGCTGTTAATAGATCTTTTGCTGATGTTCTTAGAACTTCTCAACTTTAATAGTCCTTAGAAGAGAGTGTTAAACCTTCAACCTCTATTTCTCCATCATCCAGCTCATATAAGAAAACTGTTCTCCTCAAGCCTCGTGTTCCACCTAAGTTATCAGCTGGATATGATCGCACTTCTCATGGAGCTGTGATAAAGGAGTACGACATTCCTCTTTTTTCCCCAAATGGTTCTGGCCCTCAAAAAGGATAATACACAAAATGAAAAAACAAATCAAACCATAACAGACTTAATTCTATATCTTATTGACCTTTTATCAAAGTCCAATTTAAATCCTTTCAATTTTATACCGTCCCACGTTGCACAACAAATTGAAAATACTATTTCCCTTAACACTAATAATGGATCAAGTACTCCTACAATGGAATTGTAAAAGTGCTATTGACAAAAAATCTAAAAATATCTTTTTAGTAAATAAATATAATCCTTCTATAGTTTGTCTCTCAGAGACATGATTGGTACCTGCATATTCTTTTAGAATATCAGGTTTTAATACTGTTAAGGATAGAGCTTCTGATAGGCATGGCGGTGTTGCTATCCTTATCAATAGCTTTGTCCCCTACAAACTTTTTTCTCTCCCCCCTTAAGTGATGGTATTGAAGCCATTGCTAGTATTGCTACTGTAAATAATATTTGTATAGTTTCTGTACATATCCCTCATCCTTCCGTATCTTTATATAGTGAGCTAAGTGATATGTTACAATCATTAACAAAACCTTTTCTAGTTCTAGGCGATTTTAACTACCAACATCAGGCATGGAGAGGTTCATCTAGAAATAATTTTCATAGTGAAGAAATGTTAAATATTCTAGATTCACTTAACTTATGCCTTTTAAATGATAGAATTCCAACACGACGTACTCGACCTGATGATGAAGAGCCCAGTGCATCAGAATTGTCAATATGTTCTCCAAATTTAGCTAGTATACTTATTGGTTTGTTCACCCTTCTACATGCGGCAGTGATTATTTTCCTATTACTTTACTTTTCCTTCTTTACACCCAAATATATAACTCAGAAACCTAAACCCCGTATGAAATATAAATTGCCAAATAACTGCTCAATATTTAGTCAGGAATTTGAAAATAGAATTACAAACTACCTACTATGGATACTAATAGAATTTCTAATCTCCTTTCTATCTGTCCTGGAAATGAGGCAATTTGTACTGATTCTTTAACTAAACTCATGACTGAGGTTGCGGATACATTATTCCAAATTAAAAAAGGTGGATCCAGCAGAATATCATCCCCGCCTTGGTGGGATAGAGAATGTACAGAGGCCATTAAAAAAGAAAAGAAGCTGAAAAAGTTTATTCACGTTCAATGACATCTAACAACTTTGAGCTGTATAACCAAGTAGCATGTAACACTCGTAAGCTTTTAAAAAAGAAGAAGTTTCTGTTCTGTTCTAATATGTGCCCAGATGTTAATGCTTCCATTGTTTGCAAAATATTAAAAGATTTAGATTGGGTGTTAAATCATCTTCTAAAGGTACTTTGTCACCTAAGCTGGCTGAAGAGTTCCTTGACAATTTAGCTCCTTCTTCAGATCCTGAGTAGCAAATGCAATGCTCATTCCCTATTTCAGTTCCCAATAATGCCTCAGGACTAAATGCTCCATTCTCCATGTCTGAATTGAAAGGCATTTTAACAAATTTAAAAGGCTCCTCGTCTGGACAAGATGAAATTCCCTATTCCTTTTTTTGTAACAGCAGTAATGTAACTTTAAGTTATTTTTAAAATCTTATAAATTCCGTTGTCTTCTGGTTGCATTCCACAGTTGTGGAAGTCCCAAATAGTTATACTTATATTAAAACCAAAGATATCACTTTCTGTTGCATCTTACTACCGGCTATTGCCCTGTCCTCAGTGTTGGCTAAGTTAGCAGAACACCTAGTCAAGAATAGATTAATATGGTTTCTAGAAAGCAATGAACTTCTTTCTGAAAGCCAGTTTGGCTTCAGAAAAGGTAGAAAGTACTTCTAACAGCTTCAGTATCCTTATCTATCACTGATATTATAGTAGCCTTTTCAAAGAACAAATTTGTCCTTTCATCTTTTCTGGACATAAAAGGTGCCTATGATAATGTTATAATTTCTATTCTTCACAAAAAACTAAATTATCTTAACGTTCCAGAAATGCTTATTTCCTTTATAATTGGAATGTTGTCAGAGAGATATATTAACATTAATATGCAAGATGATTCTCACTTATCTAGATGTACTTGGAATGGTTTACCTCAAGGTTCAGTGTTAAGTCCTATACTTTATAACGTATACATATTTAACTTAGAAATAGCATTAAATCATTCCGTAAACATTTTACAATATGCAGATGATCTACTATTATATAGTTCAGATCAATCTTTTTCTAGGTTATGTAATTCTCTTACCATATCTCTTGAGTTACTGAAGGGCTGGCTTGATGACAATGGTTTAGAACTATCGGTTCCTAAAAGTACTGTAGTTCTTTTTTCTCGTAAACGCACTTCTCCTGACATTAATATTATTTATGATAATATTCCTATGCCTGTTAGCACTCAATGTAAATTTCTGGGGGTTGTATTAGATACTAAGCTAACTGTTATTCTACATTGTGAGTATGTTGCAGCCAAGTGTGAAAATAACATCAATATCTTGAATCATACTTGTACTATGTTTGATACTTGTCCTATGTTTGATGTCGTACTAAAATCACTAGTAAATATCAACTATCGAAATTACTCTTGATCTTATATTGGAGTTACTAGAGTTTAGTACAATTTGCGAAAGTGGGCCCCCAATTTATTGTACTTTATTTTTCCACCATGTATATTTAGTACACTTTTAACCAATTTAACATTTTTTGAAAATAAAATGCACAATAAGTCCCATCAAACTTGGTAAAATCTTGGATTTTATCTAATGGGCACCCTAACAAAAACGCGGGATGGGAAATTAATTAGCTGTCTAGTGTCCGAGTCTGACTTCAAAATTGTTTATTTTTGCTTTTTTTGTATTAATTAATTGTATTAATTTAGAGGTAAATATTCTTTATAAATGCACAATCATTCCAAAACCAGTTTAAACTTAAAAGCCCTCTTTTAATTTGTGCTTATCGCTGGTCAGTTTTATTTAAAAAAAGGTCTATATAATTGTAATAATCATGAAACGTGGTGCTCTAATCGTCATTGAAGGCGTCGATAGGACTGGAAAATCGACTCAAAGTAAAATGTTAGGTAAGTATACGATCATTTATTTATATTTCTATTTTTCTTTTATAACATAACCTGAACTATTTTAGTGAACAATTTAAAGAAACATAACATCCCTGCTGAGTATCGAAACTTCCCACAGCGAGACACCGAAATTGGAAAAGTTATTAACGACTACTTGGCTTCAAAGGTATGTAGACAAAATTTTGTTCAGATCTATCAACTGATTTACTGCAGATAAACTAAATAGTTCCCTGCGGCCATTCTAGCTGTTGTCTTTGTCAACTTTATTCTTATGATACGACTATAAACTACAATTTTGCCTGGGGCAGTCGGCCAGCTGCTCCACATATCTGGGTCAACATATTCTATAAGTATATGAAAATCATAGTCTGCAAATGTGTTCCATTGAGTTTTAAATAAATACATTAATTATTATTGTAATGTCTTTATTTTTTATCCATTCCTAATGGATTCTCTAATGTGAGAGGGCACTGATTCCTGAAACACAGGCTTGATGCCTAGCTCAGGAGTTAGGGACTTCTATAAGTTATTACATCAAATTTTTCTCCAATAAAGATTTGTTTATTTATTATTATTATAAAATTTTCAGAATGATTTATCTGATGAAGCAATCCACTTGCTTTTCTCAGCAAACAGGTGGGAGAGGGCTAAGAACATAATAAATACATTAGAGGCTGGGATCACCATCATCATTGATAGGTACTGTTATTCAGGCGCTGCATTTTCAGCTGCAAAAGGTAATTTTATCAACCGATTAAGCAAATCTCTGGAAAGAAGTCAAATGTTTAAAAAGCATAATAATATTTAATGAATGATTCAACTGTTATATTTTTGTAGAATAAAAAGTATCTTTATGCTCTTGTAGATATAATTTTATATTCCTACTATCATAGTCTAGACTTCTAGAGAATGTATTATTTTAAAAAAGAAACTCAAGTTCACATACTACTAAGGATTAGCTGTTTCAGAAATAAATTTGTTACATATTTTATGATTATATATAAGTTTGTTACATATTTTATGATATTATATAATTATGTCAACACATTTTAATGCACACTATATTAAATTAATAATTTCAGGTCTAGACTTGAACTGGTGCAAGGCACCTGACATGGGCCTCCCTCAACCTGATAAGGTATTTTTTCTAACATTGCCTTTTGAGGATATCCAGAGACGAAATGGATTTGGGGGAGAGAGGTTGTTAGTCAATATATTTATTTAATTATTTCCTATATACATATTCAAAGCACATAAATGTATATAAAATTTCATCATATTCAGTACGCTCCTAAGACCATGTAGATAAAATAAATATTTTTCATATATACTAATGGGTATTTTTTAAAAGAGATTATTGCAGGAGTTCAGCAGACAGGCAAACGGCCAACTTGATGGATAGCGGTTACCATTGCTTATGGACATTTGCAACAGTAATGTTACTACAAATGCGTTACTGTTCTCTTAAGGCGTGAATTACACAGCAACAGCGTAAGGTGAAGACGCCGCGCAGGCGTGTACCTCTTCAAAACGTTTTCATACAAATTGTATAAAAGCAACATCTGTGAATTACACTCAAACGACGCGGTGCAGGCACGCCACTTTCTCGCTAGCAGTCGCGACTGGAGCGCCGTGCAAGAAGCACGTGGCTTGTTATACAGTATGTGCCGTATTTAACGTTATTAATAGTTTTTCTTCAGAACAGACTGGTTCTCTCCAATTTGTATGCTGCACCTGAACACCGTGTTTTACTTTCGACAGAATAATATTGAAGCATTCTTGTGACATTTTATATACTATAGGAAAACGATCAGGATATTCAAGTAATTTTTCCATTATTTTAAAATATCTATGCTCTTGTGACAATTTCCACACAGGGCGCACCCAATATCTTCTGTGCCTCTGCAAATTAATGAGTTGCAGCAAAGCAAGCGCGTCTTCATCTTCCGAAGAGGAAGACATGCTATCGGTCAGCCTGTATAAGGACGCATCGTAACGTTTCTTCCCCTCTTCTATATAATTTTAATCGCGTCCGCGCCTTATCCGATCCGCGCCTGCGCTCCATCTGCGCCGCGCCTTTACCTTAAGCCGTTTCTGTATAATTCACGCCTAAGGGAGACTAGAACCTGACCACTAATGCCGGAACACAACTCAAGGCTGTTACGGTGGCATATTCTAGATCAGGATATGTATATTGTTGTCTGGAAGAGAACACTTTTTAGCAATAAAACCACCCCTTTGTACACAATTAGAATAATACTAGTTTGTAAGTTTTCTGTAATGGTGTACATTAAAGTGTTATATATCTATCCAACTACACTTTTTTCGTGCAGGTATGAAGTTTTGGAGTTCCAAAAGAAAGTACATAATACATATGCAAAACTAATGGAAGAAAACTGGGATGTTCTTGATGCAAACAGGTAAAGATCAAGTATATATTGACCGCTCACATTAAAGTGTTCTTTCTATTTAACTATGAAAACAGTTGTGAAGCTTTTATAAACATATTAAAACTAATGTGTTATGTGCATTGTATTTCACAGGTCCATAGATGCCATACAAGAGGAATTATTACAAAAGAGTTTCGATATAGTTACAAATAGCAGTGATAAACCTATAAGTAAAGTATGGATGGATAAACAAAAATATATCGAAAATTAATAATTTTATTCTAACTCAATTACTTTAGCTGCTTATGTACTTTTTAATTATTATTAGGGTTTCAAAAGAATTGTAGGAAAAATCATGTCATGTCTGGGGATCGTAGGGCGTGATACCATGGTTATAATGCGTGTTCATTTTGGATATGACATCCTTACAGTTATGGTGAGGACAGATACTATGTATTGGAGAACCTGCACTTAAAACGACGTCATACTCAGATGCTATAATGGCATCGACCTATAGAAGCATCGCTTGGTTAGTCGGATCTTGGTAGTAGGATTTAATTAACGGGACCGATTGGTACCGAGTTTGTAAAATGTTTACACCAGAAGTCCTAAGATAATAGCAATAGTAGATGTAGCTGTTATTGACGAACAGACTCCTCCCTGTGTCATATCCCATGCTCGATTAACTAAGGCGATGTCACGAGGTCGCGAAGTCCATAAAGACACCATTGATAAGATAATAGAAGTCACAGATAACCACCCAAAAGCTAAGATAGATCAAATGCCAATGATTGGCTAAAACCATAAACAAAGCCAAAATAAAGTATGTGAATGCTACCAGACTCCACAAATTAACTAATGACAGCCATTAAGAGATTCCTAAACTGCTGTCACTGGTAATTAGTTGTTCATAGACTTAAAAGCTAAGCCAAAAAAACTTTAACTCAAGACCCTAACTGCTTTGTCGCCTCTATAGGCCAATGATGAACCCTTAAGCCCTGTTTATGGCCATGTATTGATATAATGTTTATGTAAAATTCATAGGTGCACTAAAGCATAAAACTATTGATAGGTGTGCTTGTAGATATGCCATTAGACTTATGAAAAATTACAACATACATCTTTGTAGTGAGATGTGGATGCATCAGCTAAGGTTTACCCAAATTTCCCAGTGACTTTAGAAAAAATGCTGGCAGCTACGCCAAGACTTAGTATGAAGTGTAATGACCATTTTCATAACAATATAAAAGAATTTTAGACTCTAGGCACTAATATTTGTAAGCCTCCTCAATTTTGTGTTGGATAGCAGTAAATCAAGATTTAAGAAAATCAAAAATAGTAAGATTCATAAAATGTGAAATAGTAATTGTTTATTTACTGCATAATATTCATTAGATTTATTGGCTCATCATTACAGCGACGGCGCATTAGAAATATGTATTTCTGTCGAAAAACTATAGTTTAGTTTATGTGTGGAAAAATAATATTATCTTCTATGGTTTCCAATGGCGCACATTATATTTTATTTTTATTTGTTTTCAGCTGTGTGATTTGTAAACTTTTTTATATTATCACATAAGTTATATTTAAAAAAATAATGAGTTAAGATATTAAACAATGTAAATAATAATCGCAATAAATTTATTTTTTCTGAATATTTTGTAGTAATATTTTTGCACCTTGACTTTCTTGTTGTTTCAATAGACTTGTATGAGATTTCACTTTTTTCTTGAGCGCACTTGCCGTGGCGTCACTATTGCTCTCAATAAGTTTCACTAAGAAGAAACAGCCTCTATTAGTCGGTAACCACATCTTCAGCTGTAAAAACAATAGAGTAAGAAAATTACTTTCTACATGAAAGTTTCAAGTGTGCATTAGATTTTTTGTGAGTTCAGCAGACACGAAGACGGCCCACCTGATGGAGAGCAGTTATCATCGCTTAATGGACATTTGTAACATCAGATGTACTACCAATGTACTGCCGTTCTCTAAAGTAAGATTGGAACCTGGCTTCTAATGCCCGAACATAACTCCAGGTTGTTATGTCGACATAGTCGAGACGAGGGGTGGTACCCATCCAGATGGGCAAACCACCTGGCTGTGGGTTGTTTTGTTGTCTCTTAGAACAGGCCACTCGGCCGCAGGTAATTATATTCATTATCCGTTCCTGCACGAACAGATCTCTTCAAGCAAAGATACAGGTTTCACTACAATTTATTAATGGCGGCCTAATTTGGATTTTCTTTATTTACATAATATGACTCTTCACAATTCGTGTATCTAAATCTAGCCAGTGTAAAGTATCCACGAATATTCAAGATTTATAATAATCATAAATAAAAAATTAACCAAATCATAGGTTTTGACTTAAGCTACATGAAGTACTTCTTGTAGTAGCTCGTAAACACCCATTTCATTAAAAAGTTTAAATTTTCAACACAAACAATTGTTTCTTAAACTTAAAGTAATCAACATTTTATAACTATTGTTCATTTTAGCCAATAAATCCAATAATGTACATATATGTTATGAAAATAAAACTACTCAGCTCAAAGTCCACTTATGGACAAGAATAACAATATTTTGTTTTAAAACACACAACCATATTTATATAAAAAGTAAAGAACTTACAGTGTCGTCAAACAAATATTGAGAAACCGCTTCACCTAATGTAGCATCACTACTGTCCTTATCCAAAGTGGCTAGTTTCTTAAGGCACATATGAATTCCCGCGTCTTCGATTGCAAGCACCTCTTTACCATCTGCCTCGATTCGCCATTCCGGTTGGCATATTACTTTTGCTAGTGCCTCTAACATTTCCTTTGAAGATTCTGCAAGACCAGAAAAAATTAATACTTTTATGACCCCAATATCCTCTACTATGGGGGTGGTAGCGATAACAGCAGAGTAGATATGTTTAAGTCTCCCAAGTTACAGAAGACTGTCAACCACTTGACTAAGCTACGTACCCTTGGCCCTGGCATGACCGCGAACTTGATATTGATAAGGAATAACAGATGGTCTATAATGAAATGTTATAAGAATACTATACAGAAGAAGCCGAGATATTTTTTCAAACCCCTTTGTAAAAAAACAAAATTGTAGAGTTGTCAATGGATATACTTACTTATACCTATTGCTCATCAATAACAAATATTAGTCAAGTAATGTAGTGAAATTGACATGTATTGAGGACTGTATACGGTATAAAATCGAAATTTGTAATTCTCTGGGTAATAACGGACTAACAGACACGGATTTTTTTAATTATAGTTATGGGCAACACCGTTAGTGGCGCCACAAGTAATGTGTACCAACAGTTATTTTTTAATTTTCTTAGTGGTGTAAATGTTTGTTGACCTAAAGATATTTTAAAAAACGAAGCTTGTAGTAAACCTCACAGAACTATAATACATGTAAATGTTATCAGAAGATAGAAGGTGAACACACTATTACTCTAGTCAAGTGACATTACATCTGGGAAGGTGATCCGCCTTCCAGGGTTGTGCTGGTTTCCTCCTTAAGCAAAACTTCGCCACCAGCATTGTAGAGCTAGGTAGCATATTTAGAAAAAAATCGAAGGGCTCTTCATGACAAATTCATTTAACGAAAATAAATTCGGTTAGCACGAGAAAATTGTAACATTCATAGCTATTAGGAGAAAAACCGCATAAGTAGTGCACACTATCTAGGCTAGGTACAGACCCACATCGTTTCAATGACATATGGAATGCCAATGATATATGTATACTTCAGTCATTGAACTTAGTCTTATTTATTTCTTATATTACATATACATACTTACCAATGGACAAGACAGCAACAGCCAACAGCATATTAGTTTTGCTGCTCAGCCAGAATTCAGGGTCTGAGACTATATCTTCCTTGAGCGCGGGCAAGATGGCTTCCCTCAATTCCGAAACACGTAGTTCAGCATCCTTTTTAGATGTGCCACCCTTAGCGCCGTCTTCAAGGAACTTGATGAAACTTGGATGAAAAGCAGCTGTGTCCTTCGGCTTCACCAGCCAGTGAAATGTCTATTGAATATAATTAAAATTTTCTGTATCAGATGTAGAATAATGTTACAATTGTTTAAATAGCTGATATCAGAACTGTAACTGGCCTTAAACGGCTGACGACTGCGAGCATAATTCTTACAGATAATACAAAAAAAAAATCAAATAGAATACGTCATCTGTTTATGATTTTGTACTCATGTCTGTAATGAAACTGCTTAAATTATAATTGGTTGGTTGAAACTATAACCCAGTGAAATTAAATAATTAACTAAACACACAATCTAAATGAGGATTGAATGACTTTTCGATTTTATCGATTATTATCTTATTATTATTCTAAAAGTTATATTCTACATTTTTTTTCTTTATTTATCTAAGGGTTTTGTTTACATTCTACATGTTATGAACTTACCATTTTCCCCCAATGGTCTTTAGCAATATCCTTCAAATTTGTTGCCAAAGTGGACACGATAGCCTTCTTTACCAGCACTGTGTCATCGACAGAGTCAAATATTGCTATTAGCAAACGATACCCTGTCTTATGTTTACTGAGAGAGACAGCATGCTCCTTGACTACTTTCAATATTGTCTGAAATTTTAATATTCATATAAATAAGTTGGAAACAATGATTCGACTAATGTTAAGCTAACATTGCAGTCTGTCCTCATAAATAAAATTGTTATCTGTTTTGAAATAAATGCGAAAATTTAATTGAAAACTACTACTTATAATATGATGCCCAATCATAAAGGTACATTTCTTAGATTTTTGTGTGAAACTTTATCTTGAATAGGCTCTGTTATGCCCAAATAGATTTCAATTAAAAATTTTAGGGATTAAAACTGAAATTTGAAAGTATTTTACAGTAGATAGTACTTTGTTGCTCCCCAGAAGCAATAATAGGGTGGTTAACAGTCAAGTCAACAGATATTTTTATAGGTGTAGCAAGTAATGACGTAATTTCTTTAACAAATCAAATTGTGTACTAATTTTACATTATTATTTTAACAAATAACAACCACTCTTTTACATGAACGATATTTTAGAGCTTATTGTGAGATAAGCTTAAAATATTTCTTTTTTAATTTCCTCTTCCTAATTTAATTTATAGAACGTAAAATATTTACTAGCAAGCATTATAGCTATCTATATGTGGAAACATTTAAATGGTTATAGATATTTATTAGTATGTACTCAGTTATAAACAGTTTGTTTTCCGACTAAAATAAAATAAAAGAATAGACCTTTACCTTTTTATCTTTATTGGTGCCCTGCCACACGCACAAGCTGGCTGCATTCGCGCCCGGCAATGAGTTGCTGAGCGGCACAATCAAGGGGCTGAGCGTTGATACGAGCTCAGCACGATCCTCTGCGCTGCACTCGCGCATGTAATCGTATAACACTGAATGGAGAAGTCTAAAACAATTTCATCAGTAAGACTCTACACTTGTTAAGGGAACATTATTTATATCCCATTCAAATTATTTTTAAAATAATCATATCTATAAACAAATTCCAATACATAAGCCATAGTTTATACTCAGGGGTGGCCAATTTGATTAGAACCAAGATCTACTGTTTACTGAGGAAACTCTCTGCGATCTACCAATGACGTTTCTTTAAATTTAATGACACTAATCAATATAGTTCAGTATACAAATAAGTAATATATTTTATTGATGATACAAGATCAAGATGATGCGCGCAGCAGTTGGTGATAACGTTCCGCAGTCTGTTCTATGTATACATTTATAATTTTTGCCTTGCCACGATCGACTAAACTAAAAGCCGCGATCGACCGGTTGGCCACCCCTGGTATATCTTATTAACCGTGGCTCGAGTCTAAAGCCACTTTTGTTTTGATAATTTGCAATATAGACAAACATTTTGTGTTCACATTGCCCATCTTCGGGTCACGCAGTCGGCGATGCCGCGTGTTATTCACCCCACCTTCACTGCCTACCACCTTACCACATGACCTTATAATGGTGGTGTGTTATACTGATATACAAGCTACATATAGTACAGTACAGTTTAATTAAAATCCATTCAGTAGTTTTTGCATAACAAAATAAAAGACGTCCATCCATACAAACTATCTGTTTAATAATATTATGAGACATACTCGCTATCATGCAGATTTTTATCCAGAATCCTCTGTATATTTGCTTTGCATGACTGTAGTATTGCTGTTTTCATCTCTGGACTGTCTTTATATGCATCACTTAAGGTTTTTACTTTGTCATCTTTTGTCTGAAACATTTACAGCAAAAATTAACAAGTTTATATTACAATGTTGAAGGGTAATAATTGGAATACCCAAATAAATAGAGTAATTCGGTAGTTTAGTCAAATCAATTAAGACACTTGTTATTTTTTTTTTCAAAGAAGCCCCTTGAATTTCAGATTTTATTTTGAAGAAAGCATAATATAGTTAACTTAAATTATCCGTGCAGGAATGGAGAAATAATACAATTTCCTGCGGCCAGGCGGCCGCGCGGTAAGAGGCGACAAAACAACCCACAGCCTGGTGGTAGGACATTTGCCCGACTGGATGGCTACTACCGCCGGTCTAAAGTATGTCGCCACAACAACCTTGAGTTGTGTTCTGGCATTAGTGACCAGGTTCCAGTCTCCCTTAAAAGAGCAGCAGCGCATTTATAACACCTTTGGTGTTGCAAATGTCCATAGGCGATGGTAACCAATTTTCATCAAATGGGTCATCTGCTGAACTCCTACAATAAAAAAAATAAAAAACTGAAAATAAAGTTAGGATACTTTTTATACTGCAGTCTGCAAGGTAAGGAATCAATTTTTACATATGTGAAATAGTGAAAGAACCATAGTTTTAAAAATATTAATTTTATATACACTTACATTCTTATAAATCTCCCCATAGAATTCTTGTTGCATGTGCAATTTTTCCTTCTTTGTTGCAAATTCACCATAAGCATAATCAAGAACTGGTGCACTAATTGTGTGAGCAGTCAATGTTATAATGTGACCTAGGAATCTGGACAAGTTAAGTTCAAAAGAACATATTGAAATATAGTTATATTATAAACATTTTAACATTTGTTATAGATAAAGCCTATTTATAACAAATGTTAGGATACTATTTTATAAAATAGTATTTTATTCATTCAAGAAACAATTAACAACTACACAGGTCCTGTACCTTAAGCATATTGTGGGAAAAACAGTCAACCCCCTCCCCCTTCCGCGCCAGCCAAAAACATGTAACTTAAAACAAAGTTAGGTGAATTTCGATTTTTTGTAGTACCATAGACACAGATTCCAAATGAAGCCTTTTTACACAACTCTAGTGTATCTTGAGATCCATTTTCTATGAATCAAAATTGTTTTCAATATGATATTCATTATTATTTAAATTAAGCAAAATCTTAACATATTACTTACACAAAACCATCATAGATTTTTTTAAATAAGCAAAATTGTGTATATATTAAGAGTTGGAATTAATTTCCAGAGGTTTTTCATTAAAAAAAATATTTGTTTAAATTCAAATACAAATTATACGTCATTCAAATATTTTCCAATGCTATCCACAGCTTTCTGCTTCTTTTAAACAAGAGACGAATATCACACCGAAAAAACTTCTCTTCTTGTCTTTTGATGAAATCCACGAATTGTTCCATTTTTGGCAATCTTTATAGGAAGTCAATTTCTGTTCAGCCAGGCCATGAGCCATTGATCGAAACAGGTCACACAGGAATCTGATGGAGCAATATGTGGAGAGTACAGCGGGCGGTGTAGAATATTCGCCTGTCAATGTTTCGAAATATGTTTTTACCGGTTTTGCGAAATGCGGACGAGCATTGTCGTACAGCAAAATAACCTTGACATGCCCTTCGCTATATTCCGGTCGTTTTTCTTTTAATGCTTGGCTTAAACACATCAGATGTAGTCTGTAGAGATATTCAGTTATGGTTTCAAACCATTTCAGCAGTTCATAATAAATCATACCCCTTTGATTTCACTAAAATAGAGCAGGAGCCTAGATCCATGGATGTTGTACTACATCACTGATGTTTACTAACTTTCTGCACTTGGGATTGTCATAATGGATTCATTATTCATCACAAGTGACAATTCATTGCATAAATTCCTTTCATTTCTGTCTTTCACATAGCAGTTCACAGATTAAAAATGCTTTTCAATGACCCTCAGTTTTAAATTTCATGGAATCCAATAACCTTGCTACTGGAACATTCTCAAGGTTTTTATATATAAATCAACTGTCAATTATGTAGCCAATTCCTGAAGCATTTGATATGAGCTTTCATCAAGCAATCCCTTTAATTCTTCATAGCCAAACTTTCCAGCTGTCCAGGCCGTTCTTTCTCTTCACTTTCTACATGTTTGTTCAGCTAGAACATGTTCACCATAAACATCCACTAAAATACGATGACTTTCAGCAGCAGTTTTACTCATGTTAAAATAAGGGAGCAGAGCTACCCGCAAAAACACTATCCTCACAAATCGCACTCGTAAAATTATTGACTTAAATTAAAATTTTAAGTCATTGGATTTAAATATTTATTACATAAAAAATAAGGTACAAAATTTAATAATTTGATATTTTGAATTAGGTCTCTATAATTCTAAAGGTGCGAAATGTTGACATCTTTAATTAATTATGAAGTGTTGGTGTTTAACATTGCAATGAGCAGACGCCATAGTCCCCCATATTCCTAGAACCCCAGTATCTCTAGCAGTTCACCCCAATAGCCCGGTACTTTTTGTCCTCATTTCCCACAATAGTCCTACACTGGCCAGGGCTTGTCCTTGGTAGCATTATTATATGGTGTAAACAGGGATAATCACCGGTCAGTGTCACGCCACATTTACATTAAATTTGTCAAGGGGCCTCTTCGTGTTGGCCTTCCCATGGCCCCACGCAAGCCCTCCAAATGTCCGGGCCATTTTTATGGCCCGTGGTCTTGAAAGACATACAAATAATAATAATAATGGTGACCACACCAATAACAGCTACTTCACAATAAATATATTGGTAGAACAAATACTGTACTATCTATGCCATCTTTCGTAAAATGCTAGGAAATAAATCCATCTCCTAATATAATTTTTACAGTACATATATAAATAAAGATAAAAAAGAAGTAAATAAAGAGAGATGAGCAAAACTCACCTTTTGATAACTTCATGTCGAATAGAATCAGTTCCATATTTCAAAATTCTTTTAACAGCATGCTGAGCATATTTGGATTGTACCATTTGCACCATTATATCCAACAACTCCTCAGAAATTTCATTTCGGATGTCTTCTGGGCTGTGTTTCAGCAAGACTTGTATAACACGACTGAGATCATGGGTCAAGGCTATGGATTTATACTGGCCCTTTAATAATCCATGAAGCTCTTTACACGAGTTTACTCTAAAGTCTTCTTTTACCACCTTCCTAGAAAAATAATTTATAAATTTATAGTTTGATATCAATATAATCATTTTCATGTTAAATTTATTAGATTCTGTGGATTTTTTTGAGACTTAGTTGGATTTTAAACTGTTATTGTTATTTGTGACTTTTACACTTCGGTAGATCAGACAATTTCTACATTACAACACATTAGAACATCATTAAATTACCTCTAAACATAGTTCAATGTATTTGGCTGTGATTGGTGAATACAAGTTCTAGATGTGAAAAGAAAAAATATGTACAACTAAAGAAGCATTACCTCTGTATCTGTGCTGCCAATAGCTTAGCTTTGTGAGAAATTTCAAAAACCTCAGCAGTAGCCTTTGCTTTACGCCGTACCAATCTCAATTGCTTTTTTTCTTTCTTCATATCCGACCATTTCGGTTTTTCGCCATTGTTTTGATCTTTTGAAAAGTTCTGCTTAGCTTTACTAAAACCACCTGCACCCGGTTTACTGAACTTCTTCCCATCTTTTACGAATTTGGACTTCCTTTCATTATTTGTACCTTCCTTCACAAATTTCTTTCCATCTTTTAGAAATTTAGGCTTCTTTTGCTTACTCTGACTATTATTTGTAGAATGAACTTTTGTTACCTCTACAGTTACAGCATTTTTCGCCTGTTTCATTCTAGAATTGGTTTCGGAGATTTTTCTTTTCTTTGGCGGCGAAACATTGTTATCTTCAACCTTTCTTTTAATTTTCTGCATATTTCAAGATTTGGTTAAACAAAGTTAGAAATAAGGGGTTAATTATTTTTTTATAGCAACAAACATTAAAGACTGAGGTAACGTTTGATTATCGCGTATAAAACTCTTTAATTGCTGTTAAAATAACAAGTTGTATTTGAAAAATTGTTTCAAATTTAATTTTTAACCACGTGTTGTGAATTGCTATTCTAAAACCATGGACCTCTATAATATTCCTACTTCAGTGTCTAAAACAGACTGTTTTTATATGACTTAAATGTCAATTGTCAAGAAGTTTGATATTATTATTTTTTTTACTTTAAGTCTTAGCATTTATGACAAAACAAAAATGCCGGCATTTATGATTTTCCCAAACAAAGAAGAAGAATATTAACACAATAATATTTTAAAATATAGATAAATCATCCATTTCAATATCGCTACTAGTCGCACTGCTATTCGCTTAAAAAACGTAGAAAGCTCATGAAGAAGAACTTTCTTGAAATGCGAAAAAAAAACAAAACAATCTATGACGTCAAGCTGTCAATCTGTCACTATTTTGATGAAGTCTGAGGTCACGGTCACGCAAAGCACTTCTAAAATCTTGTTTAATGTTTTGTCCTGTAGTTATTATTTATGATTGAACAATTTCGTTATCCATATATTATATATCAATACATTGTTTTATATAAGTACTGCTGTATGGATTTGCATAATATGCAACTAGTATATTGCACACATCATTATAAAAAAACATCTAAAACATGGTTGACATAAATAAGTATCTTGAAACACAACTTGCTCTCGCTAATAAAAAGAGACTCGAGTCAAAGAATAAGCAAGATAACATTTCCGAGAAGAGTAAAACTATAGCAGACTTAATAGGAAAAAAGCAAAGTAAGTACCAAAATAAAAGTTCTAAAGAGATTGCGAAATCCAAAGAAAAACAAAGTACTTCTATTGGTAATGATTCTGAAGATGATGATGAGTATATACCATCATGTGACGAAGACGAAACTGAAACTAATATCCACGTTTTATCATTACCATCTACTTCTCGGGTCAAGCAAAACATTAGAAAAATAATTGATGATGGAGACAGTGCACAATATGATGAAAGAGTTGATAATTGGCGAAAAAACTTAGCAGAAGTGGTATCCGGAGATTACAAAGGAGTTGTGTACACAGCTGACATACAGTATATCCTAGATGGAAACAAAAACCCAGAAGAACTTCATGAATTGCAGAATGGTTTGCTGGTTCCTAATTACATATGGAAGCAGTTGTACAAGTTTCAGAGGACAGGTGTGAAGTGGTTATGGGAATTACATCAATTAGAATCTGGCGGGTTGCTTGGCGATGAGATGGGGTTGGGTAAAACCATTCAAATTATTGCCTTCTTAGCCGGACTATCTAAAAGTGATTGTGGAAAGTGGAATGGACTAGGTCCATCAATTATTGTTGCACCAGCTACACTAATTTATCAATGGATATCACACTTCCATTATTGGTGTCCTCATTTAAGAACAGCTGTATTGCATCACACAGGCTCTCATGTTGGGCAACATAATAAACTTATTAGAGATATTCACATGTCTCATGGCATATTATTAATAACTTATGCTGGCATTGTTAAATATAATAAAGATTTAATGACAAAGAAATGGCACTATTTAATCTTAGATGAAGGTCATAAAATAAGAAATCCAGATACTCAAGTTAGTAAATTAGTCAAGCAATTTCAAACACCACATAGACTACTTATAACAGGATCCCCAATGCAAAATAGCCTTCAAGAACTCTGGTCACTTTTCGATTTCATGAGGCCTGGTCTTCTAGGAACTCATACTGCATTCATGGACCATTTTGCAAATCCAATAACTCAAGGAGGTTATGCAAATGCTACAGAATTCCAAGAGGCAACTGCATTGGAGATAGCTAAGGCTTTAAAGCATATGATTACTCCATACATGTTAAGGCGCACAAAAGCAGAAGTTCAAGAGCACATCAAATTACCTGAGAAGAATGAACAAGTTCTTTTCTGTGCCTTAACACAAGAACAAAGGGACTTGTATATGGGATATTTACTGAGTAACACTGTTAGAAGTATATTGGATAAGGATAATAAATATGGGGATCCTCTAAGAGCAAGAGTATTGGTAGCTTTGTCTACCCTCAGGAAAATATGTAATCATCCTGATCTGTACCTTTATGAAGCTCAAGAGGATTGTGAAAATATTGATGAACAAACATTTGGTAATTGGAGAAGATCAGGTAAAATGACTGTTGTAAACTCTTTGCTGAGAATTTGGCAGAAACAAGGACACAGAGCATTGATATTCTCACAGTCCAGAGCTATGATTTGTCTGTTGGAGCAGTACCTACAAAATCAACAATTTACATACTTAAAAATGGATGGTACTGTAAGTGTAGGCCAAAGACAAAATCTCATCAAAACATTTAATGAAAACCCAGACTATTTGGTGTTCCTTGCAACAACCAGAGTTGGAGGCTTAGGCGTCAATCTTACAGGAGCGGACCGAGTTATAATTTATGATCCAGATTGGAATCCAGCAACAGATAATCAAGCTAAAGAGAGAGCTTGGAGAATTGGTCAGAATAGAAATGTAACTGTATACAGGCTTCTATCAGCTGGAACAATTGAGGAGAAGATTTATCAAAGGCAAATATTCAAACAATTTCTAAGTAACAAAATATTAATAGATCCACATCAGAAGAATGTTTTAACTACAAGTACATTACAAGGGCTTTTTACCCTTGAAGAACTAAATTGTGAAGGTGATACAGAAACTGCATCTCTTTTTAAACATACTAAAGTTAGTGTTAATAATTCTAAAGAAAAACATGACAAAATTGAATCTAAAGGTGGTTTATCGCATTCTAGAAAAAAACTGGAAGAAATGAAAAGGTTAGCTAAAGAAATAAGTAAAAAAATAGCAAATGATGTAGCTAAGAAACAAGAAGAAAAGAAAGATCCAAGAGAAGAGTATAAGAAAAAGAGAGAGTTCTTATTAAAACCCCCAAAAGTAGATGTGCCTGAATTTAATATCATTGATGACCAAGTAACTAATATACCATTCGAAAATGTTTTGTCAGAGTTGGATATAATCAATATGCATATTAAGAAAGACTATGAAGAAAATTTAATTAAGGAAGTTCTTAAAAATGAAGAAAACCAAGCACTAGAAAGTGAAAAACTCAATGAAGAAGATATTAGTGAAAAAGATATTGAAATCAATAAAGACAATCAAAGCTTTAATTTGCAAAATGTGGCAACGGTTGAGTCAAATGTAACTAAAAAGAAAAAGAAAAGGAAACATTCCCCAGCATCTGATCATAAAGTAGAGAATTTAGTTGCAATTAAAAATATAAAAAAGCAAAGGACACTCAAACAAAGGGATAAAGAGAAGAATTGTAATGATGATGATTATGTTTTAAGCAAGCTGTTTGCAAAAGCTGCTGTAAAGAATGCTTTACATCATGATGGTGTAATTGGATTGGCAGAAAAGGAGAAAAAATACAGAATAAAAGAAGATGCTTTGAAAAAAGCCAAAGATGCTGTCAGAGCTATAAAGTTTTCAACAAAATAGATGTTTTATTTTACAACTAGGATATGCCCGCTACTTCGTCCACGCTTGAGTTGAAATTCCCACAATATTCCTGGGACAAACATTATGTCAGTGTTTAAAAAAGAATGTAAGCTATAATTTTAGTGAAAACTGTGTTGGAATAAGCTATTTATTCTGCACCCGAAAAAGTACAAACCACCCTAGGAAAATTCCTCCGTGGAATCCCGGGATAAAAAATATTACACTTTTTTACATAAAAGCTATTGATTAGTGAAAAATTCACATTGGATATCAATTGTTTTTTAATCTAGCCATTTAGCCAGGTGGTAGGGCATTTGCCCGACTGGATGGCTACCACCCCTGGTCTAGAGTATGCCGCCATAACAACCTTAAGTTGTGTTCCGGCATCAGTGGCCAGGCTCCAGTCTCCCTTAAGAGAGCAGCAGTGCATTTGTAGCACCTTCGGTGTTGCAAATGTCCATAGGCGATGGTAACCACTTTCCATCAAGTGGGCCGTCTGCCTGTCTACTGAATTCCTGCAATAAAAAAATAAAATCTTTTTTAAATCATTCCCAGATAAAATTCTCGCAGGACTCCTGTGATGACAAGTATTGGCTGTCAATCGGTGACAAACCGTACCAAAATTGGCCCAGTAGTTTCTATGTGAATCCCAAATAAACAGATGAGAAATCTAAATAAATTGATTGTGTTCCTCCACAGTTTACATGGTGTTTTCCAGTTGTTTTTTTCATAGCGTGAATATACAGACACGGCATTTTTAGAATTTTATAATATCTATAAAATTGTAAAAGTGTAGTCTTGTTTTTAGATTTATTGTTTGTTCGGGATTCACGTAAAAAGTAGTAGGTCGATTTCGATGCATTTTTCGCTAGTCACTAGCAAATTCCCGGTCTTAAAATCTGCGGTACTAAAGGATATAAATATCCCAGGAATCCTGTGGGAATGGGTTCAAGTTGTTACGACATATAACTTAGGTTATTCCCTCCAACGTGGACAAAGTCGCGGTCGAAACCTAGTTATAGATATACCTATTTTTTGCATCTGTTCGAAATACAAATTAGAATAACAATAATTTACTGAATATATGTTATTATTTCCTGTCCTCTGTATCATTGTTCCTAATATTGTTGTTGGTTAACATTATATTGTAGCGAGTGATGTTGGAACAAACTAGTTGGTTTAAGAACTTTTAGAAAAAGGTAGAAAATTCTGGAAAGAAAAAACAAGGACAGATATATGTTAGGAAGGGATAGACGATAAACGAAAGTTCTAGAATAGAAAGTTCGGGAAGGAAAAGACACGGATAGATAGATGATGAACGAAATTTCTAGGTTAGAAGGTTCGGGAAGGAAAAGACATGTATAGAAAGGGACGGATAGCAAATATAAAAATAACGAAAAAAAAGATCGAAATTATGGGTTCCAGGAGATTCTTCTAGGTATATTAGCAGTGTAAGGCGCGCCTACCGGGCAGTTTAGAGTTGAGTTTAGTTCAAGACACCGAAGCGGCAAGTGCGATACGGAAGAGTTGGAAGAGAAGTATGATAGAAGACAGTGACGAGTTAAGTGGTGAATGTAGTGACAAGTTTAGTGGACAGTTAAGTGAAGGAGGAGTATAGCGTAGTTCGAGAGACGAACCAGAAGCGAACTACTCGGGGTAATATCGGAGGTGAGCACTGCAGTAGCAGGAGGCGGTGGTCTACGCAATATCGGCGACAGTATTGTGAGTGAGACATCTTATCGTCCGGACGGTGCATCGTTAGTCGTGCGTATAGGGGCAATCCTGCTTAGAGGCATTACGCGCGGCTGTGTAAGTCAATAAAGCGTTACTTAAAAGAATTGGTGTTTCCTTCAAATCCCAAGGGCGTACCCCCGCTCGCAGGTAACAATATTACAATATGCTCAGCTTTGTGTTTAATATTTTGAATTATTCCCGGTTGTATCTTATTAATACATATACATTACTATTGTAGTTCTTGAATTCTCAGTAGTGGGAGGCCAAGGGACTGAGTCGATACAACTATGTCCATAGATTTTCGAAAGTAAAATTACACAGTGAAACTTCTCTGCTTTAGTATTCGCCAAAAATTCTAATATTTAGGAAAATATGATTTTAATTTTCATATTATATTTTTATTTTTATGATAAAACATTTTATATACAATCTTGCTAAATATTATACTTTAACGACCTTATTCATATTGAGTTATAGTAAGTTTTTAGAATTATTATTGTTTGGCTATGTTACATTAGAGACTCACAACGCCCGCTATTTTTCCCGTTCCACTTGCTTGCCGGCGTCTCAATCGTAAACTCAAATGGAACGGTTATTCGACCCACCTTTTGACATGAGTCGTTGTGACTGCGTAAACGAAAATCCTGACGTCATTAGTGACGTTTTCGCCACGACCATAACATACATACATACATACATACATAACTTCACGCCAGTTCCCTTGCGGGATAGGCACGAACATCAGAGTGCAATTTAGGCATATTCTTACACACCTCACTTGCTTCTTTTACATTCATAACTCTTGTCATGCACGCTCGTCTGTTCTTAAGGCACGACCATAACGACATATATATATGTATTTATATATATATATATATATATATATATATATATATATATATATACAGTATTATCTATGATAACGACCACGGTCGCGTAGTGGAACGGCAGACGGAACATTTTGAACTTTGGGAGATGCTGCAGGAACGCGCCCTTTAAGAACCTTAAAGAAGCCTACAAAGTTACTCTAATTCCATATGAATAAGGCCATTAAACTAAATTTAGCAAGGTGGAAATTTTACTTATTTTTACAAGTATTTTTTTATTTATGGCAATAATAAAAATATTTTTAAGAACAGTTTGTAACACTAAATAAATGTCAAAATAAAAAAATCGTAGCTGCCTTTCTGTCTAGTGTCTATCACAAACTACTATAGATACTGTCTATGTCGATTGTTACATTTTAGGAAATATTAGATTATATGGTTAAGACGCAAAGACTTAGACTATTAAATAGTTCGAGAAAGCAGAAAAGAGTGCTGTGATTAACAACCTATAATTGGTTTATACAAAACAGTTTGGAATCTCCGTGTGCAGCTGATTACGAGGGTCGAGTCTTATGAGTGCCTCATTGTGATATTTTGCAGAAATTATAGTGCATTAAGCGGTTCTAGCGTGTTACCTGATTAGTATAAAAGTTTAGCCATGTCGGGATCAGGACGAAGAAAACCACCACCACCGGGTTTTAACATTAAACCGCCAGAAGAGCAAGTTCTGTAAGTGTACTCTAGGTGTCGTGAGATTAGTCTAGTTCTAGGTTTATTTCGACTGCGTAACTGCTCGTTGAATCTGTTATTCATATAGACTAAACAATGTTGTGTATTTCCTATTATCACTCATACATTTATCATAATTTCTAGTCAAAGTATAATAGGTCAGACAGACAGTTACATAGTGATTTAACTTCATCATTTTGAATTTACCAGGTTGTTAAAAATCTTCAATAGATTATTTAGGCTTCATGTAAAGTCACCTATGTTAGCCTTGATACTATTTTTAACTGTTTTGATAATCTTTATAACCATTAAGTTAGGGTACTTATCTAAATTTTAGGTAATGTGAACTGACATGTGTCCTTTTCCCATTACATATTAACTTACAAAAGTAATTTTACTGTATACTTTAGTAATCAAATGGTTTATAATAATTATACAAGAGTATACCTTATAAGTGGGATCAAATTTAATGTGTAGGTTGGATAGCCTTGATATTTTAATTTACTAATATATTAACAAAAATGGAATACAATGACTTCCTTGCTATATACATAGTTTGGCTGTTAGACTTGGAAAATGAGAATATTTATGATTACTATAATTAACATAATCTCTAAATAAATGATTGTAATGTTGAACAAGACAGGGTTTTCAGAGATATTCTTTTTCTTATTCTTTTTAAATATGACTACATTTTATAGTTATTTTTTAAGCAGTAAACACCATTTTTTTAGTAGATTATCATTCAATTGAAATATTGGACTATATGCAGATTTTTTTAAGATTATTTATAAATATCTACTTGATTTTAATAAATTATTTCTCAAACAATTAATCTCTTTTGTTCTTTCATCTTTTACTCTTGAGCAATATTTATTGAGTGTTACCATATATATCTGTATGGACTTGAAATTAATAGTGACAATCTATAATTTCAGGACCCCACCTGGCAACTTGGACAAGAAGACAACTATTACAGTGGATGACAGGACTTTCACAGTCCATGCAGATGATCTGATCAAAATATGTGACCTGGGTCGAGGTGCTTATGGCATAGTTGAGAAGATGCGGCATAAACCCAGCGACACTGTTATGGCTGTTAAGGTAAATAACTTTTAATACATTTTTCTAAAATGTAAAAAAAAAAATTTTTCTTGTCAAGACTACTTTCATGTAACTTCACTTGATTAAAACTATGTTTTAACAGTTTTAAGTGGGGCATTTCATTTGGTTCTTATTTCTATGTTTAGACAACTTCAGTAGGCTTGATCACAAAAGACAAAGATGTAAAGTATCCAAAAATAAAATTAAAGTTAGTATTACCACTCTTAAAACCATTAACACATTGTATGTACTAGTGGTGAAAATTTAAAAAAATATTAACTTCTCTAGCTTAATGGTCAATTCCTTAGCACATTGGAACTACCAACTTACTTAATAAAGTTTACATATTTCAGCATAACCATAACATAACAGTATTCAGCATAACATGTATTTACAGTGGATTTCTATGAATCAACTACCATAATTCCATCACTATATCTGGAACTGGCTATATATGAAAGTATAAAGAAAACAATATTTATTGCCAAACAATACATCCACATAATGTACATATATATATATATATATATATATATATATATATATATATATATATATATATATATATATATATATATATATATATATATATATATATATATAGCTTGGTGTGTTCTTAATACTAACTGACTATTATATATTTAATTTTACCTACCTGTATATTTATAAAAAAAGTGTATAATTACAGCTGTTGATCATCTGTGGATGTCTGTGGATGTAAACAAAAGATAAGAAAGCTTTATAGGTGTTACATTCAAAGTTCCTATATAGCCAAATTATTTTTCTCTAAAAGTATACTTAACCAAAAAGTCTATACAACAGAGGTATAAATGAAATCCACTATATATATTTTTTGCAGAGATCAATGGAAAATTTTAGAGTGTGGGGATGCACTAAAGATTTCCATTGATCCGTGACAGGCAATTAATGTTACGTGTTTGTTTATTTGTGCACATATGGCACATTCTTAACATTACTACTTTGATAATGAATGTGCTGAATTGATATGAAAACTATTTTGTATATATTCTTGGTACAGCATGTTATGAATGTAGGTGTACTCCTTTTGCACAAACTGATTATGTTGACTGTATGCATTGCCATGCTACAAATGATTGATATACTTATATTATAGTTTTCAGTGTGTCAATATTTTTTTTTTAATTCAATAGTATTTATTGTACAGTAAACTGTCACAAATAATTAAAGAATGGATTTTATGTTCTTTACATCTTTTTCAAACATCTTTGGCCTACATACTAAACTCATTCTATATTTTCATAGAGAATCACTGCAACATTCAACAATCAGTCTCTGGAACAGAAACGGCTACTGATGGACCTTGATGTGTCGATGAGGGCCAGTGCGTGTCCCTACACTGTCCATTTCTATGGTGCTATGTTCAGGGAGGGTGACGTTTGGATCTGCATGGAAGTTATGGACATGAGCCTCGATAAATTCTACACAAAAGTCTTTAAGAATAATCGCACAATCCCAGAAAATATTCTTGGAAAAATAACGTTTTCTGTTGTCAGTGCACTGCATTATCTCTATTTAAAACTCCGCGTCATCCATAGAGATGTGAAGCCGTCGAATATCTTGATCAATAGAAAGGGTGAAGTGAAGATGTGTGATTTCGGCATATCGGGACACCTTGTCGATTCTGTAGCGAAGACAATAGACGCCGGGTGTAAACCTTATATGGCGCCCGAGAGAATTGATCCGACGGGAAATCCTGGACAATACGACATTCGCAGTGATGTGTGGTCACTTGGAATATCCTTGATTGAACTTGCTACTGGCACTTTTCCATATAACACATGGGGCACACCCTTTGAACAACTGAAGCAAGTGGTAAAGGATGACCCTCCCAGAGTACCAAGTGGCAAATTCTCTACGGATTTCGAAGATTTGATAGAACAATGCTTACAGAAGGATTACAGGCGAAGACCTAACTATGATGCGCTGTTAGCGCACAAATTCTGCCAAGAGCACAGTCAGAAGGAAACCGATGTGGCATCATTTGTTCAAGAAATATTAGATTTACCCGATGACTCCTAGTGATAGGAATGTTTATATTTTACGTACCTATAAGTACAAGTGTTTAGTAACTAACATATACGTAGTTAAATAATGAGGAGAATGCAATTGAAGATGTTATTAACAGATAATTTATAATTAACTAGTGGTGGGGCTGGCGTCTAATTTTTAAACACCTAGAGTTTTTAACCAAGGTAGGCCTTGGTTTTACGTATTTGAAAATAATATTTTAAAAGTTGTGCAATTCTATTATCCAGACGCGGTCCTATTTCAATGTGAAATGTTGTTATATCTAAAAACTTAATCATGAAATGTAAGATTCTAAAGATCAAACAAGAAGACTTGTGCCATTAGGTTAGCCATATTGCAGACTCTGCTCAATTCCAAGTTCTGTATATTGTAGGCAAATTATTGCAACATCCACATTCTGAAACTGTAGTCAGATTTAAAAGTCATATATAGTAAAAATGCTAAAATTGAAACATCACACTACTTAGTAGGCACTTTATACATTCTAAAAGTATTTTTTTAGTTTAACCAGCTATTAAATGAAGTTTCTATTATTTAGCATTATTCTTGAATATTCTATTTTTTATTTTATTTTTGATAGCCATTTTAGCGGAATGAGCTTTATCTATCAGCACTATTGTAGGTGTAATATATATAGGAATTACTATTGTGTTTATAACTTAATAATGGCCCTTAATAAGCAATAGACAGCTGATTAATAGAGGTTTTATATACAAAATCGTCTATAACGCAGCGTCCTACAGTTATTCTAGATATCTGTAGAGTTTAATTGAAATTAGAACTAATACTAATTTGTCCAAAGTTCGCGAAATTTGTACTAATATTATAAATACGAAAGTCTAGATGGATGTGTGTACTCAATCACGCCAGAACAGCTGAACGGATCTCGATGAAATTTGGTACAGAAATAGATTATAGTCTGGAATAGCACAGTCTACTTTTTATCCCTAAAAAATGTACGGTTCCCGTGGTATAATATTTACGCCAGCCAAGCCGCGGGCATAACCTAGTAGTACATTTATATGTACTACCTTCCTGTGCCGTATAACTGCCACACTGCCAACTTTAGGTAAATTGTCACTAAAATATCGCATTGTTAATAATGTACTTACATTATTAACAATGCGATATTTTAGTGATCATTCTGACATATTTTGTTAAATTACGAGCTATAGTAATATGTGACTTATGATAGTTTGCCTCCATTGTACAGAATAATGCTTTCTAGATATGGTTATTATTTATTGGATGAGATAAGTAATCATTATTTGATGCAGCCCATTTCCACAACTAGAATGTTATGCATATAAAATATAACCTATACAGAGATTTTACGTATAAAGTGACATGTTCACTTACATTAACCTTGAAAGAAGTGTGCAATTTGATTTTTAAATATTATTAAACCCCAAGACAAACATTAAAATTGATACATACACAAAACGCAAAACAATAAGAGCTAAGGTGTTCACTTTTTTGAAGATTAGTGCAAAAGTTCTCAAAACAAAACTGTATATAGGCGCGAGTCTAGCATGTAGCAGTCAATTTATACCTGGTTTTTATATATTACTATTCATCCTTTTATCTAATTATTGGTAGAAAATTTACATTATGTATGAGGTCTATCTCGAATTTTATCCAGTAGTAAAGGCTCGATTTCTCTAAGCGAGTATACTAGCTACTAGTTAACGATTTCACTCTCTCCTAGTAAACTCGTCCAGTATATTCAGTAGCTAACTAGCAGATTTGTCGTTGGCTCAACGCGAATCGCGGAAGCCATGGAAGTAGAAAAAATTAAAAACTTGGCTGATTGTAAACAATCTACGAGAAAAGTTAAAAGCTGCCCTACTTTACTCGCTGGCGTGAAGGCTCGTAAGCTAAAAAATTAACCCCGTGTCGTAGTTGCTAGAGAACTAGCTTCAAGTATCTCGCTATATTTTTTACACAAGTAATAATTCCTCCCGGTGTACCTGCGCATTAGACCGATTTTAGTAGCAGGGGCAGTGTACGATTCGTGTAAGCGGAACAGAAGTAAGAATGCATAGCCAGCAACACTGCTATTTCCGCTTGCGAATGAAGTTGAATATAGATTATTTACATATTGCAAACCGGTTAGCACCTTTCTGGGCGAACGACAACTGCCGATCGGAATTGTAATATGTGTAAAACTATTGGGTCTACAAGGCGTGGACGGACTTGATTGCACGGGATTTGTTATTTTAGCATACGATATCAAAAATGAATAAAACAATACATGTTTTCAACTTGCTAGTATTGCTAGATAGTTGGCTACTGAAGTACTAAGCGAGTCGAAAAATTTGTCATCGTGACTCGTACTAGCTCACTCATCAGCTTTTGGATTCGTCAACTAGCAGCTTAAGTCTATTTCAAATAGGACGGTATGGCTGACAGATCTATAATACGCATCTTGTAGCGTTATCGTAACTCTCCAATGAAATAAATATTAAAGTTAATGATATAAAAATATGTTTAATTCTGTTACTATTTATTAACAAAACTTACTTAGAATTACGATGTTTACTTGTTTTTTACATTGTTTCTCTCATACCGTCCTATTTGAATAGACTAGTAAATTCGCTTTAATGTAATCAATCCTTAAGGAAAACTAATGTATAGTAAGCTATATGAACCGGTTGTTAATGAATTAGAGCAATCAATCGTCCATTTTACAACCCCGTTTACTGGGGATAGCAATACTATAGTTCAAAAATTGCCTTGCGAACAATAAGTGGGATATGTGAACTCTATTATAATAATGATGCTATTATATATATACATCACAAATTAATTAGTCTTAATAAAAAATATTTTGTTTTCAATATTTAAATGTTTGTTTATTTTCATTGTATTTCCCCGTGAATATTTCCGTATCATTAAAAGTGAAGAGTGGAAGATTATTTTACAAAGATGCCGAATTTAAAGAAAACCAAGATTGCGTATCTTATAAATAATAATCTATGGTAATTTAGAGTTGCCATATTTATAAAGTTTTTAAATAAGCTGGGGCCCAATTCTGCTATTTCAATACGTATCTTGGCGTTGCGAAGATATTCAAAGTACGATTCCATTGCGATAGTGTCGAAAATTCGTATTATACTAAATCCACAATATCTTCTCGATATCGTCGCAGTAGAATAATAGTAAAAAAACATTGGTATTACCATGAGCAAAAATAGCGTTAGGCGAAATGAATATTGAATAGCTACCAAAATTTTTAACATATTTTTCGCTTAAAAGTATTTATAAAGATTAAGTGGCGTGTTACGGGCACGCCGTTGGAATTATCAGAATACCGAAATCGGGCAACCCTACGATTGAGAAGTTTCCGGAAATTTTGACGAGATAGTAACAGCAGAATTGAACCCCTGCGCTTTTTCAGCCTCTACTTTCGTTACACAGTTTCTATAACTGTGCATGTTCCATGTTATAACTGGACAGGATTAGAACTCGTACCGTTGAACTGAAATGCGGATATGTTAGCCTTTAAGTTACCAATAATTAATATATTGTACAAGATATAAATACAGTGTAATCTCTATATAACAACACTGAAGGGACTGCATTTTATGGCGTTATAGAGAGTTGTCGTTAAACGGAGAGAAGTCTTGTTAGTTTTGTCTAACGTCTTTTGCTGCACCAGTAATTCTTTTGTATTTTTTACTTATTTAATTCATATTTTGCGATATTGAGGCACTTGGTGATAAAGGAAGTACTTAGAAATTTCGGTATATCGGAATTTCTTAGAAATTTCGGTATACACGATGCCGACAGTCGAGTTTATTACTGGCTAGGATAATAAAGCGATACAAGAACGTACACAGCTGCGCAGTTTATACTAATTTTGGCAATTTAAAAGGCACTTTTTATTACTTAATTGTTGTCGTTATTGAGAGTGGGTGGCGTGGGTAGAGTGTATCATTGTATGGAAGCCAAGTGATTTCTACGCTTAAAGGAGTTTGTCGTTAAATCGAGTGACATTTACATTGAGTTTACACTGTACTTCGCACTAGATTTAAGGGTATCAAAATAACAAAAATAAATCTTCAAAAAATTTATTTAAAATCATCAAAACTTTCAATCACAATAAATAAGTACAAAATAACGTACTAAGTACAATGTCACTTTATCTTAAATTATTTCCGTTGGCGATATCAGGTTCCCGTTGTCGGTATAATACATTTAACTTAAGCGTAATTGACTAGTTTTCAATTTCTTCAGAACGGAGAATTCATTCCCAGTTTTGTGCCAAAGTCGAGACGCGCACGACGCTGGTTGCGACCGTCCGCTCTGTAATTATAATTATAGTAGATTCTATGTTTTATTGGGGACTCACTAACGCGCGTCATTATTCGCACTCAGGTTTATTAAAAACATGCTAGATCATTCAGGTTTGATTGCAATTAACTGATTAGCGTTTGTTATTTTCTATGTGTGCAGGAACGGAGAAATAATACAATTTCCTGTGGCCTGGCGGCCTGTCGTAGGAGGTGACAAAACAACCCACAGCCAGGTGGTAGGGTATTTGCGTGTCTGGATCACCTCTGGTCTTGAGTATGCCGCCATGATAACCTTGAGTTGTGTTCCGGCACTAGTGGCCAGGTTCCAGTCTCCCTTCAGAGAGCGCCAGCACATTGGTAGCACCTTTGGTGTTACAAATGTCCATAGGCGATGATAACCGCTGATCTCATACATACATACATACATAACTTCACGCCAGTTCCCTTGCGGGGTAGGCACGAACAACAGAGCGCCATTTAGGCCCATTCTTACACACCTCACTTGCTTCTTTGACATTCATAACTCTTGTCATGCACACTCGTCTGTTCTGAAGGCTCCTGACATCACCCTCCGCTAGTACACGATCAATTTGATCATGGAAGGTGTGTCGTGGCCTTCCACGACTTCTGCATCCATCCACTTTTGCATTGTATATCTGATCTCATGCATAAAATAAAAAATATCAACAAACCAGTTGAAAAGGGAAGATTCTTATAAAGCTATAACATTGTTAAAGAAAACCTGGTTGCGGCAAATGATAAGCGCGGTTGGACGCGGAGAATCATCCTAAAACACACATTTATTAGGAAGTAGACTGGATCCTAAAAATGCAGTGGTAACTTAGTGTCTAGTACACGAGTCCCAATCTCAAAAGGGCGCGGGTTCAAATCCTGGCCGGAAAGCATGTACCACTTAGGCAGTTTTCTGAACTGATGTGTGTATACTGGTACAATTACCACATGCTAGCCGTGAAGGAAAACATCGACATAATACCTGCAAATAGCGATGTATAATCGATATGTCAAACCTGTCAATCCGCTTTGGGCAAGCGTTCCAGGTATAATGTACGTTCCCCTATAAAAAAAATTGTGGCTCAAGTCCAGCAATGTGACGTTTATGGACTGTTGTTATTATTATTATAGACTTAATTTTTAACTTAAATGTATGATCTTCAAATAATATTCTACAGTGGAAATTAGTTGATAGTAGAACAAAAAATCAAATTTGATGGATAATAGTAAACCGAAAGACATACACACATAAGTTTATATCCAAGCTAATTATCCGTGCAGGAACGGAGAAAGAATACAATTTCCTGCGGCCGGGCGGCCTGTCGTAAGAGGCGACAAAACAACCCACAGCCAGGTGGTAGGGTATTTGCTCGACTGGATAGCGACCAACCCTGGTTCAGAGTATGCCGCCATAACAACCTTGTGTTGTGTTCCGGGGTTAGAGACCAGGTTCCAGTGATTCTTAAGAGAGCAGCAGCGCCTTTGTAGCACCTTTGGTGTTGCAAATGTCGATAGGCGATTGTAACCGCTTTCCATCGAGTGGGCCGTCTGCTTGTCTGCTGAGCTCCTGCCATAAAAAAAAACAAGTTACCCCTGTTTTATAGGTAATATACAACGATCTTAGATATCCAGACCGTAGGCAAATAACGAAGATTCTTTACGAAATTTAACATGCCAGGAATTGAACCCGTAACCTTTGTGTTCCAGTACGTTAGACCGGCAAAGATTTAACTTACTGAACCACAGAGGAAGAAAACTAACTATAACGTACAAAGACAGATGACCTTGACAACAATACATGGGTTTTGTTTTTTACAAAGGGTCACAGGAGCCCAAAAAGAAAATGAACTCACTTAATCTCCTGCCACTTGATAAATTCGTTCAAAGCGAAGATGAGGAGCAGCGAAGCGACGTACGCCGCCGCCAAAGACCAAGGTACTTGGTAAGTATACTCGCAGAGCGACCACCGCTCACAGTACCCGTACCTTCCACTCAACATGACACAGCTGAATATAGTCTGGGCTATTATCCTGCAAATATCATTTTTAATATTACAATATTATCTGACCAAGCCAAGTAGACGAATGCCAAATGTACAGTCGACCGTGTCGAGCACCGATTGCAAAAAAATCTAAAAATACCAATATGATTATGGTCGTTAATTTAAAATTTTCATCCAATTATATTTTTCACTGCTAATATTGATTTATGAGTCGATAACTGGTTTTTATAGTACTTTTTATAGAGATGTGCCGATTAGTCGGCGACTAGTCGGTAAAGCCGACTATTCGGCCACTATCGTAGTCGGTGACTAGTCGGCAAAGAGCGCCGACTATCCGGCTTCTTACTTTGTAATTTGTAATCTATACTTTACTAATAGAGTTATGAATGTCAAAGAGGCAAGTGAGGTGTGTAAGAATAAACCTAAATGGCACTCTGTTGTTCGTGCCTACCCCGCGAGGGAACTGGCGTGAAGTTATGTATGTATGTATGTACTTTACTAATACTTTGCAATCCTAATCCATACACGAGACTTTCTTTTTGACATTATTACATTTTAACTGAGCTCTTTCACTTTAATGAACAATAACAGTATTATCTTTAAAATAAAATATGTTTTATATTTTTACACAACAACACCGCCCTGGCCTGTACAAAAGCAAAAGTCCAGAAACCTATGCGGTGGTTGCGACTTGCGCGCGAATCAGCTACAAACGAAGCGTCACGGAAATCCCCGAAACCGTGATCGGCTTGGCCGACTAATCGGCCGACTAGTCGGCCTCTTTACAACCGACTAATCGGCTAGTCGGCCAAAGTCATAATCGGCACATCTCTACTTTTTTACTTTAGTTTGAAAAATTAATATACCTATAGAAATAAAAATATCTGTAAGGGTAATAAAGATAAGATGAAAGAGCAAAAAAATAAAGGTATATGTAATAATAACAAGAGAACAAACAAAAAATAGAAAAAACTTAATAACCAACAAAACATTATAACGAAACAACTATGTACAGTTTTTTTTTTTTGACAAACATACATATTTTATATCCCCAAATTAAGCAAGTTACACTTGTGTTATGGGTAATATACAACGGACCACTCTGGGGCTGATCCCAGACACCCAGACCATAGTAAATAACGGAGAAAATACGTTTCCGAAATTTACTATACCATGAATCGAACCCGGAGCCTCTGCGTTGCAGTGAGGTAGGCCGGCAAAGGCTTAGCCTGCTCAACCACAGAGGCCGTCAAATTACGAGCGTAGCACGTGCGAATTTATCATCGAAGTTGCGAACGGTACTAGGAGGTACGCACTATGCGGGCGATGAGGCCACATTCCACGCGCTAGTCAAGATAGCTTGGTCGATTAGTACATAAACGACAAACGTTGGAAATCTTCGTTGTTTCGTATATAATTCTGGCACAGTAACAAGCTTAATGCTGTGCCAGCTTTCAGCTGAGTGCAAAAAATGTGGCGTACGAATCGGGATTCTCAAAAAATCTTGTTTTATGATTAGTGAACATTGAAAGTACATCGCTATTTCTTAAAATGAAATCTTTTTAGAAAGGAATACAGAGACTTTATTTGAAAAATTAATGATGTGCTTACATTAATTACAATAAAAAGAAAACAAACAAGTTTTGAGAACATGGACGCCGTATTTTCAGCAAGTGAATTATTTTCAGGGATAAAAATTATTCAATATGCATGGAAGAATAATACTTAGTCTTAAGAATGAGGTACTTGTACTCACAATAAAACAACAGTGACAGACCACACTCTGTTCGTCCAGAATCTCCTCTGCCATATTGAGGATTGTCGATGCACGAAAGACAGTGATATAATTACTGAAACGTATATTATTATTGTCCCACAATATTTATAACATATTTAAAATGGAATATTCTTTATTGCACACAAGAAAGTAGTTTATATGCGTATTAGCAATATTATAAATAGTAAAATCGGCGGTGATATCTCTTACAACGATATTTACATAGTAACCCACATTTCATTCCATTTTATTAATTAATTAAGTATACGGGTAAAAAGTATTACAATTGGCATCTGCATATGATATGAACACATATATCATTATAACCCAAATGTGCGTAAACTCCATAAAGTATGACTCCATAAATCATTAGCAAATGGAATTAAATATCCTTACAATGGCTACGTTCCACAAGAGACTCACAACGACCACGATTTTTCCCGTTCCACTTGCTTGCGGGCGTTACAATCATAAACTCTAGTGGAACGGATTATGGAGTGTTGATGTCATTAGCGACGAAATACACAAACGTCATTGGTTGATTTGAAAATCGCAGCTTTTTCAATGTCAATCGATAGTGAGAATTAATGCTCTGTGGTCAACGCCCACTTTGACCCAACTCTTGACATGGGTCGTTGTGAGCACTGTGTGATCGAAATTAGTGATGTCATTAGTGACGATTTCGCCACGGCCATAACGACCGTGGTCGCCATGTGGAACGGTAGACGGAGCATTTTTGGCGTTGTGAGATACTAAAGGAACGCGCCCAATATAGCATGTTGAATTGAATTTTGTATGACACTCACTTAAATGCAACGTAATCAGCACCAGAGTTATATGCTGGGCTAAATAGAAACCGTCGTAGAAGTCATCCCCCCACCCGTGCCAACTTTTCAAACTCAAATCCTTATCTTCCGTCACATTGCCAACATTCACCGGATATACAATCCAACAGGATGTTGCGTTGGTCATTTCGGATATTTGTTCGCAAAATGTCCGCAATGTATAACCGTATAAGGCCAGTATAGATATTATTGCTGGGAGAAATTTACACGCGTAGCACCAGAATACAAATATTGCCATCTGGGGACAAAATATTTTATTGTTAGAACTTGTTCATTTCATTCTTACACTTGTTGAATGTGGAGTAAGTTCGTAAGTTTGTAGTAGTAAACGGCATTCTATCGCCGTGAGATATCTTTATTAGTCAAACTCCTATATAATATAAATAACTTTAAGCAGGGTTACCAAATTCGATAAATTAACACCATTTAGTATCATGTTATAAAATCCCTATTAATATTACAAATGCGAAAGTAACTCTGTATGTTTCCGGGATAAAAATATATTTCTCTGTTTGACTGTTATGCTTTCACAAGGTAAAACTATTGGACCAATTTGGCTGATATTCGATATATGTATATGACAGGGATTTTTTAGTGGGAGCACGCGGGGCACGCAGTGCCTTTAAAGGAAATTGCTAAAATACCGAAAAATTGCCATAAAAACTAAAAAAATGAAACAATAACAAAAATGTACAATTTTCAAGAATTAGCGTGCCCCCAAAAAAGGAAGTGACAAATAAAGGCCTGTCAGTATATACTTTTTATCCCGGAAGAAGAGGTAGATTTTAGGACAAACCTATGTAAAGGTTATCCCGAAAAGTAGGATAGGTTTTGTGATATTTGACTATTTTTCCATTCTATCCATTTCGTCCAATTACGTCAATTTTGCCCATTTCTTCCATTACGTCCATTTTGTCCAAATTGTCTTTTTTGTCAAGTTTTGCCATTTATGTACTTAACAGATAGACAGGGGATGGGATAGTTTGCGATATAAAATGAAGCGAATCTTCCGGGAGCAAATAGTAGCACTAACATAAAAATTTAATACAATGTAACCTGTATTAACGCCTGCTCTTTAAACAAGAGCTACGCACTAGAGGTTGACTCGGAGCGCAGCCGCGGGGTAAACTCTAGTGGGTTATAAGTCGAGATTATTACAAAACGTAAATTATTAATATTTTTTGTTGGAGTTTTCTAGAAATTATCTCGATTTTAGATGTTTTAGACACTAGCTTTAGGTGTCAATATTTTTGATTGTTTGTAACCCTGCGCGTCAAGTTCGTGAACGGGGAATACAATATTAAAACCTACGTTTGCAAATTCTTAATTAAAGTGCGATGAAATTTTTCTACAATAATTTCAGTATAAACAATACCCTATACAAACACAAAATTTGCTCACATTTACATATTACACACCTCAGCTACATTGTGTCTACCCACTTCCACGGCAGTAAGCAGGATCGTGGCATAGGAATTGGGCAACGCGAGTATGTAAACGCAACTTATTCGAAGGCTTGATACATTACACCTGCTTGGCGCCTTGGAAGTGGTCATAATATAAACGAGGGACTACCTCACCATTGGTAGAAAATTAACGATACCTGTACGGAATTTGTGTCAACTTTTAACCAGTAGCAAGGGGCCGAGTGTAAAGCACGTTCGCATACCGAGGAGGGAATCACTTGGTTTGACCAGTAGGGATGGGCGGTCTAAGGAAATGTCACGATGGCAGTTCGTATCGGCGAAAAAGAAAAAAGAGAAGGGGTGCGAGGGGTCAATTCTTGACTCTCTGTCGTGACTTTTATATAGGCTATAGGGAGGTCCCAGAAAGTGTGATGTAGCGTGACGAGGTTGCACGAGATATCCTTTTTTCTTAACCAATCAATGTTCACTGCTGGACGTAAGCCTCCCCAAGTCTGCACTACATATCGCGGTCTTCCGCCTTCCTCATCCAGCCCGTACTGGTGACTTTACCCAGATTACCGGTCCACCGGGCTGGAGGGCGTCCTACACTACGCCGACAGAGACACGGTCTCCATTCTAGGAACCGTCTAATCCATCACTGCCGCTTCAACTTGCAAATTTTGCAAGTTATGTCGGTTACCTTGGTTCTCCTACGGATGTTTTCATTTCTGATTCTATCCATAAGAAAAATATCCAACATATCTCGCTCCATTGTCCGCTGAGCGACTTTGTCCACCATTAGTGTCACATCTCGGCACCCTACATCATAATGGTTCGAAGAGTTCAGTCTTCAAGAATTGCGGAATAGTTAACGAGAAAACTCGTCGAAGATTATCGAAATCCAAAATAGCAAAATTTAGAGTAACGTATTTTGCTGATGGACAGACCAAATTAATAATAACTTATGATTTTCTTTTTTCGTTGAACTTTATATATATTTTTTTCTTTTACATTTAATATTTAAAGTTAAATAAATAAGTAACGAAATTCGATTAATTTAGACTATGAATTTAATGTTAGATTAACAGCTTCTGTAGCTTAGTGGTTTAAGCGCTGGTCCACGCAATTCATTGTAACACCGAGGTCCTTTCCTTTGTTCTTTGTATGTACAGTGTACACTCTATATAACGACACTGAAGAGACTGTGCATTTTATGGCGTTATAGAGAGTTTTCGTTAAATGGAGAGAAGTCTGTTATTGTTATTTTGCTGCACCAGTAATTTTGTTGTATTATTTTACTTATTTTATACATATATTGCGATATTGAGGCATCTTGGTGATAAAGAAAGTAATTAGAAATTTCGGTATTTCTTAGAAATTTCGGTATGCATGATGAGTTTATTACGAACTAGGATAATAAAGCGATAAACACACACACAGCTGCGCTGCTTTTACTAATTTTGGCAACTTAAAAGGTACTTTTTATTACTTAATTGTGGTCGTTATTGAGAGTGGGTGTAATGCTATAATAATAATAATAATTCATTTATTTCAGAAATTGAGTACATAGTGTATCATTCTATGGAAGACAAGCTAAACCAACCAAAGCTAAGTGATTTCGACGCTTAAGGGAGTTTGTCGTTAAATCGAGTGACGTTATATGGCGTTTACACTTTATATAATTAATGAGGTGGTAAGTTTTAAAAGGCACATGCATGAAAAGTGATTCGTTGTTTATACCATATATTTTTGTTGCAAATCTTACCTTGAAATTTAGTGCTCTTTGAGGTCTGGTGGCCGCTCTATGCATGACAGACGGGTCGATAGGTGCGAAAGCCAGCGCAGCGGAAAGCAGTGGCACACAGACCACACTACTCCACACTGCACCACCCACACTTAACGCCAGTGGAAGGAAACCACATAGAGAACCGACCTGCAAGGAACATCAATTAATTATTTTAGACATAAGTTTTTCGTTAATTTTTTGTATGATAATATCAGCCCAGAAACTTGCCACTGCTGGGCTTGAGCTTCCTAATTTTAAGATGACAGTCGGAATACTTTTTAAGTTTCTAAGGTACATTAGGGAGTTTCACACATCTGTAATCTCGATGTACCGACATTATCATCACGGTGATTTTATCTTTACCGTCACCACCTAATATCTAACTGTCACAACATGCATATCAGATATGAGTATGCGTCTAAGCGGTCCATGCTCTTTGTACATCGTAAGATTCAAAGCTACATCATTAAAACTACCATAATTATTATGTTGAGGTTTAATGTAGTTAAAATAAATATACCATTTTTTTTAAATTTTCCCTCTGCTTTAATTTTTCGAAAATTATTATTCTCCGTCATCTGAGCCTCATTAGCGACCCACTAATACAGGAGTAATTAAACCATAAAATAAAACTTAAAAGTCCATATTAAAAAAAAGTCTAAAGAATTAATTAATAGACTATGCACTATATCACTGTGTGCCAAAAAGGCTGATTGCATTGCCACACTGGTTGGCAAACCTATCTCGCTGTGTGAAGTATGAACCAGCCTTCTGTGAAATTATTTCAAAATTCAATAACGCCATTAGAGAAATTATTCAGCGGTGCTGGAGTCAGCTGGACTCACCTGAATCAGAGTTATGAAACAAACGCTGCACATCCAAAACTGCGTGGTGTTCCACAAACAGACCATGTAGTGGCGAGACATCGTGATCAGCGTGAACAAAGACACGTCTGCATCGCGGGTCATCTACACATAAATGTAAATGAATATCACATAAATGTAAATGAATATCACATAAATGTAAATGAATATCATATAAATGTAAATGAATATCACATAAATGTAAAGGAATATCACATAAATTTAAATGAATAACATATAAATTTCTCTAATTTTTTTTTACATTGATCGACGATCGAATTTAAAATAATTTCAATGTCACTTGCCAGTGTTATAACTCTTCGAGTTTCCGCTAAAACCTCTATTCTTTCACTAGGTTTATGTAATATGTAATAACAGCCCATGAATGTCCCACTGCTGGGCTAGGGCCTCCCATTACTGGGGCACGGACAGTATACCCACCACGCTTGTCCAAGGCGGCTTGGCAGGTTTGACACATCGGTTATCTCGATGTGCAGGTTGCATCACGATGTTTTCCTTCACCGTTGTTAGCACGTGGTAATTGTAACAATATGCACATTAGGTCAGAAAACTGCCTAAGTGGTGCATGCGTTCCGGCCAGGATCGAACCCGCGCCCTTTGGGTCTGGGACGCGTGCGTTAGCCATTACGCTACCACGACTGGTACCACTAGGTTTATAAATGAAAGAATATCAGGAATGAATAATGAAAAGAAACTTATTAGGTTCACGAACTGTACGTGATATAACAAGGTCAAGGTGGCTAAGTTCGTCAATGGGAGAACTTCGTAAACCTCGCGTTTTTTACATTTTTAACGGAATTTACTTCTTCCACTATTGACGTGGTATTTAAATACATGACTACTGCTCATTTCACTCTTCGCACAAAATAAGCAAAATGCAGATAAATTAAAATAGAACATTTGAAAATGGTCCTTATCCTCATACAAAGTGAATGTGAAATACTAACCCTTTTACTACAGTAGTTTGTGAAAGGTTGATTTTGCCATTTATTTTGCAACTTCAAGCAGCGTGAACACAAGAACAACATTTTATTATATACTAATCCCTCGAATCATCCAAAATGTTCACTGGTAGTTCGTAAATGTTTTTTATGCTTTAGTGGAGAAAAGTTGAGTGTAACGAGTTGAGGCGTGCAAGAAGAAGACAGTCATATTATTTACATATACAGTGGTACCGATAGATAGATGGCTCTTTATTATATCAAAGCATATACAAACAAAACAGTAATTTCAAAAATGTCTAAATTTCCGATTAGTTTTAAGCTGGTTTGTAGTATTTTCGTTTCTTTTTATCAAGTTTAATCCGCAAAAAATGCACTCTTACTTTGTAAATATAGTCAAAACACCCAGGAAATATCAAGTGATATTTTTTTGTGTTACATCCTATAAATATTATAAACGCGAAAGTTTGTAAGAATATATTGTATGGATGTATGTTTGTTACTCTTTCACGCAAAAACTACTGAATGGATTTTGATAAAACTTTACAATAACATAGCTTACACATCAGAATAAGACATAGGCTATAATTTCTAAAGATATAGTGTGCATTATTCAAAATATAATTATTTTCCATCACCACGCGGGTGAAGCCATGGGCGCAGCTAGTTTTATATATTTTATATGTTTTTATAATGATCTGTCTACTTATTATTTTATTTTATGGCTTGGCAGCTAGGCCTTTAAGCCAGATCTTAGTTTACAATATAGTTTCTTCATTTTCTTAAGCCTATGTGTAGCACAGCTGAACTGTAGGTAATCAGCTAGTGCCATTCAACGGAGTTCTTGTGACAACTCAAAAGGCCACATTTGACTATACAGTTCACATTTCTCACAAAACACATAATTACTACTCAAAAACTATCAATATCCTACAACTATTGTTCATTTTAGAGTAATTTTACACATTTATAGAAAATAAAACTGCACAGCACAGCGTCTCCTTTCAGTTCCCACCAAAAACTCTCAATGATCTGCGTATAATATTTTAGAGTAGTTATTACATGTATTAAAGGTTTATGTTACGAAAAAAAAATACAATGCTTAAAACACACCGATAGCGAGCAAGGCACGGAGTTTAAAGTCCTAGCAAGATCTATGGGGCCAACACAAGTCTCAGGAACTAAATATGGAGGCATTTTCTGACAGAGCACCGGGTACAATGGCTCCACTGCTATACTGTAAACACAACAACACTCGATTAATATAATAATGGTTTTATTACATACTTCATTCGGTGTTACAATTTTAGAGATTAATGTGACATCTATGGGGATACCTGTTTAGAGGCATTTTATATTTTTCTCCGTGTGTAAGGGCGTCAGTGACGTTGAAATCGACCCAATCGGAGTGCAGTTTCATCAGAAAATAAAAATATTTATTTTCATGTTGAATAATAATATTTTTTTAGACTATTTTCTAATGAATTTTTTTATAGACACTTCGTCACTGATGAAGATATCAGTCTCATAACTAATGTACATAATGAATCGGTTATATGTAAATGAAAAATAATCCGAGCATATTCCTTATTTTTCTACTGGAACATACCTGGCGTCGGCTTGCATGAATATTTCCATATTGAGGCAATTTGCTGCAGAGCCCATTACACAGACCACCTCCCCGTAATCCTAAAAAGCACAATATCAGAATTTTTGATATTAAATACAAAAAAATTAATAGAGTGATAGGAGTAGTAGTAGATAGTAAATGAAGTTTGGTATGGTCTCAAATATGTTTCTACACTACGTGGTACCGCCATATAAACCTTCTTTCGGCCTATTTTAAAAGATTTCTTCTATTAATTTAAATTCTTCCATAAATCTGACACCGTGTTCCCTTTTTCGCACACACGTCATTCATTGTCATGTAATAAAATAAAATAAATTGATACCGCTAATAATATAAAATACTATAAATACATTACGTTACGTTACTATAAATACATATGTTGTAAATATAATAATAATAAAAAACAAATATATAGACATAAAATAATATAACATAAACCACGTTTCGCCACTTCAGTAAATATATTTTTCAACACACTTCTTGCTCATAAAGTGGCTCTATGGTCACCGCAATTAGGCACAGAATGACACCCATAATCAAACTGTGACTAAAAAACATTATAACTCACTAGTGAGTTATAGATTTTTTTTTAAATTTTATTAGTTGAGTTGCTTTGTTCTTAAAAAAGTTTTTATTCAAACAAAAAGATCGTGTTCTATAGAACAAATAAATTAATGTTCCTATTGCTTGCTCATTTCATGCAACTTCTTATTTAAATAGATAATTTTAACTCGTACATGTTTAATAAATAAAAGTTTCACTCATATATAACTTTTTTATCTACTAAATAAAATGAGTTTTTGTTGTTATTTTATTCACAAGTGTGTTGAAAAACGTCGTATGATACACGTGTGTATTGATGATTACCGTCCTCGGCTCTCTTAAGACCCTCGCCTACGGCTCGAGTCTCAATGGCGCCTCGGCGGTAATCACCAATGTTACACACTAGTACCATAATGTACTATTATATATATGATAAACAAACTCCAAGTGAACTGAAGTGAAAGTGCGGAGCTGCAGCATTTCATGCCCATTAATCAGGTACGTCCGTGCTGAATCTCACATGCCCATCTAAATTGCCTAACACTTCTTTTGCTATAAAATTGATATAGTCCATTGTTATCCTAAACGCAGCGCCGCCACAACACAAGTTAAGTGAAAAAATTTATATACAGCGTAAGCTCTATATAACGACACCTAAGGGACTGTGCATTTTATGGCGTTATAGAGAGATGTCGTTAAATGGAGAGACGTCTTTTATTTTTCTTTTGCTGCACCAGTAGTTTTGTTGTATTTTTTACTTACTTTTATTAATATTTTGCGATATTGAGGCATCAAACCGAACCGCACCAAAATTTCTAAGTACTTCCTTTATCACCAATAAAGGAAGTACTTAGAAATTTCGGAATTTCATAGAAATTTCCATATGCATGATGCCGACAGTCGAGCTTATTACGGGCTAGGATAATAAAGCGATACAAGAACGTACACAGCTGCGCAGTTTTGACTAATTTTGGCAACTTAAAAGGTATTTTTTATTACTTAATTGTTGTCGTTGTTGGGAGTGCGTGTAATTCTATATAGAGTATATCACTCTATGGAAGACAAGCTTAACCAAACAAAGCCAAGTTATTTCGACGCTTAAGGGAGTTTGTCGTTAAATCGAGTGACGTTACATGGAGTTTACGCTGTATATATGACACGAACTATCGTCAAAATAGTTTTTGTATCGATCGTGTACTACCTATAAGAAATTAATTTGCAGCTACGATTTGGATATAACAGGTACCTCGGTGTCTAGTTTTATGAATAAACTCAATGAATTTGAATTTTAGTTTCTAATGAGCAGGTTTTCTTAGTCTGATAGATTAATTTTTCATATTTAATTTACTTTTTTTTTGTTTTTTTTTTTGGATCTCTGATTAGATTATCTTAATATAGTTCTATCTGTGGTGACTTGTTAATAGCTCACTATCACTTATACTCGTATGGTATTACTAGCTGTACACGGCAGACGTTGTCCTGCCTTTAAAAAATAAAAATCTAGAACCTGTTTACAGCGTCATCTACCGGGACCAAATGTTAATATAAACTCGAATCAACTTGAACAGATAGAGTAGAAAATTATTAAAGTACTTATATCGCTATTAAAAAATAGGGGTTGGTGGTAGAAGGATGAAAATTTAGGGTTATATGTATTTTTCAATGTTAAATCATCATAATATATAAATAAGAAGTTTTATCAAAAAAATAAGAAAAAGTATTTAAGGGTGGGTCAATCTTATCATTTAGGGGTATGAAAAATAGATGTTGGCCGATTCTCAGACCTACCCGATATGTAGATAAAATTTCATACAAATCGGTTCGTTTCGGAGGAGTTTGATAACAAACACCCGAAACGAGAATTTTATATAATAATAATATATTAGATTATAATGTGAATAGCTGATAGTCATCCAAAAATGGTAAAAAAAATAGGGTTGCTTAAGTTCAGGTATATAGGAATATGCAAGGAAAAGATATACGAGTATTATGCCGACCCCAAACAATTGGGAGATGTAGGAAAAGAGAGGTATAGGTCAGGAAAACAATTGAGTTAACGACGATGTTGTTTCATTATGAGATTCAACTTACCTGCATAATCTCAACCATGAGCTGTACAGATCTGGCCGTGCAGTCCGTGAATAGTGATACCAGTAGCGGAACGTTGTCCACTTTCTCGATGTGCGGACGAATGTTCTCTATGCCACGGGGTAGTTTCGCCTTTAACCAAAATTTGTACAAGTTCTCGATTTAATGGTCTAATATTTTTATTAACTTCTTTAATAAGTTAAAGAACATACACTTTCATTTGTTATGCATGTGTTATGAGCAAGGATGATAATGTCTATGGCACTATAAATGTCAACAAAATATCACAGACCATTTATGTGTTTCATATTGACAATATTAACTCTCTATAGAAACTAACTTTGCTAAATCTGACATTTCTCCGTGCTCGCAATACTCTTAAAAAGTAGCACAAATATTTCACGTATACCTGCAACTGTAGGCGTCTCAACTGCTGAAACATGAACTTTTTTATCTACCCTCGTGTTGCATGCATCACAGTTGTGCAATGGTAAAATCCCGTATTTTGCCACTTGTTACGTTTCGAGTGAAATATAATGAAGAATTGATTTTTTTATACAAAAAATATTTTTTATTATTTACTTCATTTTCCGAAAAAAGTCCGACGTTCCAATGGATACAGATGATATATATATATATATATATATATATATATATATATATATATATATATATATATATATATATATATATATATATGTATTTTTATCAATTTTCAACACATCTACTTATTATAGGTTTCGTAAATCTATACATATAATAAAACTGTAGAGGTCGAATTTTTGTACAGTGAAAAAAAAATATGCTAAAAACCGAGTCAGAGGGATGTAAGAAGTGAAATAGAACTAATTTAGATTTTTTTTCAAATTTCTCTGTTTGTACGAGCTAATCTCCGAAACAACTGGACCGATTTAAATGAAATTTTGTATGGTGGTAGCTGGTCAACATATAGGATACTTTTGATCTCGAAAAATTAATGGCATTCCGTGACATAGTTAAAAAAAACTTTAATCTATTTAACTAGATGGCGCTGATATTATTCTACATAGCGATCGTGACGCGGACGAAGTTATGCGGGCATCAGCTAGTGAATAAATAAAGTATGTTTCAACACGATTTAAATACAATCAGAAACATGATCATTGCAATCTTTCTATTCTATTGTACTAATATTGCGTCTAATCGTTTGCTGACGGTACCATTATCGTCACCGTGTTGGCACCGTTGGATAAAACGTGAAAATAAACTTTATAAATATAAAACACAATGGTTCCTTACCCGATTGCTCATATCGAAGTTAACAGGTGCCGAATGGTCGGTAGAGTCCGTGAGACAGGACAAGGAGCGACAACCGTCCACCGGCGACTCCGCCTCGTCTTCCTCTCCGTCTCCTAAAAGTGAGTCCGCCGACGGGTGCGCAGTCGTCGTCGTCACGCTATCACGTTGAGACTGCGATAAATTAATTTAATGCCGCACTCAAAGAGCATATGTGTTCATGCGCGTTGACTCGCGGGCGCGGGCGGGGTAGACGTGGCGAGTTCGCGCGCACATTGGCCGCCAGGCGTTTGCGCGAGTTTTTGTGTTTTCAGAGATAGAAAATATGGACGACGATCTTTTATTTTTAACTGAAAATTCATATCTAAAGTGGGAGATGATAAAAATTAGAATTGGTGGGCACGAAATTAATAAAGAAAGAGAACGGCACGGTGAATTTCATACTTTATATAGTAATTTGAGAGATCATCCTTCAAGATTTTTTGGTGGATATACCAGGATGACTGTTAACTGTTTTGATTACGTATTGGATTCAATAAGGAGTGAGATTTCAAAAGAAGACACAAATTTTCATAAAATCATAAAGCCCGAAGAACGACTATTTGTAACTGTAATAAGGTGAGTTTAAAAAAAAACATAGTTAATTATCATTTTTTTATCAGGATACATAATAACAGTAATTCAAATTCAAACAAGCTTCGTTAACATTTTTTGAAAAGGCTTTTGGGAATTGCAGGAGTTAAATTATTAACTCCCGCAATTTCCAAAAGTCTAATATAAAAATCAAAATAATACTGGACGCCCTGGACGGTTTTTGCCGTTGTATTGTGTCGTATACCGATAAAGTGCGTTAGTATATATATTATGACTGTTGACTCTATACCCGTATATATAAAGTACTCTGTCGTTCATACTGGTTGAACTTACCTGACGTCGCGAGTGAATCGCGCGCTTCGCCGCTAGTTCGACGTGAACACACGCATACAACTCATGCGTTTGATATTGCCGCGAGCGAAACGCGCGCGCCAGTCGCTAGCTTGCCCGCTACTTAGACCGCGCGTGCATTTCGCAACGGGAACACTTGGATATTACGCCATATGTTTGTTATTTCGCGACCGCGCCCGCGAGTCAACGTGTTTGAACACTAAGAATAATTAACATAAAAGGTAATCAAAATTTACTTAGATTGACACTATACAATTGCAAAATTAAGTTTAAAAGCATATTAAGTGCCGCAATAACAATTTTTCATAGAAAACAGAGGTCTATACTAGTACGCTGTGATTTAACTAATTTGATTTCAATAAAGTATGTTCTATTCTAAAGAGCTAAATATATACTATCATTAGTGACAAAAAAAAATACTGGCCGGTAATGCCACAGAAAGAGATTTACTTGACGTTTCGTATATGACGTATTAAATGAGTTCATCAGATTTAGATATGGGTTTAACGCCTGATTTCATTAGAGAACCAGTTGTTTATTTAGCTTATCAACTTTTATTTACTTTCCTCATCATTCAAACATTCGAAATGAAAAGCAGAGTGTTAACCTCGGGTGAAAAGCCTATTTGGGCACTCTGTGAACCTCGGATGAAAGCCTATTTAGGCACTCGAACCATTAGCGCTCTCGCTACGCTCGTGTGCCAATACAACACATGCTTAAATAGGTCATTTTCATCTCTACTGTAACAATCTACTATTAAGTTGTATCTGATATACAATCTTAATATTAATTATATAAAAGAAAATTAGTCTGGAGGCTAAAATGTAACTTATCCCTGAACATGCGAAATGCGAATTCCCGCTCAATGTAAATTTAAAATTCACGTTAAATACTTACTTTAAGACCAGTATGCGTAGTGATGGAATGCCTGGCTTTCTTAATTTCATTGTCAAACTTTACAGTGCTGTGGTCCAAATTGATGGCACCTGGGGCCGACTGCGAGAGAGCCTTGGAAGACGCCATGGTATTACTAAAGTTGAAAATCTTAGGTCATAAAAGTGTACTCAGCAAAACTACTTCGCAATTTACGCCTAGTCTCAACCTATCCGTAGTTGACATAAATATTTGATACATATCCACGGAGTTGAAAACATTCTAAGGCTGCATGCATAATTACGCGATGCTTAATTTTTTTCTTCTTTTATTGGCAATAATCAGGCCAGTCCATGGTTCGTTATAACTTATCAAAGTGCAAGACGCGCAAGAGTGCTCAAAATAATCTCTGGTACAATATTTATGTCAATTTTATTCTCGATATGATATGGTGTTTGTAGGATGCCATGTCTAATAAGAAAACTACAGTACAGGTTATCTTTTAGCTTCGGCTTAAATTACAAATCTGTTACCTACTAAATAAATAAACTTAAAGTATGTATGTATTCAATTTCAAGTGTTAATGACAAGTGTATCAGTTAAAATGATGTTTATTTGAAAGTTAGAGCACTAGTGATTTTTAGTAAATATTATAATGAAGGCATTCAAAGCAAAATTGATAAGATTTGAGCACTAAATATAGTGTATTAAAATTACCACTAAATAAAAAAGTTTTCTAAAGCGTATAAAACAATTACATTTTCAATTTGACCACATGTTATGAAATATCCAAAAATCACCTTGGAAGAGTATGTTTTTTATTAATTGCTTACTTGTTTTAACGAAATTCTGTGGTCAAATAAAAAAAAAAATTAAAGTATAAGGACATTGCTTCATGCATTAAACTTTAATGTATTATTGTTCACTAGAGTTACCGATTGTTTTTGACAAGAAAAAATAACTAAACTGGTATAATACTTTGTTCTATATTTTAGATGAAATAGAGCTAGAAGGTGCCTAAAGCAATGTCTCATGAGGCTGCGTCCTTAGTCACGGTGTACCGCACGTAGTCATAGGCTTATTTATTTACTTTGAGTACCGCGGATTCACCCAAGGCGTATCAAAAACTCTTTGAAATATACTCGTGTTGATAGTTCACTAATAAATAATCATCTTCACAATTTCTTTCCATATATCGCACGTTTAGATTCAAACAGTCGTTATAAAAAATTTGACAAACATACTGTTTAGCGCCATGTAGCGAAATTACATTTGGTAAATATAACGCAACAATTCTCATAGCGGTAATATTAATAGACAGATAAATATGACTAGACTATCATTGTGCCTTTTGGAGGCGGTGAATGCAATGTTTGACAACAATACGAGTATTGATATATTATAGGTTAACATTGATGTCGTGGATTTTTATGTAAGCTATGTATGAAACATTGGTATTTTTTTTGTTTACAACCACATTTCTTCGAAATTATAAGGCGAGTGAGCCCTGTTTACATGAACAACGTAGGTATTTAAAATTAAAATTACCTATAGACTTAACTGTGAAAACTGCTGCTTTTAAAACAGAAAAGTGATTCTCTATCGAGACAAAAAGTATATTTTATTATATATTATATTATTTAAACAATTTATTGAGTTGCTGGATCAACATGTAACTCGACTGAATACAATAAAACGATTTTATTTTATGTATCAATAGGTTTAATTCGGAAAAATTTCAAATTTCATTTAGTGGCAGTTTGATTCTAACCCTGTTTATGTGATACACCGTAACTATGCACGCGGCCTAAGAAGCGGAGGGAGCGATAGAGACAAACCTATAGTGCAAGCGTAGCCGCGCGTCATATGCGGTGGCGGGTCTAGCGAGACTCGCGCCGGTGTTGCCACGCTCCCTGCCCTGTGGCAGCGTTTGCGACGACAGCGGCGAGGCGCTCTTGCTGCCGGCAACATAGTCGCTTATGGCACAGATACCGGCAAACGTCTTGTAAAAAGATAGCGACGCTATACGCAATAGGGAATATGCATCTATTCTAATTCAGACCAAGTATTTTTCGATTTGAAATCTTTATTATCGTAGAGTCATACATCTAACAAGATCATTTTATTCGTTTAATTTTTAGTTATAAATTTTATTAAGTCACAAATTCTTAAAATTACACGGAACACGAATCAAGACTTGACGGTATACATGATAAAATTGTCAACAAAATAAAATTTAATGGGTGACTAAATACAGTCGGCTCTCGATAATTTGAAACTCAAGGGACAAGAGAAAAATGTTAAATATCAAGAGTTAAAAATAACAGAAGTTTTTAACCAAGAGGGAGGGAGGAAAAAATCAAATAAACAAGAGTTTGATTCGTTAATAGTAATAATCGTTCGATAATTCGTGATTTATTATTTTAAACATTTGTACAACTATTCATAAATGTTAATTTTGAAAGGAAGTCCGTACTTTTCTATTGAGTAAGCAATTGCAATCTATCATTTAATTTGACAAATCTCCTCGCTTTATTTGAAGTGCTACACTGTACTGGTCAGTACAAAAAGTCATGTTACTTTTACAAACTCATTTTATAATCGTGCCAAGTGTTGGAAATGGAATGCAAACTCACTCATACATATGTCATGTATATAAACAAATGATAGATCTATACGTGATAAACGCTTCCAACTATAAAGAGTAAGGAAGCCTGTATCTCAAATTATTGCATGTTGACATACAAGATACTATTCCTTCAACTTCAAATTACCGATTGCACCAATTAATATTGATTTTATTCAGTTTATCGAATATTTTTCAAGAGACCGGCAAAAAATTTCAAATTATCGAGAGTTGACTGTAGTATACAAAATTCCAATGTTGTTATAGTCCCCATCTCGTAAGCGTACCAAAATGGCGGAATTTGAATAGCTGAAATATGATTGCAGGTCTAAATCATTTATTTTAATACTAAACTATATATTTTGACAACTATTTATTAATACAAGTAATTGATTAAAAATAAAAAATAAAAAAAAAATCGTTGAGAAAGTCGCAAACTGGCATCTCTTATCCCCATTGCGTTTAACGCTTCTCATTTTCAAGAGGGCTGCCGGTATCTACAGTCGCCACTGCTTTTTGACGTAGGGACTAAGAACTTTTTAATAGTATACAGAGATTTCGAGTTCATTATTGTGTTTAGCGTTAAATTCCTTAAACAGAACTATCGATGGGAATTGAATAAACTTTTAGCACCAATAATACTTGTTCAATACATATGTTGTATTTTGTAACATAGACTTTACGAATCAAGTTTGTAGTATTTTTAATTCATATTTCTGGGTTGAAATTTTACTTCTAATATTAAAATTCTACCTTCAATTTCAAAAAGACAACATCGAAACTATTTTAACATCTAGAAGTTGAAGATTAGATTAAAAAAAATACAAAACTTATAAAAAAAAACAGGCAGATGAATTTTCAAATCCGAATCAAAATCATTCAAAATGCGATTATTGATAAAATATCAATAATCAAATAAAACACGTGTTTTTAATTACTAAACACTTTTTTAAAATATTCTACAAAAAGTATACATAATACTAATAACGCATTGTTTTAACTTTATTTCATTTTTTTTCCATCAATGAATAAAAAATTGGAATACTATTTTTAACTTAGTTAAGAAAATATGAAATCAAGTTCCATCTACCCATTTATATTCAGACCTAACATCAAAAATTCTAGAAGTGATAGAAAGAACTAACATTTAGAGTTTCAATCTTGTATGACGGTGGATGATTGTTAATTTTATGTGTAACATTTACACTATACAGCCAATTGTTAATACTGACACCAATCAAAGCGTTTGTAAATTTTGTAAGTCAACTCCTGATCGCGACATACGTTTTATTAAATTTTCATCAGGTTTTTATATTACCAAGCCATAAACGTGTTCATGTTTTCTATTACTGTCAGCATCGGGTAATTGTAACAATATATAGTTTAGGTCAAGAAAAATGGCTAAACGGGGCATGCTTTCCAGCGAGGATTGCAAGCCAGTTCATTGATAAGATACTAATGCGTTACCAACTAAACCATCACAACTTGTTAATTTAGTTGATAGACAATAATCTTAGAAAATCCACTACGACTTTGCGGACTTCCCAGTCTGGCTGGTCCAGTACATTACTTTTCTTAATATGTCATATTTCCATGGACAGTGGTAACTACTTACCACCAAGTAGAGCAATAGTTAATAGACACTGTACATATAAGAGGTATTATAATTATTTTGTTTAATTAATATAAATGTTCAATAATATATATATTTTTATTGCAGGAGATCAGCAGACAGGCAGACGGCCCACTTGATGGAAAGCGGTTACCATCGCCTATGGACATTTGCAACAGCAAAGTTGCTACAAATGCGCTGCTGCTCTCTTACGGGAGACTGGAACCTGGTCACTAATGCCGGAAGACAACTCAAGGTTATTATGGCGACATACTTTAGACCAGGGGTGGTAACCATCCAGTCGGGCAAATGCCCTACCACCTGGCTGTGGGTTGTTAAGTCGCCTCTTACGACAGGCCGTCCGGCCGCAGGAAAATGTATTCTTTCTCCGTTCCTGCACGGATAAATATAGTGTAATCATGCTTTAATTTCTCACTATCATTTTTAAACTGACAGGTTATTACATATTATTCATTGTTTCACACATAAAACATAATATACAGTGCTACAATTCACAGTATTACACCATGTTGACCTAGCTAATTAAACAAATGAAATATTTTTTTGCCAAAATTGTAATGAAAAAATGAATAAAATAAATTTAGCACATTTCGAATAAATATTGCATCTATGATTTTTGTGTTTGGATACAATATTTTAAATACTTTAAAGTAATGTATTCCTTATAAACATTTATTTTGATATTCAAGTTAATATTACTAAATATCAGATGAGTTAAAATGTTGATACTTTAGTCAACACGATTTAGTCTCAATATAATCTCACATTTATTCTCAATCACACTACGATACACCCACCACATTACATCACGTCACATCCATCACATCACATCACAGTACATCCACCGCATCAATATACACCAGTGACACCATCACGAACCCCTCACCTGTGATGATCATCGCTCATCAGCGATATGTGGCAGTTCCAGCCCGACTCCAGCCCCATTTTCTCACTGAAAACCCTCGATCGGAGTTCGTTTTCTTTACTGAAGTGAACGAAGCGGATGCAAGCTCTTTCCAGACGCTCGATCAGCTCAACCATGTCGCTTTGCGCTTGGTATTGCATTGTTACCATGCCTATGAAAACCTGCCAATAATTCATTGCAGTTTATACGAGCTAATACATATTCACAATTAATTATCTACCCGGCCCAATTGTGAGTCTAATCCATCCCGGATCACACACAAACACGCACAAAAAACTTCATCAAAATTGGCAAAAAAAAATCGAGAACCCCTGGTCAATTCAGAACGGCTGGACCGATTCTGATGACATTTTCTGTGTGTGTTTGAGTCGGTCCCGGGACGAGTTAGATTCACAAATCGGGTCTAATTGTGTGTAATCGATCCAGCCGTTCTGCAGTGATCCACGTACATTCGGCAATCAATTTTCGTTAATATAGTTTCTGATCCCTGCAAGATAGTGAAATGAAGAATAAATAAAACCGTTTTAGTATACACAGACATAGATAATTAAAATGTGAAAGCTAAATAAGTTCACAATCTTGTGGAACAGCTTAGAATAGTTTACCTGATTACACTGTATGTCGAAAAATCCTTCAGCATCCTTGACATCATCATCTGTCACTTCGTTAAAAAGCAACGAGTCTGAAAAAGAAATTGTACGTATTTTTAGGCTTTTTCTACCACGATTTGAAGATTTCAACTGACTATGCTACACATAATAATATGTTTAGTATCACGGAAAAAGTTCTAATTTCTCTCAAGAATGTGGTCGTTATGAAATATGCACCTGTACAAGATATAATATTAGATATGAAAAAACTTATTACATAGTAATTATAAGAAGAGGAGTGCAAGAAAATTGACATCGTTATATTAATACGTGAAGCAAAATCTTTGTACCTCTTTTTACGAAAATTGCGCGGTCGGAGGAGTATGAAACATACACTTATAGTTCACTAGAGTATACCCCGCGCCTGCGCCGCGGGTTAACCTCTAGTTCCTGCTTCTTGTTTAAAGAGCAGGCGTTAATACGGGTTACATTGTACAACATTTTTATGTTAGTCCCGAGAAATTCACTTAATTGTATATCGCAAACTATCCGATCTCCTGGCATAAGTATGTATGTCCATTTTCGGCATTAAAACTACATTTAAACAAAATTACAATAAAAACGATCCAGTGTTCCCAGTGTTTTCCGAAAACTTAACAGAAAGATATATCGAGTTACTATCGCATTTTTATAGACGATGAATTTTGATATCTATGAACTTGAGAAATGATTGGTCTCATCCACACTTGCATCCTCTATTACAAACAGTCCTAGTTTTATTTATCTATCCCCCGTCAATGAAAATTACAAAAATGACAAAAAGGACAAAAACAGCAAAATTGACAAAAAAACAAAACGGACAAAAAGAGCTAAAAGAACAAAAAGGATAAAAGAGCAAAGGAGAAAAAAGATCAAAATGGACAAAAAGAGAAAAAAAGAGCAAAAAAAGAAAAAGAGCAAAATGGACAAAAAGGAGCAAAAAGAGAAAAATGGACAATAAGGACAAAAAGAGAAAAAAGTGCAAAACAGCAAAAAGAGCAAAATGGACAAAAAGTTCAAAAAGGACAAATAAAGCAAAACGGACATAAAGGACAAAATAACCAAAATGACGAAAATGGCAAATCACAAAACCAACCAAAACCTATCCCACTTTTGGGATAACCTTTACATAAATCTATCTCATTATCTAGGATTAAAAATATCCCTTGTCCACCCTCGGTATAAAAATGACATATGTACCGATTTTCAGTCAAATCGGTAAAGTAGTTTTTCCGAAAAAGCATAACAAGCAAGCAGACAAATATATTTTTATCCCAGAAAATATCCCATTTTTCGGGATAAAAATTATCCTATGTTCATCCTCGGCATCGAAAAAATATATATACTGAGTTTCAGCAAAATCGGTCCAGTAGTTTTTCCGTGAAAACGGAAAAGACAGACAGAGTTACTTTCGCATTTATAATATTAATAGCGATATAGAGAAGGAGTGCAGAATGCGATTTTTTTTTTAAATTATGCATACAAAATACATTAAATCAATAAAAAAAACATTATACACACTACCATGTATTTGACACACACACGCATAAATACTCTCTCGTTTGTTAAAGTCAAATTAACAGTGCAGCCTTGATGAAATCTGTGATTATAGAAGTTCATATAGTCTTTGACAACAAAACCTTAACAATATTCAAACTTATAATTTAATTTATTTATGGTCGAATTTCGACCACTGGGCGACCACTAGTATAAGTAAATAGGTATTGTATAGAAACTATAGATAGCTACAAGTTTTGCAATACAGAAAAAAAATTAATACTATGCCGTAACGGTTTTAAGCGCGGCATTTTATTTGATTGTTAATTTGACGTTCCGGCCAGTTTTCAGTAGCCGTGATCACGGAAGACAAAGATGTCAAGTGACTTGACTTTGTTATGATTATGATGTACTTAATTATGTGTACTATAAATAAAAGAATACTCAAAAATTCTTAAAAATAAACACTTAAAAAACCGACAATATAACAGTCTGAGGGTGCATAAAAAATATATACCTGTAGAGTGGAAATGCAAAGCGGGCGCATCGGCCCACTGCTGCGAGTGGGGCGCGTACAACTGGCGGCTGTCCGCTGGCAGTTCTAGATACATGTGTGCCAGAGACGACGATATTCCGCGAGTTAGGGGCCTCAAATAAAAAAAAAAATACGGCCTTATAACGGGTAGTTGATACAGTTCACAAAAAAATATAAATCAATGTTCATATAAAAGAGCGGGCATTATAGTTTGTTATCATTATATTTTTATCTAAATTTTGAGGGTGTATGGACATAAGAATAAATGGTTCTGGTCAATAGTAGTGACCATTTTTTTTTTGTGGGCCAGTGTGATTATTAAGGGTCAAAACACAAAACTGCGATGCGACATCGCATCGTTGAAATCTACGAGCACGCTCAAACTTGCGAATTGATTCGCATCCCGCGTTCTTCCCATGTTACGTCAAATTTGTTGACACCATTTTAGTTCGCTCTGAGACAGCTTAAGTTAAAAGCTCTTAAAATGAAGATATGAAGATAGAAGAAAATCTTTTTGGTTATTTTAGAATAAGTCTAAAATAACTAAAAAGATTTTCTTCGTCTGCTCTCAAAGATTTATATTTTCGACAAAAATATTTCCCATCAGCTTTCATAATGGTTATAAATGGATGAATCCAAAATCCTCTTTGTTTCTTTTTCCTATATCCTCTTATCAATAACAGCAGTGCGCAAATCTTTTTACGATCCAGCTCACTATCGAGTGTACAAAATACGTTCAGTACGGTTCACCATCGTCGAAGGAATTGTCACGCGAACTGCGGAAGGGAAACGCGAATTCGCGACGCAAGTTTCTGCGCTGCGAAGCATCACGCCGATTCGCATTATTGTGTTAAGGCCCTAATACAATATTTGATTCGTTAAACATATGACGTGATATTTTGTTTTTTTTGTTTTGTTAGATGATAAAATGTATCTCGATGGATTATATCTTTTGCTAAATGCTAATATTATTAGAGTTTGTGACCAACAAGTATGCTATGTTTGTGTGCGTAATATAGCAATAACTAGCTGTCCCGGCAGACGTTGTCCTGCCCCGAAAAAATAAAATTTAGAAACCGATTGCAGCGCCACGTACCGGGTCTAATTGTGAATCTAAAGCATTTTCGAACCCACGTGAACACACAAAAAATTTCATTGAAATCTGTCTAGCCGTTTAGGAGTTCAGTGACCTGCAAGTACACACGCACGGAAGAATGTTATATATAAATATATACATATTGTAATATATGTGTATTGTTGTAATGTATATAGAACACATGATATACTTACTTATAAGCAAAGGCTGTACAGTAGGCTGTGAGTGAGTTTCTTTGATAGAAGTCAATTATTTTTTTGCGATCCGAAGGCGATATTGGCGTCAAGTCCTTCCCATTCCAATAATCCACACAAGAGTCTAATATTATGTCTGCTGTACCCTAGTAAGAAACATACGATAGATGTAATAAAAACAATATTTATATTTTAAGCAGTTTGTGTACAGTGTACACTGATCACAAAAATCAGAAAAATTCTTTAGCTTCTATTTAGCATCTAAGACCTATACTCGTGTCAGTAGAAACTCCTCCAATCTTCTCTATTATGGCACAGCTGTTTAACCTCTTTGTACAGCACGACAGTCACTTTTGCCTTAATTTGATCCATGAATGCTCGCCTTGATTTTCTTTTCCCTTTTCTTGCTTCCACTTTGCCTTTGAGTAATGTGTATAAGATGGTGTCGTAGTGAATGGCCAAACTTCTTCATTGTACCTCTTCTTTTCTCAAGAGTTTTTAAAATTGTGCTCTTCTCCTTTATCATTATAGGTGTCTCATATAACCATCTTTAGTTATATGGCCCGTTTATTCATAAACTTTTAATAAATGCAGTTTTTTTTCAACACAAAGCGTATATTCCTAAGCTAAATATATAGTAAGCTTTGGGGTTAGGTTTTACCTGTTTAGTACAAGACTAAAATTTTATTATTTTAAATACAAGGTTACATACACACATACATAACTTCACGCCAGTTCCCTTGCGGGGTAGGCACGAGCGACAGAGCGCCGTTCAGGCTTATTCTTACACACCTCACTTGCTTCTTTGACATTCAAAACTCTCGTCATTCACGCTCGTCTGTTCTTAAGGCTTCTGACATCACCTTCTGCTAGTACACGATAAATACAAAGTTATACCTGAATAATATTTTTTGAAACAATCTGATAACAATTGTTTCTAATCTAATAAGACTACTTGTAGCGTTATAATAACAATTGAATTACGATAAACACTTTTAAGTATTTGCAACAATGTTGTATACAATTTAATCACATTATGAGTTGTAGTCTTTTTCTATACCAAAGAATAAAATTGAAATATACATCAATAATGTCAAAGTAAATGCAAGAATTTAAGCGAAAACTTAAGAAAATATTATGAAAATTTCTATTTATATAGTCATAAGTGATCAATTTTTGAACTATTGTCCATCTGAAAGTTTGCCTCGAATATATAAGCTTCAAAACACTTGACGGATTTCGATAAAAAATTTAAAGAATAAAACAAGAATTTTACTTTAAATTTTTATGTATCGTCCAACATGGCAAGGTTTAGAATATATATATTTTTTTTTATTACAAATGAAGTATTTCTTAGTGGTGTAATTGTTCGTTGCCCTAATTAATTACCATTACCATCTAATTTAAAGAGACACTAATAAATAACCTAAATTAACTAAAAGTATTAATACTAAGAAAGTATCCATTAGCACTTATCTTATTGTCTTTATTAAGGCGAAGACACTTTGTTCATGTTTTCTTTATAATAGCAAGCACATTACACTACAATTTAGAATATATGAATATAATATTTGCAATCCTGCGCAAATGAAGTCGCGGGCACAGCTAGTGGGAAATAATGTTCAACCTACTAATCCTTATGAATTTTTAATAATGATTTTTGTTTGATATTTTGCAACGGTACCTGCGTGAGCATCTGCAGCTGGTTAGCTTGGTCTTTGACGAGCACCGCCAGCATATGAGGAAGGGGCACCTTCACCCTCGTGCTCAAGTGCAGGGAACGAACGAACCTCGTCTCGCGGCGTATCGTATCCGCTTGCTGTAAGCGCACAAACATCCTTAATTATTATTATCCGTGCAGGAACGGAGAAAGAATACAATTTCCTGCATTGGGGCGGCCTGTCGTAAGAGGAGACAAAACAACCCACACAGCCAGGTTGTAGAGTATTTGCCCGACTGGATGGCTACCACCCCTGGTCTAGAGTATGCCGTCATAGCAACCTTGAGTTGTGTTCCGGCATTAGTGACCAGCTTCCAGTATCCGTTAAGAGAGCAGCAGCGCATTTGTAGCATTTTTGGTGTTGCAAATGTGCATAGGCGATAGTAACCGCTTTCCATAAAGTGGGCTGTCTGCTGAACTCATGCAATAAAATAATTGGGTATTTTTGACAGTGAAATCAACTGAGACACTTTATACCATCGCACAACACGTCACAGCCTCCTTGATTTTATATGAGAATACTGGCTTATGACATCACAATTTTAATGGGTCAAATAGCTTATTAATTATTGTTTTAACTATAATAAAAAATATTTCTATAATGAATTGTGGAAAGTGAGATGATGACAAGATATTTTGACGTGTGCTTTTTTATATGACTACTATTTTAGAATTTATTGTAATATGTGTCAGATACCCAACTTCACGTATTGATATTGATTGTCCAGATCGACTGAATACTAGAAATAAAAAAGGCTGTGAGTACCACAAAATCGAATTACATTTTTATTGCAGAATCGTACAGTATGTGCCATCGCCAATACTTTCAAATAATGTATAAATGTTTGCTTGCTTTATTACGAAAATCATTTAAATGCATAGCAACACGCGGGGGTACAAGAGGCGCGGGAAGTTTCTTTAAAAGGCACTAAGTGCCTTTGCACGTTCTCGACAATAGTGTGAAAATGGCGGCACTTACGCCATTTGTTTTGTATGTTTTTTTTTTATTTTACGGCCCAACTGTGATGGAAAGCGGTTACCGTCTCCTATGGACATTAGCAATACTATGCTGCCGGCCTTGAAGGAGAAATTGAAACCTGGCCACTGATACCGGAATACAACTCAAAGTTGTTATGGCGGCATACTCAAGACTAGAGACTATGGGTGATAGCCATCCAGTCGGGCGAATGCCCTACCACCTGGCTGTGGGTTGTTTATAAAAAGGCCGAAAAAAGTACACTAAAGAATTGCTAAAGGATACTGGAAAACAGTTTATTTATCATTTAGTAATTGATTAAAATATTACTGTACTTAGAAAAATGCTTTTCGAAAACGTTATTTTTATCACATCACTATACCCTTCCAAGCATTTATTTTACTTTTGACAGCTTGATGACGGTTCAATTAGTAATGTCCTAATGCGTTACCGACTCAATTTGTTATAAAAATCGAACTCATTTACAAATAATTTTTCTTTAAAGTAGAACATTTCTTATTTTCAAATCGATTGCTTTCGATTTATTTACGTATGCTGTTGATGCTTTAGTTAATAGTCTGTGCGTTACGTGACTCATAGAACATCACTATTACGTCACCCACAACAATAAAGTATGTAAATTATGTCATTTGTTTCATGTGGGCTTTATTTACTGTCAAGAAATATGTAACTTGACAGACGTGCAAACGTCAAAAATAAAATAAACGCTTGGAAACAGTATAATGTTTAATATCCAAGTTCCATGAATGAAGTTTATTTTTCACTTAGATATTATTAAAAGATAATATACTTGGAATATAGCTCCTTTATAAGGAACTAGCTACGCCCCGCGGTTTCACCCGCGTGGTGATCGAAAATCGTTATATTTTGGATAATTCACACTACTATATCTTTATAAATTATAGCCTACGTGTTATTCTGATGTGTAAACTATATTATTGTAAAGTTTCAACAAAATCCATTCAGTAGTTTTTGCGTGAAAGAGTAACAAACAAACATCCATACATTCTTACAAACTTTCGCGTTTATAATATTAGTACGATTTAACATAATAGTTGAGATTTTCTTAAGATTGACATTTAAATAATTACCCATGTCAAATGGTAAGTATGTAATATCTTGTCCGTTCCCCCTATAATGGGAGGCCCGAGCCCAGCAGTGGGACGTTTATGGGCTGATATTATATATTAATATCTTTTCGTACTTGTATAAGCGCATTAGTTTGTAATTATTAGAATGATAAAACAAATCCATAAGAAACATGGGATTTTTTGTTAACATCAATTTCCTCGTGAATTTTCGTTTTGGCACTTAGAGCCTTTTTTATTTCAAGTATTCAACTGTGAAATGTGTCCTAGTGAAACAGTCAGATCAACGCTCAGAGCAGAAGAAGAAGAAGAAGACAGAGATTGTCAATAGGAAATTAAGTTAAAAATAATAAATTACCAGATGTCGAAATACAGCAAGGCACTCCTCCACGGTGTAAGCGTTGGCCACTGAGTCAGTGAAACCAATCTGCTTCGCCAATTCACAGAGGCACCTCCGATTCGTTACCGGCACGAGGTCTTCACTGTGAGATGACAATCCGGGATATACATGGATTATTTTTATATTTTAACTAGCACTTCCGGCTGGCGTTATCCTGCCCTGAAAAAAAATCTAGACCCCGATTTTAGCGCCACCTACCGGGTCTAATTGTGAATCTAAACCATCCCGGGACCCACTCAAGTTTTATACATAATTCAAGTTTTAGTAGGGATCCCTAATTTTTTCTACTAATAAATATAGCCTATATTAATCTGGAATAATGTAGCATTCTAATGGTGAAAGAATTTTTGAAATCGGTCTAGTAGTTTTTGAGTTTATTCATTACAAACATACAAAAATGTAAATATTTCCTCTTTATAATATTAGTATATAGTATAGATATATTTAATACTAATATTATATAGCACACGCGTCCCAAACTCAAAGGGCGCGGGTTCGATCCTGGCCGGAACGCATGCACCACTTAGTCAGTTTTCTGATGTAATGTGCATCTTGTTACAATTACCACATGCTAACAACGGTGAAGGAAAACATCGTGATGCAACCTGCACATCGAGATAACCGATGTGCTAAACCTGACAAGCCGCCTTGGACAAGCGTGGCGGGTATACTGTCCGTTCCCCCTATAATGGGAGGCCCGAACCCAGCAGTGGGACATTTATGGGCTGATATATTATATTATATATAGATATATTACTACTAATAGCCATAAGAAACCTAACTTTGATAAACATGTTAAAATTTAAGATCAAAATAAATATAAACAACAATTTATCCCTATTAATATTGTAAATGCAAAAGTAAGTGTCTGTCTGTCTGGTACGTTTTCAAGGAAAACTACTGGACCGATTTGGCTGAAACTCAGTATATATAATATTATTAAATTCTAAGCATGCCGTGTCTGTACATTGAAGCTAGTTAAAAAAAAAACAACTGGAATTGACTATATAAACGATGGAGAACACAATGCAATTTTTTTTAGATTTCTTGTCTGTTTGTTCAGGATTCACGTAAGAACTACTGGACCGATCTCGATGCGGTTTTCGCTGGTCGACAGCAAATTTTTGGACTTAAAATCTGCGCTAGTTTTTATCCTGGGAATCCCGCGGAAATTTTCTCGGGAGCGGTTTTAAGCTGTTCGGGTGCATAAAAATTGGCTTATTCCGATGCAGCTTCCACTAAAACTATAGCTTACATTATTTTTTAAATGCTGAGATATTTTGTGTCCCGGGAATCCTGCGGGAATTTCAAGTCAAGCGTGGACGAAGTCGCGGGTATATCCTAGTGTATATATATATATATATATATATATATATATATATATATATATATATATATATATATATATATATATATATATATATATATACACTAGGATATATATATAATTGAAATCCAAGTATATAGTGACTCATAACGATATCTCAGGAACTATAATACCTATAGACTTGAAATTTGGCATGGATCTTGCTTTCGCCAAGTAGAGGTCTGCTAAGAACGGATTTTACGGCACGCGAAGCGAGCGGGTATCAGCTAGTCTTCTTATATATAAAAATAAATGTTTCTCTGTACGTCCTTTATATAATCGTAAACTATACATTTCATCATGTGATGATCTTTAGCAAAGTTGTTGTGCATGAGCCAAAGAAGGTTTCCGAGTTGGTTCACAGTTGGACCCGTTAGGTGGCGATGCTGTCGGCATATCGATTGAAGCTTTTCGGGGCAGAACGACGTCTGCCGGGGCAGCTAGTATAATATAAATTTCAATGTGAGCTTGATTCTTTATCACGGTTATTTGTCCAGATATTACATACTATTATTTTGGTAACGGGGAGGAAATTAGGTTACCTTTGATTCCAGAAAATAGGATACATTCCCTAGAATACAGATATAACGTTTTCAGATTTGTATATTTAATTGTTCTCTAATACGGCCCTGAGTAAATATGGCGTACCTGTACAAGGCTTCGCATGTAAGATGCGCGCAAAAGTGCGCGTAGGTGTGCCTCGGGGCTGGTGCGCAGGTGTTCAGCAGCGCGGCCAGACCCAACGGCTTGAGTCGGGCCAAGTGTTGGCGCCAACGTTGGTCGTCGAACTCCACGCAGAATGGCGCGTTCTGGTCGTGTGTCAAATCTAGCACCTGTGAAAAATTTTACGAAACCGCTTTTAACGCAGCACATTCACGGTCGTGCGTTGCTGTCCGCCGTGCAATGCAGGACCATGAATCTTGTTGCAGCCTGCATTGCATCCAGCAACACCGAACAGAATGCCTCTCGAGTCCTGCAAGCTCCGGCCACTGCAGTACTGCAATGCAGGATCGTATATGGGCTCCTTAAAGGAAACAATAGGGGAGTAGACAGTCAAATCAACTGAAATACTTTTTATACACTTTGGAAACTTCGCAGCCTCATATGTTTTTTTATGAGCGTACTTACTATGACGTTATAAATAGATACAAATAAAAGTAGTCAAATAGCGCATTAATTTTGTTTCAAATAGTTACTCGATTTCTCCCTCAATTGTGAACTGATTTTTAAAAATTTTCTTTTAATCGAAAGGGTATACTCCATAATTGGTCTCATTGTCACCATGTCAGGACCTGGTGAATGAATCCCAGGGAAATCGGGAGAAACCCTCGACAATTCTTAACCAACTTCTTTGTTACACGATATCTTCGACAATTTCCAACGCAATTTTCATTTTTTTTTCTTTACTCGAAGTCTATACTCTCGAGGCGGTGCCATGATTACCAAGTCAGAATCTGGTGAGGGGATTCCAGGGAAATCGAGAACCCTTACTTATTGAAGAACGCCGAGCGCTTACATTTTTAGATCAAAAAGCTTCTATACTCATGCCAGTATTACATTTTCTACAGGCGCTTAATTTTTTTATGCATGTTACGCGATTTCTCCGTCAATTAGGGGCCGATTATCAATTATTTTCTATTCAAAAGTGTATACTCTCAAGGTGGTCCCATGGTCAACAAGTCAGGATCTGATGAATGGACCCCAGAGAAATCGAGAGCAACCCTTGTTGATGAGCCTTTAGACCGAAGAGTGAGATAGCAACCTTGTATACACGTGCCAGTACTATAATTTCTATAGGCACTTAATACATTATTTCTAAAGCTATTCAAGTATTTGCGCAACTAAAAAGTAAGAAATACTTTTTTTAACAAAAACTCAACTGACTGCATACTGAAAAGAAAAAAATAAATATTTAGCCGACTTCTTACTACAACATCTTGAAGTCGGTGCGAAGTAAAACACAAAAATAAATTTTGCAAATTTGTTGTTGCATATATTAAGAATTATAAAAGTTGTTATAAAAATATTGGAATTTATTTTAACTACGGTCCACATCACTATAATTATATAAGGGTCATGTTATGTTTATGGCACGAAAATTACAAGACACAAATTAGCAGCTTCTAATTAAAAATCCTTCAATGTTTTAAAATATTAAATAAAAAAATTAGATACCTCAACAAGAGTAGAAGGTTCTGGGTTGAGTTTTCCATCGACTGCTTGGTCTAAAGCCGTATCACTTTGATGACCCATAGAGCCAACGAGGCTGGTTTTACTGGAACTGTGGGAAGAAGGGCCCGAATTGCGGAGAAAGAACACTTTTTCTGCTGTCGGATTCGGCCAAGACAGTACCCCTTTTTTGTCTATACAGCAAAGGGCCTGAAATATTATGAGAACTTTGTTTAATCCTTATTAATATTAGAAATGCGTAATTTTGTCTGTCTGTTCCATTTTCACGAAAAAACTACGACCGATTTGGCTGAAACTCGGTACATATATAATTTTAATACCGAGGGTGGCTAAGGAATACTTTTCATCCCGGATAGTGGGATAGATTTATGTAAAGGTTATCCCTGAAGCTGGGATAGGTTTTGTGATTTTTCTTTCGTCCACTTGGTCTACTCGGTTCATGTAGTTATTTTTGTCAAGTTTTGTCATTTATGTAGTTTACAGATAGACGGGGGATGGGAGAGTTTGCGATATAAAATGAAATGAATCTTCCGGGGGCAAATACATAAACATATAATACAATGTAACCTGTACCGCTTACTCTTTAAACAAGAGTCGATCAATAAAGCAGCAATTAGTCAAACCAATTAGAATATTTTTTATCGTCTTTTTTCTGTCTTTTTTTTCGTCTCAAGTCGTCGGTCGACACAAATAGGGCATTAACTGTTGTATATATAATAATGTTGCCAACCGATAATAATCCTTCACAGTGTTTTATTATCTTTTCAAATTTAAGTGATGTATTGTTCGTGTTAACCCTTTTGTATGTTTACTGTGTCTAGTCAGTTAGCGCGACTTACATTAATATAAATTTATTCAAATAATAGGTAAATAATTTTGTATCTAATACTTAAAGCAACGTTTTATTCTTTCTGGCCGGCAAGCGAATAGCGGTGGTCACTTGCCATCAAGTGGGCAGTTTACCTGTTTTTTTTATTTTTTTTTATTGCAAGAGTTCAGCAGACAGGCAGACGGCCCACTTGATGGAAAGCGGTTACCATCGCCTATGGACATTTGCAACACCAAAGTTGCTACAATTGCGCTACTGCTCTCTTAAGAGAAACTGGAACCTGGTCACTAATGCCGGAACACAACTCAAGGTTGTTATGGCGACATACTTTAGACCAGGGGTGGTGGCCATCCAGTCGGGCAAATGCCCTACCACCTGTGTGCCAGCTTTTGGCAATAAAAAATAGTATAAAGAGAATCTAGACAGAGCATTAACTTAGTACTCATATTACCTACCGAGAGTGATCCCAACACATGTACAATATTCGCAGTTCTCGATACCATATCTTCCCTTCCAGTTATTATGTTGAAGAAGGTCTTTCCCAAAGATTTCAAGCTCTCCGGCTTTAAGTTCGATTCGCTCAGCGCTTGAATGAGCGGATCGCTTGCGTCCTCTGATATGGAACATGATTTCGGACGGACGTACTTCTGACGAGTCTCTGATAATAATTTAAACCTGAAAAGAATATAATAAAAACTATATTCTACACAGATAATTGAAATAGGGATGCAACAGAATAAAATAAATTCGCATATTTCCACTTAATTATCATTGTACCTTTCAAATATCACGATAAAAATAATTTTAAATACTTTCAAACAATCATGAATGCCAGCAGAAGGTGATGTCAGGAGCCTTAAGAACAGACGAGCGTGCATGACAAGAGTTATGAATGTGAAAGAAGCAAGTCAGGTATGTAAGAATAAACCTAAATGGCGCTCTGTTGTTCGAGCCTACCCCGCAAGGGAACTGGCGTGAAGTTATGTATGTATGAATGCGTTATTTGACTCCTTTTATTTGTACCTATTTATGAAGTCATAAGGGAGTCCGCTCTCCTATTTAACTTATTTAAGTGCGTTGTAGCACCTGTGTACATGACACCGAGACCGCCAAAGTGTGTAGATTAGGCGCTACAATGCCGCCGCCAAGCTGCTACCGCGCTATTGTCATGCTGTCAGATTTCAACTATCAATCGGGCGTCACCGTTGGGGCGGTGGTATGGTGGAAAGGATATGATTGGACATAATGCGCAAATGCACAGAAATTACAGAATAGGAGCGCATTGCCAGCGTGGTGTTGGCGCGCTAGCGGTGGATTGGCGGTGCCATCTATACAAGCGCTTAGGATTTTACAGACACATTGGTAAAAACGAAATCTTTATCAAATCGTCAATTTTTTATTGCAGGAGTTCAGCAGACAGGCAGTTGACCCATTTGATGGAAATCGATTACCATCGCCTATGGATATTTGCAACACCAAAGGTGCTACAAATGCGCTGCTGCTCTCTTAAGGGAGACTGGAACCTGGTCACTAATACCGGAACACAACTCGAGGTTGTTATGGCGGCATACTTTAGACCAGGGGTGGTAGCTAGCCGGGCAAATGCAATACCACCTGGCTGTGGGTTGTTTTACAATTCAGGCTGTCTCTGTATACCGCAGCCTTTTTTTAAAAAATTTGGATCTGTATCGATCACGTAAAGTGTATCCTTTACATCGTTTTACAATAGGGGTGCCGACAGTTAAAACAAGTGTGATACTAGTTATCATCGTACATAACACCGCAGCAACATAGATTTTGTACAAGCATACAAACTTACGTCATAATTTTTTGCACAAGTAAAAGTAGCCAAATAGCGCATTTTTGTTTAAACAGTAATTCAAATGATCATAATGATAATTTAAAAGTAAGGTGATAAATTGTTATTTTAACGCCTGTTCTTTTACAATATGAAAATGTTAGAATTTATTGTAATACCAGAATTACTTCAATACTTTCGTTTCTTATTCAATGCACTACAATTACAAAGAAACTAAGTCAATATAGTGTAGACAACTGCACAGCAAAACAAAGAAATGTCGCAGCCAACCTGATTTGAAGTACCTAATACGTAATGAATGACATGTGGGCAACCTGACAACGTATTTGTCATTAAATTACAGCGATAGATAGCTGTTCACATCACGATTGCAGCGCTATCTATTTAACTAATCTATTCTATGGAAACGACATCATTTATCGGGATAAAAAGTATCCCAAGTGTTGACTCGGGATATAAGCCGGCTCTATGTCCAGTTATTCATATTGGTTCAGTAGTTTTCAAAAAGGATGCGATCGCAGCGCCATCGCCATTTATCGGGATAAAAGTATCCTAAGTTACTCCCTGATATATGAGCTAGCTCTGTGTTGCGTGTCAGTTAAATCCATTCAGTAGTTTTCACATGATACTACCAGACCTTCCATGATCAAATTGATCGTGTACTAGCAGAAGGTGATGTCAGGAGCCTTAAGAACAGACGAGCTTGCATGACAAGAGTTATGAATTTCAAAGAGGCAAGTGAGGTGTGTAAGAATAAGCCTAAATGGCACTCTGTTGTTCGTGCCTACCCCGCAAGGGAACTGGCGTGAAGTTATGTATGTATGTATGTACTAACAGACAGACAGATAAAAATTTTAAAAATTGCATTTTTAGAATTTTCAAAATCTCCTGGTCCGAATTAGCCCCCTTGAGTTTTTTCATGTTTGATCGCAATGTACAAACTCGAACCATTTACAGTTTTATTATAGTATAGATGTGTTTGTATCCTTATTGCGTGGTGAAATCGTCAAGTAAAAATTAGCCCACTATACACATAATTCACAGAGGGAAAAACTCTCCTATCACTTGAAATGGTTAGTTGGTAAGGTCGGATATCACAATGGGGATCCAACCCCATGGAGCATTACAATATTGGATATTCAAAAAGGTCCTAAACAGGTGTTTTAAGTCTCCATGAGTTATACAAAGCATTGGCTCCATTAGCGTTGCAGATGTCCATTGACAATGGTAGCCAATTATCATCAGGTACACTGATTGCCAATTTTCCTATGAACAAACATGTAAAACGCTATCCTACCACTATAAGGGGTACCATTTACTGTCCTACATAATAATAATATTAATAATAATCGGCAGACAAACACACATATTGTATACCCCAAATTAAACAAGTTACGCTTGTGTTTTGGGTAATATATAACGGATTACTCTGGGGCCGATCCCAGACACCCAGACCATAGTAAATAACAGAGAAAATACGTTTCCGAAATTTACTATACCAAGAATCGAACCCGGAGCCTCTGCGTTGCAGTGAGGTACGCCGGCAAAGGCTTAGCCCGCTCAACCACAGAGGCCGTCACTACATAGTAGTCCGCCTAGTCGTGCACCACGTAATGCAAGCCTGTGAATGGTTTTGCAGCCTGCATTGCATCCGGCAACACCGAGCAAAATGTATCTTGTATCCTGCAAGCTTCGCCCACTAGAGGATAGCGAATGTGCCTCTTAAAATTCCACCTAAAATAAAAATAGTATAGTATATTATTTGTACTTACCTAGCAAGTCCATAACAATTCAATGTAATCCAAGCTATAGGGAATATAATCTGTAAAAGGGGCAACGAAGCTGCTATAGTCTGCAAGAAGTAAATTTCTGTCCAGTAGGTAACACCGGGCAGGTGGTATACATGACGGACGAAACTTGCAATCACCACTATGCATATCACCAGTGGCAACACTATACCTTCCATTATCTTGACTGTACACTGAAAATAAACATAATTGATAACCCAATAATAAATAATTTCAAATATATATAAAATTCTTCTGTTTGTGTGTATGTCACTGAACTCCTAAACAATTACATCAATTTTGATGAAATTTACTGTGTGGGTTTTTTTTTATATTGACAAGTCTATGGACTCTAGTTCCATATCCTTTTTACAACTTAATTTCGAAGAATTTTTATAATTTATACACGCTTCTTGGTATTTTTGTTTTTGTGTCTGACATTTATTCAGGGATATTTGTGTTGTGGTCTACCTTACGAATGAATAACTTATTAATTTATTCTAATTTTAATACTAGTGTAGAGTTACACATTACTGTTACATGCTGGTGTTGTAAATGTTCCACTACAATAATTAAAAGAGAAAACTCGCAAATTAAACGTTTAAAAGTTTTTCAATATTCATTGCGGCTATACCACCATTTCTGTTAATGGTAATATTTTTTTTTTCTATTTTCGTTATATATATGGTCATGGCAGATGTAACGATATCGAGAACATATTGTGTATTTAGTAGAATATGATTTTTTGACACTATCGCAATGGAATCGTTTTTGAATATCTTCACAACAACAAGATATCGAAATAGCAGAATTGAGCACCTCTCTGGACTTACTTTATACATACATACATACATAACTTCACGCCAGTTCCCTTGCGCGGTAGGCACGAACAACAGAGCGCCATTCAGGCTTATTCTTACACACCTCACTTGCTTCTTTGACATTCATAACTCTTGTCATGCACGCTCGTCTGTTCTTAAGGCTCCTGACATCACCCTCCGCTAGTACACGATCAATTTGATCATGGAAGGTGTGTCGTGGCCTTCCACGACTTCTGCATCCATCCACTTTTGCATTGTATATCTGTTTAGTCATTCTTTCATCATGCATTCTTTCCACATGCCCGAACCACCGGAGCATTCCTTTCCTTACCTTCACCCCGACACTCTCTTTCAGACCAACTCTCTTTCTTACTTCGGTATTACGAACGCGGTCCGCGAGCGTCTATGATTTACGCTGACTTACTTTATGATTCACTTAATCCTATTTGAATATAATTTTGACGTTTGTTAAGCTTTTATTCAACAACCTTGATACTTTTCTATTCTGTCATACCAGAAATCCTCATGTCTTTCTTCACAAAGATTAAATGATAAATGAAGATAGGCATGCTTACCAAATACCTCTGTTTCTCGAAAACTGTAACTGGCCTAGCTGTCGCCTGCTCTAGCGCCATTTTCAAATTCTTCAGGTAAGGGGTTTCACACATCCTGTAAGCCTTGTTCTGATGCGGCGCGCGAATGCGGGGCATACTGAAATTGTCTTTGTACTGAAACATTGTTCAAATTTTGTTTATGCGTTTATACCTTACTGTATTTTGCATCCAGTTGCAGTTCTTATCTATAATATTATATTTAAATAAATATTAAAATTCTAAGCATGCCGTGTCTGTACATTGAAGCTATTAAAAAAAAAAACAACTGGAATAGACTACATAAACGATGGAGAACACAATGCAATTTTTTTTTTGATTTCTTGTCTGTCTGTTCGGGATTCGCGTAAAAACTACTGGGCCAATTTCAATGTGGTTTTCACTGATCGTCAACAAATTATCAGACATAAATTCTGCGCTACTTTTTATCCTGGAAATACAGAGGGAATTTTTCTGGGAATGCTATAAAATAGGCAGATTAAAAAAACTAATTCCAATGGGAAAATTTGCACTGATCTCTAGCAAATTTTATGTAATAAAATGTGTGATATTTTTTCTCCCGGGATCCCTTAATTACCAATGTATTTGTATTCAGTACCTGGGAGCTTGGTTGGTAAGTTTGTCCAAAAAACAATTCTGGATCCTCTGGCTGCAGACCTCGGCAATGCCCGGGAATCTCTTGTCCAGGCCTCAGAACTATCACATCTCCTTCTACCAATAATGCCCATGGTAAATTAACTATTGTTGCTGTAAGAATATTGTCAATAGACAAACTTTTAAATAAAATTTGTATTATCTGGCTTAAGAACAACTTTGAACATTTTAATTTATAACATTAATAGCATAGCATCTTCTTACGTTTTTACGATTAGTACACATAATTAAAAGAAGGTAGCATAATGGCTAGTGCAAGTGCACACATCCTAAACTCAAAGGGTGCTGGTTTGAATCCTGGCTAGAATGTATACACAAATGTGCATATTGTTACAATTACTATGTGCTAATTAATAATGTCAAAGAAGCAAGTGAGGTGTGTAAGAATAAGCCTAAATGGCGCTCTGTTGTTCGTGCCTACCCCGCAAGGGAACTGGCGTGAAGTTATGTATGTATGTAATTATTAATGGTGAAGGAAAACATCGTGATGAAATCTGCACACCGAGATAACAGATGTGTCAAACCCGGAGGGAGACCGGCGAGAGGCCCGAGCCTAGTAGCAGGACGTTTGTGGGTTGTTAGTATTATTATTATTACACATAAATAAAACTACGGCGTTACATTGAAGCATTGAAATAGAAATCAAATAAATGCTGCTCATGAGATTATTAAAATATTCAAGTTTAGAAGTCCTGTAAATATACAGATACTACTACAAACTCAAAAACTTCTTGAAGCTAATTTATCCATACTAATATTATAAAGAGGTAAAGTTTTTGAGTTCGTGTGACGTTGTAAGGGATAATCTCTGGATGTACTAAACCGATTTTAAAAATTCTTTTACTGTTGGAAAGCTACGTTAACAAGGAGTGTCATAGGCTATATAACATGACGCTATACACCACAGGAGCGGGGACAGAGCCCGGGTGATACCGCGACGGGCCGCTAGTCTATATATATATATGCACATATTTCGTAAGCACTAACTTTTGTTATTTTATAAGCTCTCTAATCTATCTAATCAAATATACTCTGCTACATGTGTACTTAAAAGATACAGTTGATACTAGTTTTGGAGCTAGTAGAATAACATAATAGAACTAATTTGTGTCTTTCATGTGGTAATATCAAGTTTGTTACTTATCTTTGAATCAAATAAATTATTTTATATATATACATAGTTTTGAAATGATACACTGTTTAAGTTCATTTTTTTTTGAGATTGCCCAGCTGAACTATAAAGAATAAATGTAAGAAGTTTAATGTGACACTTACCATCACGATAAGTCCACTGTAGTATCACACATGGTGAAAATGGTGCACACAAATGTGGATAATGATGCTCTTTCCATTTTGATTTCTCAACTGCTTCATCCAAGGTTTCTAAATTAAAAAAAAAATATGGATTTGATTACAGAATATCCGGTTTGATTACATAATGGCCGGTTCTTACTATTCAGTTACTTGGCTTGCCATTGGTTAAATGTACATTACATTACTTGTATGGAGCTTATGTCTAATTTTATCGAATAGTAAGGCAAATGAATAGCCAGTAAGATATAGGATCCAGCCATTAATGAGTAGTATTAGAGTTCACCACAAAAGCAGGTATCTTAGTCCATACAGCCAATTCTGATGTAAAAGTCTTTATATAGGTAGCGCAGTTGAATTGTAGGCTACAACTGATGCTATTCAACAGAGTTGTTGTGGAAACTCGAAAGGCCACATTTGACTATACAGTTATGTTTCTCAGAAAAAGACATAATTACCACTCAAAAACTATCAATATCCTACAACTATTGTTCAATTTAGAGTAATTTTATATATTTTAAAAAATAAAACTGCACAGCATAACTGCCCCTTTCAATTCCCGCCAAAACATTTTATCCGTGGAGGAACGGAGAAAGAATACAATTTCCTGCGGCCGGGCGGCCTGTCGTTAAGAGGCGACTGAACAACCCACAGCCAGATGGTAGTGCATTTGCCCGACTGGATGGCTACCACCCCTGGTCTAAAGTATGTCGCCATAACAACCTTGAGTTTTGTTCCGTCATTAGTGACCAGGTTCCAGTCTCCCTTAAGAGAGCAGCAGCGCATTTGTAGCAACTTTGATGTTGCAAATGTCCATAGGCGATGGTAACCGCTTTCCATCGAGTGGGCCGTCTGCCTGTCTGCTGAACTCCTGCAATAAAAAATATAAAAAAACTGGCCATTAATAATTCCACCATTCAAAAATGAGGTGGAGATAATAGACAAGATAAAGATAGGGCATAAATACTTATTCAAAGTTTGAGGAAAGCTTCAGTTGTCTATGAGGGAAAACTGTCATTTGCCTTTTGCTTATAAGCAATTATAGAAAACATTGAATTAAATTATTTTCCAATGCGAAAATTACTTAGGACTTCAACATAAAAACACTAGACTTTTCATAAACTTCACATCTACAACCTGAAAGAATTACCTATGATGATTTCACAACAGTGAAAACATGTATTAACATAAGAACATATTCCACAACATCAACAAACATGTAAATAATATACATTCATATTAACTACTAGCTGTCCCGGCAGACGTCGTCCTGCCCGGAAAAGCTTCAATCAATATGTCGACAGCATCGCCACCTACCGGGTCCAATTGTGAACCAACCCAGAAACCTTCTTTGGCTCATGCACAACAACTTTGCTAAATAAAGATCATCACATGATCAAATGTATAGTTTACGATTCTATAAAGGAAATACTGACAAACATTCATTTTTATATATTAACTAAGAGACAGAAAAATAATGAAATTATAACATACCTAATACTTTCCTTACTCTATGAGGTATTTCATTTCTATAGAGATATTCTTCATTGAAAGCAACTAGGAAGTTTATAATTAATATAATAAGTAAAAATAATGCCTCCCATAGTAAATATGCATGTGCCTGAACTGAAACACCTAGCAAATATGTAAGAACTAGACAAACTATATACACAATAGTGATTGTGTATGCCACTCCTGACAGTAGAACTTTCTCTGAGGAGAATGATATAATGTCCTGTGCCAGATGATATCTGTAAAACAAAACAGATTATCTCATTAAATATATCTTAAAATGTTATGTTAGTCTTTAGTAAATACAGCTGCGCTTTTACACAGAGTGGCATGAGATTAGGGGTAATTTAAGTTTAGGGGTATATAAAAGCATTTTATATAGTTACTAGACCTGTTATTAATTGAGGTAGGAAACAAGATTTTAGGGTCCACCAAGGGGCAGCTAACAAACATTGTTCAATATCATGCATAGTAAGACGTGGAATGTCTCTTGCCCATTTTACCCCTAAGTCCCAGGGAGTAATTTGGCCGATGGCCATGAGTGGAGCGCAGGTCGCTAAGAAACTTATGGCAAGTCTATTTAGTTTCCCTATGAGACAGATGTAACAAAAACTAAATAGTCGCATGTACTCTTTTTCTCGGCCACATTAGTGGCCAGCGGTTCTCCCAGTTTTTGTAGGTCGGGACTGGGGGACTATTTACGACCACCTGCACTTTGACCTCCGCAGTGAGCGTCGTAAGCATGGATGAAGGAGTCCTCGAGGGTTGAGCTGATCGCGGATCGGGGTTAGTTACCTTCGAGCAGTAATACGCCCCCTTTAGTCCAGATTTCAAGCGACACAGCGGCCCCTTGTCTAGTCAGCAGGGGGAAATGGTCTTAGTAGTCTATATTCTGACAGCTACCTGGCGTGGTGTGGTATCCCCGCATGGGATAGTGGTGGCCATGCCGACGGGGCCAGGCTAGAGTAAATAAACTGGATAGTTGCGAACCGACTTCCCCAGTTGCGCTAGTACGAGCTCCCGATGTCACGCCCAACCACAAACTCTTTGCATCTATATCCGCGTGGTAATCGTAGTACATAAAAGCAAACTATGGATAATAAAAAGGTTCAAAAACCCGTACCCAAAGGGAAACCTGAGGGGAAAAACATAGGGAAAGTTGGTACATCGGCCATCCCCACTACTGCTGCGACTTCCTCATAGAGGTGGCGCGAACCGGACCTCTGGAACCCCTTCAGGGAACCGAAGGCTCCACAACGACGGGCCCAAGCATCCTTGAGCTAAAATGGGGCTAGGCGAACACGCTAGTACACGGGGCGGCGAAACTCACCGTAAAGGCGGGCAAGCAGCTTAGTGGCCCAGCGTGTGATGACCCTCGGCTCACCCGTAAGTATAAGAGGATGCTTAAGAAAAAGGAAAGGAGGAAAGCGAAACGCGCCGAAGTCAAGAGCGCCAATCCGCCTCTCGCCACGTCTATTCTAAATTTATGCCGCTCCTCCACACGGCCGTAACGCTTTTTCATGACAGAAAATCCTAAGGCACCCTGTTAATATAGAAGTTTCATTTCAAAAATCAGCACGTCGGCAAAAACACAGGCGCCGACCTCGGGAGCCCATAGGTTTATGCGTAGGCCCACGTACGTCGACGGTTCGCTCCGGCTGTACTGCGATAACGAGGAAGCCGTTCAGTGGACGAAAGTGACCTGCGCGGCCCTCGAGCTGCCGGAGGTACCGACGCTAAGAACATATCGAGGATGGTACGCTGCGGTATACTCCTGCCGCATGAGCACGATGGCGACAAGGTGCTCATCGGTACAATGCTGCAGTGGGGAAATCCCTGGGCACAAGTGGAGAGATGGCGTGTGCACGCTATCTTGCCTCAGACTAGGGCGTCTTTTGTGGTGGTGAGCATTCCCAAAGGTCTTGTCCCTGTGGTCCTGGCCAGGAAGCACCGCCTCGGCTATCGGCTGGGCACGGTGTACCTAAAATTCCAGGGCCCCAAACGACGGTTTGTCGATACCCCGGCGGTCCTCCCGGACGAGACTGCGGGGTTGCGAGTTACCGCGGATGCTACTATGCCTGAGGTAACTCCACCTCTGGAGCAGAAGGAGACAACGCAGGCGGGGTCCAATCGAGCGGTCAAAGCGTCAAGTGACGATGAACTCCTGGACCTCTCCAAATTAGGACTGGAGGAGGAGGGTGATCCAAATGGATCCCCTTTCCTACAATAACATCCATATCTTGCAAAGCAACCTCCATCACAGCATAACCGTTACGGCTCCACTACGCAGATGGTTGGAGGTTGCACCAACAGCACTGGGCAGCGCACTGATCCAGGAGCAGAGTGGACCAGAAGCGGAAATGTATGCGTCTTTCCAACATTGGCAGTAAACTTTTCCTCAACAACTCTGGGGAGACGAGAGCCTGTATATATATATGTCAAGGGTATAATATAAGTGCAGTTTTAATGGATATTTTTTTCCAGAGACCTGTGAGCTATATGGCTCAAATCAAATCAAGGTATTAACAACTTCAACCTCGTAATTGCATCATCCTATATGCATGAGGCAGACGAGGTGCCACCTGCAGAAGTTAACAGACTGATCAGATTCTGCAAGAAAAATGGCTGGGAATTGTTCATATCTACATAATCCAATGCCCACCACCCTCTGTGGGGAATGGAAGCAAGCAAGAACAGAGGTAATTATCTTGTTGAATATCTACGTACTACTAGTTTAGACATAGTAAATAATGGCAGTGAGCCCACCTTTGTAGGAATATGGTGCAGTACAATAATCAACCTGCCTAAAGACCTCTATGGATCTAAATCTGATAATGGTGTGGCACATGCTTCTACTGTGTTCCGATCACAGGTGGATCGGCTATGACTTACAAGAAACTAGCACTTCGGTGCCATCTGGGAGGTGCCCAAGGAAAACTGACCGGTCACATTATAAACAACTTATAGCGCACAGACTAGACAAATAATCATCAATTGCTAGGCTAGTAAGTACGGCACTGATTGATCAGCAGGTAGACACCTTGAACACTACTATAATAAACTGCTACCATAAGGCCTGTCCTTAATAGTACCCTGTGACAAGGCTGACAACAATGGCTGGTGGGGTAAAGAACTCGAAAAACTGCATGCAAAGGTTAGGAGAGCCTTTAACAAAGCAATAAACACAGGTGCGGTTAGAGATTGGGATACCTACAAGAAAGCCAAGGCTCTATATAAAATGGGCATCAGATATTGAAAATCCAATTCATGGAGGAAATTTGCAAAAGCATTAATTCCACACCACAGACGAACCATGTTAGGAAGTTAATGGCTAAACAGGGCCCTTATGCTGTTGGCAACCTACATAGGGACAATGGTACAAGGACCCTGAGCCAGGAGGAATCGAATAAGATACTTTTTTTTTATTGCAGGAGTTCAGCAGACAGGCAGACGGCCCACTTGATGGAAAGTGGTTACCTTCGCCTATGGACATTTGCGACATCATAGGTGCTACAAATGCGCTGCTGCTCTCTTAAGGGAGACTGGAACCCGGTCATTCATGCCGAAACACAACACGAGGTTGTTATGGTGGCATACTCTACACCAGGGGTGGTCACCATCCAGTTGGGCAATTGCCCTACCACCTGGCTGTGGGTTGTTTTGTCGCCTCTTACGACAGATCACCCAGCCGCAGGAAATTGTATTCTTTCTCCATTCCTGCACGGATGAAACAGTACTGTTTCAAACACACTTCCTGGGGTGTCAAATAGAACAAACTTGTAGATGTGTGGAAATCAACTCTTTAGTTACAGAGCACTGCTCTGCTGCTCTGCAGCAAGGTGAAATGGGCGGTTGACTGCTTCCAGCCTCTTAAGTCAGCAGGCAATGATCTTCCCAGCACTGCTACAATGGGGCGGGGAAAAATAAATTTCCATCCTAGCATACATCTTTCAAGCATGCTTGGCACATAAATACATTCCCATTGCCTAGCGTGAATGAAGTCGGTCATTTTCATACCCAAGCAAGAGTGATTACACTAATCTGAAGTCATTTAGACCTATAAATCTGTCATCACTTCTCCTTAAAACCTTGGAGAGACTATGGGACAGGCATCTTAGAGACAATGCGTTATGCAATTTACCCGTTCACAAGCACCAACATGCTTACTGCCCTTGCAGATCTACCGTGTCAGCACTTCATCAGGTGGTAGGTAAAGTTGAGTCTACCTTTACAAAATAAGCTGGTCTGTCTGGGCTGCTTCATAGATATAGAGGGGGCCTTTGACAAAACCAATTTCACCAGCATCCATAGATAGATATATAACACTTTATTGTACACCATTACAGAAAACTTATGAATATATATCAATATAGCACTCCAAAGAAATCTTTCATCTTCGATAAAAAATACAAGTTTGAACTCATGGAAGGTAACGACAGTTTTCTTTTACATCATGAGCTTAGCCTCTATACTGCTGGGTCAAAGACTAGCTCGGGCTCAGGCAAGGGAGTCTTCTCAGAAGACCTAAATGTTAAGATATTCGGATCCCTGGGGTAACTTTAATACAGTATATCAAGCAAAGAGCATGGGAATCCTGCTTGCAGCTAAAGCAATCGTAGCCAGAGATGTCCATGATCACCTTATCAGAATACTCTCTGATAGCAAATTGGTATCAAATCAAACCGACAGCCTCCTGTGCAAAGCATGCCTGGAGGTAGAAGAAACAGCCACCCATGCCCTGCTTGAATACGGAGAGGTGGCCCAATACAGAGTATCTTTAGGCCCCAGGTAGCCTCTGAGAAGTCTTCAGCAACATCACGAAACTGGTGGACTTCCTGACATGGCAGGCTGACCTCTGCCATGGCACACTCGCTTGGCTAGTGGACTTTAGTCAAAAGTCGCGACCAGTGACTAGAATGGTGTTTTAGGTTAGGTTATGTTAAACTTTAAACCAAAATGCAGGAGCCGGCGAGGGCCAGAACAGACTGGTTACGATCGTCACGATATAACGAAACGAAGGAATGAAAAATTAATATCTCAAGAAATACATGTATCATAGATATGGGGGTTACAGTAGGAAGAAGTACTTCTCCCTCCACACTCCTCCGCCAACCCACTACTTAAAATTCAGTAACCACTAATCTAAACTTTAACCGTCAATACAAGACACGACATTACAACTGAATTGTAGACTATGATTTTTGTTATAATATTTATGTACACCAATAGTCATTGCAATTTTAAACAATGATAACTTGATAAGCACTAAGTATGTGTTGCCTTCATTGTCACATACGTAGTACACGTATATAAATAGTTGTTTGTAAACCGAGTTATGTAAATAAATGGCTAACTTACCCTGTAGGGTTTTTTTCTTTATAATCATCAAGAAGATTACGGATATCACCCCTCAGCTTAATTAAAGCCTGTTTAGTTGAATGACCTAAAGAGTGTGAATTGTTATCATCCATTTTTAATTTAAAATATCACCATCGTCCTGTGATTATCTATAAAACACAGACATTTTAACAATAACAAAAGAAACCAAATTAATTCCAGTATATAAATGTAATCTGTGCAAATGATCATAATTCATAGACAATGAGGTAATACAATACACTGTCAAATGTTTTTTTTTATGTTTATGGCATGGCAACTATTGTCAAATGCTCACAGACTTCATACAGTAAGGGATTTGAACCGTATTAAATAAGTTTCAATATATTCTCTAGTATTGTTATAGTATCCATAGTAGTTTGTGATTGTTATCGATTTATCATATCAATGTCACACATATCCTACGAAACACAGCACAGCACTATATGTCTAGAATGTTCTGTGTATTAAAACTAAAAACTGTATAAACTATACGTAGTATCCATAGTAGTTTGTGTATAAACTTAAATAAATAAAATAAATGTTCTCTGTGTATTCAGACTATTTACATAAAATACATTTAATGCCACAATGTGCAATTGTGCAACATGGCGAAACCCGACGATGAAAAAAGGCAACACAACAGATGAATATTACTAAGCAACAATATTGGAAAAGAAGAAATAAATTATATCCACCAGCCAATGTCATCACCAGCCAAATCAAATACAACAGTACAGGAGCATAGTTGACAATCTGATTACCCTCGAGGGAAGTATGCCCAGTTTTGGTACATATATTTGTGTTGTTTAGTTTTGCTAACCCACAAGAGGTATTAGCGCGATGGAGTCAATATTTTAGAGAAATGTATGATAATATCGCGGATGCTGGCACCACGACTGAGTCTGTGACTGACTCCGAGGAGTCAGCATCCGAGATCACTTTGGAAGAGATCGAATGGTCGATAAGAAGTCTGAAAAATGGAAAGGCAGGAGGAATCGATAGAGTGTCTGCTGAGATGATCAAATATGGTGGAACCTGCGTCCGGGACGCTTTCCTGTCCTTATGCAACTTGTGCTGGAGGACGGGAAAGGTTTCCAAGGACTGGAGGCGCGCTGTCATCGTGCCCTTGTATAAAGGCAAGGGGTCACGTATGGAGTGCGTCAGCTACAGGGCCATCAGTTTGATCAGCACAGCATCTAAAGTGTATGCGAAGATTATTGAAAAGAGAATGAGAGTGGTATCCGAAGGATTACTGTGGGATGCACAAGGTGGCTTCAGAAATGGAAGGGGATGTATGGATCAAGTTTTTTCTCTCCGCAATATCGTAGAGAAGCAGCTGGCTATGGGCCGGAAGGTTTTCTGCGGTTTTGTGGATCTAGAGAAAGCATTTCACAGGGTTGTGCGGAAGGAGCTCTGGGACATATTGCCCGGATATGGGATTAATGGCCAATTGATGCGTGCTGTGCAGTCCACTTACGAGGACTGTATGGCATGCGTGCGAGTGGATGGCAGCCTGTCGCCCTGGTTTGACGTCAATATTGGCGTCCGGCAGGGCTGCGTGCTGTCGGCTTTGCTGTTCATCCTATACCTGGACGATTGTCTCCAGAGAATAAGATTGATGGATGTTGGGGTGCGAATGAGTGATCTAGTTGTAAGCACCTTGCTTTATGCGGATGATGCCGTTCTTTTAGCCGAATCGCCATCAGAACTGCAAACACTAGTCACAATTATGAAAGATGACTGTCAGGCGAGAGGCTTACATTTGAATGCGAAGAAAACAAAGGTTATGGTGTTTGAAAGAGAAGAAACCAGAACGAATGCAAGGATAATGGTCGATGATGTTATGCTGGAGCAAGTGAATGAGTTTGTATATCTTGGATGTGCTTTTAGCAGGGATGGAAGGTACACCGCTGATATAGAAAGAAGACTGAATTTGGGGAATAGTTTGATGGAGCGTTAGGTAAACTTCTAGGCGCTAAGAACCTCAGCCAGAAGGCCCAGCTCACCATACACAACGCGGTGCTGGTACCTACGCTCACGTATGGAAGCGAGAGTTGGGTATGGAAGAGAGAGCATGAAAGTAGAGTAAACGCGGTTGAGATGCGAGCACTGCGCAAAATATGCGGAGTGACGCTCGCGGACCGCGTTCGTAATACCGAAGTAAGAAAGAGAGTTGGTCTGAAAGAGAGTGTCGGGGTGAAGGTAAGGAAAGGAATGCTCCGGTGGTTCGGGCATGTGGAAAGAATGCATGATGAAAGAATGACTAAACAGATATACAATGCAAAAGTGGATGGATGCAAAAGTCGTGGAAGGCCACGACACACCTTCCATGATCAAATTGATCGTATACTAGCGGAGGGTGATGTCAGGAGCCTTAAGAACAGACGAGTGTGCATGATAAGAGTTATGAATGTCAAAGAAGCAAGTGAGGTGTGTAAGAATGGGCCTAAATGGCGCTCTGTTGTTCGTGCCTACCCCGCAAGGGAACTGGCGTGAAGTTATGTATGTATGTATGTATGTTTAGTTTTCGCATAACTTACGCTAAAATTACGCTTACCTACTTTATTGGAGTCAGACATATATGCCGTACAATAACGGAATTTAAAAACGAATTCATTCAAGCAAAGTTTACAAAGGTCTTTGTACACTAGGTTGGCTTCTTATTTTAAACAAGCAACCTACATAATTTACACTTTATTCAGCAAGTGAAACATTCTTGCACCATTAAATAGAACATATTACAACATTAAAATCGATGTTTTATATCAAACATATTACAACATTAAAATCGTTTTTTAGAATCGTTATTTCGGATCTCTCGTATAAGATATAATTGAAAATATAATTGGCCCGATAGGTTATGTTTATGTTTTGTTTTTTAGTATTGGTTTGTGCCAGAGCGGCACCTGCGAGTGTTTTATCACAATATGGTATCATTTGACATAAATTTAAGATATGATTTAAATAAATTTACGCTATATTGTTTTTTACTTTGAATTTTGGTCGAATTACATTCTACGAAGATTCAAATTATTTGTGATTTTCTGTCATTATAGGTAGCAGCTAAGCGTGCATTTCGAGATATCACTACAAAAGACTAGAAAAATTCGTGCCAACTTATTATGTGTGAGTGATTAGCTGTTAATTTTATGGATGACAATAGCAGTACTTCTGAATCCGAGTCCGACAAAGATGATGTTACGGCCAGCTCTAATCGAGACATGGATGTAGAAGCAGTTAGCGAAACAGAATATTTAAATAAAGATTTATTGAAATATACTATAATGAAAAACCTATCATTATTTATTTCCCGAAATTTTTAATGAATAATAAAATAAACACGCTTTAACGTCAAGTAAAATTAAAATAAAGGTAGTCAAGATCAGTGAAATAAAACAAAGCGAATTTATCCATATTATTTTAATTTTGACGCTGATCCAAGTCTAAAATCCATTAAAAGTAATACGGGTATAACAATGCTACGTCATACACGAGAAGTCATTTTCACAGTTTACCAAGGATATTTAAAGCAAAAAAAATTTCGTTATATTTTGACGATATTTACCAGAGAACAGCCGACATGGCGGGTTTGTTAAGTTTCGCTTAGTTTCTTTTAATAAAGTAATTGTTCTTAAAGTTCTTGCTCAAGAAATTATAATCATGTCGTAAATGAAGCAATCTGATCCTTGCACGATGTTCGATGTAGTACCTCCTCTGGGATAACGTTACAGATACAGGCCTTTTTACGCAGATGTTACGATGGGTGTAATGCGTTATTCTTGATCTAATTGGTCCACAATTAATAATTTTAACATTATCGCAGGTGTGACCCCCCAGCATAAAAATTGGAGTTGCTAGAGTTTAGATAAATTTGCGAAAGTAACGCCCCTATTATTTTCTAAATTAATTTGCCACAATATTCTAAATTGTTGAAATATGAGCTGTAGAAAAACTATATATTCAGATATCTTCTACGATGTGATGTATTTTCGAAGTTTCAATGATTTTGGTATAGAATCGGCTGAGTAACTAAAACGTACGACCGGCAGCACTGGTTGTGTGAAAGAGAAATAAACAAAATTCTTACATCGTATACAATGCAACTGATAATATATGGTTTGAGAAACATATAGTTTCAAAAGCCGGTATGAAACGTCTGATTTCTTTAAATTGTTTATTGAATCGAGCAGACAAGTGTAATGTACGACCGTCAAGGTATAATGATCAAAACATACATAACCACAATCCATACAATTGTGAACTTGAAGCATTAAGATATACGTTTATATGATCTAAGACTTGAAGCTTTTGTTTCTACGTATAAATACTTTTGATAAAATTGTAAAAGTGGAATGTAAATTTGTCCTGTTTGGAAAAAGCTTTCAAATCTTTCGACCTTAATTAATAAGTTTATAAAACAAATACTAATTATGTGCGCGTCAGTTTGCTAGGGATCCGTAAACAATTTTTCAAAAAAATGAAACCCTTTGAGATCATCATACCTGTCGGTTAAGGTAAGTCAGTCATTTTTCTCAGAAACTATAAGGTACAATAGGTTAAAAAAATTGCCCAAGCGAAGCATATTTCTCGGCCAGTATTCGAAACATCATCATTTAAGACGAGAGTGCGTAATCCTTTAGGCGACCACAACTTAAAGATAAAAGGAATGTGCATTTCAATATGGAAATTGTATTCTTCTAATGATCATACAAATCGAAAATCGTTAAATAATATCAACAATACGAAATAATTAAAATATATGATCAAGATACTTAGAGAAATCATTTAGCATCCATCACATGAAAAAAATATACGTAGATTTAAATTTTATATGAACTATGCCAGGATATTGCCAGGTGGTAGGGTATTTGCCAGATTGGATAGCTACCACCCCTGTTCTAGAGTATGCCGCCATAACAATCTTGAGTTGTGTTCCGGCATTAGTGACCAGGTTCCAATCTCCCTTAAGAGCGCAGCAGCGCATTTGTAGCACCTTTGGTGTTGTAAATTAATGTCCACAGGCGAGGGTACCGCTTTCCATTATATCGGCCGGCCGTTTGTCTGTCTGCTGAACTTCTGCAATAAAAATAAAACATTGGTTTGATTGGATAAGCAACAAAAATTATATATCATGTACTATAAAACTGTATACGGAACTATACGGTATAATGATATCGAAATCAGGAAATCGTGATGTCTATATATCGCTGTACAATATGAGAAAATCGATTCGCATCGATCGATATGTCTTGGAAATATGGTTTGAGACCTTTTTATTATATTTAGAGAGAGATAGAATTATAAAAAATGATCTAATTTCCTCACTGTTCCCCAAATATACCTAGTCTTGCCATAAATATTGTAACAAAGAACATTTTTTTCTATTACAATTAACATTTATAAGTTTTACAGTGTGTTACTTCAATACATAAATATAAAACAATTTAAAATATAAAAAGCTTATTCGAAGTGGTCTCTATTGGCTGCAATACAGTCCTTTAAACGTTGAGGCCAGTTATCAATAGAAGCACGCACTCTTTCCATGGGAAAATTCTTCACTGCCAATCGTATGGATTGTTTTATGGACTCCAAATTATCATGGCGTTTAGAGCCAACCGTACTCTCTAAAACTCACCATAAATCATAATCCAGCGGACTCAGATCGGGACTATGGCCAGTCTTGAGCTCTGATGAAGTCCGAAACGTTAGTTTCCAACCAAGACTGCGTGGACCGAGCTTTATGACCCGGCGCCGAGTCTTGCTGGAAGGACCATTCTTGGTTATTGAATATGGTGTTGTTAAGGGGCTTAACTACCTTCTCTAGAATGGTATTTTGATACACGTGTGCCGATGTTTTGATACCGTTTTCACAAAAATATGACTCAGTCACTCTTTCATAGCTAACACCCCACCAAACCATCATTGAAGACGGATAATGCCCACCTTGCACTCTGTCGACTAATTGAGAAGCTTCCTTAGAGCTTTGAGCATAAATAAGGTAATTTTTTTTGTTAAAATGTTGCTCAATTGTAAAAATTTTCTCATCCGTAAACAAAATTTTTCTGTGACCTCCCTTTGCGTACCGTTTCAGTTTGTTGTTTCGATTTTACCACCCTATTCTTTTTTAAATTATGAGTTAAGAAATGACCAGTGCGTCTCTTATAGGCTGCAAGTCCTAAGTTATCTTTTAAAATACGCGACATGGTTCTAGGTGATATCTTCGTCTCCTGAAATAAAATCTTTTGCTTTCGGACAGGATTTCTTCCAATTCTTTTCCTTGCTGCTTTAACCACCTTTTTCGTACGAACACTACGTGGACGGCCAGATCTTTTTCTGTCACAAACAGAGGAGGTCTCATTGTACCTATTAATAGGTCGGTACACAAACATTTGACTAATACCAAGCGTATGGAGAGTTTTAAAAATTGTATTTGGCTCCATACCTACTTTGTGTAATGCAATCACAGCGATTCGGTTCTCTTTATCGCTCCACTCCATTTTAAAATCGCAAAATGTTGTACAATGTATTGGCGCCAAAATAAAAAACACAATGAACAATCATATAAAAATGACAGATTCCAAATTCAAATGTAATATTTTGCTTCTTTTTAACTGTAACAGTATTTATGGCAAGACTAAGTAGAGTAATTAGTAGTCTAGAGTCTGGCCAGCGAGTCGTGTTACAAGCTATTTATTCAGATTCTTCATATGACACCACTTATATCGGTGAAATGAATAATCACAAACATCTCTTTAGGTGTTTTTTTTTGTGGAAAATTTTCGTTACGCAGTGGCGAAACTAAAACGCAGTAGTTAATATAAAACACAAAAATACCAAATCGGGTTTTTCATGTTATATTTAAAGTTGTCAGTTGGAAATATTTTGAATTTGGTGCCAATTAGTCGTGCCGATTTGCTGACCCAGAATCTATTACAGAATTCCACATAGTTGTATAATAATAATAATCATTTAAAGAAAAACACAAAATACACACGTTGTATATACTCAACCTAAGTATTATTCATATCACAAGCGTATCTCACGCTTGTGTTATGGATAATATTTACAACGGACCACTGGAGCCTGATCCCAGACACTCCAAACTATAATCATTAAGGGAAAGTTTGTTTATTAAGTTTCCCATGCCAGGAATCAAACCCGAAACCATTGCGCGTAGTGAGGCATGCCGATAAAAGCTTTACCCACTCAACAGCGGTCAACAAATTAGCCTTTTTTTAAAAGAATATTTGAAATAGTGTCATATTATTGTATTGCTTTTCTAGTTCCAGAACGGATTTACATCGTGCATGTTTACGACCGCGATTTTTCCCGTTCCACTTCTTTGCGGACGTTACAATCATAAACTATCGGCTACGTTCCATTAGGGACTCACAACGACCACGTTCACGACCGCGATTTTTCCCATTCCACTTGCTAGCCGGCGTTAGAATCGTAAACCCAAGTGGAACTGTTATTCGACCCACCTCTTGACGTGAATCGTTGTGAGCGCTGTGTGATTGAAAATGATGACGTCATTAGTGGCGTTTTCGCCACGACCATAACGACCGCGGTCGTCTTGTGGAACGGCTAACGGAACGTTTTCGGCGTTATGAGGTACTAAAGGAACGAGTCCCTAGTAATCCCTCACAAACCATTTTTAGTCTTCTTAGATACCTTTAAAATTATATATAGGTTTTCTTTCAATGGCTTTCATCTTTAAAAAAAATAAAACATTTAACAGAGTTATCACATTCCTATGCCTTAACGACCGTTCATTCGCTATATTATCGGTTAAAATTTGATATAAATAAGCTCCATTGAAGTAATGTCATAATTCAACCAATGATAGTGAGGCAGGTAGGATATAATGTAGGAACCGGCCTTAAAGGGCCCATAAACGATCATGCAGTACAGACTTGCAGTGGGCGGAGCGTGCATGACTCAGGAGGCTTTCTACTCGATGTTGCAGGTCGCAAAACAGACTCCAACTTTCAAATTTCTGCATTTCGTGGTGGACTGCTAGGCGGCCTGTAATGCAGGATTATGAATGTGCTCCGTAAAACAAACCATTTTGGCAATAATAACTTTTAAATCTTTATGACTTAGATATAAGCCTTTTGACTATTGTACAATCAAAATTGCCAGCATTAATAGTTTTTCGGAAATTATTTTAAATTTCTTATCATTATAAGAACAGACTGAATTCTGTTATTAAAAACTGCTAGGAGTTTTTGACGGGAACTGAAAGGAGATGTTGTGCTGTGCAGTTTTATTAATTATTATATTTACGCTTTTATTAGCTTCATACGTATGTTAGTAACGGAATCTTTCAAGTTAAATTTGATCGACTTCCCGGTTTCCGATTGAGCTGAAATTTTGCACGTATGTGTATATCGCGTGACAATGCAATAATATGGTACCATGGAGCTGATCTGATGATGGAGTCGGAAGGTGGCCATAGGAATTTCTGTACTAAACAAGATAGACCCGTTGTGTTTGGGCTTGTTTTACTTGTCTTGGCTAGCACTCTGCTGCTACATGATATGCAGGATATCAAAAGCTTGTATTTAAAAACCTTTTTAAAACAGCTTATTTTTACATAACGTTCCATTTTATCATAAGAGTGTATTTAATTCTTTTTTCAAAGTTTCCACGGAGAAGGGAATTAAATAATTAAATAATTACTAAAAATAAATGACAGTTAAAAAAATACTAAAAAACATATGCTTTTATAGTAAATCCAACTAAAAAACAGAAAATAATTTTTAATAAATTTGAATTAAAACTAGTGTAAGAAAAAAATGATTTTATTGAAAAAAAAGCGTGGGGTGCATGGTATCAATAGTTATAAATATTTTATGAACAGATATAAGTAGAAGGGTTATTTTGATAATATCCTGAAAAGGTTATTTTGATAATATCCACTATTTTGAATTCAAATTTATTTTCTGTTTTTTAGTTGGATTTTCTATAAAAGCGTATATTTTAGTTTTTTTTTCACTATATTTTTTTTCTAAAAATGTGTAAAATTACTCTAAATTGAACAATAGTTGTAGGATATTGATAGTTTTTGAGTAGTAATTATATGTTTTGTGAGAAAGCTGAACTGTAAAGTCAAATGTGGCCTTTTGAGTTGTCACAAGAACTCCGTTGAATGGCACTAGCTGATAATCTACAGTTCAGCTATGCTACACATAGGTTTTAGAAAATGAAGAAACTACATTGAATCTAAGATCTGGCTTAAAGGCCTAGCAGCTAAGCCATAAAATAAATAAAAACTGCTAAGAGCGCATCAGTACCCAACAAGAGAAGAATTTTGTAGAGATGATGAACAGTGTTCATAGTTTTTGTCATACTAATAATACCGTAACAGAACTTAAGGTTGCCCCAGACCAGAGGGTGATCATGGTGATCTGGGAACAGCATCTAAAACACCACAGCGTGGGGCTCGCCATCAATGAGACGGTGAGGCCATCCTGTGTAATTTAATCAAAACGAACGGCACCCTGATGTACTGGTTGATAGACGGCCTTTCAGGGCATGATTGCTTTGGGAGGTACCTATGTCGATTAGGCTGTGAGCCCACTTCAATTTGCCAGCACTACGAAGCTGGCGATAAGGATACAGCGCTGCACACCGTCTAGGTGTGCCCTACTTAGGCAGAGCAGCGCGGAGACTTCGTCGTTATTATTAGATGTGATCTCTCACTCCTGACCGTGGTTCGCACTATGATTGGGAACTTCTTCCGATGGGACGCCGTCTTCTTCTTCTGCGAGCGAGTAATGCTTATCAAGGAAGAGGTAGAGCGGGAGTGTGAGCGTACCAGCCTGCTCCGCTCCCTCCAACAGAGGCCGCGTCGGCACCGGAGAGCTTGCCTAGACTTTGAGCCACCGTGGGTGGGTGGCACGGTTGCGTCCTTAGCGAAGGTTTCTCACCCGCCGTTATGTCGTCGACTCAGGGGCCCGCCGTGGAGCATATTACACACCAGCCCACGCTATAAAGTGACCTATGTAGACCACGGGGGCATAGTTCCCTAGATAGTGAAAGAGGAGGAAAATCTATTGCCTGCCCGGGCCATCGCTTGCAGGGGCCCACAGAGGAGCTTCACCATGTACCTGTGGCTTTGACATAGGGGTGAAGGATGGAACACCAAGGGATTTAGTGGGTATCCCCGATTTGGGTAGCAATGACAGCAATAGCTAGCCGTGCTAGTACTACTCCAACGTGGATTTGCCAAGTTGGAGTAGTACTAGCACTGCCCGTACGCGTTACGGCGCCACTCTCTCTGGCTTTCCTTTCTCACAAGCATACGGCAGCGGTAGCCGGGCTCCTCCTCTCTTACTCTAATCCACAGCGTTAGCCGTATTTCAGTAATTAGATTAAATAATAATACTAATAATCTACATACACAAAATTCTAATGTACATATTCAAGAATTATAACTAAAAATAAAATATATTTTATAATCAATAAAAGATTTTATTAATAAATAACCTTTCCTTACATTATCATATTAATATAGATAAAATTTAAGTAATAACCTAAGCTTTTCTCAAGTTAAACAAATTCAGTATTAAATAATTCAACTTAGATTAATTTGAGTTATCACTTCTGTCGGGCGAGTCGAGAAGTACACGTTTTTTATTTATTTAGCTTATTTTTGAGGTTCATTCCTTGTTCTCTCCAAATTTTTGCTTGAATAACCTTCAATAAATTTATTAGTAGTGATTTAAACACTTAATACGTTTATATTATTTATGTCATATATATTATATCTATTATGAAACTTGTATACAAATAAAACTATTACTACAGTAACTTGTGACTGGAAATTTAAATACAAAATGTAGTAAATAACTTGACCAGTACTGGTATATATTTTTTTTATTGAGTTTAGTATCTTTAAAGTACACAAACGTGATATGAAGACGACAAACTAGAATTATGCGTCATAATTTTTATTCAGCAGCTGGTCCCGAATGATTTCTAATTTAATGAATTACAATAATGTTTAATGTATACTTAATTGGAGATAATTTAATGGCCCTTGAATAATATTATTATAGAATAAAGTCTATATTTATTCAAAAACTGGTAACCCTCATTAGATTTGTTTTCGACATTTTGAAGTGAAGTTGGTAATTCTGAGAATTAGCAATCCGAAGTTTTCTTTCTATTTATGTAAGTACTTACGCCGTATGCGTAATAATTTTCTTTAGTCCGCTATTTTCTGGGGTTCAAATCTTGACGTGTCCTCTAGTATCTCGGCAAAAAATGTAATTGGTTTTTAGATAAATAAATGCGAAGTGTACGCAGTGAACGTCTTCAGTTAGCAAGTTGTGTGTCATCGTGCAGGGACTCTCGGTGCGCCATTTACTTAGTCAGATAAAAAACATTAAAGAATGCGCCGAACCTTTCGGACAGTTTAGTTGGAACCCGTGCTTGAGTTCGTAATGGATTGACAATTAAGACATTGAAGCAGTTATGGCATTACTGTGGTCGGAAATCTCGAGAAAGAAGAATGGTTCGCGGACCAAAAGCAGTTTTGTTATTTGGATGTGGTGTACAATAATATTATTATGTTTATTTAGTTTACCGTGTGGTTGCTCAGGATGTCAAGGTGTAGAATACAAGGACGATGTTTTATGGTTATATCCAGAAGGCACAGTAACAGTGCGGTACGGTGATCCAGTGGAGTTACTTTGTGTCTCAGAAGATTCGAATACTTCGAAATTCGCCCTGGGTGGCAAAACAATACCCTCTGAAATTGTCAATGCAACAACAAGAAGGTTGTATATTGAAAAGCCCGAGAAAGGTATGCATACATATTACTGTTATTACAAAAAGAAAAGATGCACTAGCCGGGTGTTAATAGATTCACCACCTAGTGATGTAAAAGATTTTGCATGTATTTCAAAAAATATTGAGGTATTAAACTGTACTTGGACTTCATCACAGTTACATAGTTTGACTAATTACACACTAAATTATGCATTTCATGGACTACCAGTGCGTGCATGTCTTGCAAATTTAACAGACAGCAAATTGAGGCACTGTGTTTTTGATACTCAAAGCACTCCTAGATATTTACAGATGGAAGACAAATATTCCTTTCACTTACATGGATGTAATATTTTTGGATGCAATGAACAATACTTTGTAATAGATCATTTTGCTATTGTAAAGCCTGATCCACCTATAGGCTTAAAAATATTGACCACCGACCCCCACAGTATTTCACTAAGATGGAGTGTCCCTAATAACATTGCACATTTCTTGTCCTGTGGTGTGGAACACAAAATAGAATATCAGATTGCCAAAATAGACAACACATCATATTTTCGCAGAGTAAACTCATCAAGCTTGCCAGCTAATAATAAGACATATAATTTTCAATTAACAGATCTGCCTTATGCTCACATGCGATATGAAGTTAGAATTTACATCCGGCCTACAGTGGCAACAAGTGATAAATTTTGGTCTGATTTTGCATACATTGTGTTTTATACTGATAGTGAAAGACCCCAAAACCCCCCCGATACTGTTACAGGGGCATTTGATCAAACTTCTTTTGAAGGAAAAAGAAGGGTATATATTTATTGGAAACAACTTGAGGAGTATGAAGAAGCTGGGCCTAATTTTGGATATAATGTGTCAGTTATGCAAAAGGGCAGAAATCTCCAAACACTGCAGCCATATAAAAATACAAGTATGAGTTATGTTATTCTTGAAGAGGCCTCCCTTGATGCCTTAGATGTGTTTATTTGGTCCTTAAATGGCATTGGGTCATCAATCAATAGTAGTCATTTGTATATTCCAAGTAAAAGAGATACTGAATCTTTAAAAGTAACCGATTTTACTAAGGTTGCTAATGTAAATGGTACATATGAATTGTCATGGTTTGGAATAAAAAACATAGATAACTATACATTGTTCTGGTGTCAGCACAATTCAACCAAAGTCTGCACTGGGCGAATGAACTTTACAGTGCTAAATCCGAATAAAACCAAATATGTGATTGAACTACCAAACAACAACAGATATCAATTTGCTATATCAGCTAATAATGGCTCAATGACTAGTGGAATGGTTTGGGCAAGTTGTGATATTTCCAGAGATAGCAATTCAGTCTATGTTATCCCTGTTAAGCTAGATCATGATATCCCTGGAAAGTCTTATGTAAAACTTACATGGAAAATGTCTTGCACTTTGCCAGAAGATGCTATTACAGGCTATCGCATATCTTACTGTCCTGCTTTTGAAACAAGTAATTCCTGTGATAGATCTCAAGAAATAAAAAGGGTATCAACAAAATATCCAAAACAAACAGAAATGAATATAACAAGCCTAGAACCTTACACAACTTACCTATTTACATTAGAAATGAATACCACTAAGGGTCTTAAACCTATTGAAAATGCATCAACTAGTGTCACAACAATAGAAGATACTCCTACAAGTCCCATTAATGTTGCAATAACAGATATTAAAAATGACTCTTTAGTCATATCTTGGGATCCACCATTACATTCTAATGGTATAATAGGAAAATATGTTATTAGTAACTATAGTGATGAAATTTATGTTCTACCAGTTTCTAGAGACAAAACTGCCTCAAGAATACAGGTGAATTTGACTGGTCTCCAAGCATTTACTAATAATTCTTTTACTGTTCAAGCCTGCAATGCAGCAATAAGAAGTTGTTCAAAAATCGAACCTAATGATGGAATTTTTGTTAGAACACCTATAGGTCCTCCACATACAATGAAGGCACCAGCAATAAAAAATAATCCTGATAAAATAGCCTGGGAGCAACCAGAACCATCATGGAAGACAGTAGATCTTTATCAAATAAGAATTATAAAAGATGATAGTAATCCTGAAATTATTAATGTTAGTAGCAATTATTTATCATATGCTGTATCCTACTGTATAGGTGTCACTGGAGCAGAAACGTATCAAATAAGAGCTATAAATTATGATGAAGATGACAATCATGGTGCTCTAGCTTACAGTCCATCAGTTATACTACCCAAGAGATATGACAAAGATATTGGTCATCGTATAGAATACCCTGGACAGTGGAGTGAACCCAGCACTGTAGCTTGTAGAGGAAGAGATGGACTTACTGTTACATTCATACTAATGTCTATATTTGCACTCATTGGGATACTGTATGGTTCAATAAAATATTACAAGCGTTACAGAAAAATGGAAGATATAAAGCCAGTACTGCCTAGTGGACTTGGTATTCCAGAAAAAGATAATTCGAAATATGCTTTTAGTGGTTGGAACCCAACAACTAAAGATGACAAACCATCCTCTGATGAGATGTTATTATTACCTAATAGTAGAACTACTGTATCCTGTCCTGAGACTAAACAAAAGGAAAATGATAACTGTGGATCAAGTGATCACACTGATAGTACTGCTTTGTCTGACGGCTCAAGAGGTCCAATTGACAGACAGGTTTCCTCCTCCGATGATGGTTCTGGTTCATCCTTGCATTTGGAGGTAGAAACAGTGAGAGTGGATGACAATAATGCAACTCAAGATGAAGATTCATGTAATTCCGATACTGAGATGTCTAGAGAAAATTCTCCCTATTTCAATGATAGAACATTAAAAAAAAATCCTACAAGTGGATATGTACAAAATATTATAAATAATATAGGCAATACAGGATATGTACAATCAGCACAAGAAGCTGTGAAGAATCCACCTATAAACTTGCCAGCCCCGCAACCTGCGGGATCTAGTTATGTGATGGCCTCACTTCCGCCACCGATTTTCACTACTGGAGTAGCACCTCCTACAATTGCTACACACTCTCCTCCATCTTCAGGATATATTCGTCCTGAAGAGGCTCAAGCGAGATCTGGGCTAAGTTTCCCAATGCTTGGACCTTCTCCGACAAAATTATTTGGCCCAGAAAGTTTGCCGACTTTGCCTACCTTGCCATCAACAAAACATGCCGCTGATAGCAGTTACATTCAGCTCCAATCTTTGGATGCATTGCCTAGTCAGAAGCAAACAATACGAAATCATGTGCCATTAAAAACACCTGTGTCTAGGGGATATGTGAGTCCAGGGGACGCGGTGATAAATAAGCATCTTAATATTCTATCTGCTAATCAACTAGTTGAAGAGCCAGCTATTTTAGATCCTACTATGTCCCCTGATGCATACTGCCGCTTTTCATGGAGTACTGACCCCACTAATGACAATTTGCACTCCTTACTTGCTGATTCGACTAGAATAAATACATCAAAGAATTGAGCTCTGTATTGTGTAAAGTTTCAAGTGATATGCCATAACATAAGTTTATTAGTAATTTAATTGTAAATAATGAACTTTAGGAGCTTTATGAAGTGCTATAAATATTTCGGACATAATATACTTTCACACAAGAATGTGGATGTGCCCTCTAGTGATAATTCTTGTGCCTTAATAATTTATTTTAGGTGATCTTAGGAAGCTTAGTAGGTAAGATTTTGTGTTTAATGTTTGCATTTTTTTTTTGTTTATGCCTCTTAAAACAGTTGATATTTCTAGTCACATTTTATATATATATTGTTACAGAATTTAAATTGCATATTTAAGGACTAGTAATGGAAGGAATCTATAAAGTCAACTTGATTCCAAGTGACCTGAGTACAGAGGAGATGATACTTCAGATTGCTGACACTTTAGATAATCTCAATGGAATAGTCGACGACGTTTACTCTCGGCTTACGCGCAGAATCAAGCAGAACATGGACAAAACAGCAAAACTCAATGAAAAAATCGAAATTTCTAAATTAAAAGTGGAGAAATTGACAGGAATGCAGAAAGCGATTAAAGTTTTTTCTAGCGCAAAATACCCGCCATCAATTACACATGAACATTATCAATCTGTCTTTGATTTAGATGGTTATGCACACCAACCTCATAAAGTTGTCCTTAGTGGGCGAAACCAGGGCTATTCCAATGATAAGGGAATTCAGGTATGTGTTTCATTGTATCCTTAAAGGCATTAACTACATATCTATTTTCTATGCATTTAAGTTGAATATTTTCATGATGAAACACCCAAATAATTCTAATAATCAAATCAAACTTGGGCACAGCTAAACTAGATGACGAATTAATTAAAGTGTAGTTTTTAAATTAATATTTTATTATTAACACTGTAGTGCTGACCACTACAGTGTTAAGCATAAAATATTACAACTTAAATTTTTTGTAAAAATATTGATCATTTAAAGTAATTTCTCTGTATGCCGTAATTATTTTCTCCATACTCCTTTTTTTTCTGAATGGAAGAGAAAAATTTTGAAATAATAGAAATTCGATAGTTTTTAATGTTTTTATACAATTGTAAGCCTAATTAAAATTCATAAGAAATCTTTATTATTAAATCTTTTAATGCCATACTATCATTCCTATAGGAGAAACTTCATTTCTACCATGTGAAAGTAGCAGAACCAAATAATCCCAGACTAAAAGATGATTATAATTTGGATTCTATAATCAATAATTTGGAGACTGTTGGTGAACTCTTGGTCTTTAACACTGATGAGAGCCCTTACTTTGAAACATCGGCCAAGACCAGTTATGTGCCAATTATAACTCCCAAAGAAGAAAATAAAAGCCTTCTGGACGCAGCGCCTTCGTCGATCGTGAAAAGGGATGTGTTGAAGAGGGAAGCAGACGAGTATTTGTACGCACCAGGCATGGGAATGGTGAGTATTTAGTTCGATCAAACTAAAATCTTATCGAATATATGTATGTACTGATTTCTGATTGCCGCTAAATATAGATATATTAATAGTACGCTATTATATTCAATTATATTTGACCTTTCATTGATTGGTAATTATATAAACTCTTAAAGTGTATAGAAGTTTATCTTTAGCGATCTATCAGGGTGCAGTGGATGATTAGTTATTTATTATAACGAAAGGATAAATTGTTATAACGTGATAATTCTAGTATATTAGCAATATAATCCTGACCTAGTCAAACTCATAAAACAAGACTATTAATTCATCAGCCCACATAGAAGAATATACCGTACTTTTGACCAGACCCATTTATTCTTATGTATTTCGATGCACTGAATCCGAATCTGGGGATTAGTTTGTTCCATACACCCTTAAAATGTAGAGGGTGTATGGACTTAACTGACCCCAGATTCAGATTCAGCGCATCGAAATACACAAGAGTAGATGGTTTAAAGTATAGATCACTTTTTTTGTGGGCCATTGTTATTATCTCATTTTTTATTGCCTAAAGCCGGCATACAAACAGGATTCCCAACTGATAGAAAATGGTTACTGTTGCCTTGGTTGTAGAGAACAGTATATAATACCAGCTTTCAAGATGGGAAAGAGAAGGTTGAATAGGCGGGGTAGGATAGAGAGGATAGGATAAGTATAAGGGAAAAGTGGGCGAAACACAATTACCTCAAGGTAGACTACTTGACGCCAGTATTCTGTAAGAGCGTTTTATCATACAATTTGAACCGGCCCAGCGGACTGTGATAAAGATGATTAATCCAGCATGGCTCTACCACGTCCTAGTTTAAATTCAAAATAACACGTACTATTTCGCTCTTTTATATAGCCGCAGACAGTATGATGGATTTAATAATTGTGCACTTTCAGGCCATCTTATTATCTCGTGGATATTAATTTTCGTGATAGATTTCCAATTAAGAATAGTACGTGTCCATAGGTACCGGAACTGGAGATGCCTTTAGACTTACCACATTTGCCGGGCATAGCAGGAGACGTGCAATTCTCGATTACAACTGAGGGCTCGATCGCTCCATCGGTGATGACGTCGCCAGTAGCGCCGATGGCCGATCTTGAATTACCCGACTTGAAGGAGCTGCCCGACTTGAAGGAATTGCCTGAGATACAGGCGCCTGAGCCTGAAATGTCTGTGCCTGATATGCCTGATGCACCTCCGCCTGTGCCTGTGAGTGTGCAGGCTTTGCCGCCCCCTCCGCCTCCACCCCCGCCGCCTCCGCCGCCGATGACGTCAGCGACTTTAAAAGACACCAGACGGTGAGTCCAATTTATATTACAATACACAACCACGTGACCATTTTCATTCCCTTCTGTTGAAATATGTCGTGTTTCATGAGTTTTAGTTTTAGAATTAATTAATCTTCAAGTATAAGCCTCAATATTACTGTTTACTAATTTACAAACTAACTAGGATATGCCCGCGACTTTGTCCACGCTTGACTTGAAATTCCCGCGGGATTTCCAGGACACAAAATACCGCAGCTACCGTTTTAGTGAAAACTATCGGAACAAGCTAATTTGTACGCACCCGAACAACTAAAAACCGCTCACGGTAAAATTCCCGCGGGGTTCCTGGGATAAAAAATATCACAAATTTTATTAAATTAAATTTGCTATCGATTAGTAAAAATTTCACATTGAAAAACATTTTTTTTAATCGGGCCTTTTTAAATAATTCCCAGAAAAATGCCCGCGAGATTCCAAGGATAAAATGCAACGCAGAGTTTAAGTATAAGAATTAATTGTCGATTAGTGAAAACCGCATCGAAATCGTCCCAGTGGTTTTTACGTGAATCCGATCAAACAGACAAACGGACAAGAAATCTAAAAAACAATGCATCTTGTTCTCCGTCGTTTATATAGACTATTCCAGTTATTTTTTTATTTAATAGCTTCGACGCGGCAGGTTTAGAATTTTATAATATTGTAGATGTACTAGTGCTAATTTAGTAACTACTGACTCTTGTTCTTCTTATACTAAACTAGCTGTGCCCGCGACGTCGTCCGCGTGGAATTTGATTTCAAAACCCTCCGATTTTGAAACATTCTTCATTGGTGCTCCGCTCCTATTGGTCTTAACGTGATGATATATAGCCTATAGCCTTCCTCGATAAATGGGCTATCCAACACTGAAAGAATTTTTCAAATCAGACCAGTAGTTCCTGAGATTAGCGCGTTTAATCAAACAATATTAGTATATTTGGCTACAACACTAATACTTACATTTTAAATATCCCGATATCTTTTGAATGAAACTTCCGAATTGAATAATTCAAAAAGTTCTAGAAAGGTATTGAATTCGTCTTGAATATGGAGTAATCTATTTTGATAAGGATTAATATCAAGGTACAAAATAAAGAATTTCTGGAGCGACGGCATTTTAATTATTTAAAAAAATAAAAGAAAACACTTATTGTGAGCTAACTACAATAGTTAGACATATGGTTACGCGATAATTTTTGTAGACAATTATATGTTCTGCAAAGTGGTAGTACATTGTTTTGTTCTATAATCAATAGTTTTCGCAGCGCACGCCGTGTAAGGATTTTTTCGGGTCATTTTTTTACACTTTGCGTTACATTATTGGACTTTTAGTAAGGATTCCTATTTTTTTTGAAAATATAATATAGCCTATAGCCTTCCTCGATAAATGTACTATTCAACACTGAAATAATTTTTCAAATCGGACCAGCGGTTCCTGAGATTAGCGCGTTTAAACAAACAAACAAATAAACTCTTCAGCTTTGTAATATTAGTATAGATAAAATACAAAAATAGAATATCCAAAATACAAAAATAGAATATCCAAAATACAAAAATATTCTGGAAGAAATGGATGGGCGATAAGACCGCGCATTGTACTTGAATTTTAATGTTTTTGTAGCTTTTTTATGGAATAAAGTCTATTCGTTTATAATAAACGCATATACGTTACTGGTGAAAAATTGTCAGATCTCAAATATTTCGTAGGGAATGTAATGTTGATGTGTATATGTCTAATCAAGCTCTACCTTTAATTTTAGAATCTATTAAGTTAATAAGTAGGTTGGGTAGGCCTTAATGGGTCGGGCCTGAATATTCACAACGCTAATGGACGGAAGCCTTTCTGTTTCCCTTTACTGGCCAGGTGTTTTTATAGCGCTCTTTAATTCTGTGTTGTCGTCACTGATATTTCCCAATGAACAAGTTTTTCTATGTTAGATGTCATATAAAATCAAACAGCCCATAAACCTCCTACTTCTCTGGGCCCGACTTTTCTAAGGCAGATTAGGAGGTGCACTTTGCATTTTCTGAGAATATTTACTATAGCAATATATATTTTTTTGATACCATCGGAAAGTAGAGATATCAACGAACAACGAACAAAAAGCCCCCCGACGTTTTTTAAAAAAGCTGCTATTTTGACGCGAGAATTTTCGATTAAAAATTCGGGTGCTTTTTCTATATTAAGTCAAAATAAGGTGAAAAAATAAATATTTTAAATCAAAAAAATTACAGTGTGTTTGGGACATAAAAAGGTAAGGTTCCACCAAATATCGTGAATTGTTTATATTTTGGTAAAAGATAAATATAAAAAACCAAAAACTTGGTTATTTGAATTTTTCACATAATGTTTGAGGTTATGTGAAAAGAGTGTAAATACATAAGTTGTAGATCTTTTTATTACCTACAACTTTGCTATTTAGATTTTTTCCATAGGACTTGTAGTTTTGACGGAAATCGAGATAAACCTTTTTTTTATTTACCCTTAAAAACTCATCTCCTTCCGCTTCACGACCTCATATCGCCATGTAAATTATTTTTCCTTTCATTTTTGTTATATTCTCTTCTTTTTCCAATGGGTTTCATCGTACTATTATTTTTTTTGGTTTAAAAAATTATCGACCCTGGCCTATTAATATCGGTTCTCGACACTAGTTATCAGCGACTGACAGATTTACCATAAGTTATACATTCTTAATATTTGTTGTTCTTGCATTACATATATGCGTAGATAGTTGGTTTAGAAAAATATGAGTTTTATTTTTTAAAGTAGTCTCACAATATTTTATCAACATTCTTATCATAATAATGACGTGAGGAAGTTTTAGTAAGAAATATTTGCTTTGGAGAATTGACCTCTCACGTATTATCATGTCTTGTATTGGCTTAATTTTTTGTCATTAAGGGTCGTTTACGCCATCACAATTTATACCCGAGCAGAGTTTAGCCTGCGGCTGCGACGCGGGACAAACATTGGTGCGTATGTCTTGTTAAAGAGTAGGTGTTTTTTTATGTTAGTGCTATTTGCCCCCGGAAGATTCACTTCATTTTATATCGCAAACTATCCCATCTCCCGGCATGAAAAGTATTGATGTCTATTTTCGGTATTAAAACTACATTTAAATAAAATTACAGCAATATCGATTCAGTACCTCTAGCAGTTTTTTCGCGAAAGCTCAACAGACAGACAGATTGTGTTATTATCACATTTTTTTATAGATGATAAATGTTGATATCTATTAACTTGAGAAACGATTGGTCTCCTATACAAACTTTCATCTCCTATTTCAACCCGTTCTATTTTTTTTATCAATCCCCCTCGATCTATCTGTAAACTACATTAATGACAAAAATGTCCAAAATGACCAAAATGGGTAAAATGAGCAAAAAAATTAAAATGGCAAATCACAAAAAAACCTATCCTTTTCTGGGATAATAACCTTTACATAAATCTATTCCATTCATTATCCGGGATAAAAAGTACCCTATGTTCGTCCTTGGCATCGTATATACATATATATATGTATCGAAATTTGATGCCCAACCGGGTCAATACACAATAATAACAATAGTGTCGTCACCAGCGTCGTGAATAGATCGCACATTGCAAATAACAAAGCCACAAACCACTATTTCATTCACGGTCTTTACAATATAAAAATGACACTGAGATTATTTATAGGCATAGCGGATAACTCAATCCATACTCACAAAATGGTTTTTATTTGTTTTTGACCTCTTCGCTCCACACGGAAGAGATTCCATAATGTATTAGCCGCCATTCTTTTTAATCAAAAGGTCATAAAAGTAATATACGTCTAAAATTATTTTCGTTAAATAGTAATCGTCGGCTGAAAACGCTTGATTTTACTTATAAAACATATCTCTCAACATTTTCACTTTTTTTAGCAATCAGTATTTTACGAAATAATTAAATCCCAAAAATTAACTTCCGGCGATGTTTCTTACTTCAAAAATCACACATTACATTTTTTAAGTTTTATCAAATAGTTCTTGCTTACTATTTCTGACATGAATTTAGAAGCAGTTCTATTAATCCCCAAGCTAAGCACATTACGCTTCTGTTATGGGTGATATGATGATAACGGACCTCTCTGGGGCCGATCCCAGACACCCAAACCATAGTAACTAGCAGAAAGTTCGTTTTGGAAATTTACCATGCCAGGAATTGAACCCGGAGCCTCTGCGTTCCAGATAGTTCGGCCGGCTAAGACTTAGCCCGCTCAACAACAGAGACCGTAATATATATTAATTATTAAGTTAAAATGTCAGGAGCCTTAAGAACAGACGAGCGTGCATGACAAGAGTTATGAATGTCAAAGAAGCAAGTGAGGTGCGTAAGAATAAGCCTGAATGGCGCTCTGTTGTTCGTGCCTACCCCGCAAGGGAACTGGCGTGAAGTTATGTATGTATGTATTAAATTAAAATATTGTTGGTACCTTAAAAATCAAGTGTAGTGTTGATGTCGACGCCCATTTTATCGAATTGTGGATAAAATGTGTTAAAATAATTTCAGATACATACATACTACATTATTTGTAATAATTATTATTATGTAAATTGTATATTAATTTTTATTTTGACATTATTAAGTGAGCTACGAATGTGGCAGAATACAGTGATATTATAAATTATTACATGGACGTCATATTTAAACCTCTATCTATACACAATATATATTACTTTGATACATACATATTCCCACGCCTGTTTCCCTTGGGGGTAGGCAGAAATATCTCCACTTGCGACGATCCTGACAAACTTTCGCTTCGTATACTTTCATTAATCTCTTCATACATGCATATTTATTTGAGGTGTTTTTTATCTAACCTTTCTAATTTTAGATATAGGTAAATAACACTAAACATGTTATTTCGTTTTGTTTTATTAATTTTTCATAATTACATTATATTAGAACAGCCGTAATAGTTTTGGTTTACATAACCTTGTTTCTCGCCAGAAGCATAGATTTACATCAAAAAAAGTCTTTTTGGGCTTAAACTCGCCTTTGCACATCGCCATTGTTTTAGTTTTATTTAAACTGTTTTGTGTACATTATAGAATTAAAAATAATTACATAAAAAGATAAAAAACACTTATTGCAGTTAATGCATGCACTAGAATTGATTTATAAAAAAAGATACGATAATTAGCTTAGTATTATAAATCGCTTAAGACCTAGAAATATGTTTTCATAAATAAATAATATTGATTTTCAGTACGTTAAGGTGGTATTTGTGTTAAGGCGAGAATGGTAAATCTAATAAAAAAACAAAATGTGCTTGTTAAAATTCTGTATTCCAATTATTTCTCGAGTTCTTTAGATCAAGTTAATACATTCTTAATTTGGTTTTTTTTCGCTCTACATATTTATTTTAACATACCTTGAATTGTTTGATATTTGTGAAGCTCGTCGATATAATCCCTTAATTACCTGTTTGCTATATAAAAACTGGCAAGATTGTTTGGTTGTTTGGTTGGGTGCAACAACACGCTTAGTGCGTGGTTCCATTGTCTGATACGTGACGACATTATATCGGTGTCGATATAAAACCATCAAGTTTAGGGATTTTTTTATAAATGAACTAACACAGAACTATTAGTTACTTGAAAAGATCGAGCTCACATGTGGATGGATGTGGATTGGAAAATAAGTTTCCAATATGCTTACATTACTTAAAAAATTTAAATTGAAAAAATTCGAAAACAATGTGTATATAAAAGAGCACGGTTTAAGTGCCTTGCTATCAACATACTTTTAAAGTACAAGGTAGAAAATAAGTTTAATTACTGCTTAAACAATAACCTTATGTGACTCGTTAAAGTCATAACGTCCTCACTTTTCTCATTCGTACAAAGTGTTTTCGCATTTTGTAACATGATAAAAAGTGTCTCGGTTGATATGACTACCAATTACCCTATTCATGTTTGAGATGCGTAAATACTATTCTTATGTCAAGTAGTCTTACTTTTACGTGCTGATAATTTATAAAAGAGCTCGTTAAATTATCATGACACACCGTAGCGCTAAGCGCTATCACAGTTGCGCTGTGCTGATGCGGCTTAGCCGTTAAACATACTGCAGCAAGCTGAAATTTCCGGTACGCAACAACCATAATATTTTCCGATATCCCACCACTCATCTGAACAAGACGATAGTTGCCAAGGTTCTGTAACTTATTGTACATATATTTTGGCTTACTACTGATTAAAATTTGGCATAAACGCCACAAAAGTAAAAGTAATGTTAGTTTTCTACCAATAGTAAGTTAATAAGGGGAATGAAAAGTAAAATAAGAAACACGACAAGTGACAATAATCTTCTGCACCATGGTTACGGAACCATGCCGTGATCATGTGGTCACGTCCAGATTCATTCATAAAGTTAGACACTCCGACAATGGAGACTCTTTAACATCCGATAAATCGGTACGCCTCGTGTAATGGTAAAACACCCTAATTAGTATTGTGCATCAAAAACATTCAATTAAAATACATAGCAAACATAACACATTTTTTAGGTGGCTAGATAAGATTTTTATGAATAGTTAAATGGTTTTATTATATCTGCTGGAGTAAAAAATAGTGTTTTAATCAGGGGCACTCCATTAAAGGAGCCTTTGATTATATCATCGTTAATTAGCGCAAATATTTTGTCTAGGCTCTGGTTAATTATTCAATTTAGGTTGCAATGACATTCTTAATTTTTTTTATTGTCGTTCTTAGTACATAACTGCGCTGGTATTTGTTGGATAGAAATTTTCTTATCTGGTTAAAACAGGAATTAATGTATCACGATGGTGCAGCCGATTAACGATTGAATATGAACTATCCGAAATTCTTAGTTAATTTTCAACCAATAGTAAGGCCAATGAATGAGTAGTAAAATATAGAATAGAAACCGGGCCTCAAGCCGATATTATACGGTTCACTTATGGCTTATAAATTTGGATGAATTAACCAAAATAATCCATATAAACAAACTTGAAGCATCCATTGTCATTAAATACCATCTTGTCAAAAATCAAATCTGTAAATTTCCCAAAAAACCATGCCAGTGCGAGTCATGATCCATTTGACTGAGAGATAATCAAATATCTGTATTCTCCAAAATTCACATTGAATCAGTCTCGGTCAAATCATGACTGATTCAATATTGAACCGAGATGGCTTACAGACTACTAAAACTGTCAAAGGTTACGATTGCAAATTGATTCGATTGTCAATTTGAGTTATAGACTTGGGATCCAGTTATGCATCCTTTAATCCAATTGATTCAGCTTACTTGATCCGTCTAATGTCAATATAATACTCCGGAAAAAACCCTATCATTCCAAGTTCAAGTCTTTCTCGGTCCAAGAAATACAATTAACATGCTGCGGTTTGCCACTGATATGCATGATTCTGTTAACATTGTATATTTGAATGGTAAGCAGGCTCCAGCAGTAAAAGGAGGTGCTTTTATGAATTTCCTAGAAAAATGTAAATTGGTACCATTTCCACGCGTCGGGATCAGAGTTATGGGTCATATGTACCCTGTTTACTTCAACAACGGAATATTAAAGAGCTCATGTCACATAAACAAACGTTTAACTGTGTTTTAAATTGTTGCGTAGTAAATTTTTATTTACCCTAGTGTGAGTTCACTTTGGCGGTTGTCGGCGAAGCGCGACGTGTCGAAAATTTGAAAGATTTCAAAGCTCATGGCTGCCAGTAAAATAACGTGTTAACATCAGTTTACTTAAAGATCTTTCTTATGAGCACATTCCTAAGTCGGATAAGTTTGTCCGAACAGGGGCCTAAAGTGGCTGCATTTGGAGAATCGCTTAATGAAATTAACACATGTCTAGGTACACTGATAGTTGTAAGATAACATAAACTTCCATTTTATTTTGATACTTGCCGTATTAATAATACGAAAGCGACTGCTTTAGACCCGCAGATCCGCCCCACATTCAATGTTTATAAGACTCACTGCAATATCGTCCCTAATGGGGAAGATGACAGTCAAATATGACACTTATCATGTTACGGAACAATTATATGAAGAATACATATGTATTTTGACTCTTTCATTAATTTTTGATTGATTGAAAGCTTAGCAAACAAAGAAGTTTAAGGCAGGACAGAAATTCAGCGTCAGCCAAATTGCAGGTGATTTAGACTTTAGATTGAATAATGGTAGACGACAGCCATATCAATTGAGGGTATATATTTATAATATTAATACGGATAACCTTTGACAACTTTCTGTAACATTACGCGCAGTACATGTGTAAATCATATTCTGAAAACGGGTTTACAACTATTCATTCAATAAGAAATCAATGAATATAAACAAAAACGTCACTACGTATAAATTATGCCAATCTATTCTTGGAAACTAAATAGTCCTTCGTTTAGTCTATCTAAAGGAAGAAGCTGTATTATATCATTACATGAATAATACATTATGGTATTATTTTTAGGGTACTCGCACTTTAACCATATAAGATTCATTTGCGCATTGTCTTCCTTCTAAAGATTAAGAGTTGTGGGTTGATTTGGACATTAGTTTTGCTTATAAGGATATATGCAATATTTTATGGGTTTTTTTTAACAATGCATAATTTCGTTTACGCAAACCTATCCGTATTTAGGTTCATTGATTTATTTTGCTTTTAAAATGTCATGTCTAATAAGGTTATTAATGGTAATAAAAGCTGCTAATGGATATGAAAGTTGTGATATCAACTCCAGATGTTGACATTTTGGTTTGGTTTGAAAAGCGTTTTACAGTTTTGAAATTAATTATAAATGGTCCATGCATCAATCAGCTTTAATAGAGTATTTAACTGTTTGTAGTCCTAGAAATGAATGCTTGTTTAGGCACGTTGGGCATTTTTGGCATGAGAAAAAAGCACTGAACTTGCGAGGCCGTCACGTTCAGATGCAGTTTTTTTTAACTACTAACGTGCAGTCCTACGACTGACAGTTTTTTTTTAAATATGTTTTGTCTAATTCCTCTTATGAATATGCCGAATTTCATCATATTATGAGGCATATTCTGAAACAAAACCTGAGATAGATACGTATGAAGTAATAGTAGATTATTACACGAGTAACGAGTAGTACACGAGAGGTGAAAGTGACCTATTTAGGCACGAGATGGTTTGGCGCACGACCGTAGCGACGGCGCTAATAATTTTAGTGCCTAAATAGGCCGTTCGCCTGAGGTTAACAGTCTGCTTTTCATTTCGAATTCATATTCTTCATAGAAAGTAAATAAAAAGTGATTAGTTAAACAAACAACTACTTGTCTAAGAAAAGCAGGCGTTAATTCCGTATCTAAATCTGATGAAACGTCATCACGTACGTCACATGTGAAACGTCAAAATTTTTCTGTGGCATTCTACCACTCAGTATTTTTTTGTCATTGGTGGTAGTAAATATGTAGCTCAAATTTATGTAAATAAAATAATAATTTAGTGAAAAGTAAATTTAAGTGTAAAATAATTTAACAAAATCTTTTTCTTTATTACTATTTATGCCGCGATTTAAGTGGGTGTTAAAGCGCGGCAAAAAAAATTGGAACATGAGTCGCATGTATTATCTATACGCATTGTTTTCTAATTTTTTTGACAGCAGGGAGAATCATTTCCTAAGGACGAAAAGAGCTCTTTTCATCCCTGTGACTACTAACTCCAAGCGTACTTTCATAATATGATGAATGAAAAAGAATTTTTAGCCAGACGTGTTGCTGGGGAGTTTCTCGCTGCTTCTTCTCCTTTAAACAGCGATAACACGTTGCGGTGTACATAGAATACGAAGTAGACTTAATTAACTTATATATAAGAGTGATCTTCGAAAAATGTTCTCCAGTGGAACATAGTTTAAATAAAAACTTGAATTTCAACCGTTATACCGCATTAGTGAATTTCGTCCGAAAACAAATGTATTTAAATGTTTGGTGTATGATAGGTTTTAAAACCTGGCAACATGATCCTAAGACAAAATACACTTACAGTCGGGTTTCTATGTCTTACTATCTATTCTTTTACCCTGTCAATTATATGAAATTGATATTCGTTATATGGAGTTTATGGCAAATTTTAACCAGTAGTTGGCAAATGAATGGATAAGATGTAGAATAATATATTGCGAAAATGCGAAATTACACGTCTTCGCGTCGACTTAGCTACATTCTGTCTCTTGAAATTGCTCCGCGATTTCAAGCGACTTCTCATGAGTTAAGTTTTATGAAGGAAAATTCCTTGCAATTCCGAAAAAGTCCTCTTAATCTCGCATATATCGAGGGCTTCATAACATATAGCCGTATACGCAAAAATGCCATTTTTTTTTGTTGTTTACTAAAAACTATGCATGTTACAATTTAGAAAGTCTTACCAGTATGTTAGTGTACCTAAAAAGAAGGATATTCCAAATTTCAGCCGTGTACGATCAACTAGTTTTGTTCACAATTTTGTCCCTTGTGTAAAACTGCACTTTTGTCTGTACGCCCATTTGTTATGAAGCCTTCGATATTATCATTAGGTGCGACTTTAATCTTTAGTATCCAACGTGGGCGTAGTCGACGACAAACTCGAATCAGATAGATAGATAGATAACACTTTATTGTACACCATTACAGAAAACACAGAAAAACTTATAGCCTAAAAATATTTTAATGTGCACAATGGGCGGTCTTATCGCTAAGAAGCGATTTCTTCCAGACAACTCGTTCCAATCAAAATAATATGTAGTATATAAGCATTTGTATTATTCATTGTAAGGGGGGCCAGCGCACAATAATTATTGTTTACTCATCGTGGTGTGACTTGTCTGCTGGTGTCCCTCAGGGCGGCGTTTTATACCCTCTTTTATTTGCTATTTTTATTAATTCTATATCCAATAATCTTTCTTCGTCATACCACCTCTATGCAGATGATTTAGATGGTCTGCATAAAGCAGTTGCAACTACCAACCGAGACTTTTCTAAAATAGTCGAATGGAGTAAAGCTTACGGTCTATCTATAAATCCACAAAAGACAAAAGTTATAATAGTTGGTAGTTCCAGGCTAATCTCCAAGATAGACTGGTGTAATCTACCTCAGATTGAATTTGATGGCGTGGTAGTCGATATTAGTGAAACTGTAAAAAATCTTGGGATCGTTATTGACAGAGAGCTGTCTTGGAGGCCTCACTTGACCAATCTCAGCCGAAGAATGGCTGTGAATTGCTTTGTTATATTTTACGACAGGCCGCCCGGCCACAAGAAATGTATTCTTGTCCGTTCGTGCACGGATGTAACGGATTGTTAAACACAAGAATAAAGATATCAATCACATTGGGACAATGTAGTTTTAATACTACAACCACCTTAAAACTACGAGTAGCATCCGCTTATACCACAAATAATATACATGAAACAAGAAGAACAAAACACTTATTTTACCAACGGATCTTCTCTTATAATTAATGTTACAGTAAATAGTTCGAATAGAGAAATATTTCTGTGTAGTTTTATGTAACAGGTTGTTGCTAACAAAAGTTTAGGTATTGCGTATGTCGGGAATAGGGGAAATATTTACAAAACGGGTACGATTTCGCCGTATCGTGTTGTTAAGTAGAAACATACGTTTTGAAAACAAAGCGCGTGCGTACAATCCTCAGAACATGTATTGTAAAATAACATTAATGTTTATATATTCGATTTGAGAGTTCCAATTGAAGCATCATTCAACTATTAATTAAAAATTTTGAGGGTATATGGACCAAATTGAAACCAGATTCGGATTCAGCGCATCAAAATACATAAGAATAAATGGATCTGGTCAAAAGTATAGACCACTTTTTATTTTTTGTGGCCCGGTGTTATTATTAACGATGCCAATTATGGCCACCCCTTGCGTTTTGTTACTGTTCTATGTTTTCGGAACAAATTAACTTATAAGTGAAATACGTTGTACTTCATTGGAAAACTAGCTGTGTTTTCTTTGAAATAATTTTTAAAATAAATATCTAACAAATTTCATTTTCACAATAATATTAATATATATTTTGACATGAATAGTAGAAATGTAGAATCAACACAAATTTGAATATTTAAAGACATCTTAAGCTGAATGACTATATACACAATATTTAAAATCTATTATTATCTCTCTCTCTCTCTCTTATACGTATTATATAAGAGAACCAAGGTAACCGACGCAGCTCGCAAAATTAGCACGTTGAAGTGGCAGTGGGCCGGTCACGTCTGCAGCAGGACCGATGGCCGGTGGAGTAGACGAGTCCCGGAGTGGAGACCGCGTCTCGGTAAACGTAGTGTCGGACGCCCTCCAGCCTGATCGACCGACGACCTGTGCAAGGTCGCCGGTAGGCGCTGGATGAGGTAATCAGAGGACAGGGATGAGTGGCGCCGTCTTGGGGAGGCCTACTCCCAGCAGTGGACTGCGAAAGGCTGACGACAATTATTTTATAGATGTTTATGTTTAAAATAGTACATAACACTCATAAGATTTAAGAATAGTTTTTTTTTTAAACGATTGTGTTCATTAAAAGTTAATAGTTAATTAACAGCTAAAAAGATAGTTTTTATTAGAGATTTGATCATAATATAACTAACAAATTTTATATTAACTATGTAAATTTGTTCTGTCGAAATACTTCATCTCCATTAAATTTCTATTCACGCTTAATCTGACTGTGTTCTACAGATCTACGTTATTTTCATGTATGTTAGTAGTCGACTTTAACCCATCATTTTAAACATGATATGCTAAGTTTGTATTATAAGAAATTACACCTGTAGCACTATGTAAGAAGCTGGAACGGCTAGTTGCGTCGGTGCCATCCCTCGTTTATTTTTATTAAAAATGTTTTATAATAATTTTGATGGAACTATAATATTGAGTCGTAAATAACCTGTATGTCGTAGAAGATTATTTCTCCTAAAATTCAAAGAATATTGGCTCGTTTGCATAATCGGTGTTTTGTAGGGTATTCTCAGTAAATTGATTTTATTATCTTGATTCTAAGAGGATAGCTTTTAATTAAATTTGAAAGAGAAATTTTCGCCTTGGAACTTTGAATGAATGCCTCATCCTGATTAGTTTGACTTGTGGAAGCTTTATAACATTAATCTAATTAAAATTCGAAGTCAGTAGCGGTTTGTTAATACAGGAAAAAGTTGTGCCAAATTTCAACAACCCGCCCATTTCTAGAGCGCGTTCTATAAACTAATTATAGTTTCCCAGCATCCATGCTTTTATTGCAGGCCTTTCATAGAAAGTAATGGTACTACAAGTAAATGTGGTTAAGTGGTCTAAACGTGGCTTGTGCTCGATCGTACTACTGTCCACTTGGTTTTTAACAGTGTAATTTGCTTTACATACTTCTGCTTCGATTCTTGATACGATACTTATTTTAATGTCAGATTTCGTGAACTTGGAGACTTGATTTTTAGTTTCAAATCGACCGACATCAATTTGACCTGAAACTAAAAATTTCCTATAATGAACATTAACATAGACCATTTCGATTGATAAAAATCTCCATGTACACAACAAACATTGTTGTTATGGTTTATGTTTATATTTTTTTACAAAATATCAGACCTAAATTCTATCTGAAAGACGAGAAATAGTAATTGATTTATGTGAATGAACTTCGACAATTAATAATATGAAAATTTCAACCAATTTTTACACACACGAGCAGTGGACGTCGATTTTTTATCGTCTCGTTATAAATACTTACTATCTTGTCCTACGTACAGGTCTATTTAAAATACGAATTATATCGCCTCTTTATTATATTTTCATAGTAATTTTATGAAGTACTAATAGCATTTTGCATATTATGATCTGTAATAATGAAAAACTTTTGGTCATGTGGCGTCTCGTGCTTTATAATAGATTTTTCAATATGGATAGATTAATTAATTATCAGATTTAGAGACTATTTGGCTCGAATATTGGTCTTAAATACTGACCTATGATATAGAGCAGAGGAAAAGGGTTGCCGACGATACACTTACATGTATCGTAATTACATTAAAGCAGGAAAATGTTTTTCTCCTATCCTCAGTCTTTTTTGTAGCTTTATGCTTCCAGTTTTAAATCTCTAAATATCTAATCAACCTGATAGACATAGAATTATATAATAGCATAGTATGGGGGGCGAAGTGCGCTTTAAGTTTAGTGGTTACATATGATTAGATAAATGTTTCATCTACACTACCGCACTGATGATCGGATTGACCAATATGAGACATCGAGACGCAGCATAATATCCTATCGTCCTTTCGAATGTTCCATTATTATGAATGACGTAGAGGCCGATCCCGCAATTCATGCCTCGACGTGCAAATAGTCCATTGACATAATTTATGTTATTGAATAAACTGTTCGGCTGTTGTGTTCGCTGCCGGCGTGCGTTCAATGTTATTGAACTTGGTCCAATTGCTCCCACTGGAAATTTTCGAAACGTTGAATTTTTCATTAAATTTGGAACGTGTTTAGTCGTTCAGTGTGCTGTAGGTGGTTCGGATCACTTTATTGTATTTATCAATGTCAATTCTAATAGAGTTATGTTAATGTATTCTGGAGTTTTGAATTATTTGCTACTAAATATCAGCACACAAACATGCACCTGCTGGACTCGGACCTCTCCCTCTCAAACAAATGGATAGTATACCCGCCACTTTTCAAAACGAAGTAGAACATCATTCAAAAGTTACGGAAATATTTTAAATAAATATAAGTCTAAAATGTAATGTTCATTTGAATAGTATTTAATTAAGTACGATAAAACAGGAAAGTGCATGAGATAAACCAGCTTCAGTGTGGTAACTGGAAATCCTTTGGCCATTCATTCACTGTCAATCAGCATCAGTCAATGCGCTGTTCGTATATCTAGTCATGATCCGATAGACGCTTCAATAGAATAGCTGTCTCGCATCTCATTAAGTCTGTTTGTACATTCGAATTGCGATAAGTGGTATTCTAAGTACGATTCGATACCTTGTTTGGAAGCATAAAGAACATAAATCATCGTCCCCACATAAATTATATTTGCAAACGTCCTTGTGGCGAATTAGCATTACTCTGAATGTTCTTATGCTAATAACACCGCTCGGTGCCATATCCGAATTGTTAGGAGTTGATAATGACGACGTTATTTGAATACAATAAACGGCTAACGTTTTCCTGTATCGGTACACGGGGGACAACTTTATTTATAGTGTTCTCATGAACGCTATGTCTTGATACATCTGGTAGCTTTCTATAAACGTTTCTTGTGTAGAAAGTGTATTACCAATAATGAGGGTGTAAAAGTTATCTGGTAAATGGAACGCGTACAAGATGATACATGTCTAGCCGGTTTATCTGTTTGGTTTCTGTTCCTATGAATTTAACAGAACCGAGGGGTTAAATAGCCACTTTCGCAGACACCTATTACGAGTATCACATGTGTCGAAATAAAGTGGCACTTAATGATATACCTACACCTACCATTGTATCTAGACCCGTGTCAATTTTCTTTTCTAAGCGATTCTCCAAAAGAGATCACTTTAGACGCCCTCATTCTTTCATAACGTGAAGGATATATTAAACTAGTCGAATAAGCCGATTGACCAAATAAATAATCAGCTTTAAAATTAGCTCCATATTTTTTTATGTATACATAAGAGATAAGAAATTATAAACCTTTATTTCAATTAATAATTATTTTCAACCAACAATAGTCGATTTTCCTTACTTTAATAATAAATAACTATGAGTGTTTGTTGATAATTAATTCTAGGCCTTACATATTTTTGTTAAGTTCGATTTCCTTATTAATATGTTTATTTATTGGGGCGTTCCACGTGGCTGCTCCGACGAAAATGTATTTTCGTTTCAAAATTTTTTGTTAAAAAAATTTAATATGCATATTGTACAATATCTGCCTATAAACGTCCAACAGCTTACTGCCAAGTTCGGTTCTTTAATTTTTTAAAGAATGGACGGTATACGCGTCACGCTTGCCTGCGACGGAAGTAATACATTGATTGATACATGATTATCTCGTTGTGCAGATTTCATTAAGACATTTTGTTTCGTATTCACCACGTGGTAGGTAATTATAGTAATATTGTGCAGATTCATTCGCACATTAGGTCAGAATAATTACCTTAATGGTGCATGCTTCTTACTGACGATTAAAGCCCACATCGTGTCATGTACAGACCACCCATACAGACTCTTTTTACTATCGACATTCTACTGTTTGGGGATAGCAGTATTAACTAAATCCGGTCTTCCATCACATCGTCTAACAATTAGGGCACCGAGAAACAAAGACGCTTTCGACTGTACTGAAGTCGTCCGCTTAGTGAACGCTTTCCATAACAGGTGTAACACTCTCTTTAACGTCACAAGCGTCTCGGGCTCTCCCATGCTCCATTATTCCCCGCATGTCTGACAGCTCCGAAATGCACAGCGCGGTTTGCATGTTCCAAAATGTCAGCTAATTTGCAATCAATCGATCCGCTTTCGTGGTAAATATTAATTTGTTTCATGTCTTACGTAAGGTTGTTTGCCTTCCGTTTTTTTGCGCGAGTTTTTTTGCGGATTTTCCTCCTTGACTTTGCTCGACTAGTATAATCATGGCCTGGCATGCATCATGGTGTTGCATTTATAATCATGATAAATCGCTTGCCCATCCTCCGAAGGATGTTATTAATCTTCTTGAATATAGCGTATTATTATTTGATCTGTGCTGTAGTTTCATACTGTGACCAGTTTTTACTTTGTTGATGATCCGGTGTATTTATTTTATCGAAGACTTTAATTATTATTTGGCTGAGTGTTATAGGGATCAACTGCAATAGTTCGGGATGTCTATAAAATCTAAATTATACTTAGCTATATATTTTTTTATAAGCCTCCTTCCTGACCGTGTAAATGTTGTCAAGGTATCTAAGTCTTTTGTTTTTTTTATGTTTTTTATTTTTCTTACAAGAACTTTCTTGGTTCCTAAAACTATTACAATTTTTCTATATATTCTTGTTTACTGTGTGTAGACATAGGGTACCTCTAGCATTTACCGATTATTTACACATTTTTCTATTATTATTTTCTAGATCACTACCTACGTTATAATTTTCTTATATACCGACTTATTACTTAACTTGCTAAAATAAGGCATATTATGAACGAAAAAGCAAAATAACCGGTATTTTTCAATAAATATATTTTGAATATATATATTTCCCATTTGTGCATAATTAATTGTACATAATTAGACATAGTTTTAGTTTGTAAGTTCATTTTTGTATCGGTGTACAATGAAGAGCAATTGATTGATTGATTCTCAGTGTTTCTTGCAAATTTATGAATTTTGTTTGCTTTTTGAACATTGCATTGGGTTCCACGTGTACAAGAAAGAAACGCACACATTAGCACACATAGTATAAAACATCCTAATATATGCCCAGCATATATTGCAATGCCTTTTTAATTTTTATTTTTCGTAATTTATTTTATTCAATACAACTTTTACCCCGGACCATGTATTGTTCGTTAATGGTACTATGTCAGAAACTTATAACTATGTATGCTTGGAGATTGAACACACCAACGTTCATTTTCATATATAAGTTGAAACATTTATTTGTATGTAAGTATGTACACATAAAAAGCCGAAGCTATGTTCAATAGTAATCAACAGAGCTTAACATATAAAAAGTTCATTGTTTTTAATTGTAGTATGACGTCATCTTTACTTATTGCTTGTATTTCTAGTGACGTGGATAATGTTACGTTTGGACTTTTTTATCGTAATTCTACGTAGTCATGACTACTTGATTGTGACTCATTATAAACATAAATATAATAATGTACGTAGAGTTTTGTGTATTCTCATTTTGCATCACCATCGTCCTAGGGTCAAATTGCGGCTGCCGAAAGCGGGGTTTTTAACGCTAGTTTTGGAGCCCGGGGTTCCGCTTATTGGTTTGTCACAATCCAGTTAACCTACGCTCGGCCCGAATACACTTGGAAAGTTAATCGGACTTTACTCGTATAGTACTAGCAATCCGAGCCCACTCGGACAACTGTGTCTGATGTGAGGAACCTCGGACCGTGCTCAACGTTTACGTATATAATAGGATCACTTAAAAAAATAGAAATTAAAAAATCTAACAAAAAAGAAATCGACTTCAAGAATGTTGGAGAAAATGTTTATTTTTTGCTTTTTAGTTACTCTTGAAGTCGGTTTCTTTTATCTTAGAAAATTTTTGTTCCTATTTGGTATATGTGTTGTAACTAGGATGGATAAGGAAACTTTTTATCCCAAAGGGATAGTTTTTGGGATAAATTTATGTAAACGTTATTCCAGAAAGTAAAAAAAGATTTTGTTTTTTTATGATATCATTGTCTTCATTTTGATCTTTTTGGTAATTTTAGTCATTATGATCCTTTTTATCATTTTCGTCATTTACATCACTTTCATCGTTTTTTACAGATGGTAGACGAGTCTCTTAACACAGACTACTACTTTTTATCGTGAAAATAAAACTAGAACGGGTTGAAATAGGGGATGAAAGTTTGTTTGGGGGACCAATCATTTCTCAAATTTATAGATATAAAAATTCATCATCTATAAAAAATGCGATAGTAACTGGGTCTGTCTATCTGTTAAGCTTTTTACGGAAACTACTGGCGTACTGGATCGGCTTTGCTGTAATTTTGTACATAGTAGGTTTAATACCGTAAATGGACAACGATACTTTTCATCCTGGGTGATAGGGTAGTATGCGATATAAAATGAAGTGAATCTTCCGGGGGCAAATAGCATTAACAAAAATTTAATACAATGTAACCGGTATTTATGCTTGCTCTTTAAAATAGAGGTACGCACTAGCCTAGCCGCAGGGAAATCTCTAGTAAATTATATACACAAAGATTGGCGTTAATCAGTTGTTGGAAGGTAGGAATTACGCATCTTGTAGGGTTTTTTTTTTAATATATTTTTTATGGCATGAGTTCAGCAGACAGGCAGACGGCACACCTGACGGAAAACGGTAACCATCGTTTATGGACATTTGTAACACCAAATGTGCTACCGCCCACTAAAGGGGGACTGGAACCTGGCCACTGATGCTGGAATACATCTCAAAGTTGTTAAGGCGACCTACTTCAGATTAGGGGTGCTAGGCTTACAGGCGGGCAAAAATCCAACCATCTAGCTGCGGGTAGTTTTATTGCCTCTTGCGACAGACCGCTTGGCCGTAGGAAATGGTATTCTTTAACCGCTTTTGCACTGATTGGGTGCAATGTGCAAGCAAAATTTAAAATTGTATGCCGTATAGAACATTTTCTGTTTTTTATTTTTGGGATATGCATTGTTCAGGAATGCGTAGCCAAATTATAAAAATAATGGATGTTTGTCGATACTAAGGTAACCTGTGCGTGAATTGACAGGCACTTGCCTATTTCATCTTAATTTTGTACTTTGACGGAGTAACGGAAGAGGAAGATTTAAATATTATTGAATCGCAATATTAAACGTTCGTCGGTCGATTTATTTATAGCTTTATTTACCTAACTGCGTGTTAGTATAACTGCGTGCTAATAAGTATGATTACCGACGTTCAATTGTTTGCATAATTGATTGAATAAAAACACGATTTCACTTGCCCCTTAAAAGAGATGTTAATGATGGCTATGTATTAGTTATAAGAATGATTGAACTTACTTTCAATTGCTTATTATTAAGATTCTCAATTAATATCATCAAAATAAGACTTCGTTATTCAACTTTATCACGTTTCAAACATTTATTAGATTATTTATTCCATAGTAAATAAAAAATAGCGTATATTCGTTATGTTTGGTATCTATGCCGTCATAGAGGCATTGCCATTAAAGTATATGTATGTACCGTATATATACTATATAATACGGTAGATATTAGTGTATATGTGAAATATAGTAAAATCTTAATCAAATAATATATTAATTATTTTTTTTCATCTTCATGGATCTTTTCAAATATACAACATAAAAACGCAATTAGCGCGTAAGTCATTAATATGGGGCTTGAATAATAACTTAATAAGTAATTGGACGCGACCATGCATTGTATCTACTCTATTATGCATTGAAATCCTCAATTTCAAGGTTTTGATTTTATCAGGAACATATATTACTTGTTTTTATCTACTAAAGAAAAGAAAATAAATAGGTTTTGGCATAGGGATTTCTGAGGAAAAGAAGAAAAAGTTTAAATCGCCCAAAAATGCGTCGCAATTCAAAGTTAAAGTATGATAGTTAATAATTTCTGGGATAAAAACTATTCTACTTTCATATTCAATCTGTAAAGTAATATAGGTACATAATTATAACAGATTTTATCCAAATCGCTTCATATCCAAAACATACAACACTCTTTATATTTATACAATGTATGTATCCATATAGGGTTAGAAGTTCAATGGGAATAAAGCGGACATCATTAAAAAATATGAGTAGGAGATATACGTCGGATACATTTGTTAAATCCAATTGATTCATGAGAGTTTCATAACAGACCAGTGTACGCATTAGGTCCCCGAAAATACCGTTCGTATGCGTAATTGGGATAATGAGGGTACTCCCGATTTGTTATTCAGAATGCGCCTCGACGACAATGAGGTCGAGATTTTTAATGCGCATAACAAATGTGACGCGCTTTCGCAGAAATCGGGAGCCTTGGAATCATGCGGGTTGTTTTACGTTGTTGATTATGTTGCTAGGTGAACGTATTTTCTAGGGTTATGACAAATAATATATGGTATATAAATTTCAATTTACATAAGTTTTTCCAAAAGGGTATTTGTGCGCATCCGTTCGTACAAGTCACCGGAGAAGCTTAATGTTGGACACTTAAACTTACTGAATTCTACCAAGTAAGTAATGTAAATTCTCTGATAAAGATCTGTTTTGGTCTACCTTTACATTTGTAATTATGTAAAAGTTATGATCAACACATATTATCATGTGATACTTATGTGTAGATGGTTTACAAAATGGCATCAATCTTAAATGTATGAACAAATTAAAAATGTCACGCTCTACGGCAGAAGCCAGATGCATAAGACAAGCTTTTTGTTTTGTCTGATTAATTTTCAAAACGATTATGTAAGAAAGAGCTTTGTTCTGAAATAAAATAAAGCTTAGTATTTTTTACTACAATATCGATCGAAACACAAACATTGCGATTAAACTTGGTGTTAGAATCTTTAATCACCCATATACGCCTGCGATTGGATGTACCCAATATGGTGTTGTTATGTTTAACCAGTACGATGCTAATACTGTACGATGATAATAAGATGTTTATATCAGTACATATGAATTTTCTTTCTTTTCTGATATCCCTTTTAGGGCATGGCCCGCAAGCAACTCTTGAGCACTTTAATATTATAGATCGAGTTATGTATGTTATATTGGGTAATTAAAGGGGATTCAAAAATAGAATGCTTCGATCAGTTTAATTGGTTTATTATGCTGCAAATTCTTTGAGACTCTTGTTTGTTTATATGACGGGCGCTTTGAGTGAGACGTAAAAACTGCGAAGGTAATGGCATGTGGTCATGCGACTTGGTGCAGTATCTATACATTCTTCTGTTGCTGCTGTTTTAATATTATTTATCTAATTAACTTACCTATTAATCTGTACATTGATGTGCTTTAATTTATTTTATGTTCCTGTTTTATTTGTAAGAGCGGAGCTTTGTTACAAGTTTTCCAGCAATTGCGTAAAATGCAATAATTATTGTTTTCGTCATGTTCGGTCGTCGGCCTTTGCATTTCACAGTCACTTTTATAAGAAACTACAGGGTCTATAAGTATGGGTGAAGTTTAACAAAAACGTGTACGTATTTTATCCGTGCAGGAACGGAGAAAGAATACAACTTCCTGCGGCCGGGTGGTCTGTCGTAAGAGGCGACAAAACAACCCACAGCCAGGTGGTAGGGCATTTGCCCGACTGGATGGCTACCACCCCTGGTCTAATGTATGTCGCCATAACAACCTTGAGTTGTGTTCCGGCATTAGTGACCAGGTTCCAGTCCCTTAAGAGAGCAGCAGCGCATTTGTAGCACCTTTGGTGTTGCAAATATCCATTGGCGATGGTAACCGCTTTCCATCAAGTGGGCCGTCTGCCTGTCTGCAGAACTCCTGCAATAAAAAAAATACTCTAGCAATAAAATAGAACCGACTTAGATTTTTTTTAAACTTTATATATAGGTGAGGAGACATTAGCTTTGCAAAGTCGTATATATTGTTTTCTATAACTTTCGAACTATGACGTGGAAACTTGTGAAACAAAATATTGAGGTTGTAGAGCTTCAAAAATATTTTCAATGTAAATTGGTTTGAAATACTTTTTAGAGTTCCGTAGCCAAATTACGAAAACAGGTGATGTTTGTGACATTGAAGGAACTCCTCGTTATGCGCGGACTGCCAAATACTTCCATATTTTTTATTAAAAGATACATTTAACAGTCGTATCTTTACATGAGTGTAGCAGTATATATTTCTATCTTGTAAAGTATTTTTATTTCAAATTTATTATGATACTAGTTTTTGCCCGCGGCTTCGCTCGCGTTAACTTCCATAAATTGCCATGGAAACCGTACATTCTTCCGGGTTAAACAGTAGCCATGTCCTATTTCAGACTATAATCCATCTCTGTGCCAAATTTCATTCAGATCTTTACCTAACTCTAAGTTTACCATTTATAATATTACTTATTAGATAATATGACATGTTGCATAGTTCAAACATTAGGTAATATATATATATTAAATATAATAAAAAAAATCTAGTGTTTAATATCTAACTTAATTTATATGTCTAGACTTAACCAGGCCGTCTAGACTGAGCGGAGTACTTATTATTGTTCAATCAATATTGAGCACAGAGGTCGCAATGTGCTTTGATCATTTGGGAGTCAAATGGAGTTTATTGTCAAAGAAGCAATAGACTTTTATATCGCATTTGCAAATTTCTTTTTTTAATAAATAATGATGTGTGTTTATGCTTAATTTATTACCTATTTAGACATATTCATGCAAAACGTTTATTTTATGTTTGAAGGTTTTAAAATATATATTTTAAGTATTATAATTTTCTTTAATTAAGTGGATGGATGCAGAAATCGTGGAAGGCCACGACCCACCTTTCATGATCAAATCGATCGTGTACTAGCGGAGGGTGATGTCAGGAGCCTTAAGAACAGACGAGTGTGCATGACAAGAGTTATGAATGTCAAAGAAGCAAGTGAGGTGTGTAAGAATGGGCCTAAATGGCGCTCTGTTGTTCGTACCTACCCCGCAAGGGAACTGGCGTGAAGTTATGTATGTATGTATAATTTTCTCATAAATATCATCACCGATCAAATGTGATGGGCTTAATACTGGTTGCGTTTAAGGCATCAATCAGCCTCCAAAAAACCCGGGCCCTTTTTCTATTTCCATTTTTCACTTATCTCGTTTTACAACCTTTATTGTGACACTTTTTGTATTTGACATGCATTTTGTATGATTCGACGTTCAGGCTGCCTGTCTTGCGCCTATTTTTCGTACAAAACATTGAATATTTACAAACAATAGTTTATCAAAGTATTTCCGCGAGTAGTATCTTATACTAATATAAAGCTGAAGAGTTTGTTTGTTTGATTGAACACGCTAATCTCAGGAACTACAGGTCTGATTTCTTTCAGTGTTAGATAGCCCATTTATTGAGGGAGGCTATAGGCTATATATCATCACGCTAAGACCAATAGGAGCGGAGCACCAATGAAGAATGTTTTAAAATCGGGGTGTTTTGAAAACAAATTCTACGCGAACGACGTCGCGGGCACAGATAGTGCATACTAAAAGTATGTTGTAACGGTTTTAAACACGGTATTTAATTTGATTTTTATTCATACGCCCGACGTTTCGACGACTCTTCAGTACCTCTGCGATCACGACTGCTGAAAAGTGGCCGAAACTTCGAGGTAAAAATAAAATATTATACAGCGATAAAGACCCATCAAACTTAGCATTATTATTAATAGTTAATCGTTTGCATTAAATAATCAATGTAGGTACAAATGTCGCTTTCGATAAGTCGACGATAATGGCTTGTTATGTCGGTTTATTACACGAAACGGGCAAACAGACGGTCCAGCTGACGGAAAGTGGTTACCGTCGCGTTGCCTTTGAACGTAAGCAACGCCAGGGGCGATCCCATTTTAGTACGACACAGCCCAGCAGCGCTTATTTTATACTAGGATATGCTCGCGACTTCGTCCACGCTTGACTTCAAATTCCCGCGCGATTCACGAGACACAAAGTACCGTATAATTTTAAAAAAAATGTAAGCTATAGTTTTTTGAAAACTGTGTCGGAATAAGCTAATTTTTATGCATCCGAACAACTTCAAATAGCTCCCAGGAAAAATCCCGGGACAAAAAAATAACAATATTTTATTACGTAAAATTTGCTATCGATCAGTGCAAAAATCGGATTGGAAATTGAATATGTTTTTTAAATTGACTATTTTAATTAATTATCGCGGGATTCCCGGGATAAAAAGTAGCGCAGATTTTTAGTTTAGGAATTCGCAGGCGAACGGCGAAAACCGCATTGAAATCGGTCTCGTACTTTTTACGTCAATCCCGAACAAACAGACAAGAAACCTAAAAAATTGCATCGTGTTTTCCATCGTTTATGATTCCAATTGGTTTTGTTTTAAATATTCAATGTACAGACACGACTTATTTAGGATTTTTTATACTATAGATTTTGCCATCTAAAATCCTACCACATTTTTTATTCATTCATAAATTCATTTCGCCGAATCTGGCCATTGTGATATTGCTGATGACGACATAAGACCTCAATATTGAAACAGCATTATTCCACATTCACAATGGAAAAAATGTTTTGTTACAAGTTTCAAAATTTCTTTATAAATATGTCACAATCCATAATAAAACTACGTTTTAACGGTTTTAAGCGCGGTAATTTTATTTGATTTTGGTTTTTCCGACGTTTCGGCCACTTTTCAGTGGCCGTGATCACGGAACACAAAGATGTCAAGTGTCAACGAGTATTGTTAAAGTTTTATTTAGCCTTAAAACGCTTAAAACCGTTAAAACGTAGTTTTATTATGTATACAAGTCGCGAAAACTTAAGAAAATATTATGTCACAATCTGTTTATTTAAAGTTTCAAAATATCCATGAGTATTTAAATTAGGGAGTATAGATAGTCATATGTACTGTTTTTGTGATCTTACAAAAGTCACAGCCTTATAGATTTTATATGAGCGTAGAAAGTTATGACATCATAAGATTGTACAAACGAAAAATCAAATATAGCAATGGGTTTAGTGCGTTACTTAAGATGCGACGTTGTTAATGACGTTAAATATTGACAGATAATGTATGTATATACGTTAACGGTGTTAATTTTTACGCTTTAAGTAAAATGCATTCGGACACAGCCTAAATCTTTAACACTAACGCAGATAAAGCCCTAGCATAAAGACGATATGTTATTATAAAGTCTGTTATTTTTATATGTAAATAATGTTAGATTTTATTTTCACATAAGTTCGCATTCCTATTGTAACATCATTTTCAACCATAAGTAAGTCTCAGCCAAATTGTACTCCTTTGACGTACGCCAAATAACGGAAGTCCTTGTTAGTCGATAAGGCACATTTTATTATACAGTAAATATTTTGCACATAAACAATTCTTCACTAAACCAGACAAAATCCTACAATTATCGGTCGTTTTATTAACCAATATTGTACATTAAAGAATGAAACTACATACCAAAACAACTTTCTTTAAGACAGTTCTTTACCGCCTAAAACTTAAAAATGTTGAATTTTATTGCTACGTTAGCTCTTTCTGATTTGTCGGTCCAGAAGCGGTGCGGGAAGGGTATGGTGGATACATGCGCCTATATCTCCATGAGTGTTTCCCGATTCGGTCGGTGTGTGTCGTCTCTACATCAATACCGAGTGAAACAGGAAACGCTCATAGATATAGGCGTTCGGTACTGCGTATACCGAGCGAATCGGGAAGACGTTCAGGTCAACCGATTTAATGACTATAAACCGAGTTTGAAACCATTATTATACCTACAGTACAGCACAATTGGTATAATCCATATTAATATGTAGAATAGAAAATACCCCATAATAGGTCAAATCTTAATGAACATATTTCGTTGAAAGTAGTTTAAAGTCTATCACTAATTTTTCGACTTAAGTTACGGGGGGGGGGGGGGGGGGCTGGTGCCAGTAGGACTTCGACGACGACATATCACGCCTATTTTAACTTATAAGTCTTTGAATACATTTTCAATTAAAGTGTGTCCTTTAATTTTAATAATTTTCTACTTAATATCTAACTTCAGATAATCCATGACTTCTCTAATGGCCCGTTCTGTATTATCTTCAATATTCAACCGACGGTAAGGCAAGTAGTGAATATTAAGATATAGGAACCAGCTCTTGCCAGACAGCGAGTTATTGATTGCAAAAATCGTATATGTATTGCACAAAAATGTTCTTTAAGGAACAACTCTCGTGACTTGAAGACCCATGGTTTGAATGAATCAGTGTGATACAAACTAATGCAATCTGTTCCCCTCGACGGCGGTGCGCAAAGGAGAAAAGATTATAAGCAAGAAGTTGCCGCGCTCTGTAGGTAGACAGCTTACGTTGACGAAACTAAGCAATAAGTCGTACACATCATTATAATATAATCAATAATGAAGTGGGAGAACGTAATGAACTGAACGCCCTTTATGGTATTTTCCATCATTTATCATTTTTCGAATGGGATCTTGTCGATCGTTTTCCTTGTTAAGGCACATACATTTCCATTTCTTTACTTTGTAACAATATGCAAAACAATAATGTTGTGACTACCCACGTTTTCTTGGAGATTGAAATGGAATTTTATATTCTTGCGGTTCAGAGAAACTGTGCCGAATACAAGGATATTATTAGTTTTAAGTCAGAAAGATATATCGATTTACGTTTATTGTATTTATCCGGTTTTTATGTAGATTAATTGGAATATATTAGATGACTCTATATAGATTTTCTGTTGATAAGCACGGTATGCGGAAGGTTTTCGTTTTAAAATAAATATGTAAATGTTTCTTTTTTTAAATCTTAGTTTACATTGGAGATGTTAATCGTAGACATAAGCAGCATTGCTATTTTATTAAAAACTAGCAATTGCCCGCGACTTTGTCCACCTTGGACAGGTAACAAAGATAGTAATTATTTTGGTAAATATAAAATCAAAGTTTATTATTTTCAGCAGGGTAACGGGTTTATAATATGGAAATACATGAATCCCGGAAAAACCCGTAAAAACTCGGGATAAATAACGTTACTAAAGATATACCTATGTATATATAACTAAAATTGTTTTTATTAAAGATTTTATCTATTAGTAAAAATCTCGCATCGGAAAAAAAAAAATTTCGGCCTGGCCATTTTAAACCTCTCCCAAGAAAAGGATTCTGGGGATATAATATATCTCAGATATTAACTCCAGGAATTTACTATCAATATCGATAAAATCGCATGGAAATCGGCCCGGTAGTTTTTACGTGTATCCCGAACAAACGTAAAAAATGTAAGAAATAAAAGACTACATTCTTACAATTTTATAATATTATAGAAAATACTGATAAGTATTACGTAATCTAAGCTTGAATACAGTTACAAAACATCGCTGTAACGGTAGGACACTGTGGTTAATTAGTTTCGAATTTATCAATTTTATTTTCGTCTTTTGACAAACTGTCGTTTATTGCCCCGTTTCAGCATCATCGTTGTGATGTAAAGGATTACGGTGAATGATATTGTAAAAAAAATGATTGGTTATACGCGGCTCTCGAACTACTTTGATAAAGATACACATACTAATGTTTAAGTTTAGGTTAGGTTTTGACAAATACGGAATCGTTATGAAATCGTTGATTTCGTGCGTTCGTCTCTTTGTATTGACATAAAAGCTGTGAAATCACAAAATACATCAATACTATTCGAAAGTAAGTTTCATTGAATACCAAAACACTAGGTATGTTAGTGATTCTTCTCAGAAACTATTATTTAAATTTTATTTTAATAAGTGAATAGGCATTAGCAGCTTTTATAGTCATCAAAAGCTCTACTAACTTTTGAACTATTTTTTCACAATACTCCGTAGTATTGTGAAAAAATATATTGTATATTGTTTTTATCAAAATGATTTTGAAGCTAGTTCAAAAACATTTTCAATGACAATTGGTTTGGTCAAGTTCAAGTTGTTGTAATTTTTGAGTTTGGTATATTTTCCGTCGGATGTTTTTTCGTGGTTCTGTAGTTAAATTACCAAAACAGCGAACATTTGTCTTCATTGTGCTTGGACAGATACACACTAGTCCTATTTATTTTATGTTCTATCACATGTATTAATAATCTATTGTTATTTTTTTGTCACACAGGGAAGACAAGACCCGGAAGGCTAATCCTCCAGCGGCAGTAGGTGACGCCCACTCAAACCTCATGGCCGCCATTCGCCAGGCTGGCGGCGCTGGACGTGCGAAATTGCGCGCGGCCACTGAAACCACACCAGCTAAGGTAAGAAACTCCTATTCACGGACTGGATTATGGAAATCACTGTGGGGGGGGGGGGGGGGGGTTGCGTGAGAATCATCACTTTACTGCCGAAATAGCCACGCCACTAAAGCACGCTGGTGTTTCATCCATCGTCCTTTACCAGGATCTCGGGAAAACGTAATTCATTTACTTAATTCTAAATTTAGTCTTACTGCCGCAATCGGGGAGCTTAAAAAGCATTTAATTTAAACTTCATTCGCTTTAATTTATTGAAGTGATAACTTCTTATGGGAGGGTAAACCGCTTCGTTACGTAACGCGTTACGGCGCCAGTCTGTCTGGCTTCCCTTTCCCTCACGCATACGGCAGCGGTAGGCAGGCTAAGTTATCGTTTCTGTCGGGCGTCCCGAGACGCACACTTTTTTTTGTTTTAATATGTATTACTGTTAGGCTCAGGTTTCAGGTAGGTTTGAGGGGAACGGTTATCACAGATTGATCGTTACAGTTTTTTGAGTTACCGGAACGTGGCAATTGTAGCAATGTCTAGTTACGTCAGAAAAACTACCTAAGCGGGTTCATGCTTCGCGGTTGAAATTCGAGCCCACATCATTACAATAAAAATTAATATCTGTACGTATAATAAGTACAATAAATAAATATTCAAGAATGTGTATGTAATTTGTAAATAAACTTGACACGAAACTAAACAAGCCTACACATACTCTATTCTATACAGATAAATAAAATTAAAGTGTTTGTTGGTAATATCAAAATAATAGCTTTTTACTAAAAGCATATGAAGTATACGTATAAGTAAAAAATAAAAAAAGGTCATGTAAAAAAAATCATGCGTTTCGGGACGCTCGACAGAAGTGATAATTTAAACTCGAGTTAATCTTCGAAAAACATCGATTTTGGAGGACCAAATATATTTTTATCCCGGAAACTATCCCATTTTTCGGGATAAAAAGTATCCTATGTTCATCCTCGGCATCGTAAATATAATTATGTACTGTGTTTCAGCCAAATCGGTCCAGTAGTTTTTCCGTGATCACTGAACAGACAGACCGACTGGCGCCGTGACGCGTGACGTAACGACGCATTTACCCTCCCATAAGAAGTTATCACTTCAAAAATGTCTGTCTGGATGTTCCGGCTAATCTCTGAAATGGCTGGACCGATTTTGACGGGACTTTCACTGGCAGATAGCTGATGTTATAAGGAGTAACTTACGCATTTATTTTTATTTTTCCGCGAAAAAAAAATCGACGCGAAGTCGGGGGCACACCTAGTTGGCAATAAAGTAATTGTTTATTTTATAATTATAGGTAGGAATAAATACATTATCCTCTTGAAAAGAGCAACAGCGCAAATAAATAAGTTTTACCTCCTCAATCTCACGATTCGTAGTAAAGCATCAATGTCGGAGTTAATGACCGATTAAAATTTTTACCGATTCTTGCAACAATTAAATAACCCAGGATAATTACATTTTAGCATCTGAAGTTGAAACTCCAGTGCTAAATTCTAATTCCGGTCGTCTATAGGTGTTGATGATTTCCACGTATTTATCTAATAAATAATAAGCAGATAGTACACACATTGTATGTATATCTTTAAGCTTACCAAGGCATTTTTGTATTTTTTTTTATTCTTCCACTGGACGGACAAGGTTATCCGGCTTTCTGTATCATTAGGGACTTTTATGTTATGTACTAGGTCCTTACATATGAAGTTGGCGTTTTGTCGTACTGGCCACTTTGATCTCAAATATCTCCTCATTGGTTAGGAATTCCAATTTCAAATTTATACAGCTACTTACTTATGCTTTTGTGTTTTGAAAGCCGTAATTCATTTGTTTTTTCCTCTTTTGATTTTTTTTTTGCGTCACTCAGTTTACAAAATGGAAAACTTGAAATATCGCATTATTTACGAGTACGAGGTCCATCGTGGCACCAGTGCTACCGAAACGGCTCGAAGGATTAATTATGTGTATGGCGGCGGTGTCGCAAAAGAAAACAGTGCGTTTTTGATTCCAATGTTTTCGTTCTGGAAATTCGACCTGCAGAATAAGCCCCGTAGACGGTCGGAGACCAAAGTTGATAATGCAGAATTGAAGGCTATTGTGGAAGCGGATCCATCGCAAAACACGTCCGAGATAGCTGCAGGCTGCGGTGTTAGTGATAAAACTGTTTTAATCCGCTTGAAGCAAATTGGGAAGGTGAAAAGGCTTGAAAGGTGGGTACCTCATGAATTGAGTGCAGCAAACCGATAAACGCGCGTCGACTGCTGCGTTACATTACTCAACCGGCACAATAATGAAGGGATTTTAAATCGAATCTTTACCTGTGATGAAAAGTGGATCCTGTACGATAATCGGAAACGCTCATCGCAAAGGCTGAACCCTGGCGAACCAGCCAAATCCTGCACCAAGCGAAAATTGACTCAAAAAAAAATTACTTGTGAGCATTTGGTGGACTAGTTCCGGTGTCGTTCACTACAGCTTTCTTAAATCTGGCCAGACGATTACGGCGTATGTCTATTGTCAGCAACTGCAAACCATGATGGAAAAGCTAGCTGCTAAACAACCGAGGCTGGTCAATCGCTCTAGGCCACTGCTGCTTCAGGACAAAGCTGGAACACACGGTACAACAGAAGGCTTCCAAATTAGAGGAGCTTCAATTGGAACGTCTAAGACATCCACCGTATACTCTCTGGACCTTGCTCCAACAGATTACCATTTTTTCGAAATTTGGATAACTTCTTGCAAAGGAAAAAATTCAACTCCGATGGTGCCCCATCCAAAGCGCCTTCAAAGATTTTATTGATTCCCGTCCGAATGGTTTTTTTAGTAAAGGGATCGATGAACTACCTATGAGATGACAAAAGTGCATAGATAGCAATGGTACGTACTTTGATTAAATAAATATATTATATTAAAAAAAAATCAATTTTATGTTCCTCCCTTACAAAACGCCATTTTCATATGTAATAACCTAATATGTTATTTTTCTACTTATTGTTTTTATTCTTTTCTTTTTATCTTTTTTATTCTTTATAAAAAAAACTTACCTCTATTACATAGGCTCTTTGTGTTCCAATATACATCCTTCTTTCTTAAACCTAGATATGTTACATTTTTTTTATGTTTGTTCTGTTTATTACTTTTTATTTTATACATTCGGCACTTTTGTGTTACGGGTAGTGTACAGCGGGCCATTGTGGGGCTTATCCCCAACACCCAGACATACACAACGGAAAGTTATCATACGAGGAATCAAATTCAGAGCCTCCGCGCTGCAGTAAAGTATGCAGGCAGAGGTTTAGCCCACTTTGACCACAGGGGCCGTCGTGATTAAATACAAGTCGCGGTTGATTAGTGGGTGGGGCGTGAGTGACCTCATTTCAATGACGTGATGTCGAATGCAGACCGAGGAGCGTTTACTCTTTGGGAGCTTTGTGACCTACGCATATTGTTACAATTACCAAGTGCTAATGTACCTTACACAAAGGTGGCGGGTATATTATCTGCTTCCCTGAAGTGGGAAAACTGAACCTTTTCGATGTGGCGTTTGTGGGTTGCTATTTTTATTGGAGAAATCTTTCAAGATACTTTTAAGTGAAGAAATTTATTTTTACCATTGAATTTATTTCAGTGATGATATTTTATCTTTTGGCCCTGGCTCTAATTATAACCATACTCGGGTTTGTCTTCTTACTGAGATCTTTTCCACTTTGCACAACCTCTGCAGTCCTCTTTTACGAGTCCATTGTATTATCTACAATCATTTCAAAACTATGCTCTTGCCCCTCCCATTACACATTCGATTATTATTGGATTTCACCTTTGTGCGTATCATATATAGTCACAATGTGTAAGTCGTGGTCTTTTCGTCGTTTCTATAGCACGAGGTAATTGAAATAAGCGGAGATAAGTAACCAGTGTAACATAATAATAACAAATTAAATAAAAAATATATTTTACTACCTGACCCGGCAAACTTCGTACCGCCTCAGACTCAACAAATAAAAAACGTTGATTTCTGAAATGTTTAGTGGTGTTTAGTGGTCACTAAATTAATAGACTAAAAGAAATTATAAGAATCACGAAGTGGATTGTTCAAATAAGGAATCGTGACTGACGAGTTGAGACAGGAAGAAGATTAAAGTGGCATCTTTGAAGAGGGTTGAAAACCATGCTTACAAAAAGAATGCTGAACTAGAACTAGGCCTAAATTTACTCTTATATCCATCAATGTTCTTATTGATAGATATAAGAGTAAATTTAGGCCTAAAACCAGATGGATGGATTATGTGAATAAATACTTATGGTCTGATAAAATTTTATTAGATTTTTATTATAGTATTGCTAGTCTTATATTTCTTCCGAACTACTAGAATTCATTATTAACCTTTTACTTGACCTAGGTTACACTCCAATATTATCCATAACCATAAGATAAAATATGAATTTTACGATAACTTAGAATTATTTATTTAGTCCGTGCAGGAACGGAGAAAGAATACAATTTCCTGCGGCCTGGCGACCTGTCGTAAGAGGCGACTAAACAACTCACAGCCAGGTGGTAGGGTATTTGCTCGACTGGATGGCGACCACCCCTGGTCTAGAGTATGCCGCCATAACAACCTTGTGTTGTGTTCCGGCATTAGTGACCAGGTTCCAGTCTCCTTTAAGAGAGCAGCATCGCATTTGTAGCACCTTTGGTGTTGCTAATGTTCATAGGCGATGGTAACCGCTTTCCATCAAGTGGGCCGTCTGCCTGTCTGCTGAACTCCTGCAAAAAAAAAGTCAACAATATCAAACATTTGTTCTCATAAATAACCTCTTGTTGGGATTTTAAAAAAATAATTTCCAGTGTTTCTGATTTTATATACACGTACATTTAGTAAACTGAATACGTTTGTATAAGACGAGCCGTTTAAGATACTTAAATGAGGCTCCTACTACGAACTTATGAATATGATTCTTGGTATAACGTGTTGTAAAATGTTTACTGCCACTAGCTTGGCGACGAGAGTTTCCAACGACAAGTATAATTTATTAGCTTTAGGAGCTGCACTCTACAGCAGTTTGCCGAGTAAAACTGATGAACTCGATGCTACTTCTTTTACGGGTAGTGTATTATGTGTAATATTGCATAATAGTATTTGTATTCTGTGAAGAAAAACAGTGTCAACCCACGAAATGGCAAATAATGACTCTGTTATGGCAACGACTTGATTAAATTTATTTGTCACGTAGATAAATATAATAACAGCGTCCGTTTGTCTGGACAATGCGTAAGTCCAGTTCTTATTTTGTTTAAATACTTTTACCATTCATTTTCAAAAGGTCGTTTAGATAGCGGGTAGTACTTGCGCAGGAATATTTTTACAAAGACAACTAGAGATGCATAAAATTATGGATAATGCATAAGCATAAATATATTAATTATTATATTTAAGATTTCACGAAGTTTGAAGTATTAACGAAAAACTTCAGAACATTTTCAACTCTATCTGTATAAGAATAGTGTTTAAATGATTAAATATAATGTATTTTATCTCATTCTCTCGCAGGCGTAGTCGTATAGATATATATGTTTATCTCTTTTTAGGGTCGCCTTTTGCAACAAAAAATATACTTTGGTTCTAATGTCGCTTACGATAAAATGGCAGCAAAGGCTCGATATATTATTGTACTTTGAAAGATCTAATTTTATCTAAATTGATATAACAGCTTCACTAATGCTTAGGATTCGACTTAAAATCCATACAAGTAACATGAATTTTGTACCAACGGTAAAGTAAAAGATAGCTTAGAAACGCGGCAACTATCGACCTACGACTATAATTACGTGCCCGGGCAGACGTTTCACCGAAACGGTGATAATTATGCGTTCAGCTTATTATGATTCTCGGAAATAATTCTACAATAGTAATTGATAAAAATACGATAGTGATATCAGTTTCCTATTGTCTCCTATTAAACACGTATCTATGCTAAGATAATTATGTAGATATTATTAACGTTTATACTAACTACTATTAATTAAATAACAAGTGTTTATTTGAATTGTGATAAAATAACCTGTTTTTGATTTAACATTTATGGACCACGACCCCACAACCTTTGTTATGTTATAAAAGCTTGTAGTCTCTCTGTTTGTGTCTTCAATGCAGGTAAAAGCGATATCCGAATATGAAGTTTGGATCATGGTGGAAAATGTCCCTAAATCATGATTTTTTACTTGCTTTAATTTACTTGAATAGCTTATTATATGTGAACAGGAAAGTTTCGTTACATTTTAAACTTATGGGGTAGGTAGTACGTAGACAACTATGTACTACCTACCCCATAAGTAGTATAGTTATTAGTTACCAATATTAGTAGTACTAGTATAAAGTATTTTATTAGAAGTACATACATACGCAAATTCGAGAGATATTACTAAATTCAGTCTTGTCAAAATACTTTTGAGCGCTACTGTACATAAGTACAGTACAGCAGCGCTCAAAAGTATTTTGACAAAACTAAATTTATTAATATCTTAAATTTGCGTACTTCCAATAAAATACTTTTTATTCCATATTAATATCTAGACCATGTCTTGAAACGATCGGTAAAAACAAACTGGATTTTTTAAAATTATTAATTTCTAAGAAATATGATAACACAGCGCTCAAAAGTATTTTTTACATTTCAAAGAATATACATACATACATAACTTCACGCCAGGTCCCTTGCGAGGTAAGCACGAACAACAGAGCGCCATTTAGGCTTATTCTTACACACCTCACTTGCTTCTTTGACATTCATAACTCTTGTCATGCACGCTCGTCTGTTCTTAAGGCTCCTGACATCATTATCATCATCAACAACACTATGTTCAATAACCAAGAATGGTCCTTCCAGCAAGACTCGGCGCCGGGTCATAAAACTCGGTCCACGCAGTCTTGGTTGGAAACGAACGTTTCGGACTTCATCAGAGCTGAAGACTGGCCATCGTCTAGTCCCGATCTTAATCCGCTGGATTATGATTTATAGTCAGTTTTAGAGAGTACGGCTTGCTCTAAACGCCATGATAATTTGGAGTCCCTAAAACAATCCATACGATTGGCAGTGAAGAATTTTCTCCTGGAAAGAGTGCGTGCTTCTATTGATAACTGGCCTCAACGTTTAAAGGACTGTATTGCAGCCAATAGAGACCACTTCGAATAAGCTTTTTATATTTTAAATTGTTTTATATTTATGTATTGAACTAACACACTGTAAAACTTATAATGTTATTTGCAATAGAAAATAAAAGAATTCTTTCTTGCAATATATATGGCAAGACTAGGTATATACAGTTAGGCCCAGTCTCATGTACCAGGTGTGCTTGGTATATTTTCCACAGTTACCCAAGGGTTGTACACTTAGTACACTTTCTACCGCACTCTGAGGGCTTATAATTAACTTGTAACGAACTAGCTGCGCCCCGCGGTCTCACCCGCGTGGTGATGGAAAATCGTTATATTTTGGATAATTCACATTATATCTTTATAAATTATAGCCTATGTGTTATTCTGATGTGTAAGCTGTATTATTTTAGTTTCCCCAAAATCCATTCAGTAGTTTTTGGATGAAAGAGTAACAAACATAACATACATACGTCCATACACACATCCATACATTCTTACAAACTTTCGCGTTTTAATATTAGTAGGACCAGCTGACCTGTGCCCATTTCACTGGGCATCATTTTTAATGACGTGATATGCGTGGGTGTATGTGTATTTTTATACACATACACCTACCCGAACACTCATATCAAGGTTTAATTCAGCTTCGCAACCTTTAATTAATTTATAAACGCAGAAAGCACTCGCAGTGCCTCGTACAAATGTGTGCAATTCTTGCGTGGAAAATTATTGGTGTAACATATTTGACAGGCGTTCACGTGCCCACTTTGCTGGGCGTAAAAAAAATATTACTTTTTAGATTTATTAATCAAAATCAAAGATATATGGCCTATGCCACTCGGTAATAATGTAGCTTTCTACTAGTGAAAGAATTTTCAAAATCGGAACAGTAGTACTGGAGATTACCCTGAATATTCAAACTCACAAACTTGACCTCTTTATAATATTAGTATAGATCAAAATTTACGATTACAGAATTTTATATTTTCGCATTTAGATATCTTAAGTCATTTTCACTTCAGTGAAGATGACTAAGATATCGATGTATCGATTTTGATTCCCTAGCTTAAAATGTTAGAGTAAAACAAGAAATTAAATCGCATTTATCGCAATATCCAAGTCAAGGTCGGAAATTAATATCTAAGCAAAATTAAGAATTACTTAATATACCTATATAATAATAGTGTTTCAGTCCAATTAACTATGATTGAGATGCAACGTAATATACTGGTCTAAATAAGTTTGTTTACATGATTGTGTAATAGTTTCAATTGTACGTAAACGTAGCGCTTCATCTGCGTTAGTGCTAAAGATTTAGGCCGTTTCAACCTGTTATAGCGATGGGTTTAATGCGTTATTTGAGACACAAGATTCCTGATTACATTAAATATAGATAGATAACGTATGTATGTAATGTACTCACTAATATAGCTTTGCGTTAACGAGGTTATTTTGTAACGCTTTAAATAAGACCCATTCGGCTACAGCCTAAATCTTTAAAACTAACGCAGATGAATACCCAACACAAGAGGTAAATAATAGAATGATTAGAACAAGTTTAAAAGTTTATCCGTGTAGGAACGGAGAAAGAATACAATTTCCTGCGGCCGGGCGGCCTGTCGTAAGAGGCGACAAAAGAACCCACAGCCAGATGGTAGGGCATTTGCCCGACTGGATGGCTACCACCCCTGGTCTAAAGTATGTCGCCATAACAACCATGAGTTGTGTTCCGGCATTTGTGATCAGGTTCCAGTCTAACTTAAGAGAGCAGCAGCGCATTTGTAGCCCCTTTGGTGTTGCAAATGTCTATAGGTGATGGTAACAGATTTCAATCAAGTGAGCCGTCTGTCTGTCTGCTGAGCTCCTGCAATAAAATAAAAAGAATGTTCTGATATTACTTGAAAGGCGACTTATACTTCAGGTTGCCGCAGGTGGTGAGTGCGCCGGTGCAATAGGTTCAATAAATTATATGTTTAAATAGATGTGCACATATTCTTGTATAGTAAGGAAAAAAATTATTTAGAAATGGAATGTTCTATAGTTTGTTGTGGATGTGAGGCATTCATCACTTCACTTTAATCGGTGCGTGTAGAGAATGTAACAATCATTATAAAAGTTTCAATGAAATTGTTTTGTTGTTGATAACGCCGCTGCACCGGTGCTAATTATGTAATAATCTACTTATGGCCGGTTCCTATATCTTACTAGACGTGCACTTGTCTTATCATCGGTATAATTTTGATTTGACATTACTTGTATGGAGATTGTATCGCCTCTTTGTTGCAGTAATGTATTATCTTGAAAATTTAAATTATAAAATAGAGTTTTTTTTTGACTATTCAAAAATAATTGTATCGATACGAATAACGTGCATCTTTTAAAATATATTGTAAATTTTTATTTTCAAGATAGAACATTATTGAAGCAAACAGGCCATATTTAAAATTTTAATCGATATTAAGGCAAATAAACGGTTGGTAAGATATAGGTAAGGCCCTAAGACGACTATACAATGAGTTTTATAAAGTTAATTCGGTTAAATGACGCCTATTTGTAGTTGTAAAAAAGTGGTCTCTGTCAACCATTAGCTGCCCACTACTGGACGTAGGCCTCCCCAAGTTTGCGACACATCCCGGACCTCCGTTTTCGTCATCTCGCAAGTGCGTGCCCCTCCAATTTGTCATCGAGACAAAAGGTTTGAAAAATGTAAAGGTCTGCAAAGCTTTAAAAATTTGATGAAAATCGGTTTAAGCGAGTTATCTACATCGAATCGTATAGTATTTGAAATTATTATTTGTTTGACTTTCGTAGCGAAATAACAGAAATGTTCAATTATTGTCGCCCTATATACGTATTTAGTCGACTTAATTTGGTATTAGACGTTATTTACGAAAAACCTAATCATTTTAATAAAATTACTATGGATTTGGGACAGCTTCTATATTCATGAATATACACCATAGGGCCACAAATTAGTGGTAGCGCTTTCAGAAACTAATTTACAGATATAATATCTGATATTTATCACCTATAAAATTAAATATTCTATATGCTAAGTTTACTCTTACTGTTATAAAATATATTGTTTACTAGCGGCCCGGCGCGGTTTCACCCCCGCGCTCTTTCCCGCTCCCGTGGTATATAGCGTCATGTTATATAGCCTATGACACTCCCTGTTAACGTAGCTTTCGAACACGGGGCCTTTAGCTATCAAGGGAGCAAAGGATTCATCAACCCCGCTGACGAAGTGAATGTGTTCTGATTCCCGGGGCACATTCAGGCACTTTTTGCGCTGGATCTGACTGGGACACATGAGAGGAGGGTGGTTTTAGTGGGTAGTGGTTGTTACCCGTGCAACTTCTCTGAGTCTCCACACAAGCTGGCTTGATTATTGTTCGGATTGCCCCTTGTGAAAGGGGAAAGCCTTCATGATCAACTATGGTCTAATCCCTTGCAAAGGACCCAGTATTGTGCGTAAATAGCATTTCCCCCACCTTAAAAAATAAATAAAAAAAAGCTTTCGAACAGTAAAAGAATGTTTAAAATCGGTTTAGTAGATCCAGAGATTACCCCCTACGACGTTACAAACTCACAAACTTACCTCTTTATAATATTAGTATAGATTTGTGCAATTACTAACTTGACTTGAAACAAGCATAATTATATTTTTCAACATCTGATTGGTTCGAAATCAATAAATTAAACTCTGCTTTGTCGTCTCTTGTAACTTTGTCATTTAGTCTAATGCCTCTGCTGCACCTAGGATAATATTAGTGTTAGTCGCTGTGCTACAATGCGTTTTTGAGATGAAACATTGACAGATTGCTCATGTATATACAATGAACTAGCTCGCTAACGCGTTACTTTCTTAACGTTACGCGTAAGTCGCATTTGGTCACAGTCACTAACACTAACGCAGGTGGAGCAGGGGCGTAACATAAATTAAACAGTGCAATAAACGATCGTCTTACAGTTAACAGAATCCACAATTCTCATGATTCGGCTTTGTTACGCGTTTCCAACAAATAACTCCAATACTTATTACGTGTTAAAACACAACACACGCCCGTTTCTAATGAAATAATATTGCCTGTTCTGTATTGCCAGCTTTGAGTCTGAATTTCTTTATATTTCATCGTCTTTATTATATTCGAACATTTATTTACCATTAACTGCTACCGAGAGTGATTTTTCTGATATTTACCTTTTTCAAAGTGAATTTAAAATAAATTAAGTACTGCGTGTTTTAGTTTTTGGTCTAATTATATGTTGTAAAAATTATCTTATGAAGTTTCTAAGGGCCGAATTGTCAATCAACACATAAATGTTATTCGTAGGATTATACATACATATATAACTTCACGCCAGCTCCCTTACGGGGTAGGCACGAATAACAGAGCGCCATTTAGGCCCATTCTTACACACCTCACTTGCTTCTTTGACATTCATAACTCTTGTCATGCACACTCGTCTGTTCTTAAGGCTCCTGACATCACCCTCCGCTAGTACACGATCAAAGGATTATACAACATGAACTAATTAAAATTACATTTGTAATTTATTCGATAGACAATTTTTATCTTCGGTTTGAAAAATTAGCCCTAAAAAAAATGACTACGCATAAATATAATCGTAGAAATGTTTGTATGCGCATAACTTGAGAACGCCTGTACCGATTTTGATAATTTTGTTTTCGTGTGTTTGAGTGGGTCCGCGGATGGTTTAGATTCACAATTGGAACCGGTAGATGGCGCTGCAATCGGGTTCTAGGATCCTTCTAATCTCCTGTACCGATTATGATATTTTTTTTGTGTATGTTTGAATGGGTCCCCAGATGGCTTAGACTGTAGATTCACTATTGGAACCTGTAGGGGGCACTAGAATCGGGTCCTAGATTTTTGTTTTTTCAGCGTAGAACAATGTTTGCCGGGACCGCTAGTATTTAATAATTATCGATTAATATACGAACAATAAATTTATAATTGAGTAAATTTTATGAATAACAATTTAGTCGCTGACAAAAAGAAAAGTCTTAAACAGGCAATCAGAGTTCATTTAATACGTGAATCCTGTTAGGTCTTTAGAAAATTATTACAAAGTAATACAATGATGAAAACGTAACCTCACTGAAACCCCAATGAATTGATAATATCAGTCATATTAAATTGCAGCCGTGATAAGTAGAATGCTCAGCTTAATTCACCGTCTTCTATAGATAAGTTACCCAGATCTCTCAGAAGGCTGGTTATGCTAACTTGCTTTTAGAGTTTTTAATCCATAATTTTAAGTCTGAAGGTGTCTTATCCAGACAAAACAATGTTATAGTGTTATCTTTCATTATTTTTATTTCATTTAGCCAGAATCGAAAGTGACTTTGAATAGTTGCCAACTGGCTGGCGCCTAGTGCTTTCTGATAAATCAGCTATTTTAAGATTATATGAGTATGCGACGTTAAATTTAATTCTTCAATTTTTGTAGGACTTGAGACTTTATCAAAACAAGAATACTGTCTATGGTATGCTGCCATAACAACTTTGAGTTGCGTTCCGGCATTTGTGGTCAGGTACCAGCCTTCCTTTAGAGACCGACAGCATATTGGTAGCATTTGGTGTTACAAATGTTCATAGACGATGGTAACCGCTTTCCGTCAGGTGGGTCGTCTGCCCGTCTGCTTAACTCATGCAATAAAATAAAATAAATAAATAAAATAAATATCCTGAATAAATGAATAATAATAATAATTTATTGTAAAAAGCCAGATACAGTGACATAAATATTTTTTTATGATTTTCAAAACATGAAAATTAAGTAATTCCTATCTATGCCTTTAGTGGTTATTTATGTTTTAAATTTTCCAAACCACCTAGGAAGCATAATGGATCTAATAAAGCTTATTAAAAAAATAAAAAGACCAATTAGGTATAGAAACAGTAAGCCTAATTTAATTCAATTTGCATGAAATATGTTTAATTGTTTATTATTTGCGCGCTTAAAAATATATTATTTATACTTTGGTTTTTAATAACTTTAAGGGCTGATTTTCAATGGTCAGATAAAAATAATTAAAAAAGAAACAAAACTTTAACAAATTAAAAGTTTCATTTGCACGAGTAAAATAGTTAATTTTTTTCATTTTCATATTCAGTTAGGTTATAATCTCGATACCTTAAGTAAATTAGCGCTACTTGTCCTGTGATTGTTAAGAACACGTGATATCATGAAATTTGTAGTTAGCATTGAAGACATATTACAACTGCGTCTATAATATCTTGCAAAGTGGACTAGATTAAGTGGATACGCAGATCTCAGAAAAAGCTGAGGTCTAATCATTCAAATTCTCAGACAGAAAGAAGGAATAAGAAGACGTAATTATATTAAATAATAATATAATCAAGTGAAAATTCTACAATATAAATATATGTAAAGTTTTTTTTTTTTTTTTTTTTTATTGCAGGAGTTCAGCAGACAGGCAGACGGCCCACTGAATGGAAAGCGGTTACCATCGCCTATGGACATTTGCAACACCAAAGGTGCTACAAATGCGCTGCTGCTCTCTTAAGGGAGTCTGGAACCTGGTCACTAATGCCGGAACACAACTCAAAGTTGTTATGGCGGCATGCTCTAGACCAGGGGTGGTAGCCATCTAGTCGGGCAAATGCCCTACCACCCGGCTGTGGGTTGTTTAGTCGCCTCTTACGACAGGCCGCTCGGCCGCAGGAAATTGTATTCTTTCTCCGTTCCTGCACGGATAAAGGAAAAAATATAATGTAAATTAATGATAGCTACAAACTTTTCAACGCCAAATTATGTGAAATCCATCTAGCGAAGACGTCTTTAAATGCCTAGTAAAAGGGAGAGTTCCAAGAAATGCTGGCTTGACGTCAGATATTTTGATAGGTTGGTCAAAATAAATTAGGCGTGTTAATGATCTTACAATGAGGGATATCGAAGACTGTGCGAAGTGGAGAAGTTAAAAAGCGAAATCGTATTTCTTGCTTCAAAGTGGTTGTTCCAGACGCAACCACGATGTTAATGTTATGATGATACTGCGATTTTGCGAACAACGAAAATTCTATACTGTTACAAATGTAGGCTGGAGAAGACGAAATCCATGTAATCCTTAAGCAATCAGGTGTTTTATTATTACCTCTGCTATTTAAATTATCTGTAACCTTTTTATGGTTACCTTCATTATTCAGTCACTTATTGGCGTAAATTTTCTAACAATTGAAAATAATCGTCTATTGGTAGTCACTAATCTCTTTGTCTTTGCCGGCCGGCTGTCAAGTTGAAGATAGATGGCGCTGTGCAATAATTAAAGTCACAAATGTTTCCCGAAATGTACAAAGAATATATACAAATTTTCAACAATAACGGATGGGCCTAGGCCTGCGATGAACAACACTACCCTCGCCGGAAGATCTTCCTTTGAGATGGAGGAGCATTCCATCTCGCTCCTCCAACCGGTAGGGTCACTTCCTTCACAGGTGTTTCAGATTAAGCTTACAAGTCTGAGAACTCCAACGAAATGAAATTTAGCACAACAGAATCAACCAGGGGTTCATTCTGTTTTGCAAATATATAAGATCGGCTCGTTGAGACATAGTTAGTTGAGTTTCAACTGCGATCGCTGCGTTACTGATTGTGCATTTAGAACGGAAATCTCACATTCACCGACTGCGCGTTTGATGTTATTACGATCTTATGCTTTACAGTTTGTACTAGTTGTATTTGGTTGTGTTTGTAAGAACTGAGATCGTGTGCGTGTACTTCTAATAAACTTTGCGTACATTCATTTGGCATTTAATTTCCGAATCCCGCAAATTTCGTAACAACATTATGTTGACTTATTGACTCTTCGGATGATAAGAGGGTAGATTCTCATACCTCGGACAACGGGTCAGTATGGCGATCCAGCGAGGTAACGTAGCCAGCCTTCTAAGAGTCTTCTCCATTGACTTCGATGGCCTAGGCTCAGTATTCTAGATATAGTCTTAAGAGATTATAGGTAGAATACAATATATACGTAAGTTAAATTTCCTTCAATGTGCTATGGGTATTATGTTTAAAAATTGAATGATATTGTTACGACTCAGGTCCCGACAAAAACAAAATCCACCTGCATATCTGAAACAAAGCACATTTATGACCCGTCGGCATTTGAACTAACACCATTTAAATTCTTTTATGGTCTTCTCCTTTTGTTTACTTGTGTTTAAAATTTGTGATTAGAAAACAGCCCATTGTTGTCTTGTAATCTTTTTGGCAGTCATTAGCCAGATGTGTCGGAATAAGTCGACTTAGATACGGGGACATTGCAGTTGCGCAGTATAAAACGATGACCTGACGGAGGGGGAAGTCAGTCGAGCGATAACTACGAGCGATGCAAGACGTGTGTACTACAATTGGGAATCTAATAACTGACGGACTTTGTGCGTTTTATTGAATTACGTCCTTCTGCATTTCGTTTGGACTTGTTGTGTTCGGTTACATTTGTACCTGTATTATACGTGTTTGTATAGTTCTAGTAAACTTTATAGTAATTCTAACGAACGGCATTTTTAATTCGAATCTCGCACTCGTAACAATATGGTAGAAACCTAAGTATATCAGATTTTGATTTCAAACACTGAGGTACACTGGGAATTGAATTGAATTCACACATTCTCCATAGCATCAGACTAAACAACATTGATAGCCTAACGTTACAATTAGTTCAGTCCACATTTTTAGCCTGCTTGTTTTCAATTCATAGAATTGATCTAGACGAAAGACACTCAAAACATGGAAACGTATCGTGTTCGCGTACTTAGTTTAACAAGCTCGTTATTAAAAATCCGCTTTGTACACGATTTCTTGGTATATCGAATAAAAATTGTTACCGATATGATTGATGTTTGCTTTACGATTTCGATAACTGGAATATTATTGACAATTATTATCGTCTTTAGTTTATTTTTAATATCCCATGTCTGATTGCTTTTTCATCGAAATGTTTGTAGGTGTTGAAAATCTTATAATTTGCGATGAAGCAGTGTTTTTTTTTATTGACATGGCCGAAAATATATATTTTTTAAATTCGCCTTCTACACTCGTCAAAGTTCTCTCACTCAAGTCACGCACAGTCCATAGTACGCAACTACAACACACATGTAACTTCAGGAGGAACTTAGTTGTATCGTGAATCAATCGCACTCTACACTGTGCAACGTGGTTAACGATGGAGCATCGGTAACGTTTTAAGATTTTTTTTTAACCAAATATTACAAAGTAACCATTATACTCTTACTCTTATGTTTTACAATTGATTATTTATAAAGAGTTCACAAGCCTCACAAGCCTTTTTATCCGTGCAGGAACGGAGAAAGAATACAATTTCCTGCGGCCCGGCGGCTTGTCGTAAGAGGCGACTAAACAACCCACAGCCAGGTGGTAGAGTATTTTCTCGACTGGATGGCGACCACCCTTGGTCTAGAGTATGCCGCCATAACAACCTTGTGTTGTGTTCCGGCATTAGTGACCAGGTTCCAGTCTCCTTTAAGAGAGCAGCAGCGCATTTGTAGCACCTTTGGTGTTGCAAAAGTCTATAGGCGATGGTAACCGCTTTCCATCAAGTGGGCCGTCTGCCTGTCTGCTGAACTCCTGCAATAAAAAAAAAGCCTCTCTTTAGTTTTAGACGGAGAATATAACGATTTCCCAAATATTTATAATCACAAAGAGGATCTTCCAGTTTCCAAATTCTTTTACTTTGCCATAGGTGGAAAATTGACAATTGACATTATTTGTGTGAATATGAAGTTGATGTCAAATTATACTCAGTTGTAAGTTAAATTATAGTTTGATGCAAAGTTATAAAATTGAGGGCCTAAAGTGGTTATGTTCTCAGATTCATCTGATGAACATACAACATACAGTGAAATTTTGTGCTATGTCTTACAACTACCAGTATATCTGGAGATGTGACAATTTCACTAAACGATTCTCCAAAGGCGACCGCAATAGGCTCTCTGTTTTATTAAGGCTGGTGAATAGAGATCTATTGAAATTTTACCAAAGCATTAGTAATGAAAATGATGCACAAATATTTTTTTTATTACAATTAAACAGTAGGTCACACACGGCACTAGTTGGGTTAATATATATATAGGTATATACATAAGGCACACACTGCACATGCACTTCCTCACAACACCAGCATGTAACAGATAAACTGTATATTAGTATAAGTTTAGTATTAAAATTAGAATAAATTAATGTAATAAGTTATTCGTAAGGTACACCACAATACAAACGTCATTCAATAAATGTCACACACAATAACAAAAATAACAAATAAGCGTGTATAAATTCTAAAAACTTTTTTCTAAATTAAGTTGTAAAAAAGGTTACCGAAATCGAGTCCGTAGAGTTGTTATAAAAAAAAACAGTAGATCTAGGCATAAATCTTATATTGTAGCACAACTTTATTATTACATAGAACTAGATACAAATTAATTTTATTTGTTTCCTGGAAACTAGAAGTGCACTTTGAATTTAACACAAAACAATAAAATAATCCTGCGTAAAAGTAGTGCTTTCCAGCTGCTTGTTTCCTTTGAGTTGCATTCTGTTTATTGTAATTTGTTTGATTGCTTGCAACATTTTCTAAACAATAATATATTTTACTTTTAAGTCTCTTTCTTTAGCTTTATTATTATTTAATTAAATATTTCTACTTGACTTAAATTTCGTATTTGTATTTTTTTTTATTGCTGGAATAAAGCAAACACGCGGACGGCGTACATGATGTAAAGTGTTTACCACCGCTTATGGACGTTTGTAACATCACAGATTCTACCAATACCTTAAACTAATTTGCTGCCAGCCGCGAAGGGGGACCTGGAACACAATTTAGGGTTGCTATGGCGACGTAGTCTAGACCGGGTGTGGTAGCCATTCAGACCGTTGTTTGCCCTACCATCTGGCTGGACTGAACATCTGGACTCGTATTACATTTTCCGGTATAGAAATTATCCTATATTCATCCCCGTTATAGAAAGTGCTAAATTTTTTGATGATTATTCCAAGGACTGGTTGAGAACGCGCTATTTTAATTAACCGGTCCAACACCCATACTTCTTTAATTGGTTATTTGGCACGTAATATTACAATAAATTTTAAAGTTATATTCATATAAAAGAGTAGACTAAAATACCTTGCTATCATCTTCCGGTAGAAACAATAGGCAGCCTTGTTGCTTAAAGCAATCTCTTCCAAACAATCTAACTTATTATAATGTAACCTAATCTATAGACAAGGTAGACATAAACAGACATACTTAAACTACTTACATTATGAATTAAATTACATTATATACACTTACATATTAGTTTTGTACAATGATATTAAGTGCCACAGTTCATTTGACTGTCAAATACCCAATGACGCATGTTTTGATAGCAGTCATAGAGTGCAAACTGTTTCGTATATCTTTACGTATTGAATAAAGTCGCTTTCCGTGTAGATTGGTCTGTATATCCATTAACTAATCGTAAATCACGCAAGATTTTTTACAGTTTTTACTGTCAGTAAGATAAAAGGTTTGTATATAATTAATATACATATTTGAGTGATCCAGAAAATGAAAAAAAATCGGAATCAAGCTCAAAAGTTTCTGTTAGGTGCCAAAATGGGTCTTGTAAAATATGAGCCCTTAATGCTAAATAATATTAACAGTGTCGGCATCGCACTTTTCGATTTCCCGTAAGAATAACATAGGAAAAATTGATTTTCTTCTTCTTCGTATCTGACGAACAATAAATACGTTGTACTGTAGAGGTCTTGAAGTATTTTTGTAGAGAATTCAACGCTCTACAAAAAAGTATCAGGTCATTTTTTGATTAGTACACTCGATCAAAAGTTATTCGAGGTCAAACTCAAATTCACCATGAGCTGTTTTATCAAAAAATTCTAGATTTTTTTAGTTTAAGGAGCTGAATACTCTGTATATATACATATACTATGCATTCAGCTCCTTAGACTATATACAAACTAGCTTTTTTTACCCGCGATATAGAAATAACATAGGCGTTTAGTGCCAGTAATTGGATAACCAATTACTTATTTCTCGTGATATACTCTATTATTAATTGCAAACGTCCTCGGCAATGAGCCATGGGACTCACTGGAGGTCATACGTTGTACGTAGCGTGCTTATTAGACAAGTTAATTAGCTGGCTGGCCAGCTGTGAGACGCGGTAAGTTTGCAATGTGGTCACAATGCAGTCTGACTGTGGTTGGGTTGTCTTGCATAGGTTAAGATGAGTGATTTTGAAATATTGTACTTGTGGCCTAGTTCTTTATGTGGTAACCATCTTGACTTCCTGTACTTCCATACTCAAATTATTATTTTTTTGTTAAATTAAATATACGCTTATCAAAGATACGAATGGTACGGTGATACATCGCAGAATATATAAATGAAAATAATGAACTTTAAAAAACACTACAATCAAAACTACTCTTAACAGTTAAAGCGCCTGTTTAATTTTATTTATTATTTTATTAACGTCCTAAAAAGATGTGTAACTTGGTTTAAAAGTCGTTTTAATCATAGCCAAGACAACCTAACTAAAAATACTATATAAAAACAAATTTCAAAACTAAAAATTAACAGAATTTACTCCCAAGCATTTTTATAAGTCCCTAAAGCGTACTTGTATGGACGAAAATATAAAAAGCAATTAATTACTTTTGAATTTTCATCAAAGTATCTTATTGTGATTCGTAGAACCACTTACTTTATTAAAGTTAAGTAATGCCAGCAACTTATAAATTTAATTAAAATACATTCTCAACAGATATTTTACTATAAATAGCACTCAATTTAGCGCCAATGGTTTTCAGCGGTATACTGCGGACCATACAATTTGTTTTAGAGTTTCGTTCCTTCCGTTGCCAAATGACAAAAGCGGTACTTTTATCAATTTATCACACTCGTCCGCCTTCTATGTATACGTCTTTTTCTCCAGATCAGCTACATGTATATAGATGAAAGGACATTACCCAGTTTGTTAGTAGAGTTAGGCTTCATAAAAAATAGCACGGGCCTTTATAATTTTTTCACTATTTTGTAGAAAATTTAAATAATTATCATATACATCAAAAATACCAGATTTAAGAGAATTCTTTTGGGAATTATTTAAAATGGCCAGATTAAAAAAAACGAATTCCACTGTGACTTTTTACTGATCGATAGCGAATTTAATGTAGTAAATGTGATATTTTTGTCCCGGGAATCTCGCGAGAATGTTGGCGGGAGCAGTTTGAAGTTGTATTCCGACACAGTTTCGACTAAAACGATAGTGTAATTGCAACTTGCAACAACTCAGAAGGGTTTATGGTAGTAAAAGAACAGCAACTGTCACAATACTTTATAATCAGAGAAACTTACGATTTTAACACATTACAGACACTAACTTTTAACACTCGACAAGCATTTTTAGAACACCCCGCCATCCCTCCAACATTTTTACAGTATGTGAAACTTGACAATTGGCACAACCGATAGCGGATTTAAGTCATTGATAAACTAACTACTTGGATAAGTGTTATGAATGAACAGAATTTATTACTGTTTGGAAATTCCATATAATATTTTATACAAGATATGATATAAAACATTATACTTAAAGTTTTACATGTAAAAAAATAAACTGAACACAGTACAAATCTATCGCGTCTGCCAACACGAAAACAAAATGTAGTGAATACCGTCTATATACAATTGAGAGATTTTGAATTATAATCTGTACACAATCAATACATATTATTGTTATATAAAATGGAGGTAAATTATGGAGAACTTACTCTATACAAAACAGGCGTTAATCACAGAATAAATAAAAATATAACATTATTCAATTAAGGAAATGGCCGATCGTAGCGTTTAGAAGTAATAGGGTACATAACAAAATTAATTATTAATTTTAAAAAGAAACCTGAAAAGAACAACTACGCTACTAAATAACTGTTAACAATAGCTTACATTCTTTTTTAAATACTGCGTTACTTGTGTCCCGGGAAAACCGCGGAATTTCAAGTGAAGGGTGGACGAAGTCGTGGGCATATCCTAGTTAATTATAATTTCACTCAATTTTATAGATGTTAATAATGTCTAAATAACTTGAATGATATAATACAAGGGTGTGTCACTTATAAGAGGGATTTTTTTACAAAAACAAGTTTACTCAATCTTCATTATAATGATATTCGTTCGAGGAATGCATACTGGGAACTTGGAAGTTATCATATTAAATACATCCAACGTGACACCTTATCAACAAAAAGCTGCAGAATTTCACGACCTTCCCTCACCGTATCAGTGGATCCGGTCTCACACACGTTTTAGTGTTGCCAGATGCTAATTTCACAGGGCGGTTCGATATTTTCAGTACCCTGTTGAACTCCTTATAATACCTTGATCAGTTCTTTTATATAAAATTTGTAATTTAAATTATAAAGAAAAAGTCTCGTTTTTAATTTCTTTAAAAACTATTGTAATACATTTTATTTTTCTTTCGTATTATTGTTACAATTTTAGAAATTAGTTTATAAATAAATGTAACTTAAATTAATATATAGTAATAAAATATGTTATATTCTCAATTATTTGCAACACTGTACCTATCTGGCAATATGGTTTTAATGCATTGTTCTCGCAAACTCCAGGAGCCGGTGTAGCGAGTGGACAAGTGTGCTTTCGACCTTACTACGAAGTTATTCCGACGATTCTGGCTCGTGAATTTTTTCTTAGTAAAATACCTCAGCCTGATAGGGTTGTCAGAGGTATTCATGCAGAAGTTGAATTTTCATTATTAATTATATTTTTTGCGTACCTAATTTACCGGTAAATGTGACACATTCGTTTCGTGACTTAATAATATTTAATAAAAATAAAAGAATTCATTGGTTCTGCAATCTAGTTATCTTAATTTTAACCCGCTTGCTTTACTGGAAACTATATTTTCAGCATTTACCTTAGTCAGGAATTGCTTCCGGCTTTAGATTTCGTCCGTTGTATATTACTGTTATATATATATAGCCGCTTTCTGATTTGTTAGTGCAGCAGCGGTGCAGAGTCCGTAGACGCGGTACCGAAGCTTACCGAGCGCATATATTTTTATGAGTTTTTACTGATTCAAATCGGTAACCAGTCTATGTGTAACATTTGCTTAGCTTGGGAATATGTATATTATATCTATGTAAATACGTCTGCCGAGCGTTATTAAAACAATCTTTAATAACATTCAAGTTGTATTTCTATTTGATATGAAATTTGCGTGACCGAATTGTAACCTTGAACTTGAATTAATTATGACAGTATCAGGTAAATAACAATGTGCAACAGACTGGAAAGTTTGTTGTACCGCATTGTCTGGCGGTTTGACCGTTGGCCGTTTAGCTGAATGCGATAGACATAATGTAGGTTCGATTTCCGATTTAGTAAATATCACACCATTCTCATGCCCCTCGTCAAGCGTAACTGGCGCTATTATGCTAATATGATAGGAACATCCTTAAGCGTATTAGGGGGCGACATAATTAATTAGGTGTTCAATGCTTGGTTTTGTCGCAATGGGGCGTTCTGATACAGGTAGTTAGGTGAGTAAAGTTTTGGTTCTTTATTCACTTAGTACCTTCGTTCCCCACAATACTCCGCATATAAATTAAGCAGCGCGGGCTTTACTGCTAGACCAAGTATATCTATCTAACATAAGTCAATTTCACTTAACGATTCACCCAAAGCCGCTTTAGATCCTCTGATCTTGCTGGTATTTTCTTTGGCGTAATGTTACTGAAATCTAATTTGAATCAATAAGGTTATGGACATGTTATGTTACAATAAATTCTAACTTTATTTACATATAAAAGAATAGACATTAAAATAACATCCTTTTACTTTTAAAATATTATAATAGAAATAAGTTTTGTTGACTCCTTTTAGGTGTACAAACTTATGATGTCACAAGTTTGTACGCTGATACAAAATCTATGAGGCTGCGACGTTTCGTAAGACGATATAAAGTTTTGCAGTTAATTTGACTATCCACTCCCCTATTATTGATAGTCAGTGTCAGTTTTGTTGTCAAGCGTTGTATTTGACTTAAATTTTTGTTATACTGAGATTAATTTTCGAGAATTTGAAAGTTTTTATTTTTTGTTATTTAGTATAGTTGTTATCCATTCCATTGGCAACCCTACAGCAATGGTTGACAATATCACAAGAAAGAGGCAGCGTTTCCTCGAACACATCTTCAACTCGTGGTAATGAGTGAGATAACGCGATAATACATCTTTCATTAGCCAGAAAACCCGGCCGAATTCAATTTTAACATATTTTCTAGGTAATGCGTTTATTTTCCATTCTGATCTAATTACCATTCTAGGAAAAAAAGAGACTAGACCTTGCTTTAATTCCTGAATAATGATTTATTTTCACTCTTAAAGGCCCGGTTTCTTTTTATTAGAGTTCGTCTGTCAATGTTTAAGAAAGTTTAAGAGAAATTTAGCATTAAAATTTTCTGGTGATATTTAAAAATACTTATATTTAAAATATTATTCGTTTTTGATTGGCGGTCTAGAAAACGTACTTAAAATTACAAGAAGTCATTGATGATAGATAAGTATTTCTAATAAGTACAAGGATCTGTTAATTCCACAAATTTTATTGTTTTCATTGGATTACTTGATTAATTCTATGAACTTCGATATTGCGTGTCGGAAAGGTTATCCATGTGTGGCGTTAATCAGTGGCCTTTAACTGGTGTTATCAGTTGCGTGATAACAATACTGAATGATAAAGTGTATTAGTTGTTTAATACACGCTACAGCATGATGCTCTTATGCCGCTGATAGGAAGCTACTTTGGATGGGACTTCTTATTGACCAAAGAATTAATGTTAAGTTCGCTTGTAAGCAAACCGGTAAACGGGGCCTCCAGATAGCAAGTGGTTAACATCACCCATGGACATCTGCAACACCAAGGGAGCCTTTACGCCTTTTTTGAAGAGCCCCATATTGTAGCGCTTCGGGAAAACTGTGGAAGGGAGTTCATTCCAGATCGTTTTTAGAGTTGTGTGTTGTAGGCTAAGAAAAGCTCTAAAGCATTTAATAGTAAATATCCTATATCTCAAACAAAAACAACCCAAAATTATTTGAAAATTATAGATATGCCCGACATTTCATAAGAATAAAATTTGTATGCCACCACATACCACTGCATTATATGACAAAGGCGTGTTTGGGATGGCACCAAGATATAATAAGTTACCGTGTAATAAATATACATACATACATACATAACTTCACGCCAGTTCCCTTGCGGGGTAGGCACGAACAACAGAGCGCCATTTAGGCCCATTCTTACACACCTCACTTGCTTCTTTGACATTCATAACTCTTGTCATGCACACTCGTCTGTTCTTAAGACTCCTGACATCACCCTCCGCTAGTACACGATCAATTTGATCATGGAAGGTGTGTCGTGGTCTTCCACGACTTCTGCATCCATCCACTTTTGCATTGTATATCTGTTTAGTCATTCTTTCATCATGCATTCTTTCTACATGCCCGAACCACCGGAGCATTCCTTTCCTTACCTTCACCCCGACACTCTCTTTCAGACCAACTCTCTTTCTTACTTCGGTATTACGAACGCGGTCCGCGAGCGTCACTCCGCAGATTTTGCGCAGTGCTCGCATCTCAACCGCGTTTACTCTACTTTCATGCTCTCTCTTCCATACCCAACTCTCACTTCCATACGTGAGCGTAGGTACCAGCACCGCGTTGTGTATGGCGAGCTGGGCCTTCTGGCTGAGGTTCTTAGCGCCTAGAAGTTTACTTAACGCTCCGTTCAAACTATTCCCCTCACTTGCTCCAGCATAACATCATCGACCATTATCCTTGCATTCGTTCTGGTTTCTTCTCTTAATGTAATAAATATAATGCAAGAAAATAATTTGAATATGTTTAAACAAAAATTATTCGAGTGGTTGGTCAAAAAATCCTATTATAGTGTCCGAGAATATATAAGTGAGAGGTAAAAAATAAGAAGATATTGTGTTGTTTTAAATAAAATAAAATATGTATAAGGCACCAAATTAAATATTACATTTTACAGAGATAGGTTAAATAACATTATTAACAATATTGCGATGTTATTAAAGGCCAACTAAGTAATAAGTTCTCAGTTATATTGTATAAGACCTATGTAACATTTAGTTCGCAATAAAAATGATTTGATTTCAATACGGTTCTATCCCTTATTGTTATTTGCAGTTTACGTACTGGCTGGACATTTTTCTAGGTTATTTGACGGTTACAGTTAGTGCATTACTTCGTAGGGGTTGTCAATAAACGGACATCCCCGCATGAATAACTTTTCGAATAGCACTAATTGTTCCTAAAATTAACATGTTCACCCGTCAGATTCATAGTATGACGTATGGGTATACATTAGTAATCATATGCTAAAAGTCATAAACATTCGAGTGGATTATATGGACCTGGGATTAAATCCTAGCGAAGAATATTTATCGCTTTAACAATATTTAATATCGCTTTCCAATGGTAAAAGAAAATACCGTGAAGAAGTCTTGCACTTTGCGATTCTTCTTGCAAATATATGTCCTATACTTAACTTTTTTTCCTATCACTTTTTTCCAATCATTTGGAGACTATACAGAATGTCGTTTTCGTTCAAACTCCTCTACCCTGGTATTTTTTTTTCCTCTCTCCGAGCGAACGAGATTTCGCGGGCTTTTCACTTTTGAGAGATTTGTTTTCTTTTATGATTTTTAAAATTGTTTTTTTGTTCTTTCTTTCCTTTATTTTTTTATTGCTCTTTTATTTAATGTTTTCCATAAAATTCTTTTACAATGTTTCTTAGTTGCTATTTTTACATTTTGCTATACTAATTACTTGTACAAATATTTATGTAATCTATAGGCACTTACTTTCTAGTTTTCCTTATGCCCTGGTATTCCCCTGTTACACCCCAGACAAATTTGTGATATTGGTTCTTGAATCTGTGAGCGCAATAGCTTAAACAAGTGAAATTAAACGCCCAGCCAATGTCCTTGGACAAGTATGGCGGTTATATACATATGTATAAAAAAAATATATACATTCCACTGAAATTGAAATAGAATCGAGGTCAGGCGTAAACATTAATGGTGTGCAAACGTGAAGGCCTATGATAGCCGACAGTTTCCTTATGAATATTTCTTTATATCAAAAAGAAAAATACTTCTTTTTGATAGAGGGTAAAAGTTCACATCTACGGATTACATTCAAAAAAAGTATTAACTTAAACATATTTCTAGAAAATTTAATGATCTATTATATATATAAAGGAAGAAAATCACATTTCTTTCTAAATATGTGCCATATTACAAAGTTGCTGTGTATCATTTCACGTCATTGGCGTTAGCTACATTCTTTTGTCTCGGAATAATATTATTAATTAAACATTTTTTAATTTTAACAGTATAATACAATATTACTTTTGGTTCCCATATTTTAACTTAAAGACCTCGAACGTATTTTAATACAAAGATTTTTTATGACTACCGGTAATTAGTTTAGTCTAACTAAAATAATGATCTAGTAAGTCCATCGATCTATAATAATGTAATAAATGTGAAAATAACTCTTATATGTTTATTTGTCCCTCTTTTTACGGTCTTGACTGAATCGACTATCATGAAATTGGATATATTATTATTTTCGATAATAAAGATGAACAACACATTTTATTTCAGAATATAGCATTATTTACGCGGGTACGTAGCCAAAGATCACACGTGGGAAGTCGTGTGGAAAACTAGTCTAATATATAAAGCTCTCTGCTCTGTTGGCTTTTGTTTATATTATTATATAAATCCCGGACGTGCAGACGGTTATAGATTAAAATTAAAGCTGCAAGAGTCCATTACTTCGGTAGAGACCCACGTGTTTGTGAAATAGCGTGACCATTTAATGATACAATTTCTCAGAAATACAGTTAACCCTGCAATAAGATGTTAATGGATTGATAAAGTAACATAATTAACTGTTTACAGTATAACAACAAGGTTAATTAAAGGGCGCGCATTCCAAATGTACATCGTTTATTGAAGCTTTTGTTACAAAAACGCGCTTCGAACAGTGTGAAGTTTCTACCTATGCGCGATTGTAATAATTTTTTCAATACACTGACCATATTAGTTGTTTTAACAGACAAGGAGTTTCTTGGGAAACCTTTGTATCGCCATGCAAGATAATTTTTTATTTATTGATTGATTGGTTAGACAATGTGTCTGAAGAAGAGATGATATTCACGTAAGACTTGACTTAAAGACCATAAAATCCATTAAAGACAAATCTTAATTATTAGATTTGATAGTGGGTTTGTATAGATATTGTACATTTGCTGGATTCTTCTAAACGTCTAAATAGGCATTCCGGTCTCAGAAGTTGGTGCTCGAAGATAACTAAAAGGGATATTTACGAATATTGGGTAATAAATAATTCCTGTAATATATATATATAAACTATCTTTAGCCGGCAGACGTTGTCCTGCCCTTAGAATTAAAAATCTAGGACCCGATTGCAGCGACATTTACCGGGATCAATAATTAATTTAAACCATTATCGAATCCACTTTAATAAAAACAAAAAAAATATCAAAATGGGTCCCACCGTTTAGGAAGACTTTGGCGGTGCCACCTACCGGTAGATCTATAATCTTAACCATCCCGGGACCACTTGAACACACAAAAATAATTTCTCCTAAATATTGGAACCCAATTACAGCTAAATTAATTATTTTACATGTATTTTATCAATAAAATAACTCCAACCGAAGCATCTGTTTTAAACGATATTCAGTTTTTTTTACATCCTCTGACGATATTTGCAGCACGCATTCTGAATTCTATGTCAAACGTCATAAGGTTACATTAAAAAAGTTTATATTATCCAAAACGCTAAGGTTAGATTAGAAATAATTTTATATGGTGGTTAAGTATTTTTAAATTTTCCGCGCAATTTTCTTAATTTTTTTCTTTTATAAGAACCTTATCCTGACAATAACAAACACAACAAAAAAAGAATTAGCAAATTCGGTCCGGCCGCTCTCGCGTGAGGGCTTGACCAAGGGAAATAGAGTTTCATGTTTATATATATAGATGAAGTATTTTGGCAAATTTTGTAAGTTCAATAAAGGTTTGAATTAATATATTAATTATTTTGAATTTATTAATATATTAATTTGAATATAATATAAATAAACAAACAGTTGTATGCTGTGCAATGCCATATTTGAGAAAGAAGAAAGTATTCTACTAGTCTAAAGTATTCTTAGTATTCTAAACTAGTATAATCTCTATCTCATCAAGTAACAGACGTTGATGCTTTAAAAGCTTTAAAAGAAAATTTAATTTACAGTAAAAAGTTATTGAACCCGTATTCTACGTACTAGCGTATTGATAAAATATCTATTTGTGCGAATATGATAGCCAATCGCTTCTTGTTACAATAATTACAATAAATTGAGTTTATGGAAATTGTTGTGCTTATATTGTTATAATCATTAGTTAATAATGCACACTTTAAACATGAGCATGGGGCTTTAAGTGTGCGTTATTAATTAATGACCACACACACGTCTTAAAAGCTATAAAAAATATAGTATTTCTAAAGATTAACATTATATAATTATGTTTTTTATTTGCAAGTTTTGATGTGTCCTGATGGCTCAGTGCATATTATATACTCGCGTCATATTCCAATTAGGCTAGTTCGGATTTTGGTAGAAAGCACGCTTAAATAAATTTTCTGATATAATAAAAATAACGCGACGTGAAATAAAGCCTGCAGCATAAAGCATAGCATTCACAAAGAACATGGGCCATTACTCGCAACAAGGCTACCAAGACCAAGGTTTTCATCATGTACCGGTTTACACTCTATAAGTGATTAAGCTCGTTTGGTCAATCCCCCAGACAATATTAACGGGATTTGCTCACTGCTGTATATCCCTGACCAATGGGGTAGCATTTCTATTCCACCACAGAAAATTGTCTTTATGTAAGACAATTAATTACAGTCCACCAAAGAAATAGGTCCGTAAAAATTAATAGACTTGTAATTTTGAAACCAGCTTCTGTGGTCCAATATGGTCTAAGTGTTAGCTCGTCTTATTTTACTAGAACGCCGAAGTACCGGATTCGATTTCCGGCAGGGTAAATTTCTCAAATTAACTTTCTATTATTTCCTTACTTCTGGATGTTTGGGATTAGCCCCAGAGTAGTTCCTTGTATATATATTACTTATATCAAAAACTCAACTTTTTTAATTATAACCGTCATAACAGACAAGTTGGATTTAAAAAAACCATATTCCAGCTAATATGTCGGAAATGATTATACCTCGTTATCGTTACATCGGAATTAAATTAGTGTTTATCTTTAATAATGATAAAATTCGTATTACAGCATAGCGTTATCCAAATTACGTGCATACTGGAAAACTAATTTGACATTATGTAAGTTTTTTTTAACAAAAACAAAACCGACTACACATAGAAACATCGGTTAAATATTTTTTTTTTTGTTTTTAGAGTGAAGTCGGTTTTATTTTTGTTAAAAATAAAAACTTTTTATTGGCGCAAATACTTCAATAGCATTAGAAATAATCTATTAAGCACCTATAGTAGAAATTGTGCAATTGGCACGCGTATACAAATTTGCCATCTCAATCTTCGGTGTATATGCTCTTCAACAAGGGTTGCTCTCGATTTCCTTGCGATCCACAAATCAGATCCTTAAGGGTAACTATCGAATTCTCTGAGATCCACTCATCAGATCCTGACTTGGTGACCATGGGAATACCTCGGGAGTATACACGTACAAGTAAAGAAAACAATTTGAAAATCGGTTTACAATTGGTTAACATTTTTCGTCAGTTTCTCCAATTCCTTGAAATCCACTCATCAGATCCTGACATGTTACCATGTCAGGATGTTTATGTGTGTGCATACAAAAAAAACATACCGACGAATTGAGAACCTCCTCCTTTTTTGAAGTCGGTTAAATATTACTCTCATTTTGAAAATCGCTTATTGTTTCCCCTTTTTTGTAAGCACACTAATTGATGTTGCGACATGTGTTGTAGTAGACTTTCTTCACTTATTTTTTTTATGCCGTAGCAAAATACCCAAAATAAATATTCTGTTTGTATATTTATAAAACATTTTTAAGGCGAAAAATGTAAGGACAATTCATATTAAAAAGTGATTTGAATTCGTTTGATTATGAATATACTAAAAAGACTGGACATGGCAATTACATAAGGGTTGCGTTCCTGCTAAAATGTTTACGGTACTCTAAAATGTGCGGCGTTACAAAGGAGGCCTAGAGCGGCAGTCAGCTTACATCCGCCACTGGTAGAACCCAAACTAGAATATTATCGAAAAAGTCCTTTCAGAGATTTAAGTATCTTATACGAATTAATCGCGGGAACTCTGAAATTTAGTGAACATATAAGCCCAAGCTCAGAACTACCACATTGCAGAAAGCGACTATAGTCACAATTAAAAAAAAAAAAGATTTTTTAAGCAATTGGGTTTAAACATGTTTTGAATTTTTTATATGTCTCATTCTGTTTCACAGATCACTTTTAACTTGAATTAGACTTTAGGACCCCAGGCATTTCTTAGGGTTTAAAATTGTGCAAATAATACAACTACAGGAGAGATGATTTTTTTTATAGCAATTTAGGAGTTCAAGGCAATGTGAAATGACACTGAAATTATAAAATTGTTTTATGGTTTTATTTCATAATACCTTGAGTTCATAGACTGCTATAGTTTTATTTCATAATACCTGAGTTCATAGAGTGCTATAACTAAAACTCTCTTGCAAATTGCACATTTTGAAAATATATTTTGGATCTGTCAGTTGTTGAAAATCTTACAAGTTACATATATAATAAATAATGTATATAAGTGTTTTATGAAAATGCTTTTCCATTTTGATCATAGTTCGGTAAACATTGAAATGTAATGATTCCAAGTAAAATAATGTAATGCATGTTTACATTAATATTCCCAAACTGAATAAACAATAAATGATTCTACGACTTAACACATCTTTGTTATATTTCTTTGTAAACTATAATGAGGAAACCTGTTTTGATGGTGATAATAAAATTCGCTCAACATCAAAATGTTGTTTTAGGAATTGGTAAGCTAACGAATTCGTAGTAGCCTTATTCTCTGTCCCTCTTCATTTAAATGAATTTATACTTTACAAAAAGTAAATAATTATATTAGAATATAAATCTAAATATAAATAATATATGATAACTATCAATATATAGTTATTATTCCCGTACTTTTTTTTATTTAATCTCGTAGTTTAATATGGTTATGTGTATATCGAAATTTGATGCCCAAGCGGGATATTTAATAATAGTGTCGTTGGCAGAGCCGACATCACCAGACTCGTGAATAGATTCGCTCATTGCAAATAACAAAACTACAAACAATTCACTAACTCACGGTTTTTACAATATAAGATGACACTTAGATAATCTATAGGCACAGCAGATCAGATTTTATCCGTGCAGGAACGGAAAAAGAATACAATTTCCTGCGGCCGGGCGGCCTGTCGTAAGAGGCGACTTAACAACCCACAGCCAGGTGGTAGGACATTTGCCCGACTGGATGGCTACCACCCCTGGTCTAAAGTATGTCGCCATAACAACCTTGAGTTGTGTTCCGGCATTAGTGACCAGGTTCCAGTCTCTCTTAAGAGAGCAGCAGCGCATTTGTAGCACCTTTGGTGTTGCAAATGTCTATAGGCGATGGTAACCGCTTTCCATCAAGTGGGTCGTCTGCTTGTCTGCTGAGCTCCTGCAATAAAAAAATAAAAAAACAATCTATTCTCACAAAATGGTTTTTATTGTTTTTGACATCTCCGCTCCACACGCAAGAGATTCCATAATGTATAAGCCGCCATTCTTTTAATCAAAGTGTTGTCACAAAATTAACACGTCTGAAATTATTTTTTTAAATAGTAGGTAGTCATAGGCTGAAAAAGCTTGATTTTACCTTTAAAACATATCTCATCATTTTTACTTTTTAAAGCAATGAGTATTGTTTGAAATAATTAAATCGTAAAAACTAACTTCCGTCGGTCTTTCTTACTTCAAAAATCACGCATTACATTTTTTAACTTTTATCAAATAATTATTATTTGTAATTTATGACATAAGTTTATAAGCAGTTCTATTAATACAAAACAACTTTTAATAGTGGATTGTGGCTTGCTGTGGAGAACTATCGTCAATTATAACACATCCGTTTTTTGCACAAATATTGCCTGAAAACAATAGTTAATTTTGACTGAAAATTAATGCTAAATAATTAAAACGAAATGAAAGAACTTAGATTATTATTTTTATGTTGTCGTTTCATAACAATATTACGAATGGCAAATGACAAATTAAAAAAATAAAAATGTTATTACGATTATTTGATAATAACTAGCACTGAATATTTAATTTTAGATTAGAGAATTTAAGTTATTTTATTATTATTTACAAGTTTAATACTATACTCTTTATTGTACACCATCATGATAGAGAAAAATACACTATAAACTTAAATACTATAAGGTAGTAAGTACAATGGGCGGTCTTATTGCTTAAGCAATCTCTTCAAGGCAACCTTTGGATGGACAAGATCTAATTCCAAAGATAACGTTGACTTGCTGCTGAACTGGATTGTAATAATAAAACAATTAACCGCAGGGGGGCTTTGTGGACCCGCAGGGGGCTTTGTGGCAAAGCCTTAGTTGAGTAGCGACACCTCGGAACTGACTCCGGGGGCCAAGGCAAGGCCCCGACCTCCGTGCTTGCCTTAACCAGCCGGCACGGAGACTCCACTCCGCGCCGGCTAGAGCTAAAACTCAAGCCCCAGGGGTGGAAGTGATAAATGGCATAACGTCAGAAGTAGCATCGGTGAATCTGCAGCGCTCCTCTCTACACCCCTTAACCACTCACACCAATGTTGCCCCTGTCTTCTAAGGCATTTTTGGGGCCCATGCAGGGAGTGGCGAGTCACCGTCTGCCAATTTTTCCATGTTCCCCGTTCTCATTTCCCACAATAGTCCTACACTGGCCGGGGCTTGTCCATGGTGCATTATTATATGGTGTAGACAGGGATAGTCGCCGGTCAATGTCACGCCACATTTAGATTAAATTTGACAAGGGGCCTTTACGTGTTGGCCCTCCAAACGTCCGGGGCATTTTTATGGCCCGTGGTCTTTAAAAACAAATACGATATACAGTTATAAAAACATATACGTAACATATACATACAAGGCAAATAATAAACACGTTATACAATTAGATAGTCCTCCTTCACAAGTCTGTAGAAGGCATGGATAGATTTAGCAGATTACTAGACTATCTTCGGACAAACATCGAAGTGGAAACCACTCGAGTACTCTCTAACCACCCGAGTCGTGGTCGCAAGATATTAGCTGAGATAACATTGTGAATCTTACAGATTCTTATGCTATTTGGTTTAGGAAAAAAAGTCTTCTAAAACGATTCCCCGAAATCCTAACTGTTACAAAATAATAATAATAAAAAAATTGCAAAATAAGACGTAATTATTTGTATAATTAACCCTAAAGGAAATTGAACTTCAGTAAACTTTAGGACCTTAAAATATAGATTTCGGATTGTTAAACATAGAACGTATAATAGACTATTTATGTAGATGTTTCATACTTTGAAATAATCCTCATTATAAGCTACACGCAGAAGATTTACCGATGACTACTTACTATTATTGTATTGTATTACTTACTATTATTGTATATACTTATGTAAAGTATAAGCAATAATAAATTTATTGCAACAACTATTTATGTAATCTTTTAAGTCAACCCTACTGACCATCGACGCGTGACATCATGAGGCTATCGGCAAACCTTCTGCGAACGAGTAATAACATTATTAACTCGAACCCCTAAGTTGTTTGATATCGAAACAGAATTATTTAATTACGGAACATTTGTGTCGAACACCCCACTCAAAGTAAGATTATAGGGGCTCAGTAAAATACTTTGATAAAAGTAGGAGGTTCTTGTTTTTTTATACTTTTTAAAATGATTATCAGTTATTTTTTTTACTTGATCAATATAGGATTACGAAATTAAACTGTTTCCTCTGAATGTTTAAAATACTTCCACCCGAAAGAGGCACAAGTGTTAGAATGGGGGGGGGGGGGTTACACGTGTTTTGATTCCCCCATTAACAGTAACGTTTATTTTTTCTCTTTATTTGTAAGATGTATTGATTGATCAGTTCTGATCATGCCATATTCATAGGAACAAATTACACTTTAATTAGCGGCAATTAATATACCTATGCTTTAACTAGATTTGTTTATTATCCTAGCATCAATACACATCCTCTGTAACCTGGCACGAGGTCTTATCATTAAAATAGATGAATTAATAAAGTGAGTAAAAATGGGTAAAAAAAAAATATCATGTCCACTAAACATTGTGCATTCTTGAATTGCACTTCCAACAATCGATACAAACTAGATAGATGGCATTAAATTTGTGCCGTTAATAAAACCTACATTTGAAAAAATTGTGTTGGGGTGGATTAATTTATCGCGGAGAACCGGTTTAACAATAAAAGAACTTGTGAATACTATTTCATTAATCCAACAATAGAAAATCCAAATCTGTTATCAGTAACTGTATAAAAGGTTAGTTACGGCTCCAGGTACACACTATCATCTGTTAATTCCAGTTTTACAATGTACGTTTAATTAATTGTGTCGTGAACTTTTTATCTACCCTCATGTTCCGTGTCCAATGTCGGGTAATGGTAAAATCCCGAATTTGGTCACTTGCTACGTTTCCTGTCAAATGTTATGAAGAACTCAACTGAAAAGTATCTTTTTAAATTTTTTACCTCACTTAGTCATTTTACGAAAAAAAAGTTCAGCATTCTAAGGGATTTAATAGCAAACTCAAAAAACATATGCACCCCGTACTAATGCAGACTCTGGCGGATCATATTTAAATCTTCAGAGGAAAGAGGCAATCTGCATTACCAGTTATCTTTGTCTTGAGTTATTCTGACAACACTGTAACACTATGTAATGGGCGTGCCTGCAGGCCCGCACTTGTCAGAATTGTGACTTCCACGACTCTGGTTCAGGATGATATAAGGAATACCGGGTAGATTCAAGTGTCTTTCCGGTATTCGCTTCAAGCCCCACACTAACTTATTATCTCTTAGCGAGTAGTGCGGTTTGCATAATTATATAAGTTAGATAACTTGTGAATAAGTCCTTGTTATCGTTTGTACAGACATTATTTAATTCAGAACTTCTTACTTAACTGGAAGATATCGGTCCGAATAATTAAAGAATTAAGTCGCCAGTTTCAGAAGTTAACTAATGCAAATGTAAATTAAGGTTTATGTAACAATCAGCACTTCATTCTTATGGAATTATTTAATATTTGGAATGTTATTACAAGATTTAATATTAATAAATACGTACTATAAAACTATTTTTTAGTGCTCGTCTTTTGAATAGGAAGAGAGATCTTATGAATAAATATGACATTATATTAAGATTTCTACAAGAATACATTAAGTATAATTTGATTAGATAGAAAAGAGTTGTCTGTATTGTATGTCCAAAAGGCAAACTGTCGTTACTATGAAGGAGATTATGCAATAAAATCTATTCTAGTTAAACCGGTATCAGATCATAATTACAAATTTTTGTGTTCATGACGAGTAGTCATAATATTTATATTTGTTTTTTTATCAACAGTCCACCAAGACGTCAGGCGGTGACCTGATGGCCGATCTCCATGCGAAGCTGTCGATGCGTCGCCGAGGCATATCGGGTGCCGAGCGAGGTGGCACCGTACTCCACACACTCGCCTCTGTCATACCGGAACCAGGGGAACAGTCATCGCCGCAACGTTCGTCAAGCGAAGATGATTGGGAATGAAAGGATGTGAGACGATGTCAATTTAAAAGACCATTTAATAGGAAAACTATTTAAATCTTTATTAACGTCGATACTTGTAATCTAAATTACAGTAAAAGACGAACCATCATTTTTTTTAAATAGCAAATATATTTTTGTCTTTTAATTGTTGTAACCTTTTTAGTGGTAACAAAATTCTAACGTGACTTCACAATTCCGTTTTAAATGAAAAGGTTTATAATAATTACAAGACGAATACACTAGTTTTACTAGCTTTTCTGAAACAATGACGGTCTGTCTCGAACGATAATTGAGATTATAGGTCTGTTATTTCCCACAGACTTCAAACTTTTCTGTGTGTAGTACTATTATAGCCACGATGTTAAATGAAGTTTTCGGAAAGTAAGACACGTTTAAGTTTTGTAGTAAGTCGTGCTGGTGATGTTTTAATTGATGTATATCAAGATTTTAATAATGTCAGTGAATGAGTCAATAATAGTACTACAACTTTCATTGCATCACACAGACTCAATAATGTCAACTTATGAGAAACACCTTTACAAATGTCCTATTTGTAAATTTGTTCTAATTCCGTATTTATGTCGTAAGGCTTTCACTCAAACCGCGAATGACGCAATCAGTTATGAACGTATAGAGAAATACACCCAGTCCTTGATATGTCCTTTGTTATTAACTATTGCGTGCTTGTTCTGGCAACGCTTTGCTAAGTTATGCTTAACACGCAAACTATTACTTTACCACATCTGATATAGGGTGACTGAGCGTTTGAGAAACTTCGTTTTGTTTTTTAATTGATGAATAATTGTAGGTATCTTTATAAGCATAAAGAGAAATTCGATGACATAACTAAAGTTATAAAGAAAATCTTTAATAATCGTTAAAAAGGAGCTTCGCTAAAAAGAAGCAGGTCATATCTGTTTATACTAGCCAGTCTTACTATGTATATAATTGAGTAAAGAATCGCAACAAACAACGCTTAGGATGTCTAAGGGAATTTATTGTTATAAAGATAAAATATTGAAAAAGGTAAAATATTTATAAATATTTGGTATTTACAAGAATTTTGGAGAACCTTCTTAAACCGATTAACCAAATTTTAGATAGCAAAGAACTTTTCGATTTTGATGTCGTAATCTCTCAAAAATTCTGTGCTTAACGGAATAATGAAGCACAATACAATACCTTTATCTTTTGTATGCACATAAAATATGAAGATCGGAGACCATTTAGGTTATAGGCGTTGCCTGTCTTCTTTGAGCACTGGATTACGTGTGGCGAAATTTATCACCATTTATTAAAAGTTAATCAAAAGTACTTTGGAATAAAAGCATTTCTTTTCGCAAAGGATTTCGTTTAAGTGAGGTTGTTGTTGTTTTAGCTTTTTCCTCCATTATCTAAAAACCTTTATAGAGCGACCTGCGGCAAATTTGAAATAAACTGAACGTATTATCCTCAATTATGAAAGATTTGTCTCTAAAGTAGTTGTTGTCCGCGACTTGTCTGTGCTTCTTATTTTATTTTCTGTGTGAAAGAAAAATTCAACCATAACGCTGAAATATATATTTCTCTCCAAAAGCTTAGATATGAATTTTTCATATTCCTGTAATTTTTGATACCTAGTTTCTTCGCCATTGATGAGTGTTATCTGAGGCAAAATTAGCCCAATATACAATATCATAATCTATCTTCTTATTCTATCTTCTTGCCAAAATTGGTTAAGGTCTAATCAGCAGTTTGTTTGTGAATAGGTAACAAACAAAGTTACTTTCGGATTTATATATATGTTAGTATGGATAATATTATGTCCAAAACCTTCCCAGAATTTTGGTATTGGTTGATACTAAGTAAAGCTAAACAAGGCAATGTCCACAAATTCGCCGGCAACTTAAAGGAACGCCGTTTGTTCAGAGAACTTATATAAAGTACCTTTTATTAATCACGTTGAGGAAAACGTTATTAAAGTTGTGGGGTCAATTTATTAGGGAAAAGGTATTTTGGCTTAGTGTCTTATTACGCCATATTTCTCGCTACAATATTATGAAATAGAAATCGCGTGTAATGTTGAGATGATTGTAAAAAAAAATACTTATTTATTTCTCATGAAGTTTTTTAATTTCTTTTAATACGAATATGGCAAACAGGCAGTTGGGCCACCTAATGGAAAATGGTTCGTTAACGTCGACTATAGACGTTCACAACACCAGGGCCGAAGCTAACGCATTAAAAGCCTTTAGGATGGCAAAGAGGGGATAAGATGGGATACAGGGGATGAGATAGAGGGATCAGACTGGAGGAACGATAGATGGGATGGGATAAGCGAATGGAATAGGCGGCCATCGGAACTTTCACTCATCGTATGAAACACGATTGGCTCATGGTTAATCATTACAATCCGATATTCTGTGATAACGCGGTATCACACCGATCGAGCCTGTTAATTACAGATAAAATAAGGCTCGCAAAACGCTCTAAAATGCGAGGTACGTTTAAGGGCTAATATTATTATTAGAGATGCCACGAATATTCGACTTCTCTTGGTATTCGGCGACTGAATGAATGGATTTTCTTTATTGCGTATACAGTTGAAATCAAATCATAATTATATATACAATAGGAGGTCTTGTCGCCGCCGGCGATATCTGCCAGACCACCTTCACACTTATTAAAACTATTTGAAATATAATACATACATTATAAAAAGAAAAAATTTAATTTCAGAATGTCAAATTTAAATAATTAAACGCATGTCGTTATTGTCATCCCACATATTTAACTTTTTTAACTATTCGGTATTCTTAAACTACGTTTTAACTGTCAATAATTTATGACTGAAATGTATACAATTTTCAGCACCTAATATGTGAGTTCTTTCATAGATTAATTTCCCTTTAGAGAGCAGCAGCGCATTTGTAGCACCTTTGGTGTTGCGAATGTCCGTAGGCGATGGTAACCGCTTTCCACCAGTGGACCGTCTGCCTGTCCGATGAACTCGTGCAATAAAAAATCGATTTGGTATTCATTATTCGCCACAATACTACATAGTATTTGGCCGAATACCGAATACAAACCGAAGATTTGTGGCACCTCTAATTATTATATAAACTATAGGTCCCGGCAGACGTTATCCTACCCTGAAAAAATAAAAATCTAGGACCCAATCCCAGCTTTAGCTACCGGTTCATCCGGGAATCCACCCAAACACACATAAAAAATCGTAATGTGTGCTGGGACACATAGTAGAAGTGAAACTTCAACGGATAAGTGGAAAAACAAATCCTAACAAAATTATAACTTGACAGATTGTTAATTTTCAATTTGAAATCTTGCCCGTAAAACTTCAAGTTATAATTTTGTTGCGATTCGTTTTTCCACTTGTCCGTTGAAGTTTCACTTCAACTATTTGTCCCAGCACACATTTCGATTTTTCGCAGGTTTACTGCAAATTATGATTTGGTTAGTTTAGGTACATTTTAATGAATGCATTTTTTATTTAAAAATATTTTATTTTATCAAACAAAAACGCATCCATAGTTTACTCTAAAATTATGCCGCCTCTCACCACGTCTCGTCGTAAATTTCTGCCGCTCTTCCACGCGGCTGTAACGCTTTTTCGTGACAAAAAAATCCTAAGACCCCGTCTATATAGAAGTTTCACTTGAAAAATCATCAAAATCGGTAAAATCGCTCTCAAGTTATGCGCGTATATACATTTCTACGATTCATTTTTATTTATATAGATAGATAAATGTTTAGCTGTGTATATTTAAAAAAAATTACTAGCGATAATATTGACATAACCCGCCATTAAGGAAATAAGGCTTTTAATACGATTATTAATAAAATAAATCTAATCTACACCCAGAGAACAAGTTAATGATATTTACCAGGGACTGTACCTCTTGTACGTCTACTTTTTGCCGTGCTGCGATCAATTTTTCAAACTTCTTAGAAATGAATACATTTTAAATCGATTAGCCTCGGTCATTACAACCTCGCTTCCGAATACATAAACCGAAATTACTGTGCGTTCTAACAATGGCAAAAGAATCTACGGTCAGTAATAATAAATTTGTGTATTTGAGTAGTAGAGGTGAAATACATTTTTTTATGTTTAAAGCTTGGCAACTAGGCCTTTAAGCCAGGCGTAGTTGTATTGTAGGCTACAATCCACACCATTCCACGGAGTTCTTGTGTAAACTCGAAAGGCCACATTTGACTATACAGTTCACATTTCTCACAAAAACACATAATTACTACTCAAAAATTATCAATATCCTACAACTATTGTTCATTTTAGAGTGATTTTACACATTTTTAGAAAATAAAACTGCACAGCACAACGTCCCCTTTCAGTTCCCGCCAAAAACTCCGAGGTGAAATACTAAAACAAATGTGACCATAGATGTCAATAGTGTCTGAAAGGCGAATGTTTTGACATGTAATACTTGAATATTTTATTCTTCAAAGGCTAATATTATTTACGTAACAACATAAATATTCTGTCCCGTAAAATAGGTAGCCTTATTTATTATAATTTATTTGATTTGATACCTTGCAAGTCTTTTCATATAGTAAGATTCGAGAATACAATTATTAATGTCTAATTTAAAATAACTCAGCATTTGTCATTTGCGATATATATATACGTTTTAGTATTTGAAAAATATAAAACTCATTGTATTCATTACTTACTATACAATAATATTTAATTTTGCTTGTAATCGTAATATCGAGATGAAAAAACTTTAGCGACACGTTTCTATTGACCTTTGCTTAAAAATAAATGGCTCATTGAGAATTTTTAAAAAAAACGCTTCCACTGTCTAGTCTAAATTTATGCCTCTCCTCCACGCTGCCGTAACACTTTCGTGACAGAAAAATCCTAACACCCCGTCTATATAGACGTTTCACTTAAAAAAATATCTTATATAGCTCTGAATGTATAAAATGTACACCTATATACTTAAGTAGGTTCATGCCTATGACTTCAATGTATGATTAATGGCATTTTCCTATACGAAGCCGTCTTTAGGGATCAAATGTTTTATGATTAATAACAAAATTAACAATAACTCATTACTGGTTTTCTGAGAACGTATTTTATTAATACAATATATAATTTCTTAGCTGTAATTTATAAATAACTACTTAATTATATGATGTATGACATTGTCGGTGCGTCGTAGGTTTTTGATATTTCCAGTATGTATAGTTGTACACACATAATTCGGCTGGACAACAAGAACGAATTTAAAACCGATCACTTTGAAATAATTGTCAAGTATTTTACGTATCTGAAAATATTATTTTTTATAGAAATAGATTTCGCGTGAGTTCTTCAAATCTTAAATCTCGTATCACGATTGCGACGTATATATCCTCTCTACTATTATTATTATTACTACAAGCTTTTATTTGCAATGGATGTACCTATGTATATGTATATATATGTAAATTCGGGTGGAATCTTGCAAGTTAAATTTGACCAACTTCCCGGTTTACGATTGAGCTGAAATTTTGCACGTATATCACGTGACAATGCAATAATATGGTACCATGGAGCTGATCTGATGATGGAGTCGGAAGGTGTCCATAGGAACTCCTGTACTAAATAGAATAGACCCGTCGTGTTTGGGCTCGTTTTACATGTCTTGACTAACACTCTGCTGTTACATGATATCCAGGATCGCAAAAGCTTGTATTTAAAAACCTTTTTAAAAAAGCTTATTTCATATACCGCATTTTGTGCATCATCAGGCTATAAACCGAACTTGGAACAGAGTCAACATCTAAGAAGTCAAAGCATGATACATTATCTATTTTGTGGAAGCGTTATTTTGACCCTACTATTCCTATCTAAATTAGCATATGTATATGTTTTTTTTAATCTTTCATTACGTTAATCCAATATTCCCAGCGAAGTAAAATGATAAAATTTAGATTATATTTAAATTTTATAACATCCGAAGAGAGATTAATGCTTTGTTTAGTGTATTTTGCAAGTTTAAACATTCGCCTCGCAGACGCTTTAATAAAAGTGTAAATGGAGTAGACATAAGACGAATCTCTACGTATAAACAATGTTGAAATCGTAAATTTTACGACGAGCTAACTCAAAATCACTCCACACGTGGCCTAGGGATACCTACTGGCAGCATCTTACAGCATCTGTTATATAAAAAGTAAGTTTATCGTATGTAGTCGAATAATACAAACGCTGTACAATTTGCTCGACTAATTCTATATCATATTTTAAGCTTCAACGTTCTCGTATAACTTGTTTTATTTTTATTGCCTTTAGCTTAGTTTTATTAATCATTTTAAAGGTTTAGATAAAAATTCTAATTTGTGCACATTGCTATATTCAGGATTAATATTACTATCGATTTGTCGTCGTTTTGTATTATTTTATTATTATAACTTTACACATGTGGTTTCGCGTAAACTTTGTATTTTACGAGAGCTAGAAACCTAGAGAAATTATATTATGTCAATATTCATAGTAATTAATTCATGTCCAAAGAACCAACAAATATACGAACATGTAAAAAATTACGCATCTAACTGTAATATGATGATATATGATGTCTTTTTATTAATTTTAAAGCCTGATAAACAAAAAAGTTGTAGCCAATATTTATGTGAATTTCGTCTCTTATTCACTTCTAGGTCAAATTGTAGGTTATTGAATATGGATATAATTGTAATAGGATTGTTTTGAAGCGGCTTTTTTTTTGTTCGTCATTTGTCGCCGTTCTAAATTGTAAACGTGCGTTCTATTTACAAATCGGAAAGGGCTCTCTCGTTCCGGGAGGTTATTACGATAATCGTATTTCTCACTAGTGGCTATCTTGCTTTCGTTTCTCGGAAGGTGCACGGCCACGTTAACCAGTGCTCCCCGCAAACTATTAACCGGTTCAGACAGATTAGCATGAATTATCGATAAAAGAAATATGTCCCTTGACCATAATATATGATCAATACGTGATAAGAAAAACATCTAAGCTTAATATTAAAATGGTGCCATTAGAATATTGACAGGCATGTCTTAGACGAGAGTTATAATGGAGAGCTTCTTGCAGTAGTTTCTGAACTAATTATTATGGTATAAATATAAATATTAAATACCTATTATAGTGCAATCATTAGTATAATGATTAATATGTATATATTTATATACAGATGAAAATGTTTGCTATAAATGAAATTTAATTGAAATTATAGTATGTTAAATAGATATTAGAAAATGTTAAATAAATGTAGGTAAGTAGCACAACGTTACGTAAAGGGATGATGGCAAACATTGCTATGTTTATATTGGCTAACAGACAGTGTTCAATGCTAGTACTCAGTAGGATGAAATATAGGTTGCTAAGAACTTGTGAAGCGCGTGCCTATTTCGAGAAATTCTATTTATAGAGTGCACTGTGAAATGCTTTAGTGCCGTCACTTTGGCTACTACATTTATGTCCAGTCGATGCCCTTACCCAGTTACATGGAGCAAATATAGTTTGCTTTATTAGAGTCTTTGCGATCTTCAAATACATGTATAACTTTACTTTCCAATTTTTTTTGAAATTTTCTCGCTTTCTATTAGAGCACTTGTTCATCGTGCTTTTACCAAGGTAAACGTAGCTAGTCAAGGTAGCTAGTACTGTTATAATATCTTCTTTGACTAATTGCTAAACCAAATCCGTGATGCGGAGATGACAATACTTAAAACTGTGTTTGGAACTAAAACTGCTTGATAGGATGTCTCGATAGTGATTGGCAGGGTAATTCGATATGGTGCGGATTTATTAAAATATACATAATATTTACAACTTTATATAGCTAATTTAACTCTATGCTATACTTGTGGTGCTTAAACAGTTTCTAGGCTTGGTCATAAATGAATGTGGTACACTAAATTGTAATACGTATGCTTAATAATATCTATACATATTGAAAAAGATATTATGAAATGTCAAAGTTTACCCGTTAATGTGTCGAAGCGTTAGCGAAGTTGTATTACAAGATATGAAAAGATAAGTTAAATGTCATTCCTTCGTGTATAATCGTAAAATCTACTAATATAGTTTTATAGAAATAAAAATGGAGATGTGACACATTTAAAGATTTTCAAATTCAGTCCGTGACTCATATTGCTTGTTTATAAAAACAACGTATATCTCATAATATACAATTTTACAGAAAGCTACCTTGAAAATTTATCACAAACACCACTTTACATCTCCTTTACTTAAGACACTGACATTAGACGGATCAATCAAATTGAATCAGTTTGTTTGGAACGCTTTAAGTAACACATTGAATAAGTCATGTTTATGTTTACACGGATCACTTTGATTGCTTATCCATAATGAAAGACAGAAATGAACTGTCTAATATCAGTTTAAGATGGCGACATTCTAATGATTCTACTTTGTGATATTTGAACTATTTTATCTTACGAAACGGCAACATCGATTTGTATGCAGCGAATAGAATAACAAATATATTATTATATATAATATTAATAAACATAAATTATGGATAAAGAAAGTTCAATGTTTTACAAATCAAGGTTATAAAGACTGGTTTGGTGTAAACTGTAAATTATTGCCAGACGCAACTAATTAACGTATCCGACGACGTGTGTCGTAAAGAGAATTATGTTTACATTCCGATGGAGCCGACATCGTTAATGTCAAGATGGCATCTGAATTTCTATCAGCGAGCAGATGAAAATCTAATGCTTAATTCAAAGTATAAAATTGTAATAGATAAACTTGATTAAAAGCTAATTGGGAAGGTACTAAGTAAAAGTCCATTAGCAGTTTAATGTATTTAAAACCTTTGGGATGGGCCTTTACGGTCCCATAGCGTCGACGGTGTAGGAAATAATTATATTATTTTCTTTGTATATATAAACAAACAACCATATTTAAATTATCAATACTAAATTTGAGTGTGGTATTTTACTTTAATTTCGAGATTTAGTTGAAGTTTGTCCAAAAGCCTTTTACTTTCAAAATGTAGGACTTAATTTGAAATCTTACCTCTTTTTTCATAATAGTTACAAGAGCTTTATGCACTCGTTAAAAAGTGTTATTCATAATTGCATCTGTATTCGATTATGAATTGATTTTTCAACGAGCACAATAATATAAACATTGTATAACTATTACGAATAAGGTGGGAATTAGTGATTACATAATTTATTACTTGAAGGAAATGTGATTAGACGACAATACAATTCTTAATAAGGCGTTTGCTAATTTTAAAACGTCGATACTACATCTTAAGAGATAGCCTGTTAGTAATGTTGTCGTTGATAATTTATAGTAATTATTTATAAAGATAATTCACTGTGAATCTTATCATTCTGTAAAAATATAGACTGGATTTTGAAATAATGAAATAAACAAATATCAATGCCAAGGTTAGTTACAATCACGTGTACACCACAACATGACTGGCCGGACCCGCGTACATCCTTTAATAAAATACGCGGGGAAATCCACATTTATAAACATTTCTAAAAATTTCATATTCCCCATAACATGAGAGTTGTTAACTTTTTTTGGTGCTTTTAAGCATCATTTAAGGGTATTGTATTCGCGTGTCCAATACGAATGTCACTCGGACACGTGAGACGGTTGCCCAATGGGCGAATTAGGTAAATCTCTGGCGGTGTGTACCTTTTTATTCCGTGTTGAGCACATTTGTATGCTGGTGACGGGCCACGTGCTCCGGACAGTTAAGTTCCGACAAATAGCTGTACGCTGGACGCTAGGATTAAACTCAGATAATCCCAACAGTACTTGTACAAGCTTCGGTGATGATTATGCTAATGTTTTAGATTTACAAGTATTTAGCTACGTTATTGTCGAACCAATTTAAATTTAATGCAATCAGCACTATAATTATACGAATTGTAAATGATTGTAACTTGCCTATTGTTTTGGCTTTTTAGAGAAAAGAGATAAATAGATTTTTAACAACGAAATGTATTGTATTAATCGGCTTGTAAATATTATATTATTGTTCAATATATTAGAAGGCAATTAAGTAATTTAGTGAAAAATTATGAATGAAAAAATATATAGGCATTAGATCATTTTTATTAGAAGAGTATATGTAATCGTGTATATACTATAAGTAATTGATTAATGAGACAAGTTTAAAAACTATGTTCTAAGTTTAACCAAAGTCACAAAAAGCGAGCCAAGCATGAGCTAAGATACAAATTGATTGCATAGCATGGAAAATCCAAAGCCAGTGGCGTTACTATCTAATTTGACTCGCACACGATTCACAGTTTAACAGTTGTCATTTTACACCGTTGTAATGTTGATTTAGCTGGTATGCAAGCGTTGAAAAGCAGCCACAAGTGCAGGCGTTGGTCCGTTCGTGCGGGCTGTATTCACGATTAATATGAACCTATCAAAACGGCCTACCGTAAAACGAATCGAATGCATTTGCAATGTTATTGACTAACTTCAGGTCATTTCTTTGGTTGGTTGTATAAAAAAAGTAATTTTGCTATTTGACAATCTTTAACGTCGTTGCAAAGTTGTTTGAGTTTATAAAATGTTAAAAATATAAATTAAAATATTTTAGAAGTACCCTCATGTTAGTACTGTGAACACAGAAATTAATATATAATTATAAAAAAATAACGGTTATCCAAATAAACGTGCGTTGAATAATAGTGTTGTTATGAGTCCCTGACGTATGAGATTAATCTAGGAATTTTCGCGATTATTTCAAAACTTTAGATGTGTGCTATGGTCGTCTAGTGCAAAAGTACATAAAGTGGTGTGTTTAACAAATCGCATCTTTGACTTGGGCTCTTTGTTCTTTTTGCATGTTCAAATATAAATATTAGCGCGAGACACTCGTCGTAGTCGATATTTTCGTCTTCTGTCTTGAATCGGGCACCTCGTAAATGACGTAACATATCGAGATTGGGTAAATATGCAAACACTACGTCAGCTGGCTCGCCCTTGACAGTTTTGCTGAAATTTTTTTCTAGAGAAATTTCCTTTGTATCTGCGTTATTGCCGATATTACATATAGTTATATTAAGTTACAGCTCTATGAAAATTTGTCACTATGTTATTACACTTATGGAGATTATCTTTAAGGATTCCCTGTAGATAACATTCGTATATATTTTAAGCTTCATGATCTACTTTACACTCTCCAATGACTAAACATTGATACTAAAATCTACAATTTAAAAAACTTCATATTACATTTTTCCTATTATTCATCCCATTTGTAACAAACAATACTTAACTTACTGGTTAAGCCTGGTTTCCTAACACAATAATGAATAAGACTGGTGTTAGCAGATTTCTTTCAAATACATGTGTGAACTCTCGTGATTTAAATATTAGCTTAATATAAATGGAAATTAATAAGATTTCAGGTTGTCAGTGAGCGGTAAGGGAAGTTCATTTCTTTGTATGCAATCGTGCCTAGTCCATAACCTTATATAAAAAGACTGCTGTCTGTTTTTGTGCTGACGTATTATCAGGCTGAACGTTGACCCAGTTTAATTAGCTAAGTAAAAGCCGATTCTTGCCTGTAATCAATACGTCAGAACAATATTAACGTTTAACCGTCTGCTTTTATATCCTGTTTGTCCTGTTTAATGACATTGTTTGTATGGATTTTATGACAAATTTCTTCGCATAGTAAGTAACGGACCGGATATACAGGACATAGAAATCAGGCTATTAACGGTGCTATTACACAGAAAAAAAACAGCAACAATCTTCAAAAGTATAACAATACTTTTGAAGATTGTTGCTGATTGCAATCAAAACTATGTTTTAAGTAACAACTTAAAACATAGTTTTGATTGCAATTTTCAACGGGAGTGGTGTGTGTTTCAGTTGCTAAACATGCTCGCCGTAGTATAGTCCTTGTAATTAGATAATTGCATTCATATATATTCATTCAGATTATATTCAGATAAATTCATTCTTGCATTCTTAAATGATCTATATTCATTGACTTACCTTAAGAAATGAAATATCATTCTTACATCGTTGCTATGAGTAATAAGAATGCTACCGTTTTCGTAGAGTTGGATATCTTGTCTATGAGAACGATACTTAACATTACTATTATTATATACAGTGGCTGTTATATATATAGGTTTCTATTATGGTTGGATCATTTGAATTCATTACCAGACTTGATCAACGAATGCATTTGCGTTTTGTGCTAAACTAATTTAGTTTACCGTAAATTGTCGTGGTGATATGAATTTTAACTACATTTTGAAACTAAATGTTAAAACAATCTTATCCGCCCATATACGCATTCTAAGAACGGTCTAACTATAGATACATTTATATTAAATACTTGAAACTGACATCCTGTGTAATAACACCTTAACGTTTTTACCTCTTATGATTTTCCTATAGTTGCGTAGGTAATAAATAAGGTCCAAAAATTGCTTTTCCTTGCACATTCTACGTAAAAATGAGAACTCGCCAAAATAATGGCGAATTGGTACAGTTACTTTCGAGATTATAACATAGAACACGATCGAATTGTGAATTTGGATGTATAAATGATTGTAGGACTTGATAAGTGGTTTCGTTTTAGAATTAGATATTTGAAACTACTTTTAATTTGTGGTTAAGTCTTCATATTTCTCCCTTAACCTTTAAACAAAATCAATTCAAAGAACAAAAATACATCACACAACTTATATCTATATATGTACAAGATATATAGGTAGAAGTCAACGTGTGATGTGTGTATTTCATTGTGTTCACAGAAACAGTACCACTTTGTCAAGCACGTCGAATTTATGAACCAACCAATTCCACAATTGATCTATGTCATACATATTTATAATATACATGTCGCAGCTGACCACTGTTAGGTGCTTTAGATAATAACATTGTTTCTAGCTTTATAATTTAAGTCATTTTAGAATTTTCGCCATTTTTGTAGATAATTTATTAAGCTAGGTGTTAATTAATACTCTGGCAGGGTGGAACAGAGATATTTGAAAATAATAAATTATAATCAAAATCAAGCAGCTGTCGGCAAAAAGGTTACAAACAAAAAAAGTCTAAATTGAATAGGTACAATTTATGCAAGTTAACCCAGTACAAAAGTTTCTGGGCATAATAAAGCCGTGAAACCCCAGAGCTAAGGCGGCCGTTGTTTCTTTTGAAATAAACTTTGAATTGAAATAATTTCTAAGTTGTTCAACTTTAACCTTTGTTTGCACCCTGCCAAAGTAACTCGCTCTGAGCGTCAAATGGAATCTGAGTAGCTAGTAAGGCTTTTGTAATCGCCTATATTAAATTAAAACTATGTTGATATTATATTGAATTTGTTAACAATAAATACTATGTATGTATATAACTAGCGTTATTAAGACTTTATTTTTAATTAATTGTATATAAAATTTGTTTGTAAGCACGTAACTACTATTAATTTTAGTTATACTTGCCTTTGTTATATTAAGTTTTTGACTGATTGATTTATTATGATCTACAACACTATGTTATAAATAGCGATTTTTACACTCCATGCATTTTGTTCAAGTCAATGCAAGTTTCTAACTCTAATGTAATAGGTACAACAAACAATAGTCAAATAATGTTTTAAGTGGGGTTAGTATATAGAAATTTGTTTAAGAGTATAACGGTATATGTAAATCATTAATTTATTTTATAAATGAACTGTAAGCATTCGATGTTTTGTATAATAAATGAAATATGTTTAAACTGTTTATGAAATGAAGAATCTATTAAGCCACACTAATCCGTCTGATAGTGTTAATGGTGGAATAAATATAATGCCGGTTTTATTGTTAATTCAATGTAGTTGCAATCCTACGTCCCATAATATACATATGTTTATGTATGATTTGATTTTAAATGTTACGAAGTATGTATGGTATTTCATTCATTAATTATAATGGAATTTAAATATCGAAATGGATTTGTTTCATTTTCTTCCCTCGCCCAAGGTGGTTGGCTTCGCTGAAAATAATTATGTTGTTTGACTGTGGAGACCAAATTTGTTTCTCGAAACGAATAATGTCCGCAATTGAGGAGGTCAGCGACTCCTTTTTACACATTCTGATTATTTATAACGGCCGGCGGAGGCACCTCACTGGAGAGCTACGTGTTTCGGGTTTTACACAACATTGCCCCAGAATAACACCAGTCAAGATTTCCTGGTATCACAGCGACGAGTATTTCGGAATCGGAAATAAAGATTCTAGGAAATCGCTGGCCTCAGCGGTCGAGGTGCGCGCGCGCGTGGAGGACAACTTACTCCCAAATCGCATGTATGTGTAGGTGTGATAAATCATGAGCTACTTTCCAGCTTAAACCAAAGGATACTTTTATATGCTCCAGCGCTTACATGTGTGCTATAAATATACTAGTACTTATAAATAAAAAAGAATTGCAAAATATATATAGTATTACCTAGCAATTTAAATTGAATTCTGTCGGAATTAAGTACAAATAAAATAGAATTTCAAGAAAATATTTTTAAAAAGAAAAATATCGAATTTTATTATTGCTGGTATAGTTTTTGGTGGGTCACCGTGGATTTGAATTCTTACAAAATTAATTATCGGTAGAGAATGTCAGGTATTTTATTCTATTCTATTCTTGCTACAAACTCCAACGCCTTCGTAAAAATGTCTAATCTGACAATATGTTCTGACATTGACATTCTGTACACATGTAAACAAATACAAATTTAGAAAAACTTTGCACTTGAACTTGTACAAAATATAATAAAATAATAATTTATTTTGAGGGACTCAGGGTACACTTAAAATTATAATTAAAGTTTGTGAGTTATTATTAACATAAGTTATATCAGATTCTTTGACTCGAGAGAGTTCTCTGCAGAGATGGCTGCTGCGTTCCAACAACAAATATTTGCGCTGGATGCTCGCTTTAATGCATATCGTGCCCCAAACAATCCAAATTTCAGTAAGCGAATGAATATCAACATTTCGTTTTGAACTTTAAACAAATACATAGCTTGTGGTTAAGTGTATAAAGGGGATAAGATTTTAATTTTTCTTTATAGAAACTCTTTACATTCGTCGTCGGAGTCAACTCTTGAGAGAAAACGCGAAGTTCAAGGTATTTCATATTTTATGCTAATTAATGTACGTGTACTGTACACCAGTACGTACAACATACATATTGTATACTACAGTTTTCCCCGCGTAAAAAGCCCTAGGTAGTAGCTATATGTTACGTACATAAAAATTTAATTAGGTATTTTATATATATACACCTTCAATACTTTACTTTCATGTTCAATTCACTACAATTACAAAGAAACGTAAGTAAATATAGTGTAGATAACTGCACAGCGGAACAATGAAAATTCACAGTCAACCTGATTTGAAGTACCTAATACATAATGAGTGACATGTGGGCAACACAGCAACATATTTGTTATTGAATTACAGCAATGATTATCTATATCCCGATTGCAGCATCATCTGTTTTACTTATCCCTCTATTTCACAGAAACAACATTATTTATTGGGATAAAAAGTATCTGAAGTGTTGACTCAGGTTATAAATCAGCTCCATGTCAAGTTTCATTCATTTATGTTCAGTACTCTCCAAAAAAAGATGCGACAGGAACATCATCTTTTCAACTTTTTTGTCTATTGTGTGGAAATGACATCATTTATCGTGATAAAATGCTTCGTATGTTACACCTCAGGATATAAGCTAGCTCTATGTCGAGTTCCATTTAAACCCGTTCAGTAGTTTGCATGTGATGCTCTAACAGATAAACAGACAAAAATTCTAAAATTTTCACTTTCAGAATCTCCTGGTCTGAATTATCTACCCCATTTTTTTCACATTTTTATATGCATTATACAAACTCGAACCATTTACAGATTTATTATAGTATAGATTCCCAAGCTGAGCAAGGTAATCGGCAATCGGCAGACAAACACACACATTGTATATCCCCAAATTAAGCAAGTTACGCTTGTGTTATGGGTAATATACAACGGACTACTCTGGGGCCGATCCCAGACACCCAGACCATAGTAAATAACAGAGAAAATACGTTTCCGAAATTTACTATACTAGGAATTGAACCCAGAACCTCTATGTTGCAGTGAGGTAGGCCAACAAAGGCTTAGCCCGCTCAACCACAGAGGCCGTCAAAAGGTATGCCTGTGTTAGGTTATAGTGAACAAATCTAAGGCCAATCCTAGCATCACCCTATTTCACTGATTAAATATAGGTTACCCTATTTGCAAATGACTATAAACAATAGTTAAACAATATTTTAATGATAAATAGGTTTAATAAAAACTACAATCACTTATAGAATTTGGCAATGTTCTACAGGATATAGAAACAATAAAGAAATATTTAAATGTTCGAAGTCAGTTATTGCAGAGAAGATATGGAGTGCAGGATAATATTTCTATTAGTTCCAGCTCTTCAAGGGCTAGATCTAGCAGTAAGGTAATTGTTAACCATAAATCATTCCTCAAGTTTACTAGTTGTGGTAGATTAGTGTCTAGCTCAAATGATTTGAATCCTTATGTATTTTTGATTAATTCATAAACAAAAAAGTATATATTCATTCCAAAGACTGACTGACTCATTTAGTGGAATTTGTTTTAGGTTTTTATATTATACTTTACTTTGTTTCAATATAGCTCCACCACCCAATTACAGCTATTAAACATTACAGGCAAGCATTCTTGCGGATGAGTCTCCATCAAGCAACAATTCCAAGAAAAAGAATGATTTAACAATCTCAGAGAACTATGCCTTTACTGGTGTGCATCATATATTTGATCAGGTTCGTAGCATGTATTACTAAAATCAGTATTATTAAATTCAATATATTGACACAACCATCAGTGATGTCTGCCTGTCTTAGGGCCGTCCACCTGGAGATGACACACATTATTCTCCATGCCCCGTAATGGGCCTTCACTGAGCACCACTGGATAAAATTTGTGGAGTTTCTAATTGATGTTTATCTTTAGATTATTTGGTGTTTAAAGAAAAGGTGATAGATTGTCTGAAGAATGAAATGATGATTTGTGGTGTGACAAAGGACTTATGCTAAAAGAAGGGAGCAAGTATGAAAGAAAAGAACATACTGTGGCAACCTCAAATGATTGGAAGAAGGTGAAAGAAAAGACTAGTCATAACATTCTAGAAGATATAAACAATATCTCCCGTGGGGTATAGTTATGGAACACCTTTTATTTATTATGAACAGATCCTGACTTTTAATATAGGTTTGAGTTTTTTTTATAACCACCTATAATTCATTTTATATTTCAAATAATAATAAAAGTGTCTCTATTTAAACCACATCCAATATCTCTATACATAATAGTCTGTGTTATATTTATAAATAGAATTCTAAAGTTATTTCTTTGTCACTTAGTTCAGTGACAAAGAATTTTATGAGGAGTTCCCCATAAACCCCTGAATCGGTCTTGGTGAAAATTGTGTTTGTTTGAGATGGTTTAGATTCACAATTGGAACCTGTAGGTCACTGTGTTGAACTCCGATGAAAAAAAATATAACTAAAAAGAAATAAATGTAAAAAAAGTACAATTAATTTAAATAGAGCAGCAGGCGTATGTGACCACTGTCAAATATTCTAATATTTTTTTTATTGGAATCACAATACCACAGAATGTAGTAGTAATAGTAATACAATTTGCCACAATAGCAGGCAAAGGCTCACAGTATCGAAATTGTTGAAGATCTTTATATATAATTGTTTTTTCATTTCTCATATTCTGAAAGTATGATTGAAGTTGCCTGTTTGCAGGGATGAAAACAGTACTTTTCGTCTCATGGAAATGATTTCCCTGCTGTCAAAAATTGAAAAATCTATGCGAACCATAGATAATACATGCAACTCATGTCCAACTTTTTTAGAGCCACTAATAATAAATCGCGGCATAAATTGTAATTAATAAATATGAACAATTTTGTAACATCAAAGTAAGTAAATTAAATTATAATTTAATTTACTTAAATTTGAGCTAAATATTTACTATCATCAGCGACAAAAAAATACTGGCTGGTAGAATGCCACAGAAAAAGAAATTTGCTTGATGTATTAAATGAGATGTGAATTTAATGCTTGATGTCATTAGAGAAGTAGATGTTTTAAGTAATCAGTTTTATTTACTTTCCTCATATTCTAAATGAAAAGCAGAGTGTTAACCTCAGGTGAAAGATATATTTAGGCACTTGGAACTATTAGAGCTCCTAAGCTCGTCATTATGCCACTGGACTCCTAATAGAGCCCTAGACCGACTGATGAAATTTTTCGTGTGTGTTTGAGTGGGTCCCGTGATGATTTGAATTTACAATTAGACCCGGTAGGTGGCACTATAATCGAAATTACTATTACTAGAATAATGTTATTTGTAAAAATAACTTAGTTTTGTATGTACTATTCATTTTGTTCCAGTAATATAGACTATTAAATATAAAATGTTTACAAGCGAGTTCAGAAAATACTTTACACTTATTTTGACATCATAAACATTAGAAATCTTCATTTAAGCTAAAATTTTGCCAAATATCACTATATTTTCATGGTTCCTGTTTTTTCTTCTTTTAACATATGCCCAGACTCAGACTTTTTGGCCTTTTCACATATTATTCTAGCCACATTGACGTTCATTATTAATCGGCTGAAACCCATATTATATAATTTAAATATCTAAATCAATGTAAACATTAAGGGCAACACGACGACAAATCTAAAAAGATTCTTTTTAAAACCGCACTGTGGCTCTCATGTAGATTTGTGCTGCCACCTATAGTTCATCCACATTTTCTATAGCAATTTTTAGTGTTTTATGACTTTGGCAACTAGGCCTTATGAACCATCCACCCCTTTTAACCATTTGAATTAGCAAAATAATAAATAATTCTATCGATGTAATTTATAGCACACTGAACAAGTGAGTGTTGTTAAATTCGCGAACAACGACCGCTCGAAGCTGTGCTGCGCGTCCAACGATGGGACTGTGTCGATATGCGACGTGACTGCCACGCCGCCCAGGGTCAGTGTGGTGCTAGATGGACATACGAAAGCCGTTACAGGTATGCCATTATCATAATGGCTGCTCTTGCATACCGAAACACCAGTGATTGACCATTCTCACATTTCATTAAAACTATTTTTCAACGTGCATGACAAGAGTTATGAATGTCAAAGAAGCAAGTGAGGTGTGTAAGAATAAGCCTAAATGGCGCTCTGTTGTTCGTGCCTACCCCGCAAGGGAACTGGCGTGAAGTTATGTATGTATGTATGTATTTTTCAACGGTTCTAAGCGCGGTATTTTGTTTGATTATTTTGGTGTTTCGGCTACTTTTCACTAGCTGTGATCACGGAAGACAAAGATATCAAGTGTCGATGACTAATGTTTAATTAAGGAAGGTAGAGGTAAAGAGTACCATCTTATATAGAGGGGAAGCAGAAGAAGTGTCCAGCAGTATGCTGAAAGTAGAGTTTCAAATACCTACCATAACAGCGCTTACATAAAAAAAACTACGGTTTGAATTAAAAATTGATGAAGTGCCGTAAAATAAATAAAATGCCAGTATAGGAAACTTTAAATATTTACTTAGTTTAAAATAATTGAGTAAATATATAAGAAAACTTGTAGAGTGATTTAATTATTGTTAATTTGTAATAATAAAAAATAAAACTAAATTCTTTCGGTCCTTGTCTATTTTACTATCACACTCTAATTACTTTTGGGGCGTCCTAAATTTGTCCTATGCTACTGCAGTGCCATCCTTATTATTATTATTATACGCGTTTTGATGGACACCTTTTCAACACAGTACGGTACTCCTTACCTTCTACCCTCTATACTACTGTTAAAGTTATTAGCCTACCCCCAATTTGTTCATTTTAATTTTTTACATTTAATTTTTTATCTCTGGTTATTACTGAGTCTATGGGAGCCTAATCTTAATCACAAATCTTTACCTTAACCACCCAATGTAATCTAAACCACCCCGGGACCCATATAAAATTTCATCAAAATCGTAGAACCAGATTCCAGCGCCAAGTATTTTGGTTAGATTGAAGGGTTACACTATTAAAGTTTTAGTAAGGATCCCTAATTTTTATATAGCCTAGATTAATCAGGGATAATGTAGCATTCGAATGATGAAAAAAATTTTGAAATCGGTCCAGTAGTTTTTGAGTTTATTCTTTACAAAAATACAAATCATTCCTCTTTATAATATTAGTATAGATAAACGATACCTAAATGACCGAATCACTTGCAGGTTGTGATTGGTCGGCGTCAAACGAATTGCTAGTGACGTGTGGTTTGGACGGTGCGCTGTGTTTGTGGGATGTGGTCGCGAAGCGGCGCTTGCGGGCCGTACCGGACCAGCTTGGTGCTCCGTTACTGTGCTGCGTGTTTCAGCCGGCTAATAACAATATGGTTATTGTATCCTTGACTATAATAACGAGCTGTCTTAGACCCCGTACAGGATCCGACGTCCTTTATCTGTACAGGAAAAGAAAAAAAAAAAAATTCATGCAACTGGGCTCGTAAGAGGCGACAAAGCTGCCCATAGCTCTGTGCTAGAGTATACCGCCATAACAACCTTGAGTTGTGTTCTAGCATCAGTGGTTGAGATTCAGTCCCGATTTCAAGGCCGGCAGCACATTTGGTGTTGCAAGTATCCTGCAGGGTCGTTAGCTTGTCGCTGTACCTACTCCAGCAAAAAAAAAATAATTTCTTTGACTAGAACTATCATGAAGGCTGGCAACGCTCGAGGAATGGTCGAAGTTCTCAATGTCTCTACCGGAATTTATCCACGGGGTAAGTATCAGCATTATAATAATAACTAATTAATACTATCCCCAAATCTAAAATTTCATTATCAATACATCACAGACCTTTTTGTTTCCATTTTCTAAAATAGTCTAGGTATGGTAATTACAGCTACTTTAATATAACGTTCACCGCCGAGAAGTTATTCCATTTTGTCACTGTCATTTCACATGTGAAAAATGACGACCCGTTATATTTTCAATTCAATAATATCGTATTAAAATATAGTCATTGATTATAAGTTAAACAAAAATCTCTCTCTCTCTTTACCCTATTAATTTATTCACTACAGCTATTAATAAGGAGCGAATATATAACAGTCACGTAAAAATAACAATCGCGACGTGTAACGGTAACAGCTAGAACTGCAATGATTTTTGAAACTGAAATGAGATAATATATCGCACTCCCAACGTTACCTTACACGGCGTTATAAATAAATTGAACCAAATGAATGCCGAACGTTTTTAAGAATAAGACTCAATTTCACTCGTTTATCGGTTTGACTATCTACTTCAGAGTTATTTTGTACTAGATGGCATTTTATCAGTCTGTCCCATGTGAAATAACGCTCTGGTGAAATTTAACGGTGGACTCCTATTCTTATAATTGGTGTGAAAAGCGATTTATTTCATAACGCGTTATTTAACTGGGATCAGTGAAATGTGTCATCACTATAATAGTCCTACACCAAGCGGCGCTTTATAATGTCGTGATAGCTTGTAAACGCGTTTCGAAAGGGACTTCGTATTTATATTTTAAACCGTCAAAATTATGCTATTGTTTGTCCATAATAATATTATTTACCTTTGCATCATAGATACAAGTATAGTAGAATTTCTTTCTTTCTCCTGAGCAGGTTTTAATAACTAACCGACTATGTATGGTTTTTAACGCATCTTCCTTGAATTGTAATCGTCAGACAACCAAGGAACGCTTGTGTTATGGGTGTTATACAGGGGCCGATCCCAGACACCCAGACCATAGGAAACAACGAAGAAATTTCGTTTCTGAAATTTACCTTATCAGAAATCGAACACGGAACCCCTCTGCGTTGCAGTGAGGTAGGCTGGTAAAGACTTAGCCCGCTCAACCACAGAGGCCGTCATCATTTAGCATTATTATTTTATAATTTATTTAGGGGATTTCTTTTATGTCTATCTAAAACAGGCGGAAGCAGTATTTTGGGTGGGCGAGTTTTATCAATAGCCTGCGAGTCCAGCGGCAGGATGTTCTGGGCCGCCAACGATAAGGTGAGCGTTAATCCCACACGTTTCTAGTAAATCCTAATTGTATGGATATATAATTACACTGAGAGTAATCAAAACCTAGCAAATTGTTCACAAGAAAATTTAGATTAATGCCATTGCAAGATGGTATTTAAAGCCTAGTTTATGTCGAACGCTTAATCCAATACTGACATGTGCAAAATGTTGTCAAATCGACTTTTTGATGCCTTCTATCGTAAAACGCGGAAATACGTGCTGTCATATCAACAGGGGCACTTTTTATCATTTTAAAAGATATAGCAATCAATCAAGCCTAGCTATGCAGACAGCGCCACTTTCAACAACTCGGGCGATACAAAGAACTGATTCAAAATTGTTAATGTCGATTTTAATTAGTACATTATGGTACTAGTGTGTAACATTGGTGATTACCGCCGAGGCGCCATTGAGACTCGAGCCGTAGGCGAGGGTCTTAAGAGAGCCGAGGACGGTAATCATCAATACACACGTGTATCATACGACGTTTTTCAACACACTTGTGAATAAAATAACAACAAAAACTCATTTTATTTAGTAGATAAAAAAAGTTATATATGAGTGAAAGTTTTATTTATTAAACACGTACGAGTTAAAATTATCTATTTAAATAAGAAGTTGCATGAAATGAGCAAGCAATAGGAACATTAATTTATTTGTTCAATAGGACACGATCTTTTTTTTTTAATAAAAACTTTTTTAAGAACAAAGCAACTCAACCAGTAAAATTTTACAAAAAATCTATAACTCACTAGTGAGTTATAATGTTTTTTAGTCACAGGGTGTCATTCTGTGCCTAATTGCGGTGACCATAGAGCCACTTTATGAACAAATGTGTTGAAAAATATGTTATAGTCACTTAACACACAGTTATTATAAGTTTATGTGTTTGCTGTAATGTTTTATTATTATTGTAACAAGTATCATTTATAACATTTTAATTCAATATTTTCATTATTATTAATTAAATTGAATATAAAAACATGTTACATGGAATAGATAGTATAAAGCCTCGTAGATTTTGTACAAAGTTATTAATTAAAATTATTGTATAAACAGTGATTAAAATTATTTCTATGACATTATTTGAAAACTAATTATGATAAAATGGTGTTTTAAAGCATATTATTTTCATGTGTGAACATTGTCAGAACTGATTCGTAGGGGATAATAATAAGCTACAGGCTGGAGGGCGCGGGCGGGTCCCTGAGCAAGCTGCGGCGCTGCTGCGTGGGCGGCGCCGTGACGTGCCTCAGCTGGAGCCCGTGGCTGGCCAGGCACCCCGCGCTGCTCGTCAGCGCCGCCGACAACTCCCTCTACCTCTTCAGGTAGTTCAAACTCTCCAGTTTAGTCTCTTAGCTTTGAACTGCAAACTAAACAACTAACTTAAGACTTGGAAACCGGTAAAAATAAGCTCAACCGGTTACAGCTTAAATACATATGAAAATGTAAAAATTTGTGTTAAATTATTGTCCTTTTTTAACGAGTTTATTTACTGACAAAATTATAATAGAGGGTAGTTTGTGTCTATTACTGCTCGAATATAAAAGCGTGCGAACGGATCGACGAGACAACATTTCCACTCCGACTTTGGTCGGGTACAGAGACTTACTCCGGCTTTGATCCGATGCATGTGTCATAGTAGCGTTCTGAGGAGGCTAATTATTGTGCAGAAGTGAGAGTTAATTAAATTAAATATTATTTGGAAACCAAATTTCTTTAAATAGGGTTTCTGCCCCACACCGCCAAAACACAGTCATGTGGGTCTGTAAGTTTTCAGTCGCGCACAACAAACATACGTAGAGAGATAAAGTGATGCTTCTTCTTCTCGCAGAATAGACCGGTTAATTCAAGTTTACAGAACACTAGCTTTAAAGTGTAGACTTTGAACGAATTAGTTGACTAAAACCTGTTATAACCGATTAAAACTGATTAGTTTTAAATCGATTCCGAGCCTAGCTGCAGATATAGAAATCGTGAAAGAAGTCTACCGTGGTAAAATCAACCAACTTATCGGTCGATAGTACATGTAAATTAGCTTCGAGACGTTATTGCGTCTGTAGTAGTGTACGGTCAGCACATAAATAAATAAACTAATACTTTTTATATATTTTTATATGCAGATTCTTAATATTAAACGATACAATTTCCTGCGGCTGGGCGGCCTGTCGTAAGAGGCGACAAAACAACCCACAGCCAGGTGGTAGGACATTTGCCCGACTGGATGGCTACCACCCCTGGTCTAAAGTATGTCGCCATAACAACCTTGCGTTGTGTTCTGGCATTAGTGACCAGGTTCCAGTCTCCCTTAAGAGAGCAGCAGTGCATCTGTAGCACCTTTGGTGTTGCAAATGTCCAAAGGCGATGGTAACCGTGCTTTTTGTTGAATATTTTTTTTATTATAAGTGGTACTTTGTGCGAAGGATCGCCGACCGCGAAGGCTGTCTGGCGCTTAAGAAGCGGTTCGAGGTGATGCACAGCGAGTACAGCGTCAAGTCGACGTTCTGCCCCATCATGTCGTTCCGGAGGGGCGTCTGCGTGGTCTCCGGCAGCGAGGACTCGTGCGTCTACTTCCTGGACATCGAGGGCCACGCGCAGCACCCCGTCGTCAACAAACTGCAAGGTACAATCACCGCACATAGTATATACTGTTGAGAAACCTTATTAGCTCACCTTAAGAGGCCCATTCAACATTGCAGTCCGCCGCGCATTGTAGGACCGCAAATGTTGTTGCAGCCTATATTACGTCCGGCAACACCGAACAGAATGCTTCTCGAGTCCTGAAAGCTCCGCCCAATGCAGGACTGCAATGCACTGTCGTGTATGGGGCCCCTTTAGTACATCGTTTCTTAAAATCGGGTCGCGTCTGTTATTAAAGGGATTTGAAGTCTGTTAAAAAAATAAGAGCTATATACATATCAAACATAAAAATTAGCTATTAATTAAAATATTATTAGGGCTATGTTCCATTAGGGACTCACAGCGACCACGTTCACGACCGCAAGTTTTCCCGTTCTACTTGTTTCTTGGCGTAACAATCGAAAACCCAAGTGGAACGGCTATTCGACCCACCTATTGACATGGGTCGTTGTGAGCGTTGTATGATCGAAAATGATGACGTCATTAGTGACGTTTTCGCCACGACCACAACGATCGCGGTCGCCTTGTGGAACGGCTAACTGAGCGTTTTGGGCATTGTGAACTACTAATGGAACGCCCTGTATGTGTAATCTTGCAATGAAAAGGTCGACATAAAAGCGCTGAAATACCAATGCCTTAGTAGTTTACTCGCTCGCTTCTAAAATGACTCGGGTTAAACATCTGACCAAGATGAATGCATCGCTTAAGATAGAGGCATGTGTCACTTATGGCCGGTTTCTGCCTCTTACTATGCACTCACTTGCCTTACTGTTGGTTGAATTTTGACATCACTTGTATGGAACTTGTCAAATTTTAACCAGTACTAAGACAAATGAACTGTTGCTGAAATAAAGGAAGCAGACATTCGATCAGATTAGTTTTCTAAGGCTATGTTCCATTAGGGAATCACAAGGACGACGTTCACGAACGCGATTTATCCCGTTCCACTTGCTTGCCGGCGTTACAATCGTAATCCCAAGTGGAACGGCTATTCGACCCACCTATTGACATGGGTCGTTGTGAGCGTTGTGTGATCGAAAATGATGACGTCATTAGTGAAATTTCGCCACGGCCACATCGACGACGATCGCCTTGTGGAACGGCTAACTGAGCATTTTGGGCGTTGTGAGCTACTAATGGAACGCCCTGTAAATGTGCATATGTATACAATTACCATGTGCTGATGATAAAAGAGAATATCTTGATGAAACTTCAAGTCGAGATGATGTGAAATCCACCAATTGGCCTTGGATAAGCGTGGCGGGTGGTACTGTCTGTTCCCCTAACAACTAATGGGAAGGACCGAGCCCAGCTGTGGCACCTATATGGGGGTAATCTATCTATAATATTATAAAATTCTAAACATACCGCGTCTGTATTTTGAAGCTACTAAAAAAAACTGGAAGAGACTGAACGATGGAGAACATGATGCAATTTTTTTAGATTTCTTGTCTGTTTGTTCTGGATTCACGTAAAAACTACTGGGCCAATTTCGATGCGGTTTTCGCTGATCGACAGCAAATTCGCAGACTTAAAATCTGCGCTACTTTTTAGCCCGGTAATCCCGCGGAAATTTCAGGTCAACAGTGGACGAAGTCGCGGACGTGTCCTAGTTATAACAACAAATATAAATGTTATCAAACTCAACAGAAAAGAGATAAGAAATGGATGTTTTATTTGAAGGTCACGCGCACCCGGTGTTGGGCGTGAGCTTCAGCTACGACGAGAGCCTGCTGGCCACCAGTGACGTCTCGGGGCTGGTCATCATCTGGCGACGGAGCTGACCACCACCATTCCAACTTAAACACATACCAACACCTAATTTAAATTAATATGTTTTTATTCATAATAAACAAAGCGGTTAGCGGTCTGGCTGAACGCATTTTCCGGTTTAATTTATAACCACTCGGACGGTTAGTGGCAATCGCAACGCGGTTGAAAAACCGGCGACAAACTGAACCGCATAGTGCGTATAGCAACCGTGCGTCATGGGCCACAGAATTTCGATCGACCGAAGTGGTTTGCGTGTAACCGTAAACATGGTGCATATGAACGATTACCCTCTCTAACTCGTATTTTCCTTTTAAATATAGTTTAGCACGATTTGTATATCTAGCCATTTTTAAGTATCCATGAACATTCAAGTTTTAAAATAATCTTCAAGCAAAAGCCTCTAGGGAATTTTATTTGGATAATGCCACACGAGGAGCAGCTGGAAAAGGCACATATCACAAAAGTAGATTTATTTTTGAAAAGATATAAATCAGGTTAAAAATAATCAATAATTATAAGATATTTAAGGATTTTAAACAACAAATCGTACTTTATTGAAATGAGAATTTTTCAAGCAGCCATAAAAACTGTTTATCCTAATACAATTTGATTTCTCTTATACAGGTCCTGCTTTCGTTTGGTTATTATTTTAATAATAATTCATGAATAGTTGACGCTGGCTACATACACAAACCAAATATTTAAAAATACTGCACCTGGTTTTTAGGCGTGCTTTTGATCCAGTTCTGTAAAAGCAACGTAGCGATCGTATTGTATTAATAAAATAAGGTGTTATTGTATAACTAAAGTGCTGCTTGGGCTACGTTCCTCTTGGCTCACAACGACCACACTCACGACCGCGATTTATACCGTTTCACTGGTTTGCGCGCGTTACAACATTAACTCAAGTGGATGAAGCGGATTATGGAACGTTGATGTCATTAACGACGAAATACACAAATGTCACTGTTTGCTGTATAGTTGATATGAAAATCGCGCCTTTATCAACGTATCGATAGACCTAATGAATACTGTGTGATCAACGCCCCCTTCGACCCACCTCTTGACATGGGTCGTTGTGAACTCTGCATGATCGAAACGAATGACGTCATTAGTGACGTTTCATGGCGACCATAACGATCATAGTCGCTATTTGGAACGACTGAAGCAGCATTTTGAGCTACAAGAGGAACCCGCCCCCGATACCATTAAGGTCGCATTCAAATTTGTTAGTGCAGCAGCGGTGTGTGATCGATCAAATCGCTAAATACTCATAGAAATATAGGTGCTCGGTAAGTTTCCGGTATCGCGTATACCTATTCCGGCACCACTGCTACATTAATAAATTAGAAAGAGGCCTTATAATATATTTAACAGTGAACAAATTTAAGAGGCAGCAATTTTTAATGCTCCTGTCACACCTGAGAGTGTCACACAGATGTAGTCAAGGGTTTAATACGTTATTTGAGATGCAATATTATTCAATAAACATTGTCAGACAACTCGTGCATACACTAGTAGCTGCTATTATAGCTACACATGCAGGTGGTGCCAGCAGGGCTATATAAAACCTAACTATAAAAGATAACGAGAACAACGTGACAAACCCTAGATATTTTTCACTGTTATGAAAGTTAGTGTATTTGTATGATATAATGTATTATATGTAATATGAGTGCTTTCTTGTAAATAAAAAACTTATTTATAGAGTCACGAGTTTATTAATTTTTTCATATAAATACTTTTAAAGACTTGGCAAAGTCAATATGAAAAGACTTCCAATGCGTTCACTTCACTAAATACTGCACGAATCAATAACAAGTTACAAAAAATAAATACAATAATTATATGTATAATTGGACAGTTCATTCAAATAATTCCTTGTTTTCCATTTTAATATAATTCAAAAAGTGTTTTCATAATACATCCTTCACATTCATTAATATATTGCAATTATTTCCACTTATTACAAGAAGTCGTGTGCGATATAATTTAGTTCTCTATACTTGAGAAGTACTATTTTTACTTTAAGCATCATTTTAATAAAATACTTATTTTTTCAACGTCATGTTTCAAACTTATGAAAACTATACCATAATCTGGACTATAAAGCTCTCAACATCTCCAACGAGACCTGTCGTTGCGTTAGCACGGTTTATATACTTTCAAAGTGCGTATATATAACACCACCGCGCCGTAAAATTGTGTAGGCTAGGCGAGACCGAGCCGCCACCGCACTTTCGCTGTCAAACGGGCATCAGCAAAATTCACTAAATGACAGCGCGAAGGCGGTGCCGTCGACATATGCGCTTAGTTATTTTTCTGAGAGTGAAGAAAGACTAACATTGCCATCAGTCGGAATACAGAAAGTATTAGACAAAGTTCATGATATGATACAATTATTTTTTCTTTACATGGACATGGATTGTTACGTAGCACACAAAATAAAGTCACAGCAATGGATGTAATATGAAAACACATGTCAAATATTGAAGTATTACATATTATATTTGTATATTGAAATTATAATTTTGTATATCACGCAACCTACTCGCAAGAGAAGCGCCAACTCAAGGCTCACTATAATTTACCATCAAATGATAAAATACAATCTACGTATAAATATTGAAAGTAACAAATGTCATTTTATACTTGAATTTATGAATTTGACGTTAGTGAATCTCTTGCCAGCAGTCGCGGTTTGCCAAAACAAAGAGTTCCCTTCACTACGTAATAACAAAATGAACATCTATCGATTATTTACACCTGTACATTAACGAAAAACATCTAAAAAAATTGTTTAAAAATAATGTTCAGAACAATAAACACGTATGCAGTACTAATAATTAATTAATTAATACACAATAAATTTTCATATTCAAAAAATGATCTTTTTAATTAATTTCCTTTCATAACATTAAATTATATTTACAGCAAATAACTAAACAACTAAAACGCGATGCGAGGGCGACACTGATAGTTTTTAGAACGGGCCACTTTTAAAGAATATAATAAAAAAATAAGTTTAAATTTTGAAAATAGAACTCTTTGCTAATATTATTGAGTACTAATTTCATTCATTTGTCATTTGTTTTACGATTTGGCGGCAAATTGAAATTTGTCTGTGTCACGCCAGTATGAATTTAACGCGAGAAAATTTTCGTACTATGATTTTTTATGACTTTCGATGTCATTTAAGTCAACAAGAATGTTATGACAGACTTCGATTGGCCTTTCACGATGAAGCCCCTTCTCGGGCCACTGTTTATAACTGGTTTAATGAGTTTAAACGTGGTCGCACCAATCTCAATGATGCTCTGCGTGAGGGACGGCCTTCTACGGCGACGACTGAAGATAACATCAGTGTTGTGCGGTGTATGATAGAGACTGATCCAAGAGTAACCTATCAGCAGATTCGGACAAGTTTAGGCATCGGTATGACTCAAGTGTACAAAATCCTCCACAAACATTTAGCCGTTAGGAAGCTTTGTGCCCGGTGGATACCTCATTATTTGACTGAGGCCCAAAAACTCCGTCGTGTTGATTGGTGCCGTGAAATGATACAAAGATTTAACGGAGGTGACTCAAAAGCTGTGTTCGACATACTTACGGGTGACGAAAGCTGGATTTATTGCTATGATCCGGAAACCAAAAGACAATCTGCTCAGTGGGTGTTTCCTTCCGAGGAGTTGCCAACTAAATTGAAGAGAGGTCGAAGTGTAGGAAAAAATATGGTGGCCTCATTCTTCGGAAGGACCGGTCATTATGCGACAATTGTTTTAGAAGATCAAAAGTCAGTTACTGCAGAGTGGTATACTAACAAATGTTTGCCACTTGTCTTGGAAAAAGTTCGAGAGAAACGACCTCGCAGTAGGATCCTCCTTCACCACGACAACGCCTCCTCGCACACCGCCGGGCGAACGATCGACTATTTGGCGTCGTCAGACGTGGAATTGCTGGGTCACCCGCCATATAGCCCCGACCTCGCACCTTGCGATTTTTATTTATTCCCGAAAATAAAAGAAAAACTTCGAGGAAAACATTTTATGGACGCCAAGGAAGCAGTGGCTGCGTTCCAGAAGGCCATCGAAGAGACCCCTAAGGATGAATGGGCAAAGTGCTTTTCTCGGTGGTTCTATCGAATGCAGCGATGTATTGATGTGAACGGAAACTATTTTGAAAAGATATAATAAAAATAATAACTTGCTAGTTTGCTCAGTTTTTGATTTTCTAAGAACTTTCACATTATTTTTCTGTCTGTTGTGTATAATAACAACCGAAGAAATAATTATAATACAGTAATGCAAATATGACCGAAAATTAGATATAATGAATTAGTAGACTGACAACTAAAATAGTGAAATATGAGATTGCAGTCTGTTGCTGACGTGCTATAAATACGCAAAGTCGATCTATCACCACAAATCTTTACATCTAAAATTCTACACTTAATATAGATTTAATTTTAATTTAACTTACCTAAGAATTGGCTTGCAACATTATTTAAGACCGAAACATTTGAAATTAATTAATAATTTTTATACCCATTGAGGTTATAAACGATGGAAGATGATTAATGCCGGCTTTCAATATCTTTATTATAACCTACCTATCCATTATTTTATCCCACCGTTGGTATAAAATTGACATTACAAATATACGGTCTTATTCATATTGAGTTAGACTAAGTTTGTAAGCGCCTTTAAGGTCCTTAAAGAATCTTACAAAATTTACTCTAACTCGATATGAATAAGTCCGTTGGAGTTTATGTCAAATTTGAACCAGTGGTAAGGCAAATGAACGAATAGTAAGATATAACACGCTGTATACCATTTGTGCGGCAACACATTCAAATCACAATTATATAATATAGACAAAAGACAATAAACGGTCAGTTCGGATACACGTCGAAATGATTCAAAGGAATTTAGCATATCAGGTAAATACACATATTTATTTCAAAAATATTATATTAAATAGAGAAAATATTTTATCCAATACAAAAAATATATTGCAAACAGATCATGCGAAATTATAACTAAATCCAATAAAGTGGATACGACGTGTAAACGAATTCTACTTCAGTACGACGTGTTAACATGTACGAAAATTAATAGCAGTGAAAACTGCCTAGTAATATATTATACATATATAAATTATACTGTGAAAAAGTAAAAAAATAACTATTGTTTTCTCTTGCGTTTTGATATACAAAAACACCTCTAAATACTTCAACCAAAATTTTATCAATATCAATCATTAATAATAGTTATCCATAGGACAAAAAACAACAAGAAACAATTAAAAAAATCAGTTTCGCTAAGAATACACTGTTGATTGACTTCACTTTTACATCCAGTTAGGTCATAAATTAAAGTGAAACCTGTTCGGTCTTATTTATATTGAGTTGAAGTAAGTTTGAAAACTTCTTTAAAAACCATAAAGAAGCCTTCAAACGTACTCTAATTCGATGTGGATAAAACCGTTATGTCTTTAAATGTATGACTGAAATTATATAAAAATAAAACCTTATAAAACTACGTTTTAACAATTTCAAGCGCGTTAATTTATTTGATTTTCATTATTCCGATATTTCTGCCACTTTTTAGCCGTAATCACGGAAGACGGCTAACGTCGGAATAATAAAAATCAAATATATTGCTGCGCTTAAAACCGTTAAAACGTAGTTTTATTATTAGTATGTATACTAGTTGTGAAAACTTAAGAAAATATTAATAATACCTTGGTTGAAACTCTACTAGTGTTTTGATATATCAAAACGCAAGAGAACTAATAGTGGTGCCCTCTGGAAATGTAGGTTTTGGGGAATCTTCAGAGCTATTGTCACTCCTAGAATTTTTCTATGGAAATAAAAATAATATACTATAAAAAAAGAGTAACAAACTGTTTTACTTATGAAAATAACTAGCGGACTTTTTAGAAATGTGATTAATTATCGATATCTATAATTTCTTAACATTCGAAATCTGATATACTTAATAATTTGAAATGTATTTCACACGCGCCGGCCGCGAGTCACACGCATTGCGTGTGCGTCGAATATTTAATATTTTGATTGAAAGTAGCTAATAATCCTCGATAATTTATCAAATACATATTAATAATGGCAGCGAATTATATAGGCCATATTTTTATAAATATATAATAATAACAATTATTCAAAAAAATGCACGGATTCTTTTCGAACGCGGCCTACTAATAATTGCGTTATATCAATTTTTATTTCTAATATAATAAAATAATTTTCGACACTCACGCACGACATCATCTTTACAGTCCTTTCAGCCGAGAAGAGGACGACACAATGTATCAATATTTTAATTATTTTATTAGTAATAAATATAAAATAACACCCGCACTCACGATTTTTTTTTCGTTTAAGGTATGTGCCAACACGATGTTAAACCAGTCAAAACAGTGGAAAAACAGATGCATGCGCATTAATAACTTCCATTTGAAAAACTGTACTGCGCATTACAAACTTTTCGCTCGAAAACCTGTACTGCGCATGTCTCATAGTTTGTTGATGGTTTCAAACTAAGTATGAATATACCTTCATGTGTAAAAAACTTTATGTATATCCAGCTAGTAAAAAGTATCAAAATGTCTAATGGACTATTTCCATTGTCATGTTAAATAAGGTTTATGTGTTACTTTGTACCATAACTGTGTGATTGCTATACACTGGTGTTTTAGTATAAGACGTAAACTAGATTCGGTTCATTACGCTATTTTATATTTAAATATTCTGGGAGATTTCTAGTAGGTACAACAAATTGATTTATGTGGGATATTTCGGGCATTAAAGGTGCGTTTCCACTGCAAATGTAACTGCGTATACCAACATATTTTACATTATAATTATGTATAAAATAAATAAGATTTGCGCACTGAATTTCAAATAATAAAATAAAACTTGATTTTAATAATATAATTAATTATCTACCTCCGAAACTAATTTGAAAGAAAAGCAAGTTATGATTGCACTAAAATATACATATATTTGCATGACATGAGCAATTTTTTGTACGTAACAAGTCATTTACAAGCAAATTATTCTTTTTGGTCATGTAGCAACTTCTTTATGTATTATATAACATACACAAGTGATTCCTTTAATGCCAAGAATACTTAGTCTTTACATACTACTATATCGCCTTACCTTCACACAGTTAAACTCATCGTGGAAACGTACCTTAGTTATGCCAAATACATAAAATAAACATTCACTAAATAATAACCTATAAAAGTTCATTTCTATATAAAGTTTTTAAATAAATACGAAAATCTTAAAATAATACAGTTTAACTTTGCTTTCTTATATGGTTATTCACAGATGCCTATAATTACAGCGGTTCAGCTACAATTCCTAAGTATTGACACATTTTAAAATGACCGAAGATGTAGTAGGATATGTATATAGAAGATTGTATAAAGAGTTCAACAGAAAATTCAATGCAGTTTGAAACATTTTAATATGATTAACGTGGAAGAATACTATGAATAACAACAGCCTAGTAGAAAAAATAACTACTAGACGTGGTCACAAATCATATCGCTCATGCATTTATTATTTAAACATGTCTTTTAAACCATTTCCTTAAAACTTTGGAAAAAACTCCTTTTTGAAGTTTCTTTCACATTCAATTAAAGTTTGAAATTAATTTTCTATTTAAAGTCCTGAAGTTTCTACTAATTTGATTGTAAATTGAAATTTCTTTCTCATTTATTTAAAATTTGAAGCTCATTAAACACTTAACTAAAGTTTGAAGTTAGTTTTCCATTTAATTAAAGTTTCTTTCCCATTCGATTAAAATTTGAAGTTAATTTCCTAATTTAATTAAGTTTGAAGATTCTTTACCATTAGATTATAAGTTGAATTTTTGCCATCATCTTGAAATGCATGATGTCATGATGTGCTTCTTCAAGGTATTTTTTTACTGAGCTATCGTAATTCTTAGTACGCCTTTTGACCTTAATACATTTATAAAGAATTTGATACAAAATTGATTTTATATCGGTCTTCGAATGCTGATAAGTAATTCCGTTATGATCATTTTAATAAAATTCTACGAAAAAATCGCGGCGTCTTAAACACTATCAGCTATTTTAATGGCATTATTTATATTCGACGCAATTAACTACTATTCTACACGTCGATTAAAATGATTCTTTTACCGCCTACAATACGCTGCTTAGTCTTGTATATTATTTTTAATACAGCCCTTGGACAATCGTGGCGGGTATACTGTCCTTCACATTCAAAATGAAGAGGGGGAATACTTATGGCTTTATATTAGTTTTTATGTACCTATAAATAATATTATACACAAATCCACACGTTGTATATTCACAAGCTAAGCGAAAAATGTGGCCGATACCGGACACCCATACCAGAGTAAATAAGTCCCTTTAAGAGATTTATCCTACCGGGAGTCGAAGCCGAAACTTCTATGTTCCAGTGAACTGAGCGAACGCTTTAATCATATGACCTCAGAGGATGTCATGTTTTAAATTTCAAGATCTATTATTTAAGTCTATCTTTGAATATTTTAGACAGTACCATTATAGCCATCGCTACGAGTGACGTCTTTACTCACACAAGCGCATCATAGGCGGTAAATACAGCGATTCCACAATAATAACATACCTATTTTTACAATAACAAAAACTACAACTAACATTTGTTCTAATTACGACACATTTGATGTTTTATTCCTTTCTAGGGTTGCTTTGGAACTACTCTCAATTCCCGAATCCTCGTCGCCACTGTCTAAAACAGTACCTTCACCTTTGACAGGTTCAACCACTTTGGGGCTTTCCTCCTTAACCTCCCCATCTTCGATATCATCGGTTAAAATAATCTTTTGCTCCGGTTCAACTTTCTGTACGCTCTTCCCGAACGTGCTAAAAGTCGGTTCCGGTATGGACATATCTTCGCAGTCTTTTTGTAATGGCAATGTGGAAGTTACAACCGGAGTGTCATCTGTCATGACAAGCGGAGTACTGTTGCCCTCTGCTTGAGTTCTCCGCTTAGGTTTGTCTAGTACGAAGTTAAAAACTCTATTATGCCTCGGAGACGGTATATGAGGGCTCGGTGGTAGATCTAACTTGAGCTTATCCCTCGTATGACGAAGGCCTCCCAAGGCTTCCCCACCCGGTGAGCTTGGACTTACCGATTCGCTGGAGCTCCCACTGTCGACAGGTCTCCATGTGAGTTCACTTTCTAGAAGTTTCTTTTTGAAGTCCTCATCAGTGGTAGAGCCCGGCGTGATATCTTCGACTCCCGAGTCCGGAGTTGTGAAGTCCAGTGTGGGGGTAGTTGTAGTGATCAAGGGGGAAGGTGGGGGTGGAAAGTCCTCGGTGATGTCATCTGCTAGCTCCCGTTCGAGGAGTGCCTGCTTCATGTGCATCCCGGGGAAGAATTGGCTGGTGGTGGACATTATTCCGAGGCTTTCGAAAGGCCTCGCCGATGATGAGATGAAGAAGTCCTCATCGTAATCTGAAATAATTATGCTCTTATTCAAATTTAATTCAATTTGCTTTTTTTATGACTCCGTTATGGCCATTTTGAACAAAGATAAAACCATTTGAAAAACAATAAAAATTTAGAAAACAATTTTTATCCTTAAGTTTTTTTTACACTAGTATACGCTACACTAGTACGCACAAAACTTAAATGCGCCCCGAGAGCGGTTAGCACCGTGAACGTTCGCAATCCAGTGTCGTGTTAACGGTTTTGCACCGTACAGGCTATAGTGCGAAAGAAACGCTATAATAGTTCAGATAACGTCCGAGCGAGAACACTACACTCTTCCCTTTCAGCCTTTGTACGAACCACCTCGTGAAATTCGTATCTATGTTCTACGCAATGTCAAGTACGAACTTCAAGAATGTATTTAAGTTTAGTTCGTACTAAACAAATAACAACATCATGTATGATAATACCTGCGCCCAAGGCGATCCCGGCCCGCAGGGGGTACAGGTCGAGCGCACTGGGTGCGCCGAACAGCTGACCATAACCGAGTTCGGCCTCTTCGGCGCTTGACGGGTCCCACTCTGAAATACATTTACTTTATAGATATTGAAATTTTGTTATTGCCTGAGACAGATATACAGGCAAACGACTCGTTGTCGTCGTGTTTGAAACTCTAACATAAATAAATAAATAATACAGACCGGAGTAGGTGGATCTATCCGGTAGGTAGGCAGCTGGCGAGTGCGCGTCGATGTCGGCCACCTCGCGCGGATACTCATACACGCAGTGATACTTCTGCCGCTTGAACACCACGCGCTTCTTGCTGTCCTGCACACACCACTCAATACGTAACTTATATGACCTCACGTTCGACATATGTTGTATGTTCGTAATATATATATATATATATATATATATATATATATATATATATATATGTATTATATATATATATATATATATGTATTATATATATATGTATTATATATATATATATATATATATATATATATATATATATGTATTATATATATATATATATATATATAATACATATATATATATATATATATATTATCCGTGCAGGAACGGAGAAAGAATACAATTTCCTGCGGCCAGGCGGCCTGTCGTAAGAGGCGAAAAAATAACCCACAGCCAGGTGGTAGGGTATTTGCCCGACTGGATGGCTACCACCCCTGGTCTAGAGTATGCCGCCATAACAACCTTGAGTTGTGTTCCGCCATTAGTGACCAGGTTCCGGTCTCCCTCAAGAGAGCAGCAGCGCATTTGTAGCACTTTTGGTGTTGCAAATGTCCATAGGCGATGGTAACTGCTTTCCATCAAGTGGGCCGTCTGCCTGTCTGCCGAACTCATGCAATATATATATATATATATATATATATATATATATATATATATATATATATATATATATATATATATATATATAATTGTTACCACAATTATTTTATGTGCCAATCTATTGTTTATATTATGAAACATTCATGGAACGATTTATTGGTGCATAATTATTAAGCAAGGTTAAGTATCCCATGTACGTGATAAAACCTGTCGATATATAAAACATATATTTTCATCACAGATACATCTTACGAAAATGTTCAGGGTTATAGGTTTTCAATATTAACGCAGCAGTCTCACAATTAGCGATGCCGTAAAACCGCGCGAAGTGGAGAAGAAAATGTAGGAAAGCCGACCCCGGGTTTCGAGGCAGACGCTTCGAACGCAACCAGGATTTAACTCTAGGATGATGACGACGAATCTTAACTTTACTAGTAGTAATTTATTAAATATCTAATTAATACACATAGAAAGTACAACCACTCGTCGTCTTATTTTGTACTCCCCTCGCGGAGATTGGGCCATTGGCTTCCGCCAGTGGTGCGTCACCCCATATAACGGATATCAATGTCGACGCAACATTCAACTTTGTCAAGTAGCCCCACAGTTTATACTACCTCTGTGTTATACTATTTCATTTTCCCTAATCAAGGTGGTTTGGCTGGAAGATATCGCTTTAAGCTATAATTTAAATCTGATTGTAATCTACTTTAAATTTATGGTTAACAATGTTTTTATTCACAATTGTAGCAGAGGTTTTATCCATTAGCACCAACCTACACCAACGCTGATAAAATTATGTAGTGTTCATGATGTCAGAAATAAAACAATTCGCCAATGTCCGCTGTATAAGAGACGTTTACCAATACTCAATATATATCTGAAATTATCTATATCAGCAGAATATTATAGAGTATTTAATATATTTAAACTCACTGGTGGCGTCTGTTCGAGGCTCCTGAGCGAGGACTTGGCTGGCGCGGCGCGGCAGTCCCACGACGAGGGCACGAACTCCACCTCGTCGCCCTCGGAGCCCGAGGCCAGCGAGCCGGAGCCCGACGCCCCGGAGGCCCCACCCGCATCCGAACCCATCGAATTCATCTCCGCACCGCCGCCCGAGTTCGAGGTCGAACCACCGCTCCCACGTTGCTACAACGCCAATTCATACATACATACATATTATTGCTATGCATCTTTAAAGAAAAATGATGAGTGTAATCATACATAACATGTATGTGGTATATTTAGTCTAGATCAGCCATACCCAAACTTTTTTACACGGGAGCCATATAATAGACATATTGGATGAAATGCCGCGGGCCGCCACATTAATTTATTTAGATGACAATAAAAAAACGTAACTATTAGAAAAATAAGTATTCATTAAATGCGGTTGGATGATCTTAAAACCTTTTAGTAAAAGATTTTGGGAAGAAAATGTAATAGCTATCGCAATCCAATACTTTAGTTTTAATAAGACTTCTGAAATTATAAACATTTCTTCAAAACTTTGACAAGGCGTGGTTTATTGCCGCGAACTAATCTCATTACAACATACAGAAGGCACGGAACCCTAACTTTCCGCGTGACACAGTTCCTCATCAGGAATGACTACTTCAGGAGACACCGGTGTCGATGACCCATAATAAATATACATACATGTATAATAAACGGACAAAAATTTGATTTTCAATTCATGATTTGTATGAGCGGCTCTTATTGATATTAATTGAAAAAAGTACGTACAAAAAAGATGATTTTTCATTCGCATTCTAATAAAACCATATCTAAGTGTCATGCAGAGTGATTTCAAAACAAAACTGAAAATCTGGAATAAAAAAATCTTGGGGGGGTCTAAACGGCCACTTTTGAAAGATTATGAAATAATCACACACAAAACACCACATTATGAAATTGTGTGTCTAGATATACTTGTAATGCAAGTTACCACTTTATTGTCATATTTGTAATATTAGTAATAAAGATAAACGAAAGATTACAATTCTTACTCTAAATATACGTAGCATAAATAAAAATTTCAACGAGTTTGTTGTGCTTCTTAGTCGCTTTAATTATGAAGTTGATATTATCATTCTAACAGAATGCTGGTTACATGATAGTATTACCCCTATGCCACTAAACAACTACAATATATACAATACTACAAGACATCTTAATCAAATTGACGGTTTAGTCTTATACATAAGAAATAATATAAATGTAACTATAACAGAACCAGATTTTAATGATGCTAATTGTCTTATAATACAGAGTAAAACAGACCTATGTATAGTAGCAATATACAGGCCGCCGTCCTTTAGTAACATCACTAATTTTCTTGATTCACTTGACAAAGTGCTATTTGAAGCTAAATCGTATAAAAATATAATAGTGATGGGTGACATAAACATTAATATAAATCCTATTTCAAATAGTAACGATAGGCATGCCGAAGAATATCTCAACTTGTTAGCTAGTCATGGACTTTTGTCAGGGCATAATTTGCAAACTAGAGAAACATCTTGTCTTGATCACTGTATGATCAAGACCAAAAGTGAGGCAATAACTCTGGTAGTTGAAACTTCAATAACTGACCACTATCCCGTTATTTCACAATTAGATATAAAACGCGTTCTGGCAAATAAAAACAATCGTACTTTTATGAAGACTGACTATAATGGTATATTAAAAGAACTAGAAAAAGTTAATTGGAATATTAAACTAAATAATTTCAATGATCTAGATAATGCTACAGAAGTTTTCTTAATGACGCTATCCGATATAGTGAATAGAAATACAGTCTCTATGCCAGTGTCAAACAAGAACTTTAATATCAAACCGTGGATCACTAAAGGACTGATAAATTGTATTAGAAAAAGAGATAAGCTACATAAAATATATAAGAAGAACATTAGTAATTCAGAAGTTAAGAAAACATATATAGAATACAGAAATGTTTGTAATAAAGTACTTCGTAAAGTGAAACAGTCCTATGAGAAGCTCGAACTGGAAAAATGTAACCGAGATGCGAAGAAAACCTGGAAAAATATTAAGAGAATCTGTAACTTCACAGCTAAGCCAAATCCTGTGCAAAAACTACTCATTGATAAAACTCGTCATCGCGAAACTCTTAATAACATTAATGAGTATTATATTAATATGGGAGCCAAGCTCGCGGAAGATATACTAGCTAACTCAAAGGAAAATGAAATTGAACTTAGTAAAATAGCTGAGAAAAAATGTAGGGAAATAGATTCTTTTGGATTAGTAAATACAGATATTATTGAAATAATAGACACTATCAGAACACTTAAAAATAGCAGTGCTGCAGGCTGGGATGGGATCACAACAAAGGTATTAAAACTGGCATTACCGTATTGTGTAGAACCTCTAACGAAAATGTGTCAAGTTAGCTTTGAAACGGGGAAGTTCCCTGATCCCTTAAAAAGAGGTATAATCTTGCCTATTTTTAAAGCAGGTGATGCAACCAATATAGCTAATTTCAGACCAATATCCCTCTTACCCGTCGTGTCAAAAGTCCTAGAAAAATTAATGAACAATAGGCTTAAAAAATATCTAGAAACAAAAAAATTGCTTTCAGATAACCAATTTGGCTTTCGACCTCGTCGATGCACTGAAGACGCTGTACTAACTGTCACTGAACTTGTTCGTGAAAGATTGGACAATGGGCAGAAGGTATTAGGGGTTTTCTTGGACCTAGCAAAAGCCTTTGATACGGTATCCCGGCCGATTCTACTGTCGAAACTCGAGTCATTGGGAATACGAGGTTTACCACTGTCCTGGTTTGAAAGCTACTTAAAAAACAGGAAACAGATGGCCAAAATAGGATCCCATGTTAGTGACGACGCGTTTATTAAGTTCGGCGTTCCTCAGGGAAGTATCTTGGGCCCTACCCTTTTCCTAGCATATATCAATGATTTATGTAACATCATTCTCACAAATGGGGAAGTCGTCAGTTACGCTGATGATACCGTATTATTATTCTACGGTACTACTTGGGAAGAAATTGAGGATACAGCTAACGCAGGACTGTATTCTGTGTCAACTTGGCTAAAACAAAATCTTCTTACCCTGAACGTAAATAAAACAAGCTATATTACCTTTACTATAAACTCAAATACTCAACCGCAACGACCGCTTCATCTTAGAATGCATAAGACTAACTGTCATCAATACATTTCCTGCACTTGTGACGAAATTTTGCCAACTAACGATACCAAATATTTAGGCATTCACCTGGATAAATACTTAACATGGACAACACATATCAAATATCTAGCGAATAGGACAAGAAAGCTAATATATGCATTCAAGCAACTGCGCCATGTACTCGATCGGGATTCGCTACTAAAGGTGTATACTGCCCTAGCAGAATCAGTATTATGTTACTGTAATACAGCTTGGGGCTCGGCAGCATCAACACATCTTATAGTACTGGAACGTGCCCAGAGAGCGTTATTAAAATGCATGTTCTTCAAGCCGAGGCTATACTCCACCGAGTCGATATACAATGAGACAAGTGTCCTTAATATTCGCAAGCTATTTGTCCGTGCAGTAGTTATGAAACAACACAATTCTGTAACAAAAGAGATCATGGAAGAACTGAAATCGAAGCGTAGACAGAATCTAGTATTCCAACAACCTAAATGTCGTACAACTTTTGGTACTAAATCTGTGAAATTTCTCGGTATAAAACTATATAATACTTTAAGTAGGAATCTAAATTTAGTAACCATGACTCGCCATAATTTACGAAAAGCTTTGAATAACTTTTTACAGCCATTTACATATAAAAACGCTGAAGAATTGTTACATACTGTCAGTTAATACTCTTTCGTCAATTATTTTTTAACGTAAACTAATACTTTCACGCACGTACTCACAAGCATACACTCAGAACATATAGGCACGCATGCACACGCACGCACGCACGCACCCACACACACACACACAAACACACACAAACACACACAAACACACACACACACACACACACACACACACACCATTAATATATACTCACTCACCAACGCATCTAGGCACGTAGTTATGTAGTATGTAGATTTTATTATTATATATTTTGTTTTTTTTTTCCTTTTTAATTGTTCCTTAATTAACAGGCAATAAAAGAAGAAGAGTTTCGAATTGTTCCACTTTAGTTCTGTTGAGATAATAATAACAGGCAATAAAAGAAGAAGAGTTTCATTTCATTTCACCAAAGCGAACTCCACTGTGGCCCGCCACACAGGCTCTGTTGAGACCTAGTGCGGGCACCAGAGCTAACTTTGGACGCTCCTACAGAATTGTCATTGTCATATTAAAAAAATATATCTTCAAATCTGTAGGTACATTTTTGTAGGATACGTAGATGGTAAGTGCAAATAAAGTCGCAGACACAAAGATGATTGTAGCAGTCAAGTAAATATAAATTAAGTAATATAATCGGCAAAAAAATATCATAAAAACCCTTTAAATGTATTGTTTAGTTATTTTATGTTCCCTGTACTCATTATGTAAATAAATTTCATTTCATTTCATTTCATTTCATTCAAAACCCGCATGCACTTATGGAACATGCACAAAACAGCATGATGTATGAAATAATGGATGATAGATATATAAAAATACAGTACAATGTATAGCATAAGGGACTTACGTGGTCGAAGCGCGTGGAGGGTACGACAGAAGTCTCGTGGCCGTCACCGTCCTACGCGGTCACACACACAGACAAGTCAACATTTACATGCAAGCACACCAACACCAAATATGTATTTATATATATCAATTTATCTATTTATATGTACAACCAAAACGTTTTTTAAAGGGAACCTTGCGGCAAATGTATGATTTATATTAAACTACAGGTCTCGGCAGACGTTGTCCTGCCCTGAAAGAATAAAAACCTAGAACCCGATCTCAGCGCCACCTACAGGTTTCAATTGTGAACCTAAATCATCCGGGGACCCACTCAAACATGCACAAAAAATTTCATGACAATCGGTTCTCAAGCTATGCGCGTCCATACATTTCTACGATTCATTTTTATTTACATAGATTATTTACAGTAAAGCATCAGCACATAAGATTTCATCACGAGATAATCCTAGAATCTACATTCCGAAGTTAGTATACAAAACCAGATTTATTAATAATTACCAATACATGTCTTAACATACGCAAGTCATGTGTGATAATTTTACGTACAAAGTTTGTATAGAATGCTTCGATTCATTTCACGCTTTTGTTTCATTTCTTTCATTTCACTGTTTCTCAACAATTTTTATGTTGCGGCCCACGAAAAAAACCAAAAAGTTAAGTAAAAAGTCTTGCAACCCCTTCACTACGAAATTATAATTTTAACTAAATGTTCAAGATTTGATATATTCTTTTGTCTTTAAATGCAAAATACATCGCAGCACAAGTTGTACATATAAATAAATAAAGTAAAGGGGCATCTGTAAATAAATTATGAAGCCAAGGGCGCTTAATTATAGTTCAGGATGCATTATTATCACTCATAATGCCAATCCAATCTAACTTGACTTTTATATGACGTAATTCAATATGATTCGTTATTTAAATTACAAGCACAGAATATTCATGTATGTGCAATTTATCAGTGACAGACATATGTCTGACATATAAACGTCAAGTTGAATCAATAGCACCGCCAACTCACTAAATATCATCTTTATTCGAATATAAACACTAAGCAGGATAAGGGACTACAGTTTCCACACCATTACAGTATTCAGATAATAAAATCTAACTATAAGTTACAAGAAATATTATCCACTCATTTAATAAAAATATGGCATCCATATTTAAATGCTTCCCCATGTGTTTTGCTTGATGACTTAAGCTCCATTATACTAATTTAATTTGTTGGTGTCAATCCATTATAATAAAAACTTCAGAAATTGATCATTATTAACATTAGAACTAAATTAAAACATAAAACTGTTAAAGTTTTTATTACATACAATAGATAGATAGAAGAAACCTTCTTGAAGTCATTAAATTTTTTTTACAGTGCTAGCATTAATATTAAAACATTTTAGAAATTCAGCTTCTAGTTTCTACAAATCCTAAAACAATTTATAAGAGCTCACTTGATCGACTGGTATGTGTGAATATTTTATAATTTTTGGCATATAACTTGAATATACACAACACATAAATACTAAGAGCCCGAGAATCCAACATTCACAAGGAATAGACCCAACCGCACGACAATACAACATAACAAAAATTGTATATGTTACTTTTTCATTAATAAAGATTGTAAAGATTCATATTGTAGCAAAATTCTCGATGTAGAAATCATGGTAACAAATTAACGCAATAAAAGGGCACTTATTGTTTTTATTAAAATGTATAGACACACTTTTAACTGAATTAAACACACCAACGTATTATTTACATTTTCCTCGAACCGACCTGGAATATTCAAACACTCACCTTCCAGATGAACTCCCCACTAGAAGAATTTGTAGAGTGAGTATCGCTATCGCTGTCCCACTCCTTCATTATATCAGCGACAGCGTGTGGTTTGCTGTCCTGCTCGCACTCTGGAGAAGTGGGCGCAGTAGGAGATTCTTGGCTAAATGAGGTGCTCATTATTTCTGTGGCTGGACCTATTATATACATTTTAATAATGTTTTTAACAAAAATATTGTACGTAACGTAATGATAAGCTTGTGACTATCTATTAAACTACTGCTAAAAACTGCTCTACAATCAGAACACAATAACATTTATTATTCGCTAATTTGTCAGTAATTAATTTCTTCTTATTACTTATTAATACTAGTATTTTCTAAGCAAGTTCATGAATGGCATTTAAGATTAAAGAATAAGTTATAAACAAAATATAACTTACCAGTAAATCTTATATCACTCAACAATGGAAAGTATGAATCGAGAGTGCAAAACTTCTTTTCATTTTGTAAAAAATCTTCAGTGACTGATGTGATTTTGCCACTTTCCACAAGACGTCCATTTGTGACACCTCCCTCTGTTGCATCAATCTCTTCTTTGATACTTTTAGGTGGATTTTCGATAGGAGTTTCCAAAAGCTCTTCAAATTCTTGTGGGGGTTTATTCTTAGAAAAATCTTCATCATAGTCCTCGGCTTTTAAATCCTTAACATCCCCATCATCTACATTGCTTTCTAAAAGTTCTTCGAAAGTTTCACTCAGGAAATTCACTACTGCATATTTTTGACTACTGCCATTGCATTGTATGGCATCTGCTGGTTTATCATCTTCTAGTGAACCATTTGAAGTTTTATTTTGCTCCATAGATAAATCCTTAATTACTTCTGGTTGTGCTATTTCATTTGACGTGTCGGTAATAGGCATAGAATTTTCAGTTCTTTCTTCAGTATCATTTGATTTAGGCGATTTAAAATTGTCATCATCAATGTTGATTTCACCATTTAGTTTTAGCTGGCCTCTACTAGCATGTGAATCATATGTGCAATTAAGATCTAAATATTTTGTTCCAGCGTGAGATTCATAAGATTCGTGTGGAGTTTCCTTAAAATGTTCTAATGATGTTTCAGTTATAATTATGGAATGAGGCTGGTCCATTTCCTCATCCATGTCGAAATTGATCAAATATGGATTATTTGAGTCTTTAAAGTTAACTAAATTTTGAGATTCTATTAAATTCGTAGTACTAGGCGGATTTATAGTTAGAGATTGCGTTGACTCTTCACCGCATTCATTCATATTTCTCCTACTTTCACTGACTAAATCTACATTCGATGAACTAGCCACGCCATCCATGGCTTGTTCACTCGACATCCTCTCGGTTCTCAATAGCCATGACGTTGCATCTATCAACGACGATAAATCCTGGGGCACATTTCTTGCTGAATTTTCGAAATACTTAAATCCCTCAGAACTAATTCCGCTTTCCATACTCTGGCCGGACCAATTTACCAAAGTAATCTCTTGCGGTTTGGTAACAGCAGAATTTTCGAAATCTGAATAAGTCGGCGTTCGTTCTGATACCATTATACTATCTCTATTACTGTTTCTACTTAAAGTCCTGCTGTCTCCTTCTAATAATATCTCAGAAGGTTCACTTTTGGTAAATTGATTAATGGTACTGGTAGACAAGTCCTGAGGTCTTATTTCTGCCGAGTGCATAAACATTTGGAAGTTTGGAATATTTGGAATCAATCCTGGAGATTCTTTTGTCTCTGGTAGTTGCATTGGTATCGGCTGAACGTCATCAAAGTCATTTAACTCTGTTAGAGGCGTACTTGTAATTGATGGTGTCATACCATGCATGAAGTTACCAACTGGACTATGTATATCTTTGTTTAAGTCTTGACTTTCTGAACTTTCAGTTTGACTGTGCTGTTCAGAATTGTTTTGTATAAAACTAATTTCAATGCTATCCATCTTCTTGATTCGTGGTTCAGCAGTCAACGGACTATCTACTTCGGTTATAATCGTTTCTTTATGTTCGGTGACTTTTGGTGGAGTCATGGTGGGTTCGTTTCCGATAGGAGATCGTCGTACCAACTCTGGCGGAGGAAACTTCCATAAATCGTCCAAAAAAGACGCAGCTTCAGTAGTACAATTTGAATAGGACGGCATTTCAGACATGAGCGTACCGTACGCTAAGTCTTTTGTTGGGCTATTCCTCGACTCAGACTTCACGGTTGATAGTGTAACACCGACCGCTTCAGTCTTTGCTTTCGTATACGTGTTATTATCGTTCGCTGTCATCGAGTCCGGCGAAAAAGTCTCGCATGGCTCAGACTTGCTGTCGTGTATGATATACGTTGAACAATGGCTCAGTTCTTTTTCATCTTCGTTGTGGGTTAAGGTGTCTGTGCTTTCACTGTTCCCGTCTTCCTTTTCGCATTTTTTATGTTCGAATTCCGAAGGCGGCTCCGGGTCTACGGCCATGTCGTCGAAGTTCTCCTCGACATTGTATAGAGTGTCATTGGAGCACCATGAGTCAATGCTGGTAGCTTTAGATAAGCACTCTGTCGGTTTTGACAACTTGGCATCTGTAGGAAGTGTTGTCTTAGATAAAGTAGAAACACCGGTAGCATTGTCGAAGTTATCAGAGTTGTCCGGAGCAGACGTGTCCGTCGTTGGACTAACGAGGAACGGCGATACTTGTGACAACCTCTCACAGTTCGATTCTTTTTCGTGATCCTCTTTGATATTGTTTTTTTCGTTGATCGGAGATTCTGGATCGTCTTTTATCTTTTTATAGGGACTGGCGTTTAAACTGTCTGCAGTCATTGAAATTCTGAAATGAATTTTTTTTTCAAGTCATTTTTTTTCTGGTAAAATACTACAGCAACCAACATTTTTTTTTATATAAAAAATGTTTTTATGGTAAACTATAATTAACTTTAAAAAAAAAAATTAGACTACATGTCTTATACAAAAGTCTAACTCGGTTAATAACCAAAGTCAAGTTTCATTTTTGACTTATTTTACTAATGTAAGTTGAAAGTCTGGTTGTGTTGTGCTATATCCCCAAATGTAAAACAGCAAGAGTTGTAAGACACAAAGAAGCATATGATCTAGAGAGGTTTCTGAAGTAACATATTTTGCTGGGCAATTGTTATTCCTGTTGTAACTGACAATTCTTCTTTCCTGGTTCTAGTTAATGCTGAAGAACAGAGTTTTCATTTATTCAGTCCTACAGTTTTGTTAACCTTTTTGATAAAATAAAAAGAAATGTACTTACTCTTTACTGCTGCCAACATCTTTCTGTACGGTGTAAGTATGGTCATTAGAATGTATGGTGTATGTGGAGTGGGTGTGTGTTTGTGCACCAGTGGGCGGCTCCGTAGCTTCGTCTGTCGAGTTGTTGCAGGGTTCCGGATAAGATTCCGATGAGTCTGTGCGGGTCGACGGATTCCCTGTTTCAAAATCAATATCTATAATATTATAAAATGATAAACATGCCGTGTCTGTACATTGTGGGTATTTAAAAAAAATCAACTGGAATAGACTTTATAAACGAAGGAGAACACAATGCAAATTGTTATAGATTTCTTGTCTGTTTGTTCGGGATTCACGTAAAAACTACGGTGCGGTTTTTGCTGATTGACAGCAAATTCTTAAGACTTAAAATCTGCGACACTTTTTATCTCCGGAATCCCGCGGCAAATTTTTTTGGGAATTGTTTAAAATGTCAAGATTGAAAAATTTTGTAATTCTAATGCGACTTTTTCACCGATCAATAGGAAATTTTATGTAATAAAATGTGTGATACTTTTTATCCCGGGAATCACGCGGGCTTTTTCCCGGGAGCAATTTAAAGTTGTTTGGGTATATACAAATTGACTTATTCCGATACAGTTTTCACTACAAACAAAAAACATTTTTTTTAACTGCTCCGATACTTTGTGTCCCAGGAATTTCAAGTCAAGCGTGGTAGAGTCCAGGATTCAACTCACAGTGGTGAATTCAATCAACAACTCACATAACTCACTTATGAATGAGCCATACTACAATACTATGTTCCAAGCTTGTAACATAAAAAAAGGTCGATCGCAGCTGTCATTTTCGTCCAGGGAATTAAAAATCAGACTATGGACATGGAGAATATGAAGAAAAATCTCACAGTTAGTATCGTTGTCGTAAGCGGATAGCTGCTGGCCGGTCTCCTCGGCGATGGGGCTGAGCGCGCCAGGGTAGCTCACCACCAACTCCGGCGGAGGAGGCAATTCTCCGCCCCATTCACTAACGCTCTGGGGCTCGATCGCAGCCACCTGACACACACAACATTACTGCATTCGCCATGTAAACATTACGACACAATATCGAAAAACGAATGTAAGCTAAAGATAGTATTTCACATGAAAACATTTTTTTTTTAATTTCCTGAAGCAGGTAAGTAGGCAAACAGCAAACCTGGTGAAAAGAGAGCGGCTAATGCTTTGCCTGCTACAGAAACATTTTACACACTCTTCTTAAAAGTGAAAATCTCAATCAGTGTTTCCCCTCCAAATCATTATTGTACACAGAACAAACTTTCTAAAGAATGGTTGTGAGCAGTTTATGTTGATTGAAAATTTATTGATTCATTGTAAAATAGTTAGATACGCAATTACTCTTATATATTAGTAAAGTTTATTAAATATGACTTATAGACAATAGTATGTAATATTTTTCTTTCCATAAAGACAGTTTTACCTTATTGTAAACTATATAAAAGAGATTCAAATTCGTATATGAGAACTTCAATACAAAAAATTATATGTAAACTTTTGTTGCACCAAGATATTTGAAATTTTTTTATATGTATAAAGTAATACTTACTTGCGCCAATGGTAGTTTCAACTCTAGCTCATTTCTCAGTGCTTTCACACATTCCTCATCGAGTTGACATATACCACTCCTGAAATCCTCCACTGAGCTTCCATTTCCCGCTAAGTACGCTTCTGGCACTTCATCACTACTCACTTCTTCCACCAAACCCTCAACAGTTAACGGCCCTGAATATTCAATGTTCAAATTGTTTTCATTCTCAGCCATTGCTAGCTTTGACGTTATCTGCAACTCAATTTGATTTAACTCTATTTCTTGCTGCAAAGAACTGGATGGTTCGGGCACTGAATCATTTACGTTCAAATCTATGTCAACCAAATACTTTTGTTGAGATGACGAGGCTAAGAAAATCCCCGGAGAATTCGGCGGTGTCGATGGCGATATATGTTTTTGAGTCTCAGATTGGCTTTCTTCTGAATTTTCTGAACTCTGAGTGCCAGTAGTTCCAACAATATCTACATCATGAGCGGATAAAGGTTTCGCTTCGCTTATACTTGTAATATCGTCGAATTGGACTTCATCGTGAAGAATGTCTGGAACTTCATTCAAAAAGTTACCATCGCGTAACGGTGACGGTGTTTCGAGATTCATCTCACTAAAATTCGATGAGAACGCTAATAATTCTTCTCTGGGAATATCTGTGAACTCATGCGATTTTACTCCTTTGAATAGTTCTATTGTGCAGTTTTCAAAGGGGCCTAAAACTACTGAACTATTCTCATCGTATGTGTCAGTATGGTGACTTCTAGTAGGTGATTCAAAAGGACTTAACGAGTCCGGAACAAATCTCTGCTCCAATTTGGTCACCGTCACTCCTGCGCCATAATCTGGTGCTTTACTTTCACCCATGATAAGTGTTTCGGCTTCTGTTGGAGATTTTTTTATAGTTTCTTCTGCATTTGCAGCAGATGTATCACTAGTTTTTGGAGTGCTTACAGCGATGGCATCCTCAATATTTACACTTGAATCGAATTTTTCTGTATCCAAAACTGTATTTGTTTTATTGACATTTGGTAAATCCATATATTCAGTACATTCAAGCTTATCAACAGTATTTGAAAACATTGAATTTTCCGATAATTTCAAATTTGAATTGCTTACTTCAGGATCTTTTCTCCCTTTATCACTTATGTATGAATTTTTTAAGACATCACTATTAGTATTGTTAATGAGATCCATATAAATAGTGCTATCATTTAATTGCTGATCTAATTGAACTAAAACAGGATCATTTATATCTTGCATATTTATCTCTTCTGTATTTTCGGATATATTTTCCTGTTCTTCTTTACATATTGTTCCTTTACAATTTGCAGCTTCCTTATCAATACTTTGTACTATATCAGGTGACATTGTTAAAGGGTTTCCGTCAATAGCCTCATTAATTTTAATAAATTTATCACTATTTTGTACTATTTCAGGTGTGTCTTGTGATACAGACATTTTATTATCTGTTTCTATATTTAAATAAGTATGTTCTATTTCACGGCTTGTAAATTCCGTAGGCAATTCTAACGGTTTATCGTCTGTTTCGCCAGATAGTTTTGTAAATGTCTTATGAGATAATTTTTTATTCTCACATTTTTCAGAGAAGTCTTTAATTTCAGGATTTCGTTCAATATCTAATGGCGTTTCAACTTCAGTTAAATTTTGATTTAGTTCATTTGAAGGACCAAATGGCTCACTTTCATCAGTTATTCCTGTCTGTACTACTACTGAAGAGTTGTCTAGATCAGTAATCAATACCGTTTCTTCATTACTATAATTACTCAAATCTGGAAATCTCGGAGATTGAATGCAATCATCGAAGGGAACTTCAATATCTTCGTTCACATTTTTTTCAGTGACAACATCACATTTAAAAATCGGGAGATTTGTTAAAGTTGAGGCTTCTGAATTTACTCCAGAAAGATTATTTAGTTCTGCAGATACTTTTTCTGGTATTGAGTAACTATTAATTTGAATATCTTCAGACATTGCCTGAAGAGAAGGAAGTTTGGGAATATATGTGTCATTGCTCATTTGTTCTATAACATTTTCAGAAGGTAAAGTAATCAATCTTCTTTTTTCATCTTCAACAATATCTATACGTTCTAAACACGCGGGACTTTTGATATCAGAAATAATGATTCCTTTTACCTCTCCAGGACAATTTAGCATGAGTTTATTATCAGATTGTATTAATATTGGTTTATCTATAAAGTTACTCCTTTCAAATTCAATGAAAGCAATTGACTCAATAATATCTTTCGATTTTTCAGTTTTGAAAGCAGGTTTTATTTTATCCTCTTGACAGCCATCAGGTGAAGCATTACCAGTACTAACAATATTTTTAAGTAATGGTAAATCTGAACTTCCAACAACTTTTATTTCATTACTACCGTTTTCTTGAACAGGCGATTCTACTACTTCATTTTCAATTAAAATATTGAAAATTTTATTATTTTGTAAAATAACGTTCCGAGTCTCATGGGAAGTGTCAATTTGAGTGTTTATTCCTTCGTTTAATGTTTTGTAGATCTCAACAATGGTTTTAGAACAAATATCTTTATCTTCTTCCACATTTTTTATTTCAGTAGGAGATATTTCTTTTTCTAAACTTTTTATTAAAACTGGACGACTTATGATCTTATTTTCCAATGTTTTAGGCGCTATTTCTTCTTTATTATTACCTTGACGTAAAACATCATCATCAATAAGATTATTTTCACAACTTTCATTAACAGAATCTTTAACTATGGTTATTTCAATGAGATCATTATGCAATTCGGGATGAATAGTATTTTCTACTATTGATGGCAAAGAGGTAATTGTAGGAATAGTGTCCAACCGTTTAATACTTGTCTCCATTTCACTTACATTCTTAGGCAAGACTACATGCTCTACATTTTCTAATACAACTTGTTCTAATAAATCATCATTCACATGAGGTAAATTTGCATTTCTTATACGATCTACTGACTTAGTTTCCTTTTCAGTTCTTTCTAAATTATCACACGGTGATCCACAGTCTTCACTTACACTCACAATTCCACTTACACTAGGCATTGAGGCTACACATAACTCTTTAAGTTTAGGTATTTTATTATTACTACAAACTATATTAACTTTTGGCAATTCATCATCTTTAAGTTCAGCCACTCTATCAACTATTCTAACTTCAGATTCCATTTTGCGAATTTCCATATCTTTTATAGGTGTTTCTGGGGTTAAATTCTCTAAAGTTTGTTGGCTGGTTGTATCACTGTGTCGTTCAAATGAATGACTTAGTGTTCCAACCGTATCTCGATCACCATCATCTTCTTCGCCCACGTGTCTATCCTCTCTTGTGTTGAAGCCAGTTTCTAGAATATTTTGAAAGTTCGTAATACCAGGAGACTTAACCATACTCGACTGCATTGGATAATCTTTTTTGCAGTCTAAACTTAAATTATCTCTCGACGGACTGGCTTGATGGCTAGACTCAGAGCTCGAAGTTTTCTCAGAGTTTAGTATATTATCGAGGTTCTTAATAACATCACTGACATCTTTATAGTAGCTCACGTCATCTTGGCTTCCAGCCATAATATCTTTAAGCCATGGATCAACTGAACTGTCAGATTTATCATGCTCTTTTTCCCTACTGTCTTCCATGCTTATATTGCCTTGGTGACATTCAAGTATAGCCATCTCATTATGCGTGAGATAGATGTTTCTAACATCTTCTAGTGATCCGTGAAGGTTTGTTAAGCTTTCCGATTTTATTTGAACAGACAGGGGTTCTTTGTCTGACATTATACTACTTGATCTAGATACAGCCGTGTCCAAGTCCACGCTTAACGAATCTTGGATCGTTTGAGAATGGTCGAATTCTTGGTCAGAGCTGCTAAAATGTGTGGTTGACGTTGAAGGCGCATGAATAATAGCGATGTGTTCGTCTATTTTCGGGATCGTGTTCGGTTTTAATCTTTGCCAGCGTTCCTGAAAGTCTGAAGTGCCAGATATCGTGTCAGGTTTGGAATCTGTTGGTTCTGTATGCGTACTGTGAAGGTGGTTGATGAGGGCGTGTACTTGAGCTGCGGACGGTCGAGCATCTGGATTCTGATTCCAACACAGTTGCATTACTTGGTACCTGTAGTGTAAACAGCAATGAGAATATTATTTGCATTAACTCTCTACATGTAGTTAATTAAGATAAGAAAGTAACTAACAAATACTTCAAATTTTCAAACAAGGAAGAGAATTCATGATGTTGTTAAGATAACCGTAAAGCACCGATCACAACTGGGTTGCAGGTCCTTGAAGTTTATTATAAGTAACAGTGTTAATAAGCATATCATAATTTAAATGATGAACAATTTTATGGTACACAAGGTAATCTATATTAACCTACTTATGTCTCATTATGTCTGAGTATACTTACAAATGGCTTCTATATGGGCAGGGGAGATCGGGCATGGGCGGCGGGTGGTGCGGGAGCGTGGCTCCCCATGCGCAAACTTCCCACACCAATCCACCCAGAGACCACACCTCACTGCTGCTCTGTAATGTAACAATACATTTACGGTTTATGTCAGATGCTTAGATAGAATAAACCTATTCAAAAAGGTTGTAGTCATAGAGTATCAGGAAGTAAGTTTTCTAAATAACATGTTCTAAATTGTACCAATATAAACTGAGTTCTGGTAACCAATGGTTTAAAAAAATTACAGTCTGGCCCATTTCTAAATGGTATAAATTTTAACACTATTGTCTGTATTCTGTATTCACTAATTTCAGGAATACCAATCTCATTTTAAAAATTGTATGTTCATTAAATAGTATGTTTACTAGGGAAATTATACTTAGATTAATAACACTACGATTCAAAAGAGTAAGGAATTACTTTAACGCAAATAAAACTGCAGGAAAAATCTAATGGGAACCCAATAACCTTTCATTTCCAGCCTCCAAAAAACTTTTATTTTCTATGGGTTCAAGTTATTTACTTGGTAATTACATCAACTTTGCTGCATTACTAACCATATACATAGATGGATGTCTTGTTGCCTCTGGTGCAGATATTTCATGTTGGGGTTCATTGTTCGAGTACTGGCCGAGAACTGCTCTTGCATCTTCCGCTTGGCCACGTACTAACACACTTCCGCTCCACAAAGCCCTGGCCGTGAATTTATCAAAATATTATAAAATATAAATATAAGGATTCTATTAAAAGTAAATTATAAGCAAATTTTAACAGGATATTTCTATAATTAATTAATTATGGAAGTCACCTCTAATTTAGTAAGGCTTCCTCAACAATCTCCACACATATTTCAAGTAGGAACAATTTATAATGTTAGCAACAAACGACTGAGTTTTTAAGAAAACTCTTGACGCTTTCTTGACTTCTCTTTATATATCGAGATTCCTCCAATTACACGAGTAGGAGTCGCGGGACTGTAGGCCATTCAAATTGGCCCATCTTAATCTCTGATAGCCGGCAGACCCCTTTTCCTGTCCCTTGAATAGCACACCTTCTCTCAATCTCTATACCTCCGATTATCCACTCACATACATTTTTTGTCTATCTGGTATCACATTATAATGTTTATGATGGTCTCTATATCATTTTATGCCTGGCATACCATACCTCCTCTCTCCACTTTTTATATTTAGCCCAAGTCTAACTTCCGTAAGTAAAGCATGGGAGAATTACATCTTATATATTTTTTTATTATTATTAGATCTTCTTGAACATTATTTTATAAATATATCAACAGGTAAAAAACGGACACGTGGAAAACGAATAGCAACGGACAAATGGCAAAACGAATTGCAACAAAATTTTAACTTGAAGTTTTACCGGCCGGTCTTCAAATTGGACAAGTACATTAACAATACTAGCAGAAGGTGATGTCAGGAGCCTTAAGAACAGACGAGCGTGCATGGCAAGAGTTATGAATGTCAAAGAAGCAAGTGAGGTGTGTAAGAATAAGCCTGAATGGCGCTCTGTTGTTCGTGCCTACCGCGCAAGGGAACTCGCGTGAAGTTATGTATGTATGTACATTAACAATCTGCCCGTAAAACTTCAAGTTAAAATTTTGTTGAAATTCGTTTTGCCATTTTTCCGTTGCTATTCGTTTTTCCACGTGTCCGTTGCGATTCGTTTTTCCACTTGTCCGTTGAAGTTTCACTTCTACTATGTGTCCCAGCACACATTTCGATTTTTCGCAGGTTTACTGCAGATTATGATTTGGTTAGGTTAGGTACATTTTAATAAATGCATTTTTATTTAAACATATTTTATTGTATCAAACAAAAAACTGAATTCGACCCGGAACCAAAAAAATCATCCAGTCTACTCTAAAATTATGCCGCCTTTCACCACGGCCGTAACGCTTTTTCGTGACAGAAGAAATCTAATACCCCCCGTCTATATAGAAGTTTCACTTCAATTCGAAGCTGAGTAAGCTCCTCTCCAGATTTCTTCTTCATATATTATCCTATAGCACAGTAACTTGCTAAAACGAGTGTGTATTGGTCTAGAAAATTCATTTATTTATTGATTCTCACCCATATAGATATCCTCTCGAATGAAGGTAGGCGAGGGCTGAGGTGACGTCACACATGAGCCGTAGCGGGACGCCGCTCTCGTTCAAAATCGCCATTTTAGGTCGGTTTTCTATCAAGTACTGTTGGAGGTCCTGAAATTGACGACATTATTGTGTTAGTCCATACTAATAATTATCCACTAGGTAGATGAAAAATAATTATGACAAGAAAACAAATGATTAATAAGGAAAAATATTATTATTTTAACCAGCAATATGGCACTTCTCCAATTTCTTAGGGTATTTTACGTATTGCATAGATATCTGGATTTCCTCATAATGTTTTGTTATTTTCGTCTTAGAAAAGGAAAAATCAAAGTGAATTGTTTCTATGCTACTTACCATTGGACAAAACTCGAATACCAACATCCAAGGGTCCTCCTGCAGACATTTCGCCACATAAACTAGTATGTTGTCATGTCTCGCATCTCTGTACATCCTAGATTCGGTGAGAAACCTCGCTTTGTCCTCGAGGCTGGCATTTTGATTTAATATTTTCACTGCTACTGTGGACGTACTACCTGTATCTTCCAATTCACCTTCTACTACCTAGTGCAATCGAATCATAAAGGAATCAATATTGTGGAAAATTCCAAGTTAATTCAGTTTTTAATATTCGTAATGAATTTTAAGTATTTTAAAGAGTCTACCCTGTACACATTTTTTTAGATATTGAAACTAATTCAAAATTTAAATGGACTGCACTAATCTACTCCCATTTAATTACGCCAAATGGGGGTGTTGATAGTACATTCGCCTCAACACTAAAATAGTTTAAAAAGTGTGGTATTCAACAATTAATAACATTATTATTATAATGATCTGAAAGAAACTACTTTGAAATAATTAACTTAGAATTTTCCGCTTCATAGTTCAATAGTTAAAGTGGGGGTACTTTGGAAACATATATTTCTCCCATCTCTCAATCTATTTAAACTTCTAAATTTCAATCACATAGACCCAGTATTTTCCGGGGAAAAAAAGTATCTACAGTAATTTGTAAAAACGGACGGACGAACGTGACGAAACCATATAAGGGTTCCGATTTTATCAAAATGATTATGGAACTCTAAAAACCAAAATTATATTCAAATTACCCTTCCGAACCATCCTCGGCTGATTTCTCTCAAATATTGTAACTGGTTACGTGGAAAATCTTCGCCACCTACAAAAAAAGGATTTTTTTAATACGATATCGATAAGAAAGACCCTTCTGTTTTAAAACCATAATAATATGAGTACCACGCGGTATTGCCGTAACAGCGGTTTTATAGTATCATAATATTGATACATAAATATTATACACTAGTTTTCCCTAGAAAGTAGTTCTATTTTACTTACATAAAAACTTAATTCGGTTTTTATACATATATATTATATAAACCTTAGTGAAAAATTATCTAACTGATGGTGAAAACCGCTTTAAAATCCATTGCGCTTAGGAGTTAGCGAATATACAGACAGACAGACCGACACACGCGGAAAGCGACATTGTTTTATATTATGTAAAGATGAAGGAGAAAGACTTTTTATTTTTGAAGTTAGATTAAATAATGAGGAACCCAACATGCTCAAGTCTGGCTCGCACACAGCCACCTGTTTAAATGAAGGGACGGTATAATAATGACGTAGTCGCCACACTTGACCAAGGTGGGTTGGTAATTTCACACATTGGTTACTTTTTGCTACACTATCAGTACGTACTCGCAAGAATATGCACATTAGAGCAGAAAAATTACTTAAGCGGTATTTCCTGGGAATTTTTTTAGGAAACTGTATTTCACTAGATGTAAGTATTTTTGTTTTGGGCATACATTTGTATTGTTTGCGATCAACTCAAATGCGGAAAACGCAATTATAGTATTTCTTGAATTTTGTTTAACAGATTATACATTAGGGTGGTCCAAAAATAACTTTTTTTTAAAGTCCTATTATCTCAAAATTTACTGTTAGGAATAAAAAATCATGCTCAAAACGCAGCTCAATATCTCAACTGTAAACTATAAGGAAAAAGCGAAAAAATAAATCCTCGGGCAATTTATAGAGGAAAATAAAAAAATAATTGCGTGTCGTGTAAAATTGAGATATCGAGCTGTGCCTTGAGAAGGGTTTGTTTTATGCAGAATTTTTTAGACCTCCCTAATATTTATGAAACGAATTCAATATCCATGCGCGAGATTCTAACAGTCTAATCAGGTATAATCCATAATCTATTTTTTCGCCAATAACCAAAACACTTGGCAATGGAACAAAGCGTATGCCGACGATTGGTGACCGACGCCCGCCATTCACGGATTCGCATCAATGGGGACGCGATAACAATGCTAACGGCCCGCTCACTATGCCTCGGGTTCAAGTGCCAGCTCGGGCGAAACGTGATCCGTTTCGATAAGCAATGTTCTACAATTTCGGGATACAATAAGTTGTGGTGGCATATGTTCCGCAAGGGCAATACTTTGCGCATTATTTATCAGAACTACATTATGTTACGTGCGTATTTTACAATGTTTATTCGACGGTCTCTGCGGTTGAGGAGGCTAAACCTTTGCCGGTCGAGTTCACTGGAACGTAGAGGTCGGGGTTCGATTACTGGCAGGGTAAATTTTATAAAACTCTCTGATTTCGGTCCCAGAGTGGTCCGTTATACATTAATGTACCTCGTTTAGATTGGGAGTATACAATGTGTGTGATCGTCTAACGATTATTATTTTTGTACACAATATTCTCACTAAATTTTCACTACAGGAGATTCCCTAAAAATATAAAATAAATTGTGGTCATCTGAATTCTAATGATTTGGTCTACTTAAGTAGATACATCTCTTTTTTCAGTGTTTTTCCTATACTCGCGTACATCATCTGTCATAACAAAAATAAATCTTTATACACTTCACACAATCCTTCGATCGTCTCTTTACATTTACTCCTATATACCACGAATCGTTCAGCTTAACTCTTCTTGTAACATGCTTTTCCTTCTTCCCATTCATTACATACCCTTCTCATGTTAATCAACTTCCTCTCAATATTTTCAGTCACGTTATGTTGTAACAGAGCAATTAATCTAACAATAAATAACAATACCACCTCCACAGATGATATACACAATAATAAATATCAATACAACTAAAGAACGACGTCTTGCTTTTTTTATTCCAATGAACCCATCAGTGCAGAGCAGACGTTCTTTTTGCTTCTGTGTGACTTAATGAATACGTCGTTTTAGTCAAATTCTATTGTCTCGACATGACTATAGAATAGAAACAATAAGCGGTCTTACCACTAAACCTTAGGATGCATCAGAAAAGCTTGTGAAATATGTGGGTTTTGCAATATAACTCTATTGCACTATTACAATTATAATAAGGAGTAAATGCAACTAGCCAGTACTTTCAGCTTTATTTATTGTGGACTTGGTAAAACTTACCGAACCAGTCGGCGCAATTCTCCAACGGGTCAGCCACTCTAATCCCAGTGGGTAATGGTTCGAATTCCACCACAGATTCCCTGCTGACTCTGTTCCTTTCCTCATTTTCACTGACGATATAAGCTGTGGCATTATTGTTTGCGATGTTCTGCATCTCACGGAGCGATATCGGTCCATTGTTGTTGTCTTCGCTGATGTTGTTGTTGACGGGCTCCGAGAAGCCGGAATCAGGCGGCTGGGTGCGGCGCGATTCGTGCAAGTGGGTAGCGCTGGCGGTGAATAGCTGTGAGACAAAAAATATTGTTGATTCAGTTAAATAAATTGGACTCTTTTTTGTTTGATGTAAAGTTTACAGTTATCAGAGTGCTTGTTCACGTCAACGCGCGAGTGCGATCACTAAATATCAAACATATGACATTATCCATGCCGGGTTTCTACATCCTATTATGCATTCATTGTCTTCACTACTCGTTAATATTTAACGTAAACTCCATACACGTAATATCAATTTTCTATCAACGGTAAGATAGAGGAATGTGTACAATATAGTATAGAAACCTCGCATAAAAATTCACGTAAGAAACAAAGGTAAGTAAGTACACGGTGTAAGTAGCGAGCACTCTCGCAACTGGGCGCGCGTAGCTATCGCGGCAATACTCTAAAGAACTTATCGATAAAGGTGAGTTAACATGTCCCTCGTCAAGCAGGTGGCTGGCAATATAAATAGGATCTCGCTAGTACACCGCGAGCGGACTTGCGCCAGCAATTTGTACGTGAACAGGCACTGACAGCTATGCAATATTTATTTAAAAAATCTCAAGAATCTCATGCATAAAACTAAAACTTTAGAATGTGTGATCTTAGACGATCCATTCATGCTGTTTTGCAACATAAAAATGAGAAGGAGGATAATTAAGGAGTTATCTCTTCAGTACAATTTGTACTGTATTTCAAATCGATATTAAACGATGATAAAGCGTTGAATTATGATAGCAAAACCATAAAAAATATAGTAATACCTTTACATTTTTTGTAACGAACAGATAAAACTACAGATTTTTAAACATCATGCACAATAATATGTTCTACGAAATACCAGCACCCTGAACATCACATCGTTGACAAAAACGTGTAAATATTTTTACAGATTATTAATATATTTCACAGAAACCGACGTCACAAAATAAATATGTTTAATATCTTACACATACATTTTCTCACTATCACCCACACGCTAAGAATTGATGTGACAAAATTTATCCTCCACCAAAATTAAACAATTACTCCCACCATACAAAACGAGAAACAAATGATGGTTGTTATTTCATCATCTCAAGGAACGTCCCTTTCAAACAAATATGTTTTCTGTGATACATAAATTCATATTTTCTCACTATCCTACATACAACACATAATTACTAACGCCCAATTATTGAAAGGCTGTAGCCAGAGGTACATATTGAAATTAAAAAGAAAATGTTAAACAATGCAATTTTGACAGCTTGTGGTTTAGTCGTTCAAGCGTTAATTTTCGTGTAGAATTAATTCCCGGCAAGGTAAATTTCGTAAGCAAACTTTTGGTTATCTGGCCTGGGTGTCTGAAACTGACCCAATTGTTTTACGTTATATATTTTATACAAAATACAAGTGCAACTTATCTGACTTACCAATATACAATGTGATACTTTATTTATTTATTTAAATAAAGGGCCTGCATAAAAGTTTTAAATAGCTGATTATATATTTACATATGTACAAAAAGAACTATCTTCTCTTCTTAAATAACAGGATATCAACTCTTTTAGATTATACCATTATGACCATGTTCCATGGCAGCAAGCAGGTAAGTGGCGAGAGAATTGGGGAGCACGAGTATGCTATCTTCAACATAATTATATTGAGTTTACATACTTGCGCTGTCCACTTCCCTCACCTCTTTCCTGCTTGCTGCCGCGAAAGCGGCCATAATGCAAATGGCTGAGTAAGAACAATTCACACAGAAGTATACTCCTGTTTAATAAATTGTTGAAACTAATTCTTCATCTATCAAAATAACAGTCTATCGATTAAAACATATATTTTTTAGTAATCTGGCTACAGCCGAGTGAGTGTTGTAAGTATAATAAAATAATTTTTAAGAATTAAAGTATACACATTAAACAAAAGACATAATATAAATAAAGACAACTATTAATATCTAAGAAGCATGAACTACCTGATTTTCTGCACCTTCATTTGGCTGGAGACAAGAAAAATATATTTCAGATATATAAAACAGCTTAGGAAGACGAAGACTTATAAAATACACAGATTTAGTTTAGCTACGCAAGTTCAAAGATTAACAACAATCTAATATACAGTTAAACGGATTATGTTGTATAATACCGGGTACTACATGTAAAATCAAATTGCGTGTACTCTTGAAGGAAATATAATTTAAAATCATAGATACTAACTACAAATATACATACAGACGTGAAAGCTACTTTGGTTTTCATGTTTGTTCTTCCTTCATGACCTAATTCATGAACCCATTATCGAGAAATTAAGCATATATCTATACTTTTGATAAGGGTGATGGTGATTACTTAGGATGCCTTACATTTGCCGAGGCTATCGCGAAGCAGCACGGCCATGTAACGGTGGCCCCGTATTAGGGCGAGGGACGGAACATCCGAGGGGTTTTAGTGGGTATCCCCGACCCTGGTGTGGTGCCGAATACCACACTCCCCACCACGCTTCCCCCGCGGTGCTTATGACTCAAACGGATTTCACCCCGTTAAAAAAAAGGATATCTTACATGAAAAATAGGTTTCCGAGAGTCATGAAATTATTTTACAACTAACACAAAGTTGCAAGCGTAATAATGGTTCTCAATGGCTGTACAATATCAAACAGACTTCATTTATACATAGAATGTTGCATTTCTTGGTACTCGTAAAACAGTTCATCGTCAATAGTTAGGACGGGTTTATTTGTAAAAATAACCACTAATAAAAATAGCACGCTTGGTTGAATTCTTATTAAATTTAAGAACATCTAGTTTCTAGATCCGTAAGCAATTTTATTCTTATTGCTGTTTCCGAGATTCGATGATAGCATAATAAGACGAAAAAGATGTGTCTTCCATCGACTTTTAGCTAATCTAACAGTATGACCTTAATAACTTTGGAAGATAAATTTTAAAACTACATTACCAGTGCTTAAATTTCTTCATTAATTTTGGTATTATTATCACAAAATATAAAATATACACACATTCCCTTGTCCACTTTGATGGTTTTATTTTACGGATTTGCAATCGGTAAAGCAATTATTTTATAACTACCGCCAGATTATTATAAATTGATTTCTGTTAAATCTTATATTATATCTATCATATGGATCGATATGATAGGCATAAATTACACGGAAAACAATAATGTTAATTATTGTGGTTCATTGGTAAAATGGTACATGTGTTTATTTTAATAACTAAACTTTTAATATAGCTGTTAATGGACCTTGACATGCAAAAGTATTCGGGTGAAGTGGCAATAAGCCTTTTTTCAGGTGTGTCGCAAAACTCATTGGCCGATAGAGCAGACGAGTCCTGGATACTGCATCTTAAGACACGAACTATAGGACATAGAACTGACTATAGAACGATGACCTACGCATGGTGACTGGTAGGATCTGGATGAGAAAAGCGGAAGAGCAGGTTGACTGTCGCGCAAACTTGGAACGGCCTACATGCAGCAACAGATTACGATTAGCTGACAACGACCCACAGTTGTCACAGTCTTTATGTAAGCTTGGAGAAAACAATCAAGACGCACTTATTGTTACTATGTTACTATTCTTATATTAAACACTAGCTGATCCGGTGCCCATTTCGATGAGTGTCATTAAAAAATACACATGCACCCACGCACATCAAGGTTTAATTAAGCTTTGTAACCTTTAATTAATTCATAAACGCAGATAGCACTCGCAGTGCCTCGTACGAGGACGTGCGCAATACTTGCGTGGAACGTTATTGCTGTAACATATTTGACAGGCGTTCTCATGCCCACTTCACTGGGCGTATTTTTTTTACTTTTACAAGCTTTTATTTAACTTGCAATGGATATACCTTTGTATGTATGTATATAAGTTCGGGTGTAATCTTGCAAGTTAAATTTGATCAACTTCCCGGTTTACGATTGAGCTGAAATTTTGCACGTATATCGCGTGACAATGTAATAATATGGTACCATGAAGCTGATCTGATGATCGAGTCGGAAGGTGGCCATAAGAATTCCTGTACTAAACAAGATAGACCCGTAGTGTTTGGGCTCGTTTTACTTGTCTTGGCTAGCATTCTGCGGCTACATGATATCCAGGATCTCAAAAACCTGTATTTAAAAACCTTTTTTAAAAAAGCTTATTTAATTGCGATTAATAAAATCGCAATCAAATATAGCTTATGTGACTCGGGAATAACTTAGATTTCCACTGGTGAAAGAATTTTCAAAATCGGATCAGTAGTACCATAGGAGATTACCTTCCTTTCCGCTACTAAAAGCTGCTTCTCCTCCTTGAGAGTAAGCGTCCAAGCTTCGCACCCATACTTCAGGAGAGGCCGTATGACGGTTTTATAGGTCTTGATTTTGGTTTTTCTATTTAGAAGCCTGGACACCAGTACCTTTTGTAAGGGCATTTTGTATACGTATAAGTATTTCATCCTCTCTGGTGTTTGTGTCGCTGACTATGTAGCCCAGATATTTAAATTTGGCTATTCCTCTATATGTAACAAAATGTCACTTTTACCTCTTTATAATATTAGTATAGATAGGTACTCAAAAAGAAGTAATGCATTTTTTATAATAAAACTACGTTTTAACGGTTTTAAGCCGCGCTTAAAACCATTAAAACGTAGTTTTATTATGTATACAAGTCGCGAAAACTTAAGAAAATATTACATTTTTTTATGTTAGAATTTTCTTCGGTTTAAGGTTACTATAAAAGTTCTGTATACGCGATTGAAATTCTATTCGTGTGGTGCCATGCCCTTTGGCGGGCGGAGTTCGCACAAAGGGATACATACAATACGTACCCATTACCGTCCTATCATCGGATTCACTAACAAGCGACATTGAATATCTCCTGAAATAAAAATGTTCACAAAGTAGCAAAGAAATAGTGGTTTAAACAAGTAGTTATTAATTTTTAATTAACAAGAATCTTTTATTTTTTTAATTTCTAGCTCATGTTAATCGAATGCTTAATCTGTAACAATTTGGGTATGCATAGTCTGCGTACTGTATTCAAATTTAGCTTTAATTCTAATAATCTCTAGTTATAAGTACGATTGTATATTCTTGATGTTTGCAGCACAACGTAGCTTCTCTACAAACAATTACTTTCCTACATACAACATTGAAGTAATTAGTGCAGAATGAAACCAAGTACGAGTAAAAATGAACATAACGTAATATTCATCATCCATAAGCGTTGGTTTGGAAACAGGTCAAATCATTACGCTACCTTTCCTATAATTTACATAATAACAGTAGAATGGGCAGCTATATAAAAGTAGTGTAGTTATAACAAAGATGTTAGCCTGATTATGTGTCAGTTGTATTTGTGTAAGTCACAAGAAAAAATCGTTCATAAAACGTATGCTTTGAGAAAATAATCTAAGATATTGTATTGAGTGAGACACAAAATACAATAAAGTTAACAGTTATCGGAAGTGCAGTAAAAGAATTAAACATAGTAATATATGTAAAAAAATGTTGATACGTTTTGATATTTAAATCGAGATTTAGGACGTTAGTCGGCAATGATATAATATCATTCTACGGTAGAAACTATAAAATATCAATGTTGTACTACCCATCCAGGGCATCGAGAGTTCGAAATATTTTTTTTTATCTCGCTGGATACTATCGCGACTGTCGATGGTAGATTAAACGTTGTTAGCCTAGATTCAAGATGAAGATTTGTAAGTTTTATACAGGCATTGTAATCATAACTGAAAGCCTAGCGGCCAAATGAGTGCAGCTAGATACATGAGGGCTGACCGGTCATAACATTCAAAGAAATAACCAGGATCATCAATGTACCACGAAGACGCGACGGTAACTACTATTTATCAGGCCACATCCTCTTTGTTGTTTTTCAAAAATAAGAAGAATGATACAAAAACAAGGTTGGCTTGAATTTGACAAAAAAGAGTGATAATAAGGTTCCAGTCTCCCTTAAGAGAGCAGCAGCGCATTTGTAGCACTTTTGGTGTTGCAAATGTCCATAGGCGATGGTAACCGCTTTCCATCAAGTGGGCCGTCTGCCTGCCTGCTGAACTCCTGCAATAAAAAAAAAGATAAAACTCTGATTAGCAACGATATATTGGTATCGGGAACTCATATTATGATTTCACCTATTAGGCAAATGAAATATACTTACTTATAAAATAGTATCAATTCATACAAACGTTTTACGAATACAATTCTTGAGTAATGAATGCTGTACGCGAACATACGTAGTTGTGCTGTGTTAATTGCTTTGATACACGAACACAATAAGACAATGCGAACAATAAATTCTCACGGAATCATTTTTGTTAATGGTTGAATCTTAATTACTACATATTTCCCTTGTCACATACGCGTTAAGGCAAATGTAGTCTGAAGATGGTCTATATACAGCTGCGATAGTAGTTTTTGAAATCCATGTTTCGTATTTTTTTTTTTTTTATTGCAGGATTTCAGCAGACAGGCAGACGGCCCATTGGATGGAAAGCGGTTACCATCGCCTATAGACATTTGCAACACAAAAGGTACTACAAATGCGCCGCTGCTCTCTTAAGGGAGACTGGAACCTGGTCACTAATGCCGGAAAACAACTCAAAGCTGTTATGGCGGCATGCTCTAGACCAGGGGTGGTAGCCATCCAGTCGGGCAAATGCCCTACCACCTGGCTGTGGGTTGTTTAGTCGCCTCTTACGACAGGCCGCCCGGCCGTAGGAAATTGTATTCTTTCTCCGTTCCTACACGGATAAACTACACGGATTCTTTAAAGTATCTTAGATTAGTAAGTTACAATAGCATTGAGTCGGTTACGTCTGTCTGAAACACAACTGATGATCGAGGGAGCACACAAGTCTTGGAGTAGAGACTGCACTCGGCAAAAGTAGTGTAGGATGCCCTCAAGCCACAGCACTTGACGACAAACGCAAGGTCACTGGCAAAGATTGAACGAGGGAAGCGAAGAAACCAGGATATGTTGCGCAAACTTGGAGAGTTTGACCTCCAACAGTGGACATTGATAAGGCGAAGAAAGAACTAACGGTAATCAGACTATGAACGTACATATTTACAGGTCGGCAAGTTCACATGAGTGCATGCTCTGGGTCTGCCGATGACGACAGACGCTTGACAAGGGGGGTAAAAAGAAGTGTGAAAGCGGCATGAGTTCGTGCACGTAGTATAGCTTGCTGGGTTGCGCCGATTTTAAGGTAAGCACGACACCGACACTTCGCATACAATTTTATGAAAAAATTGTCGTTGCGCATTATGCGGTCGCAATCGCCTATGCTGCTCGCGTGCCTCAAATTATATATCTTGGAGAGCCAAAGTCCCATCTGAGCTTGGGAGTTTATATAGCGCTTGTAACTTATAAGTTCGGGATATTCGACGATCTGGATAGCGTGGCTTCTTTATACTTATTTATGTTAATAGTCATTTCTTCATTATTTACAAAAGTGGGCATGCCTGCGTTGACGTAACATACTCGTATATTCCGACTGGTGTTGTAATAACCTCAATGAGATGGGTGTGCACAATGAATACGGCATTGGATAAGAGCACATTACAATTATTAGTGTCATAAGTGTTGCTGTACTTTATGAATTTTTATTACGTGTTTGGTTAGTCAAGGTTTGCAACGAGTCTATTTATATCATGCCGGATGTTATCCCACTTCCTGTCTGAGCTTCGTACTATTGAAATTATATGTCATTGTATGTGGTTTACTTGTGATAATGGCAATTCCGACTGTGTGGTCACAGTTTAACCATAGAAATTAATTCCGAAACGAATCAACAGTTCCTATGTTTAGTTTTTTGAATTTTCAATGATATGTATATTATTCGTTTAAACGTTTTATGAAATCATTTGTTTATAGTTTAATAAATTTATATTTAAAAAGAAACTTTCAAACCAATATAGTAACCAAGCTGCCACCAGTTAATATTTTCTTAAGTTTAGCGACTTGCATACATAATAAAACTACGTTTTAACGGTTTTAAGCGCGGTAATTTTTCCGCGCGAAACGTCGGAATAACAAAAATCAAATAAATTACCGCGCGTAAAACCATTAAAACGTAGTTTTATCATGTCACCAGTTAATTTAAACCGTACTGATATTCAATATTGTAAATGTAATAATTTGTAAGACCTTATTCGTATATGTTTGTGTATTCTTTCTTCGCGGTTATGGCAGGCAATAAATCGTTTATAATGAAATTTGGTATATCAAATTAATTATTAAGATACTTACGATAATCAGCACTAAGCCGTTTGGTACACATATACAGTATCTTATAACGTAAAGAAGGCATAAACATTTCTTTGATTAGAAATGTGATATAGAATCTAAATCAATATTTGCAAAGATGAGCAAGAATTGATAGTATAAAAACAAGTGACGCACGGCCAAGGAACCAAAGGTGTGATTTGATGACGCCCTAGCCAATATCAACAACCAAGCTACTAATGGTTGTAAACAACGTGCTAACTGTGAATATAAACACAGTACAACATACATTCACATTATCAAGCTTGCCTGGGTAGACCGAAAAATAGATGGAAGGATTGTATGAAGGATGATATTATGATTTGTTGTGTGATAAAGGACGTATGTCAGAATAGCGAAATATGTACGGAAGGAAAAGTATTTTTTTTTTTATTGCAGGAGTACAGCAGACAGGCAGACGGCCCACTTGGTGGAAAGCGGTTACCATCGCCTATAAACATTTGCAACACCAAAGGTGTTACAAATGCGCTGCTGTTCTCTTAAGGAAGACTGGAACCTGGTCACTAATGCCGGAACACAACTCAAGGTTGTTATGGCGACATACTCTAGACCAGGGGTGGTAGCCATCCAGCCGGGCAAATGCCCTACCACCTGGCTGTGGGTTGTTTTGTCGCCTCTTACGACAGGCCGCCCGGCCGCAGGAAATTGTATTCTTTCTCCGCTCCTGCACGGATAAAAAAAAAAGTAAAGTATTTTGTGCCGACCCTAAATAGTCGGGAAAATGTGAAAGAGAAGAAGAGTTTTTGGCGAGAACTGAAAGGAGATGATGTGCTGTGCAGTTTTATTTTCTTAAAATGTGTAAAATTACTCTAAAATGAACAGTAGTTGTAGGATATTGTTAGTTTTTGAGTAGTAATTATGTGTTTTTGTGAGAAATGTGAACTTTATAGTTAAATGTGGCCTTTCGAGTTGTCACAAGAACTCCGTTGAATGGCTTCAGTTGATAACCTACAGTTCAGCTGAGCATATGCTTAAGAAAATTAATAAACTATATTGTAATCTAAGATCTGGCCTAAAGGCCTAGCTGCCAAGCCATAAACCTAAATAAATAATAATAAAAGAAAAGAGAGGAGTAGAATAATAAGCATCTCCATTTGCTACGATTACGGAATAAACCTTTCTCTCGTCTGTTTTCATTGCGATTTTCATATACGTATAGCATTTTAAAGAATTCTTAACCTCAACGTTGCATAAACTGCCAAGTCTTCCATTCGTGCCAGTCGTATACAGTTGCCCTTTCGGGTTTGTTCCTTCCATTATTTCTCTCAACACGCCTAAATTGCGTTAAGATTAACTTCTTATCTTCCCGATATTATTTACTTAAGACTACGTCGATCTCATATGCTACTTAAATAATATTACTTAATTATTTTAGAAACACGCTGATCAAATGTCAGAAGTGTTAAAGAGAGGTCAGGTAAAAAGCATCTCAAATAAACGTGCATGTATGAAGAGGTTAATGAAAGTAGATGAAGCGAAAGTTGTTTATCAGGATCGTCGCAAGTGGAAATCCATAATCTCTGCCTACCCCCATGGGAAACATGCACGATATTTTTTGTTTATTGCAGGAGTTCAGCAGGCAGGCATACGGCCCACTTGATGGAAAGCTGTTATCATCGCCTATGGACATTTGTCGCAACACCAAAGGTGCTGCGCGCTGCTGCTCTCTTAAGGGAGACTGGAACCTGGCCATTAATGCCGGAACACAACTCAAGGTTGTTATGGCGACATACTTTAGACCAGGGGTGGTAGCCATCCAGTCGGGCAAATGCCCTACCACCTGGCTGTGGGTTGTTTTGTCGCCTCTTACGACAGGCCGCCCGGCCGCAGGAAATTGTATTCTTTCTCCGTTCCTGCACAGATAAAATTGTGTATATATTTTAGAAATAATTATGGTCTTAATATTTTCTTAAGTTTGCGCGACTTGTATACATACATACATACATAACTTCACGCCAGTTCCCTTGCGGGGTAGGCACGACATATACATAATAAAACTACGTTTTAACGGTTTTAAGCGCGGTAATTTATTTGATTTTTGTTTTTCCGACGTTTCGGCCACTTTTCAGTGGCCGTGATCACGGAAGACAAAGATGTCAAGTGTCAACGAGTATTGTTAAAGTTTTATTTAGCCTACCGCCAACTTGTTAATATTAATTATTTAGTTTTAATTTTGTTTATGGTTATTATTTACTCTATGGGAGCCTAATCTAATTTACTACCGCTTCGCAACATGTTATGGCTTGAAGAGAAGAAGCGGCGCAAGAAACTCTTCAGCAAACATGCCTAGCTTTAATAATTTTATAGAATATTAAAATTTTATATAATTTATAAGCATAAAATGGTTGGTGTTTTTTGATTACAATTTTTGCCGCGAATTAACAGTGGTTGTAAAAAGTTGGGTAATAAGTCGCATGCAGTATCTAGGGTTCGCATAGTTTTTAAATTTTTTGACAGCAAGGAGAATCCCAGGGACGAAAAGTACTATTTTCATCCCTGTGATCAAGCAACTCCAAGCGTAATTTCAGAATATGAGAAATGAAAAATATCATATTAATATCTAACTTTTAAAATATCATAACATAAAATACTTTAAATATCTGTTTCATAAAAAAATTTATGTGCTGTTTAAGTTATGAGGTCATCACTTGCTGCTATTCTCGTAAAAAAATTAGGCGAATTGGGTGTTTTATAAGATGATAAAAAGTGTTTCAATTATCTTGACTGTAACTAGCCTATTATGGTAATCAAATATATATATATATATATATATATATATATATATATATATATATATATATAAATCAATTGCTGTTCGTTAGTCTCGCTAAAACTCGAGAACGGCTGGAGTGATTTGGCTAATTTTGGTATTGAATTATTTCTGGAAGTACAGGGAAGGTTTAAATGAGTAAATATGAAAAAAAAAACTTGGAATATAGTATAAACAACAATTTCGTTTTCCCTTAGAAACTATCCCTACCTGTCAAACATTTGATGTTCGTCCCGTCGTTTAGAAATCAATTAAATTTAAAAGTCGTTCAGAGATCAAATTAAATTTAAAAGTGGTCTTTTTTTAGTTTTTTTTTTGGTTCTGAATGTCAAACGTTTGATGTTCGTCCCGTCGTTCAGAAATCAAATTAATTAAGCATTTTTTTATTATAACGAATTATTTTTGTTCCGGTTAAGTTTTGACCACATTTTTTTTACTAAAGTTGAAACCTTCTGCAATTATCATTCTGCTTTTTTATTTATGGATTCTGAGGCGGTACGCAGTTTGCCAGGTCAGCTAGTCTTCAATAAATATTCATTAACTCCAAGGGCATTCGATGAAAGATCCTTAAAACACTTGTTGCAGCCGATAGATGATTAATAAAGTGCATACAGAAGGAAGCTGTCAATTAAAAATTATTCCACCGCGCAATAAGCGTGTGAATGAGGATATGGTACGCAACAAATAGTTATTACTTATTAATCATACATCATACGGAACTAAGTTTTTAATGGATTCTCTATTAGGAGTTAGAAACTAGCCATATACCACCGATCGAATAATTGAATTAAAAAATGGCGGCAGGTTGAGCATGTCTTACGAATTCGCGCTCTTTAATTTTTCTTCAATTAATGAAGCAACTAATTTTTATTCTCCATAAATTTATTGTATTTAACCGACACTATACATCTAATTATTTACCACCGCACTGCTCGCCAGCGACTGGGAGTTCATCCACACTTCCTTGACACCTGGAAGTTATCCACTGTACGTGGCGCTCGCTCCTTTATGCCATACGTGAGCAAGCTGTGGAATGAGCTCCCGCGGTTTTCCCAAGGCGCTACAACATAGAGCTCTTCAAAAAGGGTGTAAACAGATATTTAAAATCTCAGCGAGGTAGGCAACGCATCCGCTCCCTTAGTGTTGCAGATGTTCACGGGCGACGGTAGCCACTTGCCATCAAGTGGACCTGTCTGCCAGTTTGCATAAGCAAACATAAAAAAATATATTATGAGGTATAAAAGTATAACGTTACTTAGAGACTCGCGGTAAAATTACTATGGTAAAGTATGATTTATGTTGGCTGTTTGAATTGCCATTCTGTCGTGCTCGACTTGAAAAAACACACAGGACGTTGAACATACCAAAGACTGTAATAGCGTGAGTTTCTAATGGCTCTTTGTCTATTGGCCATTAAACTATAATATCTGTGAAATAATATAAAAGAAGGGCTTTCCGGAACTATTCAATTTCCCGAAATAGTCTACTGTAATCTCCGTTATCCAAATATATATCGAATAACAATTTTTGTTTTTTTTTTTTTAATAACAATCCGATTTATTTCGAAAGCTATACACAAGGAACAAATAAAATAAGTATGTATATATTTTTTTTTACTGGGTAGCTGACAAACAGGCCGACGATCCAGCTCATGTAAAGTCGTTATCGTCGTCTACCAACGTTTGCAACATCAGGGCCGAAGCCAAAGCGTTTCCAGCCTTTTTTGGATGGTATACGGTGGATGGAATAGGATAGTGTAGGGGACGATAGATGGGATAGGGAGGGATCAAGACAGGAGGAATTGGATAGAGGGGATGTAGAAGGAATAGAAGGGTGGACCATCGGAACTCTCTCTCATCGCACGAAACACGATACGATAATTAATCTATCTTTAATATTATAAAACTGTAAAACTGTATGTAAGTCATTTGTTTTTTTTTTTTAATTTCACGTTTCTCTGTTTGTTCAGGATTCACGTAAAAACTACTATGCCGATTTCGATGTGGTTTTCGCTGATCGATTGCAAATTCTCGAACATAAAATCTACGGGACTTTATATACCGGGAATCCCACGGGAAATTTCTTGGCAGATGTTTGAAGTGATCGTGTACTAGCAGAAGGTGATGTCAGGAGCCTTAAGAACAGACGAGCTTGCATGACAAGAGTTATGAATGTCAAAGAGGCAAGTAAGGTGTGTAATAATAAGCCTAAATGGCACTCTGTTGTTCGTGCCTACCCCGCAAGGGAACTGGCGTGAAGTTATGTATGTATGTATGTTTGAAGTGGCCCGGTTGAAAAAAAAAATCGGACACCGATGTAATATTTTCGCAGATCGATAGCAAATTCTCTGTCATAAAATCTGTGATATTTTATATCCCGTGAATTCTGCGAGATCTTTCCTGGGAGTGGATTCAAGTTCTTAGGACACGTATAAATTCGCGAGCGAATCCTAGTATTAGTATAAACTAACTATCTTTACTATGATCGTTGGTTCATTTAAAGATAATTTCCTGCGTAATGAACATGGAGAACATTTCTTGTAAAGGGGTAACGACTTTGCAAACAAATTACCTCAGTAAATAGGCAGAATTAAAATGCCGAATGACTGCTTACAAAACCGCATATACTTTCAATGTTCCTTTTGATGTTACACATTGTGGAATCCAAACAAAAATAGACGTTAAATGAATGACACTGCTCTGCTGCCAAAATTACTCAAATAGCAATGTGGCCATTGACATTCTTTAAAAGCATTATTATCCTCTCGAAAAATAAAGAGTAAAAATACATTCCTTAATATGGTGGGTGTGAATGGCATTAATTAATACTTAGTAATTTTCAAATACGCAAGTAATATGTATTTGGTTAACTCTTCTTTCACGACTAAACAAACTGCTGAACCAATCTTGAATATAATTGGTAAGGAGATAGATAGAATATCCGTGGCAAGGATAAATGTGCCTAGGTTGTGTTTCAAAAACATTCGTGAAACAGGTGAAATAAAGAATAGAAAAGAAATAATCAATAGGTTAATTTTTCATTAGTTTCATTAATTGTATGACCCGATCTTGAATATAATTTGTATGATGATGGATAGAGTATCCGTGGCAAGGATAAAGTGTGCCTAGGTTGTGTTTCAAAAACATTCGTGGAACAGGTGAAATAAAGAATAGAATAGAAATAATCAATAGGTTAATTTTCAATTAATTTTCATTAGTTTTATTAATTGTATGAACCGATCTTGAATATAATTGGTAAGGTGATGGATAGAAAATCCGTTGCACGGATAAAGTGTGCCTAGGTTGTGTTTCAAAAACATTCATGGAACAGGTGAAATAAAGAATAGAATAGAAATAATCAATAGGTTAATTTTTCATTAGTTTTGGTACGGTGATGGATAGAGAATCCGTGGCACGGACAAAGTGTGCCTAGGTTGTGTTTCAAAAACATTCATGGAACAGGTGAAATAAAGAATAGAATAGAAATAATCAATAGTTTAATTTTCAATTAATTTTTCATTAGTTTAATTAATTGTATATTTAATATAAATAGGTAATACGAGTACATAGGACGCCAAGTATTCAAACAGAAGTAGGTCACGTCTGTTGAAGTACTGATATACGATGGGGCAAAGTCCTGGAGTGGAGACCAAGTCTTTGTAAACCTTCTTCAGTTCGATGACTTATACAAAGCGACGGCTTTGCATAAGCGGCAAGTATGAGGGATCTATATATCTGCCGTACACGTTTCTAAGTATAAAAATAAAATACATAACTAAAACAAGAGAAACTGAAGGTATGTATATTATACAAAGAAACAGTTGTATATAAACAAAGTTTCAGAAATAATATCTACGTGTTTCTAGAATATTTAAAGACAAAATCGCCCAAACATTATTTCTGTAAAACGTCTACGTGGTAATATACTAAGAGATTTAAAACACAATGAATATTATAATCTAATGCGTAATTGTAAATAGAACAACTTTATCAAGTAAAATAACAACATCTAAACCCTTAAAATTAGCAAAACAAAGGACCCAATTCATGTGAAGACATGCGGTCTCTGGTCAACTATGGTTATCGATAAACGATCCGTTTCAAGGCGAACACGTGCTCGATGTATTGTAATTAGCGTCCGTGAGTCATATGCGGTGGTGATGCGCCGGCGCATATGATGCGAGCGTCTTTTTATCAGGCACATGCTCTGTCGCGACACGAGGATATCTATCGCTATTAGGTCTTTAATCCAAACACTATATATATATATATATATATATATATATATATATATATATATATATATATATATATATATATATATATATAAATATATATATATATATATATATATATATATATATATATATATATATATATATATATATATATATATATATATATATATATATATATATATATATATATATATATATATATATAACTAGTCTGGGAACACGTATATTATTTTAAAAACTTCTTTCGATTTTGCGCCATTTCACATATTTTTTCGTGTTCATTTCAAATTACAATATGGAATGGGGTGTTAAAGAAAATAGGATTGCAGTGATCACCTTGCACAAAGTGGGTATGGAGCCGTCGGTCATATTCCATACACTTGAAAAGCTTGGTATCAGCCGTATGTTCGTATATCGTACTATCAACAGATACAACAACACTTCGTCTGTCGAAAACCAAAAAAGATCGGAGCGGCCACGTGCTGTTAGAACTACAAAGGCTGTTAATGCTGTTAAAGCCAGAATTCGTCGAAACCCCATTAGGAAGCAAAAAATCTTATCGCGAGAAATGAAGATTCCCGCTAAGACTCTGTCGCGTATTATAAAACAAGGCCTGAAGCTCGGTGTTTATCGTCGATATACAGGACATGCCCTAAATCAATCTTTACAATTAAAGAGAGTGGATCGATGAAAACGCCTTCTGTCGCGATACGCAGGTGAAAGGAACAGAAATATCCTCTTTATCGATGAAAAAAATTTCACAATTGAAGAACACTACAATAAGCAAAATGATAAAGTGTACGCTCACAGTTCTAAAGAAGCTGCTCAAGTGGTCGGAAAGGTACAACGTGGTCATCATCCTGCGTCAGTGATGGTTTGGTGGGGCGTGTCTTATCAAGGAGTCACAAAACTACATTTTTATGAAAAAGGAGTGAAAACTTCAGCCAAAGTGTATCAAGATACAGTCTTGGATCATGTTGTGAAACCTCTCAGAGATACACTTTTTAAAAATACACCGTGGACTTTCCAGCAGGACTCTGCACCTGGTCACAAGGCACGAACTACGGTTCCGGACTTTATAAGAGCTGAAGACCGGCCCTCATCTAGCCCAGACGTCAACCTTTTAGACTTCAAATTATGGTCAGTTTTAGCGGACATAGCCTGCTCTAAAAGACACGGCGACATTGAGTCTCTTAAAAAATCTTTGGAGCAAGCAGTGGCGAAATTTCCCTTGGAAATAGTGCGTAAATCCATAGATTCGTGGCCAAACAGATTAAAGGCCTGTATAGAAGCCAAAGGTGGCCATTTCGATTAGAATATTTTTTGCGGTGATTTTAATAAATATGTTGGTATAAATTTTAATAATATTACATTACTTCATTAACAAAAATGCATTTTCATTTGTAAAAAAACTTATGGCTGGACTAGGTATATATATAAGGGTTTTTCTCGTTCCCCACCCAAAATTTTGTTGTATGTCGGGAAAAAAATTCCTGAAAGTTACAGCCCTTTATATTAATTTTAAGTACTTTTTCTGAGCGTGAAAAAAATTTCCATATAAAATACACGTAAATCAACATCATTTTTATTTTATTTCTATACGGAACACTCGACTAAATATGAATGTAACGCCATTGAAAGAAAGGGCTGTAGATAACATAGATATTTATAATAAATAGCAGGATAACGACACCTGGTTAAAAAGTGAGATTTGATTCCCCTTTGAACCAAGAGAAAGTTATTACTGGCGATAGATTTGATTACGAACTGCAAAGTCCAGGGTCCGATTCCACAATTGATAAATATCATGATGAGTTAGAGAACTGTATTAATGAAAGGAAGTTTTTGCAACAAATATAATGGCGATGTTAGTTTTATCCGTGCAGGAACGGAGAAAGAATACAATTTCCTGCGGCCAGGCGGCCTGTCGTAACAGGCAACAAAACAACCCACAGCCAGGTGGTAGGGTATTTACCCGACTGGATGGCTACCACCCCTGGTCTATAAAGTCTGTCGCCAAAACAACCTTGAGTTCTGTTCCGGCATTAGTGACCAGGTTCCAGTCTCCCTTAAGAGAGCAGCAGCGCATTTGTAGCACCTTTGGTGTTGCAAATATCCATAGGCGATGGTAACCGCTTTCCATCATGGGCCGTCTGCCTGCCTGCTGAACTCCTGCAATAAAAATGAAAAATAAATCTGCCACATTTTATGCTATCACATCGGGCTTGATCGCTATTTACTCAGAAGTAAACAATCTACATTAGTGTTCACTGTGGCGAAAGTGTAACTTATACTGGTTAGCTGGTATCACTGAAGTTGATTTTCACCTAAAATTCTAGTATTTTTCCTGTTATCTTCGAAGCAATGCACTTTACAAAAAAAATGTAAATAGCAAATTTGTTGGGAATTTAATTTCCTACAAAAAAGTGTCATAGACCTAATTGCTTAGATCAATATTTTCTGAGATATTGAACTTTAAGTCATTATAGTGGTATAAAATGTTTATGGTATATATGTAATTGCTGCACCAAAAAAATTATAATCAATAGAAATAATAATATTAATTTAGTAACATAACAATCTGGATTGCAATTCAAAACAGGTGCATACAGAAAAAATCATGAAACTGAACAGATGTAAATACTTATGTGTATGTACACACACACTTATGCGCGCAATCGCATATTTATCTATTTAAGCAGTATATAAAATTATAAGTCACATAATTCCGTTTACATTCTATATCAATCTGTGTCTAATTGATGTTTTGTTTTTATTTGCGTGGGGTATATGCAAACTATTATAAAACACAAAAGTAAACACGAAAATAATTAATATAAGTTACCAACGCATAGTATCGAAATGTTGAAGAAGTATGGGCAGTTGAATCACTTCTTAGTACCTCAAGACACTCATTATTGTCTCAATTTAATTTTGGCTCTCCCTTCCCTCTCCGTCCCTCTACATTGCCCTAGATCAGTGTTCCACAAAGTATGTACCGCGGCACACTGGTGTACCGTGGTCATTAATTGGTGTGCCTCGGAAAAATAAGGTTATGCTGCAATTTAAACTTTAGGTTTGTTGATTAATAATAAATATTGATTAATGTTACTTAAAAAAATATTTTTATTTGTGGTGTACCTCCAAAAAATTTTGATTTTCTAGACGTTTTCTTTGAACACAAAAAGTTTGCGGAACACTGCCCTAGATGATGACATAAAATATGTGTCTCATCATAACAAACGTGTACACGTAAAAATCACTACAAGTTTTCGTAAAGTTTGAATTTATAATTACGTATTATTTATAAAGTAGTTGTAAGATTACAAGAGCAATTAATTCGCAACACAAACATGCAATAAATTCACAACCAACTCGTAATTATTTGCATAACGTGAATGTGTACAATCCAAAGATAGTAAGAATATATCCATGAGTAAGTCGTATACGCAGAATAACATGTTTTTATAGTACTACGACGAAATTAAAACATAATATTTTTGTTTTTATTCTACTATAATCTTTGAGTAAACAGTAGAGATTTTAGTTTTCTTAAAAATTACGTACACAATTTATGTGCTCTAAGTTCCGTAGCCTACATTATTAGCAAAACAGCTGCTTTCAGCGCTGCTCACTATGCGTGAAATGGCGAGTAAATATAAAATACTCCACACGCAAATCAACAACTATATTTACTCGCTATTATCCAGAATTATACAGAGAGTATTTCAAACTACTAGAACTTCACTGTACTACTAGTATTAATGCTTTGTATCGATTATGTTTGCAGTATTACTTTAATATCGAGAAACACAACTAAAATGTTCAAAATCCCTTAACACAGAGTTATATGGAAAAATCATATTATATAGGAATGATAGATAGTCGCCGAGTAATAAATTCACAGTTTTAATATATTTCTTTTTCATTTCTAAGTGATTTCGTCTAAAAAATATATTAAAATAATAGGAAGTGAAAATGCGGAAGAACTATAACTGCTGGTGCTGACTATTGAAGTCACGTAGAATTTGTGATCTATACTAGAGATGCCACGAATAGTAGTTTGGCCGAATACCGACTATTCGGCCACGCCAAGCCGAAGCGCTGAATATTCGGCTACCGAATGTTCGGCGTAAGATATGTGCAATTGGCGCGTAGCACGTGAGTACTGAAGCAAAAATGCGTGAAGTAAGTTTCTTACGTTCTCGCGAATGATAGGTACACATAATTAAAACTATGATTTAAAGGGTTTTAAGCGCGATTTTAAATGATTTGTTATTTGATTCTGATATTTTTAATGAGTGGTCGAAATATATAAGTATAAATAACGCAATATTAAAATATGACAAATAATTAAAATCGCATTTAGCACTGTTGAAACGTAGTTTAAGTATAATTTATTGATGAAATAGGTATATACTATTTTGAGCAATATGTGCGGTTTTTTTTTCAGGATTTGGTATTCAGTATTTGGCCGAATATCAAATAGTTGAAAAAATGGCGTTATAGGCCGAATACCGACTAGCAGCCGCATATTCGTAGCATTTCTAATTTATACACACTGTTTATTTGGCGACGCAGGCTAAGCTATATTCTTAGCGCATTGTAAAGTGATTAAAAACCACTAGCTACGATTTTGGAGAACACATTTATGCCTTAATAATTAGGTCGTAAAAACCTTTAAAACGACCTATTTGGTCTCGTATGTTATTTTATTATTAGGCCTTATTTATAACTTTGGAAATGAAATAATAATTATTATTAAGTTTCATACTATTACTGAATATGAAATAGTGTCCAAGAGACAAGTATACGAAGTTCAAACGAGCAAAGCCGCGTGGCACGTTTCATACTATACATACATACCTAACTTATCACGGTAAAGTTAAAACACATGGTATACACATCTACTTGTTTGGTTTCAGGATTTTGTAATATATGTATATTACAAAATCCTGAAACCCAACAAATACTTACGTAATTAGTATTTAGTGTATGTAGGCAGTAGACCATACACATGAATATAACTATGACATTGAACGTACATAGCATTTGTTTAGCGGACCTGCCTCAATGTTAATCTGGTGCTAGTATAACGTGAATAACTTGTTTGACTTTGATAAGGTTGTCTATTGTTAACACATTTCTTATATCACTATTCAAAGGAGAATCCTGTATGAAAGAACGTCTTTTTCGTTTGACCTATATTTGAATATACGTATTATATATATAATATTATAATGTTATATCATACATGTAATAACATTATGAACACTAGGTATATAATGCCGTAACTGCGATATTTTATTACATTAGGGCCAAAACACCTGTTTCCTTGTAGACTAATTTTAATGTCGATTCAGTCAGTGTCTTGTGGAAATGATTCTATTTTGTCGTATAAAGCGTCCTACGTACCTTCTCATGATTAAATGTGTACATATAGGTATACGAAATTTCATTGTAATGGGTTCATTAAACTTCGCTCGTGATGTTTTCTTCAGACACTTTCAAATTTTCAAGAATAACAATATCCTAAATCTAGCATATTTATTTCAGTTAGCGATAGTGTACATTTAGATACGAAATTTCACGATAACCGCTTTTTAAGTCTGTCAAGGAGAAAAAACAAATATATCTAATTATAGTATCTTTTACATTTTCATATTAATAAAATAATCATGTTAACTTTTTTTATTTTTTTATTGCAGGAGTTCAGCAGACAGGCAGACGGCCCACTTAATGGAAAGCGTAACCGCTTTCCATTACATAGCCTATGGACATTTGCAACACCAAAGGTGCTATAAATGCGCTGCTGCTCTCTTAAGGGTCACTGGAACCTGGTCACTAATGCCGGAACACAACTCAAGGTTGTTATGGCGACATGCTTTAGACCAGGGGTGGTAGCCATCCAGTCGGGAAAATGCCCTACCACCTGGCTGTGGGTTGTTAAGTCGCCTCTTACGACAGGCCGCCCGGCTGCAAGAAATTGTATTCTTTCTCCGTTCCTGCACGGATAAATAACTAAACAAAAAGCAATAAGACGACGTGAAAGTGGAAGAAAATTAAGTTGCCAACTTTTCTCGAAACAACGAAAAATATAAAGAATTTTAAAAGCAAATTCCTAAGACTGTAATTAATTTTCTGGATAAAATGTTTGATTTTCCCTTAAATTATGAGATGGTTCGTGGTTGCTACCGATAATAAATATTGTAATAAATATAGTTCGGACAGCTCCATTAGATGTAGGTATAACAATACGGACACTAGTATTTCTTCGGCACCTGTACTATTCCGTGAAATGTGACTAACATCGCAATGTCGTGATGTTACATCGCTGGGTGAATATGTGCTTATTATTTAAGAACATGAATCAGAGTAGCAATAGGGGAGTAGCAAAGCGATGACAGCGCGAGTGGAGCACGTTAGCGGGGTGTGCCCGGTTCGGGCTTCGTGCCAAGTAGAAGCGCCACTGCATCGCGAGCTGACCGACATTATCGTGCCGTTGTACAACCCAAGGCACACCTTAATGTTATAGCAATAAATATAAATTTGTGTCTGGCAAAGTGAATTTGCAACATTGCCGTTGTGTCGTGTGAATGTCTCGCGCGTAGTCTAGGGTTTTTATGAGAAGCATCTCAAAGTCCACCGTGTGAGGAATTCGCATGGAATTGTTATTGTGAGAAATGTTCGGGATATTTCTGGCGTCCCTTTTGTCATTTTTCCTTGAGTTTGATATCTGAGAATAACTAAGAAGATGGGGTTTACGTCAATTTTGAGATAAGTTTTTATTTATAATCTTTAGACACAGAGTAACCCATTTTAAATAGCGTTTAGTAATATGTCCTTCAAAATAACCTAATAAATAATTTCTGCATATTATTTAGGAATCAGCAAGCATTTGTATAATAGTAATACATTTGTTGTAAATTTATGTATTCAATTATAAAAATTAATAAACATAAATTAGACACTGCAATTTTAAATAAAATACTACATTAATTAAACTAAATACTACTTTTACATCAATCAAATTGTAATGTTTGCTACTAAAAAAGATTGAATTATCGTGATAATTATTCATGAATAACTGAGTGTTATTTATATACCGATTGGCTCTAGTATTTCATTTGCATATATGCAACACGTGTTTACGTTTATAGCGTGCCATCGGACCGTGGGTAGAAATGACTCATGATATCTTGATGTTTCATAAAGTACGTATGATAAGAGATATTTGAAAGCTATATTTTGCTCTTTGATTATATATTTGACATAATCAAAGCTTTTGCTATTGTGATGTTCGCAAAAATAAAAATAAACAACCCAGTACAGGTTTCACATTGAACATTTTTTTTATAAAGGCGGGGGAAATGCATTTCGCACACTACCGGGTCCTTTGTTAGGGATTAGACCAAAGCGATGAGAGGTGAGCCACGAATAGCTACCAGAATCAATCGCCGGCTTGTATGGAGACTCGACTCAAACCACCTTTCTCCCATGTGCCCCACGCTCATGTTAGGAACAGCGTGAGACTTAGAACGTAGTTACACTCAAGCTGATCCTAGTGCATCAGAGCTTGAAAGTGCCCCGGGAATCAGGGCAAACTCACTTCGTCAACAGGGGGTTGACTCCTCCGCTCTCTAGATGCTGGAGGGTCCCTTTATTTATAAACTTGTAGTAATTGCGGTTAAGTAAAATTACAGAACTCAAATCTCCGCAACATCTTTTAAACAATCTAGTCCGTTTTTGGCCTACTTTTACTCTTATATCAATTAATTTTGCAGATTTTTTGTCACATGATTTTCAAACCACCTTTCATTATACCTATCTATACTAATATTATAAAGAGGAAAGATTTGTATTTTTAGATTTTTGTATTTTTGTAACAAATAAACACAAAAACTACTGGACTGATTTCAAAAATTCTTTCACCATTAGAATGCTACTTTATATAATATATCCTAGATTAATATAAGCTGTGCGCAGCCCGTCGCACATATAATATATACCCAGATCGATGTAGGTGTCGAAGTTAAAACACTTAGTTGGTGAAAACTTGTAGTAAAAAATCACTTTACGTACGAAAGCGTCTGCCTTCGGCTACAACCCAAACGGAAGAAGATCAAGAATGCAAATACAATGTTGCCACTTTAAAAAAATAAAATAGGCTATATTTTTTACAAGAAAAAAATTAAGGATCCCTACTAAAACTTCAATAATGTAACCCAAGGTGTAAAAAAAAATAGTGTTTGAGTGGGTCCGGGAATGGTTTAGATTCACAATTAGACCCGGTAGGTGGCGCTGGAATCGGGTTCTAGATTTTTATTTTTTCAGGGCAGGACAACCCTGTCGTAACCGCTAGTCAAATATAAATCTATACAGGCTACATGATCAATTATTAAAATTCGACATTAGACTTGTCCTTATGTATGGCAGTGAAGCGTAGCCGTTCTTTCAGAGACTGAGAGGGGTACTGCGTATCACAAAGGTTAACGGGTCACGCGGAAAGACAGCAACAGCCTTCATGTTAGTCACATAGCGGATATAAACTGCAGGAGATTCGCTTAACCTGGTGCAGCCAAGTTTTATAGAAAAAAACCAGTGATTTATTAAAGATTTTAAGAATGTTTAATGTTAAATCAAAATCTCTTTTGAATTTCAGTCGTCCGTCAGCTACAAGCAAATCGCAGGACTAACTACACTTTTTGTGCAGAGACATTTGAACTAAATAGAGATTTTCAAAATAAAAACATTAATAAACATAATTCTTGCTGAATAACAGTCAATATTCCACAACTATAGTTCAATAACAAGAAGTACGTCACACTGCGGACTAGGATTCGCTTGGCAATACGAAACAAGGTAAAAGGCGAGATGACTAATAACAATAACAACAGATAATATTATCGAGCATTTATTTGACCTAACAATTAGGTGCACGCGTAACTCTGTTTACGTCCAATCTGAGACACAACCGAATCTGGGTCGGTGCAATTTGTCTTCAGCAAGGTCGACGCTTACATATCTCGCCCCCAATAACAATGGACAATGAAAGCGTGGAAACTAAACGAGATGTTAGTCTTCTCTCTAGTGGAACTATGCAAATATCACGAGTAATCCCGACAGGTATATAACTATATGTGACTTCGTCTTAATGAATAAAAACTCTTTATTGTTCACCATAACTTAAACCTAGACAATTTAATATGCATACATTTCCATTAGAAAGAATGAGCGTCCAGGCAACCCGATGTACAAAGAGACATTAAAAGAAAAATTAAATATAAATAATATTTGATGGTTTAACTAAATTAAACCTTCGTAATTAAATATAATTAAAGAAAAAAAAACAATAATAATAATAAAATTCACCATAGATATACATACTTAAATAGATTATAATAATATGACATATACCTACATGCGAACAATAATTTTATTTATTGCAACAAATTTCATTTGCGTTAATGTTAAAGATTTCGGCCGTTTTGCGCAAATATGGCGATGGGTTTAATGAGTTATTTAAGATGCGACATTATCAATGACGTTACATATTATCCAAACGTAGGTACATATACTAATGAGGCTATGCGTTAACGACGTTATTTTTATCGCTTTAAATAAAACGCAATTGGCCACAGCCTAAATCTTTAACGCTTACGGATGAAGCCCCAGCATTTTAGTTACAAGTTTGTGAAGATCTTTTTATCGAGTCTGTCATTATAGACGATGTCAGTCTCATGAGAATTAACAATTTGATGATTATTCTTAATTACATTTCTATTTCGAAATATTTAAGTTACGAAGGTATGTACACGATAATTTGGCTTTCTTGTCTGATGAGATATCAAAAATCGTGTCATCGAATAGAAAGTGTTAAAGTGAAAAGTTAACGTGTCGAGATTAACTTCGACAAATAACAGTTAAATTGCGGATAAATATCATTACTTGTTAAATAAATGGCGATATATAATTTTATTTCTATCGTTTAAGTAAAATTGTGAAAATATACACTATATGACTTATACAAGTTTGCGTCTTTGTATTGCTTACAATGAAAGTTTTATAATTTCTTCATATCTGTGCGTTAGTTTCTGTACGTTTTGATCCGTGCAAGAACGGAGAAAGAATACAATTTCCTGCGGCCAAGCGGCCTGTCGTAAGAGGCGACCAAACAACCCACAGCCAGGTGGAAGGTTATTTGCCCGTCTGGATGAGTACCACCTGTTTTAAGGTATGCCGCCATAACACCCTTAAGTTGTGTTCCGGCATTAGTGGCCAGGTTCCATGCTCCCTTTAGAGAGCGGCAGCACATTGGTAGACTTTTGGTGTTACAAATGTTCATAGGCGATGGCAACCGCTTTCTATCAGGTGGGCCGTCTACCTGTATACTGAACTCATGCAACAAAAAAACGTATATAACAGCCATTTTACTTGAAAACTATTGGCATTTCTTTCTATCTTCAGCCAATCTCTGTCCGCTCCTTGGACGTAGGCCTCCCCAAGTACGCGCCATATATCCCCGTCTCCCGTCTTGCTCGTCCAGCTCCTGCCGGCGACCATGCGCAGGTCGTCAGTCCACCGAGCTGGCGGGCGTTCTACGCTACGTTTGCCGAGACGTGGTCTCCACTCCAGGACTCGTTTGCTCCATCGCGGCCATCGGTCGTCGGTCTCGCGACAGATGTGACTGGCCCACTGCCACTTCAACTAGCTAATTTTGCGAACTATGTCGGTTACCTTCGTTCCCTTACGGATGTTCTCATTTCTGATTTCATCCATAAGAGAGACACCTAACATAGCTCACTCCATAGTCCGTTGAGCGATTTTGAATTTATGGAGCAGTCCCACTGTCAGTGTCCATGTCTCGGCCTCGTATGTCATGACTATTGGCACTACATAGATTAAAATTAGGAAAGATGTCGTCTATGAATCGTCATACAATATTGCGAAAAAATATATATTAGGGTTGGTTCACCGTAGGTTTTGTTTACCTCAGCATTAAACTGAAAATTAACAAATAATTCTTCAGATTATTGTAAACACAATATCTTAATTAAGTAATAGTTAATTTTCTTCGCTGTCAGAATAATCTGAAACGTGATTATTGTTAATTAAGTTAGCAACCTCTATTCATTCATACTTCCACACCCAGTTCCTCGAGGAGCTCTCATAAATAACATCAGAATACAATGCATCACTATCAATGTTGTTATGTTGGATAACATTATTAATTCACTGTTGTGGATTTCTAAGAAGAGAGTCATAAAGACAAAAACGATTCAACGAAACAGTTTTACAGACATGAACTCTCAAAGATCCATAGAATGGTTCTAAATTTAAAGTAATCTACTTTAAACGCCGATCATGGAGTTAATGTATTGCAAATTTTAATTAAGCGCTATTGGCCTAAGTTATATATCGGTGAATTCTGCCACGCGCCACCCAGAAACGGTGCGGTAAACCAATTTTTACGTAAATAAACGCAATTTCACTAAAACCGGGCCATCCATTTAGCTAATTGGTAGGTAATCGCCTTAGTTTTAGGGCACCGAATCCATTATAATCGCTATAACGGCGTCACGTAATTCTATAAGGTTGCTTTGTCGTTGTCCAACTAGAAAATATATCACTTTCTAATGAAAAATATTATTGATTACTAATGTTAGAAAACGTTAATACATTGCCAAAATACGTCGTGACATAGTGACTAAAGTAAAAGCATCTCTTTCTAATCATGTGTACTTGAATTAGTCTGTGCTAGTGCGCTGGCTGCGAACGATATCATAGCAAGAAAAGCTGCAAGATTGGAATTACCGATGTTTTAAATTCGCCAATCTGCCTGTACAATGTATGTAGCATATGTCAGCATTTTAAAAACAAACAACTGCGGGCTAATGCTTAACAACACATTTATATTCGGATATTTTCAGTAATAAAATCAGTGTCATTACAACGCTCGTTTGGTTTGGTATTTATTACATTTTACCCTGCCCTCCTAAACTAAAACTGTATACACACTACAGCTTTTTGGTCCTTCGAGAACATAAATTATTACACTGCCTTAGACGGAAAAGACGTGAATCAAAGTATAAAAGAGTTTCTTTCATATATAATATTATCCATCTATGACCCTATCCAAACTGAATTCTGATTCATGTTTAAAAATACAGACGTCTAATATTAGTCGAAGGTTCACACGCTTTCCCGGGCCTCCATGATTTTAGAAAGTGTAAGATGTGTTGTAAAAGGAAGGCGTAGTGACGACGAAGGAAATTACTTCATTTTAATAAGGAGTAATATGTATTTTAACTCATTTACTGTTTTAGTTTTTTTTATTGCAGGAGTTCAGCAGACAGGCAGACGGCCCACTTGATGGAAAGCGGTTACCATCGCGTATGGACATTTGCAACACCAAAGGTGCTACAAATGCGCTGCTGCTCTCTTAAAGGAGACTGGAACCTGGTCACTAATGCCGGAACACAACTCAAGGTTGTTATGGCGACATACTTTAGACCAAGGGTGGTAGCCATCCAGTCGAGCAAATGCCCTACCACCTGGCTGTGGGTTTTTTAGTCGCCTCTTACGACAGGCCGCCAGGCCGCAGGAAATTGTATTCTTTCTCCGTTCCTGCACGGATATAATAGTTTCCATTCTTTGAACATAAAATATTGTCTATCCACGGTTATGAGTTTTTCTTTCAATTAAAAACTTTTTAATTCAATAAACACTGATTCCTGTGTGACTGCAAAGACAATGTACCATAAGCATTTAATTATGCGACCTAGACAGTGTAACCTTCGTATGTTAATTTAGTTTTTGGTTAGAAGAATAAAGCGTTATCTTTGGATCTATCTATAAATCTATCCTTGAGTCATTAGGTGAAGGTTTGTACACAATTAATAATAATAATCATAGAAAATGAAATCGATGACATTTTAAGAAGTAAAAAAACCGATTTCAAAAACTTGATAAAGATTTTTGATTAAGAATTTATTTAGTTTATTAAGAGACAAAATAATAAAAAAATTTCTACATCTTGAAGTCGGTGTCGAGTAAACCATAAAAAATACAATATTTTGTTATTATAACAGTGTATATGGTAATTTTTACGCTTTGCTCGGCACCGATGCTAAACTATGTTAAATTTTTAGGGGACCAAATGGCAACTGTTCCGCATAAAATTAAAGAAGAATCACATAAATCTCAGCGTAATAGGTGTACATACATAAAAAAATACCAATTAAGTTGAGAACCTCCTCCTTTTTGAAGTCGGTTAAAAATAGTTTCGCACGAATTTCATGTTAGATTTCAAACCTAGCTTATAGATAGACAGGGAACTCTTTATGTTAAGAAATAGAACATCAAGGAAATATTAATGTATACAGAGTGAATTTTTCAAGTTGGCCTTCAGGACCAAGTCCTAAACTATGATAAATAGCGAAAAACACTCAAAGGCATCGAGACTAATGCCGATTTTGACCAAAACTAAAAATTATTCTATTTTCATAAATTAATATTCGAAACGCACGTTATTTTACCCTAATCAATCAAATTAGTGAATAGGTAAACATTGAAACGTTCAAATTAGGTGCGGTCAAATGACCGGCGCAATTTGTTGTCTAATTAACGTATGGAAAATAGAACATTTTGCTCAAAAACAATCCTTTTCCTTGATTTGCCGTTTGATATTTTTTCACAGAAATTGATCCTGACAAGCTATACTATGATTTGGTGTAGGTATTTGGTAATACAGGTGTGGTTTATTTTTTTCAAAATCTGTAGATTCGATTCCTGACAAGGGTAATTGAATTTTCAAAAATCAAATGATGCAACTTTAGTTTTCGTCAAAATCGGCCTCGAGCCTCTTTTGAGTATTTATCGCTATTTCGTATAGTTTAAGATTTGGCCCTGAAGGCGAACTTGAAAAATTTATCCTGTGTAGATGATATAATTTTAATAGGCGGTTTTATCACTCATGTGCGATAACAACTCATCAGTTTTAATTATTCATGAATCACGAATGTTTATGTATCTAGCTAGTGTCAAATATTCATGAATATTCCAGTTTTTGGAATAATCTTAAGTGCCTATTTAAGGCACTAGACTAAAACCAGATCTATATAATCCAGGCCAGCCAAAAACTTAATAGTTTTTGACTGACGCAAGTCAACCGAATTCTTGTGGCTATTCATAAGTTCCATTTTACAAAACAGTTGAAATCTTTCATACAAACACGGTTTTCGCATAAAATTATTAATATTGTACAATTATTGTTAATTTCAAATAGATAAGTTATTGACAAATAAAATTGTTTAACAAAATATCGCTCTTTAATTTCCTGTTAAAAACACTCCTTACGTTTATCGCATGCATTGATATACAAAATTTGTATATCAATGATCGCATGTATTGTTTTCAAAAGCATCGAAAATAACACAAAAATATTGTGCACCGCTACGGTTCCTCAACATTTCAAATATCAAATAACTCGTAATTTTATTCATAAGTGTTCATATGTACTAAGCTGTAACAAGATTGCAAGGTTCTCTCTCTATTATTAACACAAAATAAGTACGAGCTAGAACATTATTCTCATTTTTTTATTTTTTTTTTATTGCATGAGTTCAGCAGACAGGCAGTCGGCCCACTTGATGGAAAGCAGTTACCATCGCCTATGGACATTTGCAACGCCAAAAGTGCTACAAATGCGCTGCTGCTCTCTTAAGGGAGACTGGAACCTGGTCACTAATGCCGGAACACAACTCAAGGTTGTTATGGCGGCATACTCTAGACCAGGGGTGGTAGCTACCCAGTCGGGCAAACACCCTACCACCTGGCTGTGGGTTATTTTTTCGCCTCTTACGACAGGCCGCCCGGCCGCAGGAAATTGTATTCTTTCTTCGTTCCTGCACGGATAATTTTTGCCAGTGTTAAATTCAACTTCTGTCTATTACCCCTTCTACTGATTCAACTGTCCAATACCACACTAACGTAATTGATAGTTATTGCACTATACAGTTTTAATTACACTAAGTGCTCGAATAAACGTTTTATGGCATTTTCAACCTGAATACAGACATTATTTGTTATAGGGTTGAGAGATTTATACTCGAGTGTTGGGAAATATAAAATTTCGCGAAATATTTCAATTGTAGGTACATTCGCTGCTTAAGAATCCTTAGAAAATAGATAGATAGACAGATAACACTTTATTGCTCACCAAAATAAACAAATACAAAAACAAAATGCATAATTACAATACTTCTTGGCAAAACAACAGGCGGCCTTATCGCTGAAAGCGATCTCTTCCAAGCAATCTAGCTTAAAAGATTCTCAACTACTCTGGCGATGTAGGTGAAGCAGAAAAAAGATAGGATTGTACAATTTAAATATACATACACTAATTTATAAATTTAATACATATATAAAAAAAATATAATAGTAATATATATACGTATATACAAAGTAATTTAAATAAATATATATTATTTTCTTAAGTTTTCGCGACTTGTATACATAATAAAACTACGTTTTAACGGTTTTAAGCGCGGTAATTTTATTTGATTTTGGTTTTTCCGACGTTTCGGCCACTTTTCAGTGGCCGTGATCACGGAAGACAAAGATGTCAAGTGTCAACGAGTATTGTTAAAGTTTTATTTAGTCTACCGCCAACTTGTTAATTTTAATTATTTAATTTTAATTTTGTTTAAGGCTATTATTAAATAAATATATTTGTTAACATTATATGTGACAAGCATTTTATATATTACAATAGATAAATAAGTAAATGTTTAATATATTAGACATATTTATTTAGAGACAGATTATACTTTCTAAGTGAGTTCCGAAATGTAGGTAAAATATAGGCAAAAGCGATTAGGATCGCTCTACAGATTTTGATATGAACGAATTTACTGGTAATTTTCGAATTCTTGAGATTAGAATTTATTAAGGGAAAATGCACGCACCAGGTCATGAAGAATTTTGCTACACGTGTCATAATTGATGTTAATAATTATAACGAAATGTGTACATACGCCGAACAGGCAAGAAACATGTAGATTTTTATAACAATGTCTTTATACCATTTATTATATACACCATGTTTTTGTACAATAAATGATTTGATTTGAATATTCGTTTACAGATGTTAAATTACTAATATAACAGAAACTTCTTAAATTTCGTTCACAAACGCATATTTGCACTTCATAAACTACATATTTTCAATCAAATCATTAGTTACAATTTTGCTGCAAGCTATTCGATCGTTAAATCTGAAACTACCAAATTCCACACGTCAAGGCAACCTTTAGATCAAGTCGTTAATCTAGAAATAAACCTAACAATGAAATTGTATATATGCACATGGCGTGTATATGCTCAACGTCACCGGTCACCGCGTAGAATAGACGCATAGGTGAGTGCCAAATGCTGGGACGGGTGAGTAATTGCCGGTAGACCTATCCGGATGGTGTGACTAACAATAATGCCTAATTCTGGATCGATCACATCTAATAGGGTCTTTTTTTGAGCTGCACGACTCTTCACTTAACCTATCAGTGTCCCTGCGTGTTCTTGTGAAGTGCTATGGGATCTGTCTTAGGCAGTTCGCCGCGACACCTCGACGCAAGCCGTCAAACTCGGGTATCCCCGTGTCCTTAGGCGTGGTTCACCGAGGAGGTACCCCGACCACTCCCAGTTTCACTACGTCAATGGGAGGAGATGAGAGTATGCGACGGGGGTTCACTCGCTCATCCTCCACTCTCTGCCTTTCAGACATGACGTCCTCGCAAAAGGAGGCCCACCACTTGCTATCTTTTCTCGTTGCGCAGCATTTTGGGTGAAATGATGCGAAACGAAGATAACAGCCGTAAGCACTTTTCTCTGGGATTCCCATGCGAGACACTCCTACGATGTTGTGGCTCGCTGTATCTAATACAGTCTATTTCAAGGTACAACAACAGATTTTATCAATAAACCTGCAGAACAGATTATGATAAAACTACAGTAACATAGCTAAACACATCATAAAAGCTAGAATTTATAAAGATAATTTAAACTGACCAAAATGTAACAAAAATTTTGAGTAGAAACACCACCGATGTCAGTTATGTCATGCGTTCGGCAGCGCGCAGTGCGGACGGGACATGCGCAGGTCGACGCGAATAACACAAGCCAACGCACACTTCTCATCCCGAAGGTAGGTAAACGACGAATTTTTTTTTTGTGCGTCCGATTATAAGCCTCGGCGAAAGGCTCTCGTGCGACGACCGCGTAACGTCCTCACGGACAGGGTCGACGTTATCACAAAACGGCTGGCCCGGATCAGCCCGCCCGCGGTTAGGACGGCAGGCTGGCAGGCACGGACAGACAGACACAGACGGCGGCGTCTCAGGCGCCGCCAATCAAGATCTCTCCACGTCCCTGCGAGGGACGCTAGGAGACATAGCCCCCCCACAGGATAGACTAGGCGTGTTGCTGGGAAGTTTCTTTCGCCGTTTCTTCTCTCCCAGCCATAACACGTTGCGAAACGGCAGTAAGATAGCGTAGGCCGCCGCAAACCACCGATCCCGGCCCGCCGGAATCCTTCCCCTCGGGCTTTATATTACCCGTCGCCCGTTCTCAATTAGTGCTTTGTGTCGCCCTATGGTGGCCATCATTAAATTCATCCCCCTCTCATGGCAACAGTTCAGCCGAGGTAAAACTCCTTAGGGAGCTCCCTCGAGCAAGTTGCCCCCCCGGGCTCGAGCGCCTTCGCTTCGCGAAGGCACTCGCCCCAAAAACCCCGGTAAAGTTGTAAGGTCTTCGGACCAACAACATAAAGTCAAGTCCAATAAAAAAAAAAAAAAAAGACGAATTTTTAGAACAAACACAGATGAAGACGCGGGTGGCCGCTAGTAAAACATAATAAAGTTTCATTACAGTCTCCGCTACATCATAGAATCATTATACAATTATTTATTTACAGCAATTTAGAATAACTACAACTAAGCATTAAAGTCCCTAAATATTTTTTTACATCACAATTTGTTAATTATTCCAAGCCAAAAATTACTATCACACCAATATTAATAAAATGCATTTAATGTGTGTTAGCATCTTAAATCATACAAACAAACGTTTACCTTTATGGTTCAGATATAAATTCGACAAAATTATTATGTTAGATATATAACACAATTTATCCTTTATGATGTTTTCTATAAATATTCAAAGCATTTCCCTTCAATGAAAAGGTTAAGATTATGGAGTGCACAAAAAAAAAAATTGTCTTCAAAAACCTGACTTTAGTCTAAACGTCCATCAGGTTATGCACAGATTTAAATTTTATGGACTCAGTACATCGAATTATCTATATTTCTTATAATCTTCAAATTGTGGTATTAAAACAAAAACTCACGATACATAAAACTGCGATTGAAGAAATGGCAATAACCCATCCCCACTTTCGCATTTTTTGCACCGGCTTCTATCATATCCGTGAAAGTGGGAAGTTGCTATAATCGTATTTATTTACATAAACTGTGTAGGCATATTAACTAATGCCAGATAGCCGTGGAAAATGTACGAATTGCGTTATCAAGCATACTTGGTAAAATTATCTGCACGCTCTCTCTCTTATTTTTTTATTGCCTGTGTTCAGCGGACAGACAGACGGCCCACCTGATGGAAAGCGGTTACCATTATCTATGGACATTTGTAACACCAAAGGAGCTACCAAGGTGCTGGCGCTCTCTAAAGGGGTGTCCGTGCAGGAACGGAGAAAGAATAGAATTTCCTGCGGCCGGGCATCCTGTCGTAAGAAGCGATAAAACAACCCATAGCCAGGTGGTAGGCTATTTGGCCGACTGGATGGCTACCACCCCTGGTCTAGAGTATGCCGCCATAACAACCTTGAGTTGTGTTCCGGCATTAGTGACCAGGTTCCAGTCTTCCTTAAGAGAGCAGCAGCGCATTTGTAGTCTTTAGTGTTGCAAATGTCCATAGGCGATGGTAACCGCTTCCCATCAAGTGGGCGGTCTGCCTGTCTGCTGAACTCATGCAATAAAAAAGGGAGACTGGAACCTGGCCCCGAATGCCGGAACACAACTCATGGTTCTTATGGCATACACTAGACCAGGGTGGCAACCATCGAGACGGGCAAACAATCTACCACCTGGTGGGCACTCTTGTTAATAATATCTACTTATTACGAACAAGAGTACCCGTGACTTCTACTGAACGTGATTTTGGACGAATAGCGCGTTTTATTTAGTTGAAAGAATTGAAATAGAGCCTTCAGTCCCCGAGAATTTTCTACTTCAGACGGCCTCGGCCTCGTATACTGGTCATGGCAGTAACAGTGACAAATATCTATGCTCGTATCTTCTGAATACTGCAAGAATTGAACATAACATATAACATTTGCCAGGTGGTAGGGCATTTGCCCGACTGGATGGCTACCACCCCTGGTCTCAAGTATGTCGCCATAGCAACCTTGAGTTGTGTTCCGGCATTAGTGACCAGGTTCTAGTCTCCCTTAAGAGAGCAGCAGCGCATTTGTAGCAACTTTGCTGTTGCAAATGTCCATAGGCGATGATAACTGCTTTCCATCAAGTGGGCCGTCTGCCTGTCTGCTGATCTCCTGCAATAAAAAAAACATAAAATAATATATAAAGCCGATGTTAGATGAGTCATTTCTCCCTTTCAATTTAGATGAATTAACCAAATTAATATAAACATAAACTTGAATCATTCAACATTATCGAAAACTAGTGCCCTTGCACTTCCGTGCCTTTCAACCAAATTGATTCTATTTAGTATTTTCTTAAGTAGGCTAAATAAAAAGTTTAACATTACTCATTGAAGTTTTGTCTTCCGTGATCATGACTACTCAAGTGGCCGTAATATCGGAATAAAAATCAAATAAAAAACCGCGCTTAAAACCGTTCAAAAGTGGTTTTATTATATTGATTTTATTTGTTTGACTCGTCTAATATTAGCATAATATTTAGACAAAATAGATTTGTTACAACAAACCAATAGTTATTGCGCAGCAGACTGTTTATCGACTATTAGCCGAGAATTTTATCTCACAAACGTAGAGAGAATTTTATAGGAAATGACGGATAGACACGCATTTATTTATATATAGGTTCACGCATGACCGTCGTCATTAATCAGATTGATAGTGTAGTCTAGGATCGCGCACGCTTACGTGAAATACACCTATTCAGACGTCACTTGCAAGACATCCAAATTACATGTTTCAGGAAAAACAATGTTCAATTTAAATAATTAAAAATTTAGAAGAGAAACGCTTCGCCTGCTTGCTTGGTATATTTGGCATGTCCACTGGGTATCGCTAACGTTAGCACTTCACAAACTAATCACATAATTGTGATGCCTTTGAACGAGTATTAACATTTGTTTTGAAAGGCAAAGATATTGAACACTTCCAAACTAAGCATATTATATTTGTGTTATGGTTAATATATATATTAGGTTGAGGAAAAAGGTTCTTCGCATTTTATATAAAAATTCAAATGGTTTTTTTATAAAGTTTATTTACATTTGACTAAAGTATGTAGGTGCCATTTTGTTGGGATAACTTTTTGCCATCTTGTAGGTAGGGATGTGATCCCATTGTTATAAAAATTTTGGAGCTTCTGATCAAAAAACTGCGACAAGTGGTTTTGGCAGTCGTCTCGTGATGGTAACCTGACACTGCCTAAGGAGTTCTGCAGAGACCGAAACAGGTGAAAATCTGAAGTTGCAAGGTCAGGATTATACGGCGGATGCATTAACACCTCTCAGCCAAACTCTCGTAATTTTTGCTGAGTGGCTAAAGATGTGTGAGGTCTAGCGTTATCATGGTGAAAAACCACACCCCTTCTGTTGATTAATTCCGGCCGCTTTCTCTCAACTTTTTGCTTTAATCTCATCAGTTGTTCGCATTACAGTTCAGAATCGATGGTCCTGCCTGGCGGTAACAGCTCATAATGAATAATGCCCTTCCAATCCCACCACACACACAACATCACCTTGTTGCGAGTTAACCCGGGTTTCGCCACAGTCTGTGAAGCCTGACCGGCCTTTGACCACGATCTTTTTCGCACGTTCTTGTCGTACGTGATCCACTTTTCATCACCAGTTATCAGCTTCTTCAAAAATGGTTCGGTTTCATTACGTCGTAATAAAGGATCACAAATGAGTACACGGTTCATTAGGTTTCTTTCAGTGAGCTCACGAGGCACCCAAATATCGAGCTTTTTTGTGTACCCAGCTTTTTTCAAATGCGCCAAAACCGTTTTGTGGTCAATTCACAGTTCTCCAGCTACATCGTAACTACTAATATGCCGATCTTGCGCCACTTTTTCAAAAATGGCATCAATTTTGTCCGTAACAGGGCGACCAGAGCGACGTGCATGTTTGATATCAAAATTTCCGGATTGAAAACGCTTAAACCAAATTTGCGTTACTCTCACAGATACTGCATTAGGTCCATAAACATCACAATTTTTTTTCGCGGCTTGTGTTGCATTTTTACCTTTTTTGTAGTAAAATTTTAAAATGTATCGAATTTCTTCATTGGATTCACTCATTTTAACAATAAGAAAAACAAATGAAAATCTCACATTTTCCTAATTTGAATTTGGAATTGTCTTCTTTAAAATTAAAGTTTTTTAATTATATCAAAACCAGCCAGATACAAATAGAGATCTTATTACAAGTTCATACATACTATATGCGAAAAGACTTTTTCCCCAACCTATTATAATGAACAACACTGCGGTTCATCCCAAACACCCAGAATAAATATCGAAAGTTAGTTTACACATTTTACCCTATTGGGAATTGTTTTACGTTCCAGTGAACTTATACTTCTTCAATTCTAAGAAATACCTTTTGACGTTTCACATTTTTCAGGCGGTAATAACTTTGTAAAAGCGTACTCAAAACGAAACAACTACTCTTATGAAATCAGGCGTTTATTCCATATCTAAATCTGATGGAACTCATTTAATACGTCACATATGAATCGTCAAGTATATTTTTTCTGTGGCATTTTACCAGCTAGTATCTTTTGTCATGGATATATGGATATATATGGATGTAACTATTTAGCTTAAATTTATGTAAATTGAATAATCATTTAGTGAAAAGTAATTCAAAAGTATAAAATGATGTTACAAAATTGTTGAAATTTTTTTTTATCACAATTTATGCCGCGACTTAACAACAGTGGTTGTAAAAAAAGTTGGGTCATGATTCGCATCTATTATCTATGGTTCGCATAGTTGTTATTTTTTTTTAAAGCAGGGAAAATCGTTTCTCAGGTACGAAAAGTACTATTTTTAACCCTGTGATCAGGCAACTCCAAACGTACTTTCAGAATATGAGAAACGAAAAGACATTTACAACATCTGAGTTGACCACAGGTGTTATTGACGTGCTGCTGGTCTCGAAAGAACTTGTAGACATCTTTACTCGCATTATAATAATGCTTAATATTTTACTACCGCGTCCCTCACTGTTCAAAACTGGTTGCCGTGTTCACACGCTTCGTTATCCATTTATCTCACCGCTCGCGTGCTTTACTCGTATACGATCACCCGAAAAGCTGTCAAGGTGAAGAAATCTCCTTGACACGTCGCTAATGACACGATTACGTCATTGATGTAACAGTTAGGTGTTCGGTGACGTCATAATACAACCTACGCAAAGTGGATAAATCTGGTTTATGTACTTAAAGATGAAAGAAGAGTATTCTTTCATTACCAATACGTTATTAGGGAACGTGTTTATTTTTTAGGTGAACATAATATGATTCTCGAATGTAAGAGAAGCCAAGGTCAAAACTTCGCAGGACACCCAACTGAAAATCAAGTGAACGGAGCTGGATTATTCTGTACATAGTATGCATAGAATATGTAGGTATTCTAATATGTATCAAATATCTTTATATAGTATAAAATTCTAATGTTAGTGTTGTTACTGAATTCGTCCTAAGCCCCTGGACCGATCTTGATGAAATTTTTGTGTGTTCGAGTGTGAACGGTCGGACTCCGGATGGTTTAGATTCACAATTAGACCCGATAGGTGGCGTTGCATTCGGGTTCTAAATTTTACTTTTTATGGCCGAACGATGTTTGCTGGGCCTGCTTATTTTATATTTGTTTTAATTTTAGTTACGGATTATAATTATTGAAAAACATTACAAATACGAGGCAAAATTTAAAATATATCAAAACATGCTATAATAGAAACGTGACGTCAATGTCTACGCTCGCATTGTCTAATGCCTCGTTTACTTTATGCCCACTACGGCAGCGAACAGGTAAGTGATGAGGGAAATGGGCAAGGCGAGTATATAAATGCAACATACTTGAACATGTGTTACTCACACTGCCTACTTCCCTCGCCACTTTCTTGCTTGCTGCCGTGGAATTGCGATTAATGTAAACGAGGGATATGCTTTAAATTTTTTATATTTTTTTATCTTAAATGTTATTGCGGCTATTTATTGAAAAAGTGAATAATTGATTAAAATTAAACAGAATAATTGAATATACTTTATTGAAAGTATGTATTATTTCATAATCCCACGATTTTAAACTCACTAGTCATATAAAAAAAATAGGATTATGATTGATACTAAAAAATATAATAGAATTTTCCAAATAAAAGCCGACAATGCGGACAAAACCTTTTAAGCACTAAAATGGACGCCATCCTTCCGAAATGAACTTGATACCCTTTTCAGAGACCACTTGTTATTTGTGAATTTAGTAACGCGATATTGCGACACTGAATGAAGAGCAAAGACCCCGACTTTTTGCTAGTTTAAAAAGACAGTAAGATGTAGGGCTTACAGTCGTACAAAAATGATTGACGTGGCACTTTATAATTACATATTTCACTGTTTTATAATGCAGTGGAGATTCAATTATCCGGATTGACAGTCATTTCATGATTAAGATTGAAAAATACCTATGTACGTACCTATCTAATGTTTGTTTAATTTGGTTACATAATATAATAACAGCCCATAAATGTCCCACTGCTGCGCTCGGGTCCCCCATTATAGGGGAACGGACAGTATACCCGCCACGCCTGTCCAAGGCGGCTTGGCAGGTTCGACACATCGGTTATCTCGCTGTGTAGGTTGCATTACGATGTTTTCCTTCACCGCTATTAGCACGTGGTAATTTGTAACAATATGCATATTAGGTCAGAAAACTGCCAAGTGGTGCGTGCGTTCCAACCAGGATCGAACCCGTGCCCTTTGAGTTTGGGACGCGTGCGCTTGCCATTATGCTACCACGACTTATTACTAATTTAGTTGACAAGTTTTATTTGTTACTAGAATTTGCCCCGCGGCTGCGCCGCGTATCAAACCTGGGGCAGTAGCTTTATTTTACATACACAAAAACTTAATTCGGTTTTTTGCATATAATAATAGCAAAGAAACTAAGTCCTTATAGACTATTCTAGATAACTGCCCAAGAATACATAGAGATGACTCGAAGCCAACCTGATTTGAAGTAATACAACGAATGACATGTTGTTTATGACAACGTATGTATTTGTTATATAGTAAACTGAACAAACGTGATTGCAGCGCCATCTATTTAGCTAATCCGTCTATTCTATGGAAACGACATCACTTATCGGGATAAAAGTATCTAAGTGTTGATTCGGGATATAAGCCATCTCCGTGTATTTTCGTTCATATACCTACGTCCTGTAGTTTCCTGAAAGGATGCGTTCGCAGCGCGATCTTTTCCAACATTTTCGTTTATCCCGCGGAAACGACGTCATTTATCGGGATAAAAAGTATTCAACTTACGCCCCGGGATATGAGTTTCATTTAAATCCGTTCAGTAGTTTTCATCTGTTGAAAAAAATGCTAAAAATTACAATTTCAGAATGTCTTAGTCCGAATAATCCCCCTGTTATTTTTTCAGATTTTTAAACGCATTGTACAAATTCGAATAATTTACAGGTTTATTTTAGTATAGATTTCGAACGAACACGTTTACGCGAACGAGGTAAGTTATCTTTCTAGAGTTAATAATACGAACAAAAATAGCTCTTATTCATATATTCAGTTGTCCGGATGCCTTACGACAACAATCAGCCCAGTCAATCGAGTTTCCACTGTATGTAACACTTGTACAAGGTTTTACGAAATGGATGATGTTGGGGCGTTGTCATCGTGAACGACCCCAGTGGTCCGTAAAGGTTTTTAACCAAGCCAAACCACGTTGAATTGTAATTGTTTATTAAGGTCGTTTGATGACCTGAGACCCAAAACTTGTAGTGTACAAGTACCGCACGTGACGGCGTTTTGTTTTTATTAAATAATTGTTTGTTTATTTATGTGCAAAATATCCTGTACAAACAATATTGGCTCGTGCAGATGACTATTATTTACAAGAATGGATAAGGTGAGAAATGAGTACATAAGGGGATCTTTGAAAGTTGCACCTGTGACAGAAAAATTGAGAGGAAGAAGATTAAGTTGGTATGGGCATATAATGAGGAGGGATGAAAGTCACGTGACAAAAAGAATGTTATACTACAAGATCGATGGGTACAAATTTAAAGGTAGACCAAAAAAAAGATGGATGGATTGTGTGAAGGATGACATGATGATATGCGGTGTGACAGAAGAGGTATGTCAGGATAGAAGAGTGTGGAAGGAAAAGACATATTGTGCCGACCCCAAGTAATTGGGATATGGTGAAAGAAAAGAGACAGATGACTATTATTTATTACTAGTGGTGCCCCCTGACTGCAAGATATCGAAATAAAACATACACGAAATCCGTTGAGCTGTTTCAGATCCTATTCGAGGCAAACTTTCAAACAGACAGACTAAAAACGCTCATTTATGATTATGTACAAATAATAGTGTATGTACACTCAAATTAGGTTAGTTATTTTTAAATCACAGGCCACAGTGCGGTAAGTTGGCTTTTACAAACGAGTAGACGAAGGTAAGCCCGATACAAAGTAGAGGGCTTAACATAGTCACGAGTTTGTAAAAACCAATTTTCGTACGTGTGTCATAAAACGTTTTTCAACACATTTGCGAGAAAACAGTACAATAGGTAATGATAATGACACAAATATAAATATCAGTCGCGAAATATCTCTGACGTTTCGAATAAAAATGGCGCGTATTTGTAAAAGGCGCCACTTGGGCGTGGTGAAAATTAAAATTACATCTTTCGTCTTATTTTCTCTATAGTATTAAAGTGAGACAAAAGCATTGATCATTAGCGTTTCCAAGGAGGTTCGATTATTCAGCTTATTTATTTTCGTGATGTTAAACTCCTTAGTGGAATATATATATTTTATTCACTTAGTACCTATTTTACCGTACGTTCCATTGTGTGGTGCGTAATTTTTAACTTGATAAAAATGTATACAGGCTTCCTAAATGCATTTTTTGAGCAAATGTGTTAAAAATATTTATTCGTCTCAATTTTATTTACAGGTACAAAAATAAAGTAAAAAGTTGACTTATAAGCATTTTATTTAGCCTCGTTTTCAATGAGAACTGTAGAAAACATACTAATGTCACACTTTTACAGCATATGCAATTCAATCCACAAATCTTTAAATAAATTGTACACCTAACTACGAGTTCGTGAAATAACCATCAAACATTGAAGCTGATTTACTTTGATCCAGGTACTGACTTCAAATTCGAAGGAAACCAGTGCTGACTTCATGCTGGCTTCGAGTAAATTGAAGTCAGTACACCGCTACCAAGGCTGCCTTACTTCAATATTCTCGATTTATTATTTTGAAGTTAGTCCGCTCCCCAGGTCAGTAGCTTGACCAGTGTAATACAGCCTTTATACAATATTATTAGCAAGAAATTAATACTTATTTCAATGAAGTAGCCAACTTAAATACTCCCCTTTCGATAGGTTACAAATTATATCCAACAAACTCACGCGGCTTTGATAATGATAACCCGGACGGTATACCAGCCATGCTTGTACAATGTGTAAAGCGGACTGGCTTGTTTCACAGATCTGGTATTTCAATTTACAGATTTCCCAAAAATGTTTTCCAGGGCATAATTGTGATATTATAAGAAAGAAATACTGGCTAAGTGGTGACATGTTCCGAAACCATATTATCGCAATTGCAATGGGGCGAGGGCGAGGGCGGGTGCCTTAAAGTTAGATCCGCCACGACGAAATGAATTTGGTGGTCCTATCCAGAATACCTCGATCATACGCTGTCTTTTTGATATCGCACATAAAAACTGGAATATACTTTATGTGTATGTGTATATATATATAATATATACACACACAAAGTTTTATCAATTAATATCTACCTAGTCTTACCATAAATATTCTAACAAAGAAAATGTTTTTTTTTCTATTGCAAATAACATTTATAAGTTTTACAGTGTGTTAGTTTAATACATAAATATAAAACAATTTAAAATATAAAAAGCTTATTCGAAGTGGTCTCCATTGGCTGCAATACAGTCCTTTAAACGTTGAGGCCAGTTATCAATAGAAGCACGCACTCTTTCCATGGGAAAATTCTTCACTGCCAATCGTATGGATTGTTTTAGGGACTCCAAATTATCATGGCGCTTAGAGCAAGCCGTACTCTCTAAAACTGACCATAAATCATAATCCAGCGGATTAAGATCGGGACTAGACGACGGCCAGTTTTCAGCTCTGATGGAAGTCCGAAACGTTCGTTTCCAACCAAGATTGCGTGGACCGAGCTTTATGACCCGGCGCAGTCTTGCTGGAAGGACTATTCTTGGTTATTGAATATGGTGTTGTTAAGGGGCTTAACTACCTTCTCAAGAATGGTATTTTGATACACTTGTGCCGATGTTTTGATACCTTTTTCACAAAAATATGGCTCAGTCACTCCTTCATAGTTAACACCCCACTAAACCATCACTGAAGACGGATAATGCCCACCTTGCACTCTGTCGACTAATTGAGAAGCTTCCTTAGAGCTTTGAGCATAAATAAGGTCATTTTGTTTGTTAAAATGTTGCTCAACTGTAAAAAATTTCTCACTCGTAAACAAAAATTTTCTGTGACCTCCCTTTGCGTACCGCTTTAGTAGTTGTTTCGTTTTTACCACCCTAGTCTTTTAAAATTATGAGTTAAGAAATGACCATTGCGTCTCTTATAGGCTGCAAGTCCTAAGGCATCTTTTAAAATACGAGACATGGTTCTAGGTGATATCTTCATCTCCCGAAATAAAATCTTTTGCTTTCGGACAGGATTTCTTTGAATTCTTTGCCTTACTGCTTTGACCATCTTTTTCGTACGAACACTACGTGGACGGCGAGATCTTTTTCTGTCACAAACAGAGGAGCTCTCATTGTACCTATTAATAGCCCGGTACACAAACATTTTACTAATACCAAGCGTATGGAGTTTTAAAAATTGCATTTGGCTCCATACCTACTGAGTGTAATGCAATCACAGCGATTCGGTTCTCTTTATCGCCCCACTCCATTTTAATATCGCAAAATGTTGTACAATGTATTGGAGCCAAAATGAGAAAACACAATTAATGAATAATCATATAAAAATTACAGATTCCAAATTCAAATGTAATATTTTATTTGTTTTTAATTGTAACAGTATTTATGGCCAGACTAAGTGTATTTCTATAAATATTATAAACGCGAAAGTTTGTAAGAATGGATGTATCTTTGTAACTCATTCACGCAAAAACTACTGAATGGATTTTGATGAAACTACAATAATATAGATTACACATCAGAATAACACATAAGCTATGACTTATAAAGATGTGAATTATCCAAAATATAACGATCTTTTATCACCACGCAGGTGAAACCTCGGGCGCACCTAGTATGATATAAAACAAATTAGGCAAGTTTACACCCCCATAAATGTTCTTTTAATACTGTTTACGTCATAGTCATAATATACACTTTTATGCCTGGGAATATACAACGTGTTCTCCTAATTTTAATAATATTTACATCCAAGAATTTAATCTAGGAATTACAGAAGCAATTATTATACTTTTATAATAATTAAATACTCAGTAACAGCCCTGCCCATCGCCGTAACATTATACCGGTATTCGTCAAACATTTGTCCAAACAAAACTATTGGTGTGCTGACAATAGGTCCTATAGTGTAACGGCGAGGGCGTGCCGGGGGCGTCGACCGCACCCGTCCGCTGATTAGACCCACAAATGCAACATTTATTAACTGACGCATGCACACGGGACCTGAGGCTCTGACAACATCACGCATATTTTAAAAAGGAGCTTCTAGTATATTGCTTTCGTAAACTTGAATCGATTCTGAAGTGTGTAATATTATTAGCACAAAAGGGCCTAGACTGGTTATATTAAATTTTCCATTAATTTTCATATACTCGTTGTATGAAAGGTCAGGAAAATTAAGGAATACTGTACGAAATATTTTCATATAATTATTCATGATTTAAAATAAGTCGAGAAGATGGGTTACGATAAATCAAGCCAAAAGAGCATCAATTGTGTAAAAAAGTATAAAAAAACTAAGTTCCATCTTAGAAGAAAAATACTTAGGCAGAACAATCCAAGCACTTAAATATGATAGATCGAAGGCAAGGTTGTCTATTTTCACTGTGTACAGACAGAAGATATCACTAATACTGATTCTTCATAAAAACAAACGTGCGAGGTAGCTCATGAAAAACGGGTGTATAAAATTGTTTATGTATGTAATTCTATAAACTTATTTTATAAAAATCAATCCAAAAAGTATTGATGTATTTCAGCTAGATGCCAAAGTGTATGTCAATTTACGCACAGTCAACGGTATACGACGGAATCCATGGGAGTGACGGTAGCCCACTGTCTTAATCATTTGACTACGGAATTATAAATATATTTAATCAGAATTAATCTTTTTTTTATTGCAGGAGATCAGCAGACAGGCAGACGGCCCACTTGATGGAAAGCGGTTATCATCGCCTATGGACATTTGCAACACCAAAGGTGCTACAAATGCGCTGCAGCTCTCTTAAGGGAAACTGGAACCTGGTCACTAATGCCGGAACACAACTCAAGGTTGTTATGGCGACATACTTTAGACCAGGGGTGGTAGCCATCCAGTCGGGCAAATGCCCTACCACCTGGCTGTGGGTTGTTAAGTCGCCTCTTACGACAGGCCGCCCGGCCGCAGGAAATTGTATTCTTTCTCCGTTCCTGCACGGATAAAATCTTATCACAAAAACTACCCTCAAACAAACTCGTAAGCTCGCTTTAAGGTTAGAGGAAGACACACTTTTCATAACTTACGTACCTATACGCCATTTATTGAATTAAATAAAAAAGTCAGTAAGACAGAACACGTTATTTAAAGGACCTTTTTAAGGAGGTCTTACATAGACGAACTTGACGATGGTAAATGGGTTCTATTTTTGTAAAAATGGTTGCGGTATCTCATCCCCCCTCGTTTACATTATGCAAACTTCCATGGCAGGAAGCAGGATAGTGGTGAGGGAAATTGGCAGCGCGAGTGTCAAATGTTCAAATAAGTTGCATTTACATACTCGCGCTGTTCACTTCACTGCTCGCTGCCGTAGTGTGAATAAAGCATAAAATGCAGAAATGACAAATGATACATTTTTTTTTTGCGATTTTCTCAGAGCATGTGGAGTCAAGCCACCCAGATATGAACAATGGCAACAAAGTCGACTCATTTTCGTGTTTAAAATGGAAAGCCTCGCCTTGGCGGCACATCGCCATGCAACCTGACCTGTCAATGCTAATTTTTGTCAATAAATAGCGGTTCGGATTTCAACAACTTGTCGACCTTGAAATCACTAACTGAATAATAAATAATTATACTGATGCATTTCATATTTAACTTATAGCAAATGTCGGCACTCAAAATTAAATTGTGTCTTTTTTTAAAAAAAGCTGCTAGTTTAGCTCAAATAGTGACGAACTTTTGAAACCGTATCTCCTGTAGAATTTACATTATCTAGGACGAAACATAATATATTACATTTACCTCTAGTCTCCAAAATATGTCTAACTCAAATTTCACGAAAATTGCTTAATTTGCAGATCAGTGAAGAAGGAAAAAACACTGTCACACTTTTATATCAGCATGGACTAATTAAATTATTTCATAATTTTGCGTTTAAAGAACTTTATTCTCAAAAGAACATTACAGTTCACTTATATGAGATACAAAATTTATATTCTAACATAAGTCCTATAAATCTAAGAGCGAGTAGACATAGATAAAAAATAATAATAATAAATAGGTGAACAGAGAAACATAATTTTGAACGAAACGATTTTCTGAATAGTCTCCTGTAAATAATTGTTTTTTTTTTATTAAGTTTTTGAGATATAATTTTTTAATTTCCTTTTATAGGAATTTATGTTTTTACACTCCTTTACTTCATTTGGTAATTTGTTGTAAATATTGGCTCCTTCGCATAAAATATTTCTTTTGCCGTATTTTTCTGTTCTTGGTGCTCGAATAATAATTAGTATGTCTTAAATTGTATTTAGATATTTTATGAGTGAACTGAATGTTTGTTTGTATGATATTGTCCATGATTTTTTTAACTAGAATGCACGTATTATATTTATATAGTTGATGTAGATTTTAGATTTTAATTTATACTATCATAACATAATTAAAATTATTACCAGCACTTTCAAGATTAAACTAGATATACTAAATTCTATTAATATAGAAGAGTTATATCATAAATACATAACATAATTATAATGAGTTAATAACAAAGTATGTTGTATAATTATTATTTAAATGAATGATAATCTAGTTAAAATAACGTTTTTAAATATTTAACCAACTTACAGAGATTTTATTTCAATTAAATAACATGTAATATAAAATTAAATAAAGAATTGTTTTTTTACATATTTGAATTCTGCAAAGTAAACATTTGTAAAACACGGGTCTTACTAAAATGTATGTAGAGATTAATAAAAGTTAATGAAGCAGAAAGTATTTTTCAGGATCATAGTTGGTGGAGATCCATAGTCTCTGACTACCCCAATGGGAAACAGGCGTAACAAAATGTATGTCTTTCAAAAATGGTAAATATTATTATACACCATTATATGCAACTTGAAGTATATTTATTTTTGAATAATGTATGACAGAGATTCCCAAAGCAGTTGATATTC